>ML133400.1:540632-1740632 GCA_003864495.1 Nemopilema nomurai | reverse complement strand
ATTACGATTTGTCAGAATCATGCATCAAGTGTGCAGCTAGCAAGATAAAACAAATAATTGAGCCTTAATCTCTTACTTTACCAAAAGTGAATAGACCGAAATGGGAATAAAATAATATGGACACAAACTGTCCAAAGTCTCTAAAAATTCTTTGGCACGCCAGAGCAGTGGAGGATATAATAAATTCGGGTTCATTGAAGCGTTACTAAAATTAATTCGCTCGAGAGTTCTGGAGCTTCATGATCTACTTGAAAGCCGTTGTTAAACGAAGATTGACTCACAGGCTGACAAATGATGCAAAAACCAATCTTCTAATTAGAAAACTAGACTTCTCTTGCAAGCGTGTGTAAATTGTTTGCTTTAAAATCGTGCAAGAAGATTGATAAACAACTATTGTTAGCAAGAACCTGTCAACAGCTGCAGCAGAAAGAAGTCTGTTTGTCTTGATTCTAGATTTACTCAACAAACCAGACACCTTAACTTTTGCCAATTGTCAAATTCAGTTTAAACATCTTCGCAAAATTCTTCACAACTGCATCAACAAGAAAAATAGTATGGACGTCGCGGAAAAGCTCACGAAATGAATTCATTAGGGTTAATTCTGTAACCAACTTAATTTGGAAACATAGAGTATAATTAGGCAGATCACTATCTTCCCAATCTCATGATGTAATTGTTTCCCACCCACCGAAGGTTCAGCACAATGCTTGGCAACCTTTAATAAAAAATCAATGATGAAACGTCTCTCGCTAAAAAAACGAAAGCCAAATACTCTGGACGAAGCCTACTTTTAACCTCAGCATTTTACTGTGAGTCAACGAACAGCGTTTATGCAAGATCCACACAGAATAAAAACAGCAAACATTAGGACAACGGAGAGCCTTTTAAAACATGCCAATGCTGGTGTTTCGTTTCTAATAAGGCACAATAAAGATAACTGCAGGCTACTAGGAATAGAGGAACAGAGGGCAATAATACAGACAGTGTTTTTCACCCTTAAAGAGATTAGCGAGAGACTGGCAGAAAACAAAATTGATAACTAAAGTGTGTTTTGACATTTGTTCCTCTCTAGTTAAAGCTCAAACTCATATTAACAGCGAAACTAAGGCTGAAATTGAGAAGCGCGTGAATCTTTATCAATTCTAGTCTACAAACAAAGCATCCATTCTGCAAACAGATAAACATCGTCTGCCTCAACCAATTAGGTGTAGTTTGATTTACAAGAAAGAATCCGTCAATCCAATAGAAGTAGCAAGCAAACATACAAAAAGAAAAGTAAATATGTTTACTAATCTCAGTGCTTGGATATTGCTGGCCTATTCTCTTGACCGAAAGAGGGAAACAAAATCAGCTATGATCAAAGGCGCAAAAAATGTCTTCATCCTAGCATTGTTAGTTCCTCAGCCAATTTTGCAATCTATACTTCGCAGTTGTGAGAAGACTCTTTAAAGAAAAGTAAATAAACCGACAAACGATCAAAATAATTTACGCAGCTGCCCAAAAGAACTTGTCGAAATTTACTCACAAGCTTTGCTTTCAACTTAAAAACCGCCGACATGATGGTAAGAACACACTAGTGTTAATCGTTATAACAAAATTCAAAATGAAACTACAGCAATGACCGATTGCATCTTGCTATAGTTTTTTGCAAAGGAAAAAACCTCGAATTCAATCAACACAATTGCAAAGAAACATGTAATTTAGGAACCCAAAAAGCGGCCATTGTAAACATTGGATCGGAATGATGAACGTGGCAACTGAGTAACATTGTGCAAAAAAAACAGAGAACGCAATTCAGAAGAACTACTGGATTAAACGTGCAAGTTCAAATATAAGATCTAACTTTTCTCTAAAAAAGGCTTTCGGATTCAAAGAAACAACTTCCCTAGATCCATTAACAACAGTTCTAAAAATTGCAGATTTTTAGCCGAGATCTGTTGCTTTGGAAAACGGATGTCATTCTGATTGGCTTCCGGCAACCAGAGAAGTGGCAAAAACAGCAGGTGATACAAACTACAATTAGGCATGTAGCTTCATGATGCTTCATGATGCCCAAAGAAACTTTGTCACCAACCGCGACTTCTTACACCCGCCTCCTGATAAGAACAGATCCCAGTTCTGTCTTAACTACACTATCTTTACATGGTGCCGTGACCATGTACTGTACAATGAAACAATGCAAATAATTACAAACCCAAAAGAGAAATGAACAACAGTCAAGGTAAAGTCCAAGGTCAACAATCCTAACAAGCCAAACCAGTGAAGATGCATATCCCTTTTGATAGAGAACTCAAGGCAATTGTTGTTGCTGCTGGTTTTTGTAGTCAGATGATCCTTATTGCAGTCTTTTCTCTTACTTTTTTCTAATATCAACAATCATTACAAGTCAAACAAATGAAGCTAGATTTCTCTAGTGCCAGAGCACTTCCTTCTGGCAGACCAGAAATGAAAAGTGCCAAATCAATTAAAAGAAATTTACAAATACTCTGTCACACCTAAGAGCTGCGTCCTTATTGCATTGAATGGATAATACTTGCAATGAAATAATGTCAATTAGAAGCTACTACGTCTTCTTCTTGAGACACTCAAATCATTGACACCCAGTCTCGCTCTGCTATTCTGAAGCTTGAAATCGTCGCTGCCTTCTATAGGATCAGTCCCTACATCCTTCCTCTTTGGAGCAACAAAACTTGATGACGCCCCGACAGCATAAATGTTGCTGAAGGTACTGCTTCCAAAGCTACTTTTATTGTCACTGTGAAAAAACTGGCCCGTGTCAGGCGTAGAGTCCTTGTGGATATACAGCTTCCACAGGGTTGTTCCAAATATGCCAAGCAGCATCACCAGACCAAGAATTATCATGAAATATGACGTTAGAAAAGCGGTCACAAATGAATTGTCTCGTTTTGTGTCGAAAAGAAACAGCAATGGAATAAACATTGCCCAAAGGAAACAGCTTATGTACATGGTAATGGTGATGCTAAAAGCCTCATTGAAGTTCGATGGGAAACTGCGGGTTTTGTACCCAAAGAAAGTACAAGCACCCATCACAACTATGCATGGAAGGAGATTCAGTGCAGCGTTAGCCGGATCTGACTTGCAAAGCACCATCACTTGGTCACCATTCACTTCCAAACGAGCATTTGGGGCATCCCCTACAACCCAGACCACGCCAAGGATTATCTCTATGCACATTATAAAAATGAATATCAAAACTTGTGACTTTGTACTGACAAAGCTTGGCTTCAGAACAAGAGACTTCGAGGCCTTGAAAATGCGGTATATGCGACTTGTTTTCAGCATCAAAGGGACGTAGCTTGCGTTCAGACTCAAACCCATTATGAATCGCTGAATTCCGCACACTACAAGAGATGGCTTCATGATAAAAATGAACGGGCAAATGAAGCACAGGTACAGAGCAGCCAAGATGAACAAGCTAAGTTCCGTACCAGTCGCTTTAATAATTTTGTATTCTCTGAATCGAACAAAAGTTCCAATTGTGACAGTGTTCAAAACAATACCAGTTGAGCTGCCAAATATTAGCGCCAAGCGGTAGCCATATTGACTGTCAATAAATGACCACGGCAATTCATCACAGCCCGTTTGGGACAGATTCGGACGCTCGTATCTGGAACACGTGACGCATGTGTCATTGATGACAATGTCATTTTGTTCGCATTTTGAGCATGTGAAGCAACAGATGTCACCAGCTGGACCACGGTTTTTCACGTGACCATTTGGACAAGGCTGGTAACAAGTCGACTCAGGCAACGCATTGTGTCTCCAGACGATTTCGTCTCTTGAAAGACTTAGTGCACCATATGACGCAGTTGCGTTGTAGGTCCAACTTCCAACTTTTCTATACCTGGAGCCGTTGAAGTTCAACACATCATAGTCTTTGTAGCTATAGCCTAACTCATTAAATACCACTGAGTGGCTGAGTTGGCATTTCTTCTTCCCGATAAACGTAAGTGAGTCCCTCAATATTGAGCGAGTACACCCGTTTTCCCTGAAAGAGCAGTTGGCAATCGCTTCACTCTCCTTCAAAGCACACGCGAATGTGTCAACAGCATTCAGCACGGACTTTACCACTGAATATCTGAAGTCAACATTCGCACTTCTCAAATCCTCCATTCCAGTACAGAGCTTTCGCTTGTCACTGAAGCTGCTACGGAGGGACTTGTACCTTGATGGGATGCTGCAGTTGAAGACCATGCTCCAGAACTCCCCAAACCAACGATACCTGTTAGACGCAAACTTGAGGTCCATGAAGTACTTTCTAAAGTCATCGTCGTACGTATCGGCCATCTGTAAATGCAGCATCCCTTTCGCCACCTCCGTACCAACCCTTAAGTCGTGAATATTTGCGCGAAAGCTTGTGCCGGCAACGAAAGTCAGATTCTCTGTGTCTGGGACAGCTTTTAGGACTCCAACCGCCTCGTGCAGCAAAGTAAAGAGAACAACAACTTTTGGAGAACCCGACTTAGTCAGTTTGATTGCAGCACTGATGTATTCGTTTCTGCTTGGCTGGTCCGAAATCCAAATGGTCTGTGAAATACAGATTCCACGCTTTTGCGAGAAGGACGCAAAGTTCTCCATCTTCTCTTGGCTGCGCAAATCGCTGGAGGAGACAACAGAAACAAAGGTCCAGTCCAGTCGTTCCAGCAGGTCAACAATAGCCAGCATCTCTAAACTGTCTGACGGACCAACACGAAACACGTTCCGGTGTACGTCGTCCATCTTGAACTTCCTCGAAACTTCTGCTCTTTTGACATGATCGAATGCAACACTTGGTGCTAACAAGTTTATCATCGGAGCCTTCGCCCTCGTGTTGGTGATGAAGTAGTAGGTTGTCTGCCATGACGTCATCCCGTTCAAAACCAACACGTCTTGGTAGATAGAGAAGGGCGCGCGCGATTCCCTGCAGTCGGTTATTTGAAAGGACACAGGAAGGGAAAGGAATCCGAGCGTGTTCAGTCGCTTCACAGCATATCGCATAGCCTCTACAAGGATGATTCCGTCCGCTGTGTTCAGATGCTCTGATCTAAACAAGACATCTTTCTCCAGGGACTGGATGTTGAACAACCCAAGGATGGTGTAGGAGTAATAACTGCTTCCTTCAACAATGACCTGCCATTTGGCTGGGTATTGTCCCATGTCTAGGGCAAAAATCGTGAAAATGAGACACAAAATATTTTCCAGTTTTTAAGGTGTTTGATAGTTCATCGATTGTCCTTGAACAATGGTACATGTTTATTTTTAATCAATGTGTTATGAAAATTAATGAAAATTTGAGGCCAACGCGTTTGATGTTCAGTTCATACGAAAACTGGGTTAAGGACACTGGCAGAAAAACGAAATTACTTGCAGAAAAACGGAAGAGGAGATCTTAAAACCTTAGTTAAGAGAGAAATACTTTTGTCAATATGTTTATCATTAGAACATACCAGTATCCCACACAATTGAATAAACGTTGCTGTGCATTGAAATTGCGAATGCAAGGAGCCATAATGCTCTGGAAGCCATTCGAAACGAGATGATCACACTTTGTCAACAACAGGATTCACGGAGCCTAAAAGATAATTCACGACGAATGATCATGATGATAATCATTGATTTACCATAAGAAACTATAGATTTTGCGACTTCAATGTGCGTTTAATGCCTGCTTTTTAAGGCCAGTTGGCCGTCAAATCGTCTTGTCTATCGACATTGGAAATCACTAAAAAGTATGAAAGACGCTCACCTGTTCATCAACTAGCCCGTCTGACAGCGTCTGTCAATGTTCGGCTTAAATATGGCTCTCAACAGGTGCATGGCTTCCGGCCATCAGAAGATAAACACATGGGGCGAGTTGCATTGGGAAGTGCGAGTGGATACTTCGATGTTTCAATGGATACTTGGGGAAACCGCGATGCCTGCTATATGCAACGCAGCAGGTTGCTTGACATTAAAGGGATTGGATTCACCGGATTGAAAGCTAGCAACAAAGCACAATAGCAGCCTAGCAACAGTGCCCTGCGAATAGTGTAGCCACGGCAAACAAGAAATAAGCAGGGCTGGTCAGAAGCTGCGAAGAAATTGAAATTTCTCAAACCAAACACCAGTCGGCCATGCGATTTAGGACCCTTTTAAATAATATCACTGCCTGATTTCTTCTTCACAAAAGAGGACTTGCTGATATTCAAACTAAAACTCGCTGAAAACCAATACAAAAAGAGAAATAACCTAGAAAAAACTTTGAAGAAGGTATTTGTTGTACAGAATTTCACAATAGCTAGAAATAACGGAGCCAATTTTTGCATACATTAAGTCACTTATCGTCGGGCACTCTTCAGAGCATGCAAACGTCGGAAAATGACCAAAAGCTGACATAATAAATAGCCAGATGCGGATCTAAAGGGTGGTAAGAAGAACGTATGATGATTGGCTGTAAATGACAAATCAAGTATGCAAAACCGGCTCCGTTATTTCCATCTGTTGTGAAGAAAGAATTTTCACAGCAAGTTCATAGCAGAGATGAATTTGCGGTAATGTACAACTGCAATGGAAATTATACGACGGAAGGATTGGGAAAAAGAGGCCTGGGAAATGGCCAGGAACCACTACATTGCACTTGAATGGTGGACAAGGAGACCGGGTAACACGTGTTGATAGACACGTGACCGGGAAAAGGATGTCCCTAGCTGCTCCCCAACGAGTGAACCCAGTTACGACTATCTGAAAGTTTGTCATGCCATAAAGTGATATTGGATCAATCAAAAGGCCTGCTAATCTAATTCTCATTCTGGTTGGCAACAAAATTTGGTGCGGCTTGATATTTGGAGTCACAAAAATGCAAAAAATTCGCTCCAATCGCTTCAAAGCCGTTGCGCGAGCTCCACAAAAAACTTCTAATAAAAAATCAAAATCTAAGTTTGTTCCCTGTTGATACAAGTACACGCTCACTTGACGCTTGAAGAAATCTAATGGCTCGGCTATTTAAAAGAAGAAATTAAAAGCTAATACTAGCATGCAGTATATTCCTTTGACGATGCAAACAATATCGAATGTCCATATGTGTAGAAAGATGCCTTGCTTTATCGCTAAAAAGTTTTTTAACGAAAATGAAGATGTAATAGATATATTCTAGAAAGCCCAGGCAAACTTGAAACAGAACGCTGTAAAAATAGTGACAGGAAAGTAGAACTAAAACAAACTCACACCAAATGGTGTCTAGTACTGCCATAGACAAATACCGAATAAGGTTATCTAGGTCTCAACCCTTATGAGAAATACTGCAATGAGGACCATCTGACTACAAAAACCTGTTATAAGTCAATAGAGAAATTGAACAGTTGACTGAGCAGCATCAGCTCTCTTGTTGTTGTTGTTGTTTATTTTTGTTATTTCTAGTGTCATGGCCTAGCCTGCACATGGTAGATGAAAACCTTTTTATATCCACGTTAATTAAATAATGAAGGAATATACATTACTTGCGTTCAAATGAAAAAGGTTTATAGATGGTTTTTCTTTTTGGCTTGAAGAACTCTTAACAAAACCAGCAGCAACAAAAATTGCCTTGAGTTCTCTATCAAAAGGGATATGCATCTTCACTGGTTTGGTTTGTTAGGATTGTTGACCTTGGACTTAACCTTGACTGTTGCACATTTCTCTTTGGGGTTTGTAATTATTTGCTTTTTTTCATTGTACAGTACATGGTCACGGCACCAAATTTGAATTTTTGTTTGCTTGTGGGTCATGTAAAAATAGTGTAGTTAAGACAGAACTGGGATCTGTTCTTATCAAGAGGCGGGTGTAAAAAGTCGCTGTTGGTGACAAAGTTCCCTTGGGCATCATGAAGCTACATGCCTAATTGTGTTTTCATCACCTGCTGATTTTGCCACTTCTCTGGTCAGCCAATCAGGATGACATTAGTCCTCAAAGCCACTGATCAAAGTTGTTAAGTCTGCGATTTTCAGGAGGTATAAGACTTTGGTATTTACTACGAGGCGCCGAATCTTTTGGGTGCAACAAATTTACAGAAGGAGAAGCAGCACACGTGAGGACAACGGAGCTCATTCAAAAACATACCAGTGCCTGTGTTATAACTCTTATTAGAAAGAATTACTGCAAATGCCAACAAACTCTCTTAGCCTGCGTTTGATAAACACAGCTGAAGGTAAAAATTTTACGACAGCGAAAACATAACTTCAGCATATATCAATACGCTTTCGTCTGACACTCCTCAAAATATGCAGAAGTCAAAAGAAGGTCAAATGAATCGTCAGCACCAGATGTTGGACAATATTTCACCCCCTTATGCATATAAATAAAAGGTTGTCAGAATGCAAAATTAACAGCTAGAAGACTGTCAAAACTAAAAGCGCATTTCGGCCTGCTAGCTAATTTTAAAATAGAAAACGAAAAGCATCTAGTCTACAAACAAAGCATCCATTCTGCAAACAGATAAAAAATTATCAACCAATGTTTGCCTTAACCAATTAGGTGTAGTTTGATTTACAAGAAGGTATCCGTCAATCCAATAGAAGTAGCAAGCAAACATACCAGAAGAGAAGTAAATATGTTTACTAATCTCAGTGCTTGGATATTGCTGGCCTATTCTCTTGACCGAAAGAGGGAAACAAAAAACAGCTATGATCAAAGGCGCCAAAAATGTCTTCATCCTAGCATTGTTAGTTCCTCAGCCAATTTTGCAATCTATACTTCGCAGTTGTGAGAAGACTCTTTAAAGAAAAGTAAATAAACCGACAAACGATCAAAATAATTTACGCAGCTGCCCAAAAGAACTTGTCGAAATTTACTCACAAGCTTTGCTTTCAACTTAAAAACCGCCGACATGATGGTAAGAACACACTAGTGTTAATCGTTATAACAAATTCAAAATGAAACTACAGCAATGACCGATTGCATCTTGCTATAGTTTTTTGCAAAGGAAAAAACCTCGAATTCAATCAACACAATTGCAAAGAAACATGTAATTTAGGAACCCAAAAAGTGGCCATTGTAAACATTGGATCGGAATGATGAACGTGGCAACTGAGTAACATTGTGCAAAGCAAACAGAGCCCGCAATTCAGAAGAACTGCTGGATTAAACGTGCAATTTGAAATTAGGTGTATTTTCTATAAACGGCTTCAGGATTCAAAGAAGTTGGTATTTCGCACAGCGGCTTTAATGTTTCCTCTCTTTCTGAACTTTCACAGCAGGGACAATTTAGACACCTTGCATTAATAATTACACCATTGCATTAATAATTACAACTGACACACTTGACTAATTACTACCTCTTGACGAAATAAATTTTATCTAAGCCAGGGAATGGCTTTTTCTTTGATACAGCCTCTGTCTAGGGACTCCTTCTCGTAAATGGCTACAGTCCTAGCTATCATATTACCCAAAGCAGTTTGTTTTCGTTATTACTTCTAATGGTAAATGACATTGGCACGTGACCTATGATCAGCTGTCATTTGACCTTTGCAATAATCACGTGCTATCACTTTTCTCATTGCACACGATGCCAAAATATACAACAACGGCTCCTAATATTGCAAGTTTTCAGCTCCAAATCCATTTTTGGTGGACGTTAGCTATCCACATAACGGTTAGATGCCCGAAAGCAGTAATCATGAAAGAAAAAGTACCTCGTCTCGATGAGGGCGCAGAAGATGGCGGAAGCGAAATTCGTTGACTGGATTTACACAACCAACTATGCCAAGAAAAGGCACTTAAAGTAACATTTCACTAACAGATAAATAATAACAACATAATAATATTTCAAAGCAATACAGGTTCATATATTAAATAAGTAAATTACTGTTATCAACTGTGTATGTAACAAAGCTTAGTATTAGGCCCAGGTCAAACGTCATCATTTGACTCAATCAAGTGCAGCAGCATGAATAAGGTGCGACAGAACCAATTTGGAGCGGCAGGACCAATCTGAAGCGGCAGGACCAGTCGCATTTTGCGACCATGGAGCGCCATCGGGTCAAAGGTCACTCTTCTCATGCGTCAAATTTAATGCATCAATAATGCGTCAAATATCTAGTTCTAGAAGGAGGCTGGTCGTACCGCGCTTCCGCCGACCTACTGGGATTTGCGTGGAGAAGAGCGACGGTTGACATGGGCTTTAGAGTACATAGTCTTGACTGAATCCAGATACAAGAGAAAACGACCTCAAGTAGCAGCAGATACAAGACAAATTTGCCACATAAAGTTATGGCCTCCTTTCGCTTCTTTCCATTAGACGACTTCTACCTAGCTCTGTCACGTGAGCCATTTTAAGTCAATGCGACCAGCAAGCAAGAGAAAGACCCATACTTTGCATTGTGGCCACAAAATCTATGTTGAGGCACAGGAAACAGTTGAAGACACCAATGAGGGTCAGTTTTTAGTTAGAATATAAACTGCGCTCTAGTTGCATTAAGAAAAGTATAAGAGTATTAAGTGACCTAGATACTACTATGTCTTCTCCCTGAGACATTCACTTTGGAGATAATCGGTCTAATTCTGTCAATCTGAAAAAATGAAGCATTGCTGCTTGCTATAGGATCAGTCCCTACATCCTTCCTCTTTGGAGCAGGAAAACCTGATGATGCTCCAATGGCATATACATTGCAGAAAGAAGTGCTCTCGAAGCCATTTTTATTGTCACTGTGAAAAAACTGGCCCGTGTCAGGCGTAGAGTCTTTGTGGGTATACAGCTTCCACAGGGTTGTTCCAAATATGCCAAGCAGCATCACCAGACCAAGAATTATCATGAAATACGACGTTAGAAAAGCGGTCACAAATGCATTGTCTCGTTTTGTGTCGAAAAGAAACAGCAATGGAATAAACATTGCCCACAGGAAACAGCTGATGTACATGGTAATGGTGATGCTAAAAGCCTCATTGAAGTTCGATGGGAAACTGCGGGTTTTGTACCCAAAGAAAGTACAAGCACCCATCACAACTATGCATGGAAGGAGATTCAGTGCAGCGTTAGCCGGATCTGACATGCAAAGCACCATCACATGGTCACCATTCACTTCAAAACGAGCCTCTGGGGCATCCCCTACAACCCAGACCACGCTAAGGATTATCTCTATGCACATTATAAGAATGAATATCAAATTTTGTGACATTGTACTGACAAAGCTTGGCTTCAGAACAAGAGACTTCGAGGCCTTGAAAATGCGGTATATGCGACTTGTTTTCAGCATCAAAGGGACGTAGCTTGCGTTCAGACTCAAACCCATTATGAATCGCTGAATTCCGCACACTACAAGAGTTGGCTTCATGATAAAAATGAACGGGCAAATGAAGCACAGGTACAGAGCAGCCAAGATGAACAAGCTAAGTTCCGTACCAGTCGCTTTAATAATTTTGTATTCTCTGAATCGAACGAAAGTTCCAATTGTGACAGTGTTCAAAACAATACCAGTTGAGCTGCCAAATATTAGCGCCAAGCGGTAGCCATATTGACTGTCAATAAATGACCACGGCAATTCATCACAGCCCGTTTGGGACAGATTCGGACGCTCGTATCTGGAACACGTGACGCATGTGTCATTGATGACAATGTCCTTTTGTTCGCATTTTGAGCATGTGAAGCAACAGATGTCACCAGCTGGACCACGGTTTTTCACGTGACCATTTGGACAAGGCTGGTAACAAGTCGACTCAGGCAGTGCCTTATCTCTCCAGACGATATCGTCTCTTGAAAGACTTAGTGCACCATATGACGCAGTTGCGTTGTAGGTCCAACTTCCAACTTTTCTATACCTGGAGCCGTTGAAGTTCAACACATCATAGTCTTTGTAGCTATAGCCTAACTCATTAAATACCACTGAGTGGCTGAGTTGGCATTTCTTCTTCCCGATAAACGTAAGTGAGTCCCTCAATATTGAGCGAGTACACCCGTTTTCCCTGAAAGAGCAGTTGGCAATCGCTTCACTCTCCTTCAAAGCACACGCGAATGTGTCAACAGCATTCAGCACGGACTTTACCACTGAATATCTGAAGTCAACATTCGCACTTCTCAAATCCTCCATTCCAGTACAGAGCTTTCGCTTGTCACTGAAGCTGCTACGGAGGGACTTGTACCTTGATGGGATGCTGCAGTTGAAGACCATGCTCCAGAACTCCCCAAACCAACGATACCTGTTAGACGCAAACTTGAGGTCCATGAAGTACTTTCTAAAGTCATCGTCGTACGTATCGGCCATCTGTAAATGCAGCATCCCTTTCGCCACCTCCGTACCAACCCTTAAGTCGTGAATATTTGCGCGAAAGCTTGTGCCGGCAACGAAAGTCAGATTCTCTGTGTCTGGGACAGCTTTTAGGACTCCAACCGCCTCGTGCAGCAAAGTAAAGAGAACAACAACTTTTGGAGAACCCGACTTAGTCAGTTTGATTGCAGCACTGATGTATTCGTTTCTGCTTGGCTGGTCCGAAATCCAAATGGTCTGTGAAATACAGATTCCACGCTTTTGCGAGAAGGACGCAAAGTTCTCCATCTTCTCTTGGCTGCGCAAATCGCTGGAGGAGACAACAGAAACAAAGGTCCAGTCCAGTCGTTCCAGCAGGTCAACAATAGCCAGCATCTCTAAACTGTCTGACGGACCAACACGAAACACGTTCCGGTGTACGTCGTCCATCTTGAACTTCCTCGAAACTTCTGCTTTTTTGACATGATCGAATGCCACACTTGGTGCCAACAAGCTTATCATCGGAGCCTTCGCCCTCGTGTTGGTGATGAAGTAGTAGGTTGTCTGCCATGACGTCATCCCGTTCAAAACCAACATGTCTTGGTAGATAGAGAAGGGCGCGCGCGATTCCCTGCAGTCGGTTATTTGAAAGGACACAGGAAGGGAAAGGAATCCGAGCGTGTTCAGTCGCTTCACAGCATATCGCATAGCCTCTACAAGGATGATTCCGTCCGCTGTATTCAGATGCTCTGATCTCCACAAGACATCTTTCTCCAGGGACTGGATGTTGAACAATCCAAGCATGTTGTATGCACGTGAACTATCCCTCTCAATTAATACCTGCCATTTAGCTGGGTGTTTTCCCCTGTCTAAGAGAAAAACCTCAAAGTTTAAGAAAATAGACATTGTGAATATATGAGGCAACAGACATTGAAAAACATTGCCAGGTTGTAATTGGCACGAGGCAATGCTCTCAGGCTACACCCAGTACATACTCCCATAGATATGCATCATTAGCTATTGGAGTGCACTTACTAGGTCATTCGAATGCCTTTTTCCCTATTGGAAATAAATCACAAACTATTTAGTAATCTTTCTTTTTCAGACTTTTTAAGCTTCATACGGCTTTTAAGCTTTTAAGCATTTCAGCTCAAACTTAAAAAAAATCTGGCAATGGTGGCTTGGATTTTTCATTTGAAATTCATGAAATTTATGGTAAGGAATAAGAGAGGGGCCTTAAAAATTTCATAGCATCTAATTGGTAAAGACTGATAAAGTCAATCATTGAAGTGGCAATATTCAATTCTAGGAAATCGGATCATAAAGAGTTTTAAGCGCTAAACATATTGCCTTTAGGTACATTCAACGTATATTATTAATTTTCCATATTGAGTAATTAGAAATGCCGCCTTATGATAATATGGTCTCAAAATTGTAACTGTTACGCCCTATTGGCGTTTTCAATGCATTACGCAGTTTGTCTCTAAGGAATTCTTTGTTTCTATCTCACTATGGATTCCGACCAGGTTCCTCCTCTTCGCCACTGCTATAATCCTCTTCACCAAATGATAGTTTGCACTGCCTCAAAAGCGTTCATAAGCAGCTATGACTACATATTTGCGACCACGGATATCGTTACCGTGAAAAACAAGTCACAGCTCACATAAAAGCCCCAAGATAACCGGCTTTGTCAGGTTGTTTCGAAACACTTGATGAGTCAACTTCTGTTCCGTCTTTGGTCAGTACCGTAGATACAACGCTGTATTTTGTAACTAGCATAACACCATGACATTACATCAATGAAGGTTTTAGAATATGACATACAGATGTGGCTGTGGGATATGAAGATATTCATTGATAGCGAATCGACGCTGCGTGGACTGTTGGAGTACCGCCTGCACAAAACACAGGCTGATTGGTCGCAAGTGGTCAAAGTTCTGTCCCATGTGCTTGTTATAGAGATCAGTCAATATCGATTGTTCAATTCTTTCCAATGTCTTTCGCAAAAGACTTATCAAAAGAGCAAAGGCAACCTGCTATTGGAAACCTTTACAATTCAGGGGCTGAATGGAGGCGCACTGCCAGAGTTAACATCAATAAGCCGTATCTATATATGGAAATGGTTATCAGGAGAAACACCGAACGATGATGAATTATCTATTTAGCAACATCGTGAAATAAGCTATATAGTCAAATGTAGGGATATGTTTTAGCGCCGTTTTCTTCCTTTTTAAAAAAATATACCAAATCTACGAAATTTATCAAGTATAAGACGTAATAATAAGCATGATTATATTGGTAAACGGAAGATACGTGTATGAAAAATAATAGTGAAATCTAAAAAGCAGAAGCTTTTGTTCAAAGGTTTATCGATCGTACATACCAGTATCTAAAAATGTCGAAAAAACGTGGCTCCGCATTGAAATTGCGAGTGCAAGGAGCCATAATGCTCTGGAAGCCATTCGGAACGAGAAGACCACACTTTGTCAACAACAGGATTCACGGAGCCTAAAAGATAATTCACGACGAATGATCATGATGATAATCATTGATTTACCATAAGAAACTATAGATTTTGCGACTTTAATGTGCGTTTAATGCCTGCTTTTTAAGGCCAGTTGGCCGTCAAATCGACTTGTTCATCGACGATGGTGCGTGCAGAAAAAGCAAATCCTCACCTGGCTCTAAATTCGCAAGGTCTGTCTGGCTGAGGTCTGTCCGTATTCAAAAGGATATGACTTGCAGCAGGTGAGTCGATTCTAGCAGTTGCCCAAAAATATACATGGTACCAATATACATTGTCTTTTGCTGCTCTGGTGAGTGGATACTGTGGCGTTTGAATAGATTGGGGAAACGCGACGGCACCACGGTGGCTGAAGTGGCAGGTGCTCCAATAGCCAAGCGATATGGTTCGACATGTCAAAAGCTGCATCGGTAAACAAATTATCTAGGAATATATGCATCGAATCATGGCATTGATGAGCAGATATTTACAGACGCCCCATAATCAACATCAAAAAAGCATTTCATGAACATGCGTTCTCGATTTTCTCAATCCGGTTGTTTGAAACTAATTTACGAGCTCATAATTTTGCAGCATGAAATCATGCAGCAGGTGACAAAAGGTCGCACGGGAAGAAATCTATAACCGACAGAGCACGCTTTAGGGGTGCTAACATGAAATAGTTGCTAGAGCTAAGGACATGAAATCTCCACTCGGAATAATTCTAGCAGGTTCATGTCTCATTTGAAGGGTAAGAAGAGCAAGCTGATGCTTATAATGCTCCTTAATATGTTTTAAACAGTTTTAAGCACCGCCACCAATGAATTTTCGGCTGATTTAATGATTTTATGTTTCAATGATTGATAAATAACTTAATGATGCAAGAACTGCGAGATTTTCGGCCTGATCGAAGCTTGAAGCAGAATGATTCTACGAAAAACTTGGCTACATCAAAACAAGGGCTACAGCAAAACAGATGCGACCAAAACGAAACTGTTTAAAAAAACAAAATTAGTCAGTTCAACCAATACCATTCCATTTATTGCCTCAATCGAAGCATCGTCAAATCACCTGGCATTATGACTGGACCATGAATGCGATAGGTGCTGACAAGTATTATGCTCATAATATGGGAGATCGTTGGGTTCAAGAGCTGAATCAAGGAAAATTGATACCAAACTAAACGAGGCCGAGAGAAAAGCAGAGAAGAAAACTCGCAACGACGCGGGCAATGAGGCATCGATGCGCATCATGAGAAGAGGGCTGGTGTATAGGGGCAAATAAAAAGAAAAAAACCTGTGGCAAAAAAGGGATTAACCTATAAGCAAATAAATGATCTACTCCCCGAGAACTGAATAGACATTCCCCGTATTCCACCACAAAGAATACTTTACGACGAAACTTCTGTCGCCTTACTTCGCATCACGGTAAAAAGTCAGCCATACTCTCGGCCGCAACTACCCGAAGAAATAGATGCTTAAAGAACAAATCAATTGTTCCTAGCATTGAAATGCCTTTCCCCCTCCAAACTTCCACGCAAGCACATGTTGTCGCTAACGTGATTTGACTTTGCTTTTTTAGGATTAAATTGCCCTTTAGTTGTTTTCTATTTGATTGGCTACCAGTTAGGTTCAGTTGACATTTATTTCCACGTTCCTTTTTCGTCAGCTGTTGTTTGCATAAATGTTTATTTTTATATGTTTATGTATTTGTTTGCATCATCAAGAATGTATAAAACAGCTGCACGAAAATAACAACACAAAACTAATCATTCTAACTAATTTCAGTTATGTGCGAGCTTTGAAAATAAGAAAAAAGTTCAAGCAAACCAAATTATGATGAACAGTCAAAATTAATCTAGAGAGCAAGAAAGAGCTTAAGGAGAGAAAACGCGAACCGTAATTAAACTGGTAATAAAAAGGAAATCAATCAATTCGAATAATACCAGAAATTTGAAGGAAAAATTCATTCTCGAAACAATAGAGCATACCTCGGCAGCTCTCTGTTTACCAAGTTCGTCTTCATCAGCGGAACAGTCAGGCTGTTGACTTTTGTTGATCGGGTTTTCAAACACTTGCCGAAACGAAGATGAGGTGCCTTGGAAATATGGTAATAAGTAATGCAAATGCGTTATGGTACAAAACTTCAAAAGTATGTTAATGAAATCAGTGGATTTTTCAAAGCGGAGCACATCTAGCATGGGTAAAACCAAGTTACACATTGTCTCGTTGATAATTACTTGAAAATCTACTCATGACTAACATATTCGATCGAGACACTTTGCAAAGGATACAAAAACGTTGTCTGGCAAGGTAGAGAGGAAAAAAGGATTGTTTGACGAGCATAAATGTCATTTGCTTTGTCGTAGGTCAAATTGTAAATAGCACGCGCGTAGCCACGCAAGACAGAATATATTACTACGAGGTATTCTCAGTGACCTTAACCTGCAGTTATTTTGAATAGGCTTTCAAATTGTAAAACTCATAAGTAGAAGATGATTACCGAATACACCTGGATTGCAGAGCTGTGCTAGAGTGAAGAACTCCTTTAAGTCGTTCTGAAACGGAAACAGGAGCTCTTAGAAAACAGAACCGGTTACGTTCTACAATTCCTCAAAAGGAACCGAATCATGGTTGGACGGCATTTAGTTTATTTCTTTACCAAGTAATCTGGGCACCAAAAGAGCTACAGCAAGGCTTCCAGACACAACCGATATTTAAGTCTTATAGAGAAACTATTATAGAGAAAAAGTTCATTCGACTTAAAGTTCTTGCACAGAAACCGAACATTCTACCACTAAAGGCGTGGTACTGATGCCTTCTTGCATCGCAGGTTTTGAAAGCTGCTCAGATATCCTTAGACGAACGGCTTGTCAGAGCAACAGCTCTATCTCCTTGATTCTTATTGATTTCTCAGCAATCGCTGACCTGGCATTTAGCTCACACTGATAGCGAGAGCCCGCCCTCCTTCACAAATGATTGAACCTTAAACATTTTCAACTGTCATCAGAGAATAAAACAGGTATCAAGCCTAAAATAAACAGTAGCACTGTGGCTGGTTAAGAAATACCTGAATGGGGGTCCCTGTCAGCAGAACAATACGTGCGATACCAAGGCTGGTTATTGCCTGAAATATTAATAAGAGTGGCGCGCAAATTTATCGAACACAGATCAAACACTCAAAAGTCCATTAGCTATTGTCTTGCTGATATTAAATAAAAACTTGTACGTGAGACACTACCAACAGTTTACGGCTTGTTGATACGATTAAAAGCAAAGCGGGTACCAAAAAAGGAAGTACCTTCAAAACACCTAAGATAGTATAGATATAAAATATCTATTTAAAGCCTAAGGAAGCTGCCTTGTTGCCTACGTCATTGAATGAGACATATGAGATCAATTCAAAACCAGTCACAAGGCAATGGCCATTAATACGAACTTATTCATTAGGCTATGCAATCATGCTTTGGTGATAGGATGCATAATATGAGATCTTATATGAATTTATCCGATTTACGAATCTTAATTAATGAATTTACGAATCTTACAGCTGATGTCTTGATGCCAAAGTTCTTCAACCTGTGCGCCTCGTCACAAACTAGCAAATCGAACCCAAAGTCTTTGACTTTTGATATGTAGCGGAGGAGCATCTCGTAGCTAACAACCATCACAGGGAAAATGGGCGATTTTCCAAACTCCTAGATAAGAAGAAGGCACTTCAATCCTCATGATAATTTCGTTTCAAAGATTACAAATGATACCTTATGGTAGTGATAGCAATCGTTACAACATCTCTCTGTAGTAAAGAGTGAGGGGTGACGCGGTGTCAAGAGCACAAAAACAGTTAAATTCATAAAACAACACGTTTGCCGCAGATCCAATAGCGAGAACTGCAATAGTGTCTAATCTCAAAAAGAGCAAAATAATCAAATTAGGTATGCCTTCTTGGCACAGTGAAAACAAATTTGATGTTATTGAAAATAAAACAGTTGGATCAATACTTTTTAATACTTAATAAAGGACAGCAGATATATGGTCGAGTCTCTTAAATCTGTTCTTGGAGGCGCTGCAAGAAGCGAAAACAACCTGCTTCGCGGGACTGCATGTGGAATGAGTGTCCGCTTTTTCGCCATTTTTGGCGGTAACATGCATTTGGTGCATAGGGACCGATCAAGGACTTCAATTGACAAAGGGCACCATTAAAAAAGCTTTCAAGAAATAGAGACATTAGCTCACTTCAATTCATTCAATTCAACAAGATGATGCGGTGAAGTTACGCCAAATAGGTCGCTCCTAGTTTGTTTCGAAGATAAGGCCGTAGCATTTATCCATTCCAGTTAGATTTGCTTCGTAAGTCGTAACACCATCAGCAATGTTTTAGGACACAGTTTTCATCAACATCAATTAAATAAATACATAACGAAGAATGCTTTTGCACGATAAAAATACTGTATTCAAAATGGTCACCTACCACTATATGCTTGGCAGAGCTAACTGGGAACACTCTGATTCTCTCTTTGCCAAGCCACTTGTTAAACTCAGCATTCCAGTTCTATGGAAAAAGAAAAACAGAAGGTATACGCCAGGCAAATAAATGCAGTCGTGATGAGGCCACAAAGGAAATCTTAAGACTGAAGTACAATATGCATTGACTTGACCCATTTAGTTGACTGGCAATAAAATGCCTAATTTTGAAAATTTTTCAAAATGAGCTATTCGTTCAAAAAGAGTGCCACCACGACACGATTTATTTTCGGGTCAAACTGGGTATCGTCTTTGCGAATATAAAGAGATTTTAACTCGGTGTATGGCCCGGTCAGCTACAGCTGCATAGAGACTTGTTTTGATTTCAAGGGGTGCCTTATTTCGCGGGTACATTGTACTTAGAAGCCGGAGAAATTGTAAATGCAAGGACTGATTAAGCGAGGAGCTTTGGACATGCCTGGGTCAGTTAGCACAAATATTTTTGCAACGTGTTAACAGTTGTGTCGAAATCTAACATCTTAATCCAGATTCGTGGAACTGCTGCTATCAGTTTAAGAATAAATTTGCCAACTTAAAATCTATGGTTAAGAATTTACAGAAAGAAGGACCTGAAAAACGGCCAAAAGCAGCTACTGGAATACAGCATGAGAACATATTAATATATAATACTACCTTTAAAGAGTACGGAGTCCTAAAAAAGCTTAGAGTACTCTCATGAAGGAGAGAAAGCTTGGGCAACGGAACCTAAAATATGCCCGTGTATGCGAAATGTAGGCCTTGAAGGGAGAGTATTCTCCAGCATAGAAAGCTGCACATAAAATCTTAATGAAAGAAGAGGACCGTATAGTTGTTACCTTTACTAAACTGCCAGGTGTCACAATCAACGCTCTTTTAATAACAGGTTTGCCAGAGTATGGTCCCTGTTTTAGCAGCGTCCTAATAGAAAGAAACATCATAGAAGAATGATCTTTGTTGCACAACTAAGACGTTAGAACTGTGTTTGGTATCTTAAAAAGGCGTCTACGTCTTCATGCTTGTTACATAACAGAAACAACTTCAATACAAGAATGACAAAGCCATACAATCAATTTAAAATTTCGTTGATCTCGATTGACCATTAGAAGCATAACTATGTGGACAGAAAGGCTGCACTTGCACCATAAAGTGTTTTGGAGAGACAGTGGATCGCCAACGATTGATACTACATGGCACTTTTTAGATGTATTCCTTCCCCATTTTCACATGGCCTCGCATTCTATTTCTTAATACCATGCAAAGCAGTAGCAAAGAGCCAGCTGCCTACCCTACGCAGGTGTTCAAAGCAGACGCTTAGTGGTTCTGGTCGCGGAAAGGGGCCGTGGGAAGGGAGGAGGGGCCGGATGTCAGTTGCCCCAGCTGCCGATTTGAGGGGCCCCAAAGTTAATGTTCACCTAACAGGGATGCCAGTTAGTGTCTTAGCCAAATATAGAATGAGCGAGGACAATAAACACTCGAAACGTTGGTATTTTATTTCTCCTTAACCATAAACTTGATATTATTGACAGAAAAGGCTGGAGGGGGGGGGGGGGGTGGTAAACCTGAGTAAACTGGGCGAAACAATAGCGAAACGCGAAATTTGGTAAAAGCATGATTGCCCACATTGGCCCCCGTCGCAGGGGACTAAAGCCGTTTAACATATCAAGGAAACTCTAAATGATTCTTGTACAAAGTACAGTTCATATACAAATTGATGTCTCCTCGAACTTTTTTGAGCTGCTGTATCATTTTCGAAATTCAGTTTAGAACTAATTCGAAAAGACAATAATATTGATGACCAGAGCAATAATCATGATGAGAAACAGAAGACGGAGAAAATTTAGGGATTATAAGGGAAAAAAGCGGAATCAGATTTTCGCCTTTTGCCCCTTTGCAACCTCGCCCCCAGCACGCCACTGCATGGCAGTTTCAAAAAAGGAGTCCATTCAGGGGTGCTTGTAACCACGGTAAAGGGCAAGAATACTAGAAATATGCAGATCCTTGCAAAAGTCTGTCGTACGAGGCATTCTAGGGTGGTTGCCACTTCAAACGTGAACCTAGCTTTAATGCAACACAAAAACCCCATAAAGAATTGAAACGATATCGATGTGGCAGTAGCTAGAGCGAGCTTACCAAATAAGTGAGATGCATTGGAGCGTTTTACCAAGGCCCATTTCATCCCTAAAAAATCAAAAGCATTTAAATAGGCATTTAACAAAAAGCGTACATAAAAATATGCTGCAACTTTGATTTTTAATCTAGAAGAGCTTCACAATGCAGATAAAGGAAATACTTCCTGTCGGCAAACTGCATGAAGGCACTATGAAGACAAAAGAGTTTGAGTTTGGTCAAAACTTGACACAGAGTGACGCCGGCAGCAATTACTTCCTTTCGTTTGCCTTCTTGCCTAAGAAATACTCCAGTTTTAATTGACTGAAGACTTGGTCAACTCGCCACCGATTTATCCATACTAAAGACATTGCTTATAATCAGTAGCATCACAGAGCAGATGGCTTGGTCCACGCTAGAAACCGAGGCAAAGTTACTCATTCTTACGCAAGAATAGCTCCGTTTCCACTGAATTCTCCCATGCCCATGATGCATTTGTACAGGAATATGACGCCATCCTTCTGATGTGGCCGCAAATTTGACGAAAGGAGTGGATCCAAAACTACATCGACTACAGGAGCTCCCTGCTTGTTTTGCAGCCACTGAAAAGAAATCGAAATGAGTACCCACAAACGGAGAAAACCCCCCAAAAAAGCAACCATTAGCAAGATGATAAATTGCCATTACGGCATTATTGGGAACTATTACAAGATAGATGGCAAGTTTCCTAAAAATAGAGAAAGAGAGAGATGTTTCCAGTTTGTCGCATCATATCTAGAACAGCTGGGATGTTTGGCTCTGTTTCAACTTACAGTGGCGTATGCCACCATGACTCTGGTACTTGCCATGAGGACACTCGCGTTTCTGCTTGTTTGATAACTCTTGCCATTACACTGTATGTTCATGCTTGGTAAATAAACCAGGCACACTAACCTGAAGACTTGAGTCAGGCCTAGGAAGCACCACTGCCCCAGGTGCATCAGGGTTGTGTCTTGGGCCGGTTTTTCTGGGCTGTTTTGTAAAGCAAACCAGTATACTTTATAAATGAAAACTGGCACAATCAAGTTTCAAGTATAAAGCCCTAGTAGGATCTTCTGCCAAAAAAGAATCCAGCATTCTTAACATAGTTACGAGCATGTGCTTTCAATCGCAAATGACAGGAACTATACTTGATTAAGGTTAACTTTTTGTATATCATGTAGGACCATATTCAGAAATAGCCAGCAAATCGTATACTTGTATATGAAATGCATAGAGTACAGACACACATTTAATGTTCTGGTGCACTTTGCATGAATTTGCGCCCCCTTCCCAACAACCCTGGATTCGTCTCATTTTCAACACCCTTCCCTATTTTGTTTATAGTATGCACCCATTACCGTATTTTGAGTAGGAATCGTTGCTTTGGCTCTATTCGAAAAGTCGAAATGGTTGCTATGGCAACAGCTTGACTTCAAAAGCTTCAATGCAACTATTTGTGACTTTGGATATGTCATTATTCCTTGCTTTTGTGTTCAGGCAGAAGAGAATCACAGAGGAACATCAAGTCAGCTAAATATTGAAACAGCTATTTGAACATTGTCAAACCAACTTAGAAACCGGCATCCTTTAACGTGTACGAGCTTCAATTAAACAAAAAGCAATAGATCCAATTTTCCTTGGCTCCCCTAAAAACGCTCTACAATCTTGAAGAGATTTTTTAAATGATAGTGAAATGAAGAGTCTTATAGTAAAATATACCTTGAACAATTTGGACAAACAAGAGTTGCGAGTAAGTGTGGTGTGGGAGAGCGAAAATGGCGCATTGTAAATTGAAACGGGCCTTCCTGAAAAGTAACAGAGAATGAAGAAAAATGTTATACAAAATATTCTGCAGGTGCTGTACTTAGCTATTTTCTAACTGACTACAGCCTGACGCGAAGGAGCAAACAATACGAGATTCTGCTGTTAGATAAATAACAAAGGCTTTCAATAGAACGTCATCTAAAACGAAAATCCTCATGATAACCTCCACAATATTTTGAAGATCCTTGCTTGATTACTCATAACCTACCCACAATACCTGTGAAAGATTCCTATAGCCCTCGAAAAGATTTCGCAATCCCTTATCAGTGTCAGCAATAATACCCAACCCCTTCTTGTAAGTATTATTTGAAGAGACAGCTGTGTCCTGCATATAGTGCAAGTCAGAGCAGATGCTCGAAGAATTTTGGTGGGCATTTTATCTCCTCGTGTTTTTTCTGACAACGCGACGTAAATAGAACTCCTCAATCCCACGTTTACTTAAGCGAAAAAAACCTTCCTCAAAGCTGGCTATAATATCATGATTGACATTTAAGCCAAGACTAGATGATATAAGCGGTTGTGCCCTGCTGGCAATGACAATGACGTCACCAGTGCAAAAATATCAACCAACAACAACCGAATCGTTGTACAATACGATACAGTACTCAAACAAATTAGCAAAGAGTCACACGGTGGCTTGGCTTTATAGCATCTCGCTAACATTGTAGAGGTTCCGCTAAGATTGTGTTTGCAGCAACTTCACTATACAGGTTCCAATTAATCACATTGTCTAGTCGTTCCCATGCCTAGTCTAGAAATTGCCATGTCTAGAAATGGCAAAAGTGATGCAAAGACGTGACGTTTTTCATTGAATCTCCTGTGGCACGACAAAGCATGCAAAGATATCCCAAGGGACAGAGTTCAGATAATGTTATAATCTTCCTCCGATTGTAATTTTTATATTTCAGATCTTCCTCATCACCAACTCAAAACAAATTTTTTTTCACAATCACTTTCATTGCTTATAATGGAAATTACCAATAAACCTTCCTCGAATATCACATTTACAGGCAAACGTTCCTCTGGATCCCAGCCGTGGAGCCGGCAACTTTTCTGGACTCTCCCAACCGTATACTACGCAATTTCTTAATCTATCGATCCACATTGGATTTTATTGTCCTGCTGGCCTTTTTTATATCGTTCTTAAATCAAAATCTTTTTTAAATATAATGCCTCTACATTGGATCTAAAAACGGTCCAGCTTTTAAATTCAGTCATATTGCCGGGAAGAAAAGAAGTGCCAGTTTATCAGCTGTTATAACACTGCGTGTTTCCAAGGGCCTTCTTAGAAAACAGTATAGAGCATTGCAGTTATGATGGGTGGAGCAAATAGTGCGAATGGCGAACAACACGCAGCATTTCAACTGTTTAAACAAAGTCGCGTTTAGAATTTCATTTGATGACGTAGGACCGTGAGGTGATTAAACGGCATTTTACGAGTTGAATCTTTGGTCCTTACTCAACATATGTGAGCGTATGGTCAATCCTTGTTTGTAGAAAGGTCATTGATACGGAGGCATGCAAACTTGCTTGTTAAACAGTCGAAACAAACAACGAAGCCAAGCAAGCAAGAGTGAAATTGTCTAATGTAAAAGGAAATTTAAAACACGATCACTGTTATAAATAGGATTTCGAAAGATTGTGATTCAGTGCAGCTCTGTGCCATAGAGTGAATGAATGAAGGAATGTATGCTATCCTTATTTTGGATCAAAAGTCCAATGGCATCGCTGTAGAAAAAATTACCTAGAGCATTCATATGCACATTATGTCCTGATATCCTTTGCCATCTCAAACTTTCAAACCTTCGCATTAGCTAAATATAGTCCATACGATGAACTTAGATAGCATACAGCAGTTGAAAAAAACACGTTTTCGAACACATTTGTAATAGCCTTGCATTGTTTCAAGAGGGCAAAGGGTAACATATCGCTATTGAAAGGACTTGTGAAATCCGTAAATAAGGGTGTCCTAACAGTTTTGGCAATAAGGGGAAATCCGTATATCAAGTAAGAGGCTTCATCTGTACTTAATGGATTATTTCATGGCAAGAACAAACTTGGTTCTCGGTAGTTGTTCAAAACAGCGAACGCTGAATCGATTCAACGACAAAGATAAAAAGCAGAACCACCTATAGGGTGCCTTTTCAGATTACCACATAGGCCACAAAAACAAATTGAAAACAAAAAAATACAACACCAGAAGCAGTTCAGCACTGACGACACAATGTCTTCTTCCTACAGGTAGAAAAGGGGCAGACACAGGCAAGAGGGCAGACTGATAGCAAAATGTGGATAATCAATGAGTTTCGCGACCATCTAATGATCTATTACCTGTGGAATGACTGGGTTCTTCATTTGCTTGATTGAAACAGCCACCACTTTTGTAGGACTCTTCTGACACTTCACTTAGGACCTTGAAAACAAAAGTCAGTATGAACTGATTCATTGCAAAGCTGGCATTGGCTTTTTAAATTGTATCTTCAAAATTTGGCTCTGTAAATTAGACCTTACATCAAAAACCTAACTTGATATATGACATTCCATTGTACCTTTGCCTTTTGCGATCTTATTTCTGGAAATGGGCCCTTTGCAAACATCTAAGCAAATATTCCAGTGATTATTTTAGAAGAAACGGAAGGTGGTTGGCTATCATATATTTGGCTTCAGTCCTGTTCCAATGTCTAATACGTAAACACACTCAGGGGATACAAAGCTATATTAGACAAAAGCAAAGCGGTAAACACCTTGAGACATTCGCTTAATTTTACAGACAGTAATTTTATATCGTAAAACAACTAAAGATCTTTCTTGAAATTAAGACTTCAATACCATTAATACCAGTACAACCTTTGTTCGTCTTTAGGCAACAAGTTTGCTTCTGGTTTTTTCAGTTTTGTCAAGTAACCCTGAACCGCACCACTGTTATGAAAATGCCAGGGGATGTATTTCACCAAAAATAAAGCTACTAGGTTATGTTTCACATTTTACAGACATGTTACAGCCTACTCTTGAATGTTATATGACAGATATAAATACATCAGCAACATATTCACTAGTGACATGATTCTTGGGTGCTTTGATCCAATTAGAGTGTTGTTTAGTTTGTCTTTGAGCGCACTGTAGACTGTGCATTACGGAATGCCCTTCTTCAAAAGCAGATTATTGTAGCATAATTAGATCCAGAATTGGACATGTCATTGGACATTAGACAAATACATGTGCCAATATGTGGTACATATCATGCGACAATGGCATTGCTAAGCGATGAATGATCAAACAGGGACTAAAACCAAGCATACCTCTACATCCTTAACACCAACTGATAAGACAGAGCCTTCGCATAGAGATTCCAGTTGGGATGACTTCAAGCCTGAAGCACGACCAATGCTGGGAAAATTTTTGAACAAATGCTTGATCATACAACAATTCACAAATACATGAAATAGCGGAAACATAAATACATACACACATATTTGCATTTATACATACATACAAGTTGCCATTAGCACCTTGATAAAAAAGGGGATGAATTATAAACACAATGAAAACAAAATGAGGAAATGATGTGAATAACATACTCCTTTCCTTCAAGGTCTTTCAAAGTAGCAAATCTACCGCTCACTAACAGTATGCCTAAAATTTAAAGAATATCAAATCTTGTCAAAAAAAGAAAAGAACCAGGAAAGACATTCCTTCTCTATGCACCGTAATGTAGTTAGAAGTCTACCTAGTCTTGGAAACTAGCAAAATGCATTTTAATAAAATCTAACTTTTACGTAGATACATAATGAAACTTTGAAAAATTTATTCTTATAAGGCTGGCAAATATTTTCCAAAGAGTTTGTCAATTGAGACTAAAAGTTGCAGGCAACATGAGAAACATATTAGATACTACCATGCCCATCATGAAGCAGTCGTAACAGAATGCAACTATGTTGTCGGCATTCCTTTGATATGTGTTAAGATATAAAAGCACCAACTTCACTTTGATAAATAAAAATGAGCCTCACCATCATTGTCCCAAGTCTTGTGCTAAAAATAGAGTTAACATTGATAAGAAAATGAATACAAATTACCACTGGGTAAGAAGAACTAGCTAAATTTTTCTATTAAGTGAAAATCAAGAAAACAAAACTGATCATTTATATAAAGTTATCTTCTGATAAAGGTTTACCTTACAGCTACAATTAAGATTTACCAAAAGACAATCAAAGGACCTTAAATCATTCTGTAAAATCCTAAAACTATGATTCCAAACATTATAGTTTCATTGACTTATTTGTTTGGCTAACTACTCTGTCAAAATATATTTGGTATTACAGCCCATCTTAGGAACTTAAGAGCAAAAGTGGAGTAAAAAACAGTCATGTATTTACTAGAGAGAGACTTCAAAATGAAAGAATAGAAAGACAGAATGTTAGAATAGAAAGGTTGTCTTGAGATAACATCCTATAAAAGAAAGCTTTGACTGAAATGTACTAACTTTCTTCTTTGATGCTTTGCACCTAAAAAGTCAGTGAAAATTAATTAGAGTTGGGTGTAGTTACTATTTCAGCAACAAAGTATTTATAATCTAGATTTACAAAGACATTTCTACTGCTATACAAGATCAAAAATCCACTAGCAAAAACGCTTTCAACCTGATAAAAAGTGATGGTAGCTTGGAACATGATTGAGTGCTATAATTAAATATCCATTATAATTTGAAGTTTTTGAAGCATAGAAAACAGAACAACGCAATGCATATTTGTAACACTTACCAAACAACACTGAAATATTTCTTTCCACAATCACTAGAAACTGTTGTTTGAATATCTATAAACAGTGAATTGAAATTAATCTAAAGATATACTGAGAAAGAGCACTTTTTCAATTACTAAAACAATTGCCCTGGAAACCTCCCAGTGTTCATAGATATAAACTATATAGTACTCTTTAAATCTCTCAATAGTAGCATATGGTTTCAAAAACAGAGAAAGTATTCCAAAATATTCATCAAAGACAAGTTATGTATGCTCTTAAGTAAATGAAAAACTTGCAAAACTATAACAATGCCTTTCTTCTATTCTATAAGATTAAATTATGCTCTAATTGCTAACAATACAATTTACAGTAGCTGATGCCAACTCTCTAGTCAATTATTTATCAAATGAAAGGTAAATTGATCACTAAATGAGACATATATTCTTTCACTCTATCTGTAGCTAGGTTGAGAAAGAATCACTTTTGCCAATATGTTAGCAAAGACTTTTTAAAGTAACAAAATGATGATGCAATTAGTAATATCAAGTCTTAAATGCTGTAAAGCATGGTAAATCTACTAAGAGAGAAAATAGTAGCACAGAAAGATCAGTGCATTGGTGATTATTATTAAATGCTGGCCGGATACGATACGATCTGATACAAATGTTTCGTCCAGCCGTTTGAACGAAAATGATTTATGGCACGCAGAGTAGAGAATGCTTTCTAGAAGGCAAAGGCCTGCGCGCGCCTGTGGACCAATAATGCTCTTATAGGACCATCTGAACGTCCAGTCAAGATATCTGAATCCATGTTTTTGAAAACTCATTTGAAAAGAAAGCACCTAAAACCCTCAAAATAAAAGTGAAGAAAAGGAGGAGGATGCATGATCGTGGAGAAACCTCGAGGTCTTTAATAGCATTGAGTGTCTTTCAAGCTGAGAGTTAAAAGGATCCGATTTACTGATATACGAAAAGGGATTCTTATACCCTTCTCCTTGAATTTAAAGCAATTAGTTCTATAACTATTTCCTTATATTTTGACTCGAGGAACAAAACCTTACTCTGCTTCTTGTCATCATAAAACCGTTGAGCAAAATCTCCATTTTGCGTGTTTTCCTTGTCCGCTTTACTGCTTCCAGCATTATCAGCTACTTCAGGACTTTTGAAGGGAGTAGCGAATTTTCCTCGTTTTTCAGAGTTCATTGACTGTCCAAGAGCTGCGGAAGGTGCTGAGGAGCGTTTCATTTCCGAAAGTTTTCTTGAAATCCAAGAAATTGCTGATTTATATAAACGATTACAAATTCGCCACTTTCATGGAGCCCCAAAAAACTTCGCGCCAATGCGACACAGGGACACGAGGTACTCAAAGACATAAGATTGAAGCCACAGAACAGAGGCTACAAGCAAAGCGTTCCAAAGTATTTGCTAGAACGGGAATTTAACGAGTTTCTCCTGTACTCATTTTGGCAGCAATAGCTATCTCTGTTTATAAAATTTGGATTTAAATACATTCGAAAATACACAATCCATTTGAAATGACATGCCGAGCTCATCAAGTATCTTGAAAATTGATCTATTTCAGACAGGACCCAAGGGTACGCCCCCTATTTTCGCAGAGCAATGTTATTTTGTACTGAGTTTTGCGCTAGCTTAAGGGTACGGGGGGAGGTATTGGCGATAGAGCCCTTCCTTGCTATAACGCAATGGAGCACAAATATAAATTCAATTGCTTTTTATACCGCACAATCTTCCCTGAACTCAATAGGATAAGATCTTTGACCTCGATAAACTGCACTTGCTTTGTTGCAACTTGCATGCAAGATAAAAAATGGGCCGGTCTGTCGACTCGCAAACGCTCATGTGTAAATTTATGTTTGGCATTAGAAGTCTTACATCTTTTATATGGTGATCAATTTTCATTGTTAATATATCTAGTAGCTCCAAAACAATTCATCCAATGAGAATAATAAACTTGTAGTTCTTATGCGTTTTCTACGCTGAAAGAGTCTTTTTAGAAAAAAATTAAAGGACTCCAACCATTGAAAGTCCTCAGGAATGGCAAAATCTCAGAAGCTCCCGGGAGCTTCGCCCCCTGGACCCCATGTCGCATCTATGGCTCCCATGTCTTTTGCCAAAAAACAAGGCCTATAACTCAAAACTATTGCCACAAGTCAGTTAAAATAAAAAAACTGAACCCAACAGATGTAGATAGGTCCTTCGAGTCAAATCAGAACCCAGCATAACAACCAGTTCGCAACTGTGGAATGCACACGCAGTTCTCAATAGTGCCAAACATTAGTGTAAGATAATCAATTGATTCTCTACAGCATCTAGCAGCATCATACCACAAACGCTAGCCACGAATACCGTCATTTGGTTGAGGCTATCAACTTGTACTCCTAAGCATCGGTGTTCTAAATTCGTGACACAATCGTGGTAGCCCAGAATGCATCTGCTTCCGTTTGCCTCTCGCAGGTGCATTTCGAATAACAGACAGCCTTTTGCACAAAATAATCCCCAACTGAATGACGGCTTTGAAATTCCTACAATGCCTACATTCTAAAGATAAATCACAATCCAGAAATATTTACAGTTAACAAATAAATCGATTAATATTTAAAAGAGCTATTCAAGTAACCTAAATATTTATCAGTATGATACAACAAATGAACAAGCGTAAACAATTAGAGTTTCTGGGGTCATGAAGACTGTCCTGTATCGACTATGACGTCACCAGCTTGGTTCTTCACGCGAACTCTTCCAGACGAATAGCGAGTCTCCTGTCTACCATCTTGGTAAACGGTTTTCATTGTGCCATCAGGGTATTCACGTCGCTGTGGACGAAAGAGTGGTTTGCTCAATACAAAGATGTGTAGTCAGGCCTAAATATTCGAAATTATCTAGTTAATGCTCCAATTCTTACTCTGTGTTGCATCTTCGTTGCAAGCAAACCTAACCAATAGGCATAGAATTATGAAAATTAGAAACAAAACTACCCTGACTCGTTCATCGAATCAGCCCATAGACAAATCTATAGACTTTTAAGCGTATAGGCCTTGAAGCTTGTTGCAGCTTCGCGAAAACTGAAGATATATACTTCACTTGCATCTTCTTGTGAAATCGATGGTTCGGGTATAGAAAGGTCATAGCAGAATGGCTGAAGTGCTCAAAATGAATCACAAATGACATAGCCAAGGGGCTAAAGAGATAATCGTCCCATCCCGATGCATTTGACATTTGCAAAAAGCAAATATCGCACCTCAAAAGGCAAGGTGGCAAACATAATCTCACAAAAACCTGTTCCTTGCCGGTCCCCTCCCCAGAAAATGGCTCTCACCCTGTCATTATGAAATTAGGGGAAAAGTAATTAGGCCAACCTTGTAATTTTCAGTGTGAATTTCCCGCTGTCCGTTGGGAAAAGAGATTGTCCTTTTTCCACTGGGATCCACATTTTGAATGGTCCCATCAGCAAATACAGTTTCTTCTGCTCCACTGGGAAATATGCACTTCACAGTTTCATCATTAAAGGTTATGACTTTTCGTCCATCCGGAAAATGCTTCTCCGATTGCCCGCTATATATAAAAGCAAATATTTTTACATGACGCTTTGTTCAAGTTAAATCATTTCATTGACGATAAAGTCACAAACGCAGAAAGCTTTAACAAGCTGAGGGCGAGAATTAGGTTGGGGTAAAAGTAACTGGAATAGCGGTGGCGGCTGAAGAATGATACTGTTGATGTTACTCGTCTAGCCAGAGTCTGTTGCTACATTTGCGAGTGCAAAGACCTACTTTGAAAATTCGAACACTTCAGCTCCGTCTTTGTATGAAGTGTGGGTTGTTTTCGACTCTGCATAGAAATATACCTGCAAAGAAACAGGCACTAAAATTAAATTAAATATATCTACGAAATTTTATCAATCAGGAGCTGTTAACTGAGGTATTATTAAGACACGCCTGTGCGAAAAACATGTCAACAGAAACGGGACTTTGGTTAACTTCAACTAGAAAGAATCCAAGATGGAGTCTACTTTCTCTTACATTCCAATACTAGCAAAGCTCCTTTAAGGCTGCGATTTCAGAATGTAAATCATGCTCAAAATAGAACATCATTACGCCTTGAAAAAATCGGAAAAAAGGTTGTTCATACCGTTCTACCATCCGGAAACATCTGTTTCACGTCACCATTGAAAAAAGAGACTGTAACGTTTTGGGACAATTGATCAATTGTCTTCTTTGTCCCGTTTGGGAACTCGATTTCCCTGGAACCATCACTTAGAATTCGCTCAACCTAAAATATAAATTTCTAATTAACTCAATTGTCATCCATTACTTATGAAAAGAAACTAATTATGGTAAAGTTTATTGAGTGCAATTTATTTTTTTAGAAACAAAGAAATTCTATGAAGTTATAAATCAAGAATTAGTTAATGTGTTTGGAGATGGTTTTGTAATCGAGAATACGATCAAATCAGCTGACCAAAATAATTCTGTCCTGTGGCCAGATGTGCATTTAGTTGCACACTGCTGCTGTGAAAGAGTAGAAGTTTCGCGAAAATAAAGATGGGACCATGATATTCTTTTGACATTTACATTTTTTTTGTAATGCAAGATGAAGAATTTATCGAATGACAAAAACTGTACTTTTCCGTCGAGGTGTCGTATTTGGGAATCATCTTGCTTTGAAATTTGATTGCTCTGCCGTTCAGGAGTAAGAGATAAGCGACTTTTCAACTCCTCAGGATTTCCTTTGGATAACATATTGTCTGACAGTCTTTGGTGAAGAAAAGAAGAGATATATAAATGTAAGAATAAGCATTGGCAGGTACCAAATATCTACTCAAAAAAAACTTTGGGACATTGGACTACGAGACAATTCATAATTCCTCAAGAATGCGTAAAGCTGCTTATCCTGACCGATGCCTGTCTTAATTTTCTAATTGCATTCAAGTTACCTTTAAGAAACCTGATTTGACGCATTGAGAAGAGGCACATTCCCATTAAGGTCCGGTATTTACAGGGGTTAACAACAGATTATGCGCCGGGGTGCTGAATAGGGGATGCCAAAGGAGCTAAGCTCCCATTCTACTTTCCATTGAGAGGATCATCCCTATCAGCATCCAGGCTTTTACAAGTAGCTTCACTAACTTCTGGACACACGAAGCTTGCTTGATTAGGAGAACGCAATCTCAGTCATTTGTTTGGGTCCAGTATTCAACTAAACTTAAGCCAAACTAAGGCGATGGTGAGCTCAGTTCTGTTACGCTTACTCTGTTGTTTCTAAAACAATGATTTCTGCTGAAATCTCTATTAAAACAGGCCTGCACAGAACAGGTAAGATATAAAATGCAATATATTTTTACTCTGGATCCTCTGGCTGCATTAATGGCAAAATGTCTTTCCTTGGTACCCCTTCCACTTTTTGGCTTTGCTTGCCACTTTCATTTCCGCTTGCTAGAGTTCCATTCTTTTTTAATATGGATTTGACTTTTCTGGGAACACTAAATTCGTAAATTGGAAAAAATACAACATACAAACGCATTTGGAAAACTTAACAGTGCGGCTAGGTTAAAAATGAAATCAAATAAAAACCATTGTTGTGTTGGCAGATAAAACGGAGTAAACTTAAGCTCGGTAGGAACGCAAACATTTTCAGCAAGGCGTTGAAATACTCTCGGAAGGCAAATGCATGTAAGTGAACATCCAGGAGCGCGAGTAGACAAGAGCAAACACAAGTGAACATAAGCAGACACATGCGAACATTCTAGAACATAAGTGAACATAAGTGAACATAAGCAGACACATAAGAACATTCAGAACATAAATGTACATAAGTAGACATGCGCGGACATTAGGAAACATAAATGCACATACGTTTGCTGTGTTGGTTTTGAGTTCAACATCTCGGTCTTATTGGTCTCGTATTCTACAAAGTAAAACGCAGCAACTGAGTAAAGGATACCCGGGATTTTTACAGAAAAAAAGCTAAGGTCGCGTCCACGTGAGACCGGCTCCATTTAAATCCGTACTAAAATATGTATGGCCACATTATATATTTCCTTAAAAGAAACATAGGTACATAGAAACATATGTAGTTTCTTTATCCTCCGGATGTTTCGCTAAAAATTATTTCTTCAGAGTTCCTTGATTATAACGACCAAAATTAAATGTTCGGGTGCCTATAATTACTTGTGAATACAAAGAAAAAGTTTTTGTCAATAATAGGAACCATTACAGAGGATTAGACTATCTATCAATCCCATTCCTAGATAATAACAAATAGAAACAAGAAGTAAAACCTTTGAAGAACAAATCAGATATCTATCTGTGGGAAGTATATTTTCATTTCTTGTACATTAAGCTCTAAGCCAAGAGGTCAATTAGGTTTTGAGGATGTAGAGATATTTTACCAAAACCGCACGCTGATTGGTCGTTTGTCAACCAATCATGCACTCTCCTGACCACCCTTTAGTGTAATTGATCCACAGCCAGCATTATATTAAAAGTTGTCAGTTTCTGGTCATTTTTCCAGTATTTGCATACTATGAGGAGTGTCGGACAAACATTACTTCAGTATACTAAAAGCAGAATTTCACTACTCCTCATATTTCTAGCACAAATACTGTATTCCCATTAGGTCATCTCTTTCTGTCATGACCAGCCTTGGTGTGGCTATATTTCTCAAATACTTGTGTCAAGAAAAAGCGGGTACAGAAAACCCCTTTTTTTAAATGAAAGTTCACGACAAATTAAAAATCGACAGAAACCTTTCAGCTGGTCCATAGCTGTGGCAGCAGTATCTTCCTTCAAGGAGTTTTTCTGTCAAGGAAAATCAAAAAGAACATCAGCGGAACTGCAAATTGAAACGGAATTGCCGAAAATTCAATCAAATTAATTCATTTAAAAAGCCTCCTGTTTATCAACCTTTAATAACAGGAATCAGAAAAAAGATACATAAACTCTTATGTAAACAAATAATTTTCTTTCGGTTAGTATAAAAAAGTCAGCATATTTCCAAATAGCCGTTGATTTGAGTAAAGCTGATGACTGCAAAAGAAGCAATTACTCTTCTACTTCAGTTTTAATTGACTTGAATCCCAAACATGTTTCGGCCCGAACAAGCTTAAACACGCTAGGCAAATATCAGGCAATGTCTCTGTTACTCCGTTCTCATTTGGAAATATCTCATAGGTAAATATGGCAGTCAATCATCAGGCAATTGTCAATGATCTGGCAAATGTCAGTAATCAGGCAATTGTCAATCGTCTGGAAACTTGTAATATTGTGTTGTCATCATATTAAGCGTGAAAATTGTAGCAGCAACTTACAACCATCACCATTTATACACAACAAACATTCGGCAATAAATTAATCTTCATTCAGAAGAAGTATGCAGTTGTTAACAACCCACTTTGATATGATACTTAGTATCGTAAGACTTCAATCGAACGTTGCAAAATACTCACTCTACATTAATACGAATGTGGTTTAGGAGGTTGAGTAAAAGGCAAATAGCAATGTTGGTTAAGCAAATGAACAAACTACCTTTGAATCCTCTTGGAACCATCTTTGCAGCCGCTCTTTCTCTAAAAGGGAAACTGTTTCTTTCAGTTCAAAATTTTCATTCTCCAACTCTTGAATCCTTGTTCTAAATCTTGCGGCAGCTCCGTTCCATTTATTTTCCCGCCGTTTCAAATCATCTTGGATTTCCGCAATCTGAAAAGATAATACACTAGTTAAAAACATTATTTCTGAGTTACAACTTTGTTTGCTTAAAAAAACTGTTGAGTGGAAACCTTGACTTAAAAGGGCAAAATCGATCAAATTACAGGTATTTCTTTATCCACCAACGCTTCAAACCACTGAAAGCAGGGCTAGACCTGGGGTACAAAATGGGGTCTGCTCCAGGACGGAGGGATCAAATGGCATGCATAAAGTTTTACATAAGAAGGAGGTAGTAATAACATATATTACAGTGATACTATTAACAAAGAAAAATGATACTATTCAAAGCATGTCTGCTGAATTGAAAGTCGTAGGAAACTCTGTTCTAAGCACTGTTTTGGAAACACCTACTAAACAATGACAATCTTGTGTGTTGGTAGAAGAAAACAGATAATCATAAGCAAAAAGCCAATTGCACTTAAAGTAGAAAAGATGTCATCAATGCCAAGAGGATCCAAGAGCAACATGCTGCAATTTAAGGGTTACGTGCTTCCTAGCAGTAACGCCGTCAAAGCTCCGCGTATCTTCAGATTGTATCATTTTAATACAACGAAAAAGCAGAGAATCTCTTCTCGCAACATTTAGTTTTAAAACATGCATTACATTATTACACAGATATAGATATTTATAGACGATCATATTGAAGATAGAAAAAACCTGTTGTTTCATTGCTTCTATCTCCTCCCTCTCCTTCTTGCTCGGACCTGATCGTATGGCCTTTTGATATTTGTCAAACATCTTCCTCTCGCGCCTGCAGGACAAAAGGGAATTGGTACCTGTGCCAGGGACTGTCACAAAATCCCGTTGGGTACTCATGTTTAAAAATATTAAACAGTAAACAATCTGCGCAAAGCAGAAAAGGTCTTTTACATCCACTTGATAAAAGGGGATTATAAAATGGCCAGAAAAGCAGCGATACCTGGCTTGAGATTACATGTGAAAAAGTATTTGGAAGAGACAGAAGGGTTTTATGAATGAAGAAGGAATTCATGAAAATGCCATGCCACAAAACACAATCAACATAACAAAGCAAAATATTGCAAAGAACAGGACATATAAAACCTCATAGCAGCTCAAGAATATACATATTCAAATATGTCGCCATCTGTACGGTACCCCATATCCCCTTTCACCCCACATAGTCACTGATAATGATGAAAATACACAAAAATGTAAATTTAAGTGTATAAGCTCAACGATAGTAATCAGCCTACTTAAGATTCTGCATTTCTTCCGTTCTAAATTTTTCAATTCGATCCAGTTCAATTGATCGTTCATGCTTAAACTGCTCCACTTGAGATTGCAAATTTTTCAGCTCCTATTCAAGATAGCAAACAAGAATATGTGAGTTCAATGGCAAAGCCAAATGCAGATGAAGGTATCCCATATGGAATCGATAGATTAAAAACCCAACTAAAATTGCTTCAGCAACGATACGCTTAGGCCTAAATTTTCAACAGTAATAGCGAAAATTCAGCAAGCTTCTGTGTGAGAAAATGGCATAAAAAACAAAGATGCTACTTCCTCTTATACAAGTATTGCTAATATGCACTCCATAGTTTCTGTGAAAGTTTTGACTTTGACTTTCACACTATCAACTTTGCAATCGTAACTATCCAGCATTAACATATATCCAGCGCAGAATGATGTAAAAACAAAAGACAATAGTTGAGAAAAAGTTGGTTGCTTCCTATAAAATATTGGCATTAACGTTTATGATTCAGTTGGGTATCCTTTATCGACGGTTCAGCAAGGAAAAGTGAACTTACAAAATAGAATCGCAAAACAGTGTTCAAGGACTGAATGTTTGGAAGCAATCAGAGAAATACGTCTGAAAAATCCTTGATCTGATCACTACAAAGAAGCCTAGCAAACCTTTTCTCTTTCTATACGGAGCTTTTCCAATTGAGCATTTTCATTTTTAAACCGCGAAATTTCTGTATCCAGCTCTGCAAGTTTCGTCTTGAGGAGCGCATTCTGAGAAACAGGTGGCTTGTTTTCCTTTCCCTCATCAACCCCAAGACTGCTCTTCTCCGAGGGCCCTCTTTTGTTATTTGGACACGTCAATGGCCTCTGCTTGTCTTTTGATGCCTAAATATCAGTTTGAAAGATATTTATAGATATCAATCCGACATTGAGACCTTCTTGGTGTTTCATGTTTAGTATTTTCTCAATTTACATACAATTGGGAAAAATCTCTGCGAATCTAACTAAAAAAAATCAACCCTGCTTTTTCAGGTGCCCGTGACACATTCTCACAATTCTTGCATAGCATTAATCCTACACTTTCCCTCCAACCAAAATGCAAAAATTAATGCATTCATAGCAACTCACATCAGATCCTCTCAGTTTGGGAAACAATGTCTTCATAAACTTTGATGTTGGTGGGGAAGAGACTTGCATTTCCACTTCGTGTTGTTCAGCAACGCTGATATCTTCTACTGCTGCTGATTTCTCTTCTGCAATTTGGTTTGATTTTTGGTTTGCGTCCGTCCATTCCACTTCATCACTAAAGGTATCTTCATTCGCATTGGTTTCAGCTAAAAAGACAAGCTTTTTCTCAAACTCATGGACCATCTTTATCAAAATTAACATTAAAATTTCAACCTAGATGAGAAATCGGCTTGCCATCTCGTCATTGAATCTCCCTCTTCATAAAATATTGATGCAAAATGCACATAACCAGTTTTATAATTCAAAGCGTCAGACACAAACCATCTAGATCTGCGTGCTGTGGAATCACCGTTTCGTTTGCATCTTCACTAAATGATGATTCTGAATCACTTTCCAGTATTTCTATTGGGTCTTCTTCGGAAATATCGGAAAATGGTCCATCAAACTGAGCAACCTCCTGGTATTCACTGCTTATGGCATCAGCTTAAAAGTAAAATGATTTTAAATAAACGTCTCTGGAACTAAACAGTGCTAGTATCCATTGGAGTCTCTAGAGTATGGAATAATCGCCCACTCCCGGTTATAAACTTTTTGATTTCTTCTCGTCCCTTCCTGTAATTCACACCATCATTAATAATAACGATATAAAGACGTTTTGAGACGAAAACAGCTTAACAAGGATCCATCTTCTAAACTATTTGCAAAACAGATTCAAACAACAGAACATAAAATGTTTTGCTTATTTGCTGTTTATTATTGCTATTCGAATACGAAATTGCAAGTAAAATCTTTGCATTTCACATACAACTAACAAAGAACATTTGCAATAAACAATTAAAACAAATATGATTCTGGCTGATACGAAGAACAAATGCTACCATGATTATCTGTTTCCTTTTGAACAGGACTTGAGGTGGTATTCCTCGCCTTCTGTGAAATGCCTCCAAGCATTGATGATGCATGTGAAGATACAGATGTGTCAATGGCTACCTGCTCCAGCAGCTCAAACTCTGCAAGCTCTTCGTCGGCAATCTGCAGAGTCAAGTCTCATGCAACTGAGCTACCAGAGTCACGATGACAAAGCAACATATTCCACAAATACAAACGAATCCCACTAATATAACAAAGAACGCAAAGGTGTTAGAGACGGTGTTTAAAAGATCACATTACGACGACATCTAGGGGAGAACAATCCACGTTAAGCTTCATAGTGACTAATTAAAAAAGCACGCACAATAACCACTTAGAGGCTATGACCTCTCTATGATGACTGCGCAATTATGCAGCCATGAATCTATTCTCCGATCCGTGTTATCTGTGACTAGTATACGGCGTTTGCGTACTGCAATCCTGGACAAAATTATTGAGACTTATTGCAATTTTTGACATATTGAGCTTTATGTCGCCTCTAAATTCAAAGCTCCACCCCTATCAAGTTAAATAAAAGTTAAGGAGGCTGGAACGATTAACGGCATTGGATAAAAGTTACCTACCATTTCTTCAACATCTTTAGCTTCAATCAATTTTTGAAAAGAAGCTTCAATACTGGAGTCTACAGCTCTGCTTTCTTCGCGTCCAAAGCTGTTTGTACTATCACTACAAAAATGAGGTTTTTATGAAAATTAGAACATTTTTTGTATAATTATGGGTATAAGGTGCCACTTCTATGATAAATCAAGGATATGGCACAATAAAAGAAAATGAGCGGCTTTGCTTCCACTTATTTAAAGCTAGAAAATAATAAAATGTCTCCATCTTGTTTAAACATGGTACAAACAAAAAGCATATGAAAATTTAAGAAGTCAATCACACAAGTAGTCATTCCATCAATCAATCAATCAATGAATAAATCAATCAATGAATCAATGAATCAATCAATCAATCAGTTGAAGATTTCTTTGATCAGTGATGAGTTGTGATTCCTCTCAAACCTTGTATGGAGTCTAGCTTCTAATTGCACATATTTAGTGCTCTAATTAAAATGTAGCATTTTGATACAGATTTATAGAGTTTTGAGACACTTAAAGCCTTTAACAGTGGACAAAAAGGAGCAATTAATTTATCTTACTTTGTTTTTGAAGGTGCTGAAGATAATTTCCCACTATAAAAAGCATTATTCTTTTGAGCCTTCTTCACCAAAGTTTTATCATCATTTCCAGTTGCTTCAATCTGGGACACAGTGCTCTAGAAAGCATTGTATCAAATCAATTTATAAAGACAATTCCACAAGTTGCAAATTGACATCATACATCAGTGTTAAATGTAAAACATATGAGAAGTTAAAAGCTTTATTATCAAAGTTATGATGCAAAAATCAGCCAATAGTAGTCACTTAAGTTGGCCAGAGGCAACAGTCGTTAGAAAAACATGGGCCAGGATAAGATTAGAAGTATAAACATACCCAAAAAATGTTACATAGAAAGAAGTGACAACCCACCTTTCCTAATGGAAACTTTGGTTTCTTAAGCAGAGGTTGTTGACTTGGCTTGAGTTTAAGTGTTGCTTTTGCTACAGGAGTAGTTGTGTTCTTGGACAATGCACTTCTTTGATGGGCAGGTAGGGCAATGGAGTCTGATTTGAATCTAGCAGTTCCTTGGCCTTTTCTTAAAAAACTCTTTTTTTGAAAGTTCTTTTTCTCTTCAGTCATAGTACTAAGCTTTTCATTTTCAGCTCTCAGCTCCATTTCAATTAGATCATCAAATGTAGCTGCACCACTTGCAACTATAGGAAAATTTATAGTAAAGAGATAAACAAAAACAGATAAAATTAATTGAATGAACAACAAAATGAATAAACTTTATGCATATCAGTTATTACCAAAATTTCCTTTGCCACAGATTCCATAACCTAGCAGATTCCACAACTGGCAGCTATTTCCTCGCAATGGCTACCACAGTTGTCACCATCCAAGGATATAATGTTATTGAAATAACAATGTGTTTGGAAAAACAGTCTTTGTGAGAAAACTTTCTCTATAGTTCAAACTCTTCTCACAAAACCATTTGAAACTTCGATGAGTGATTAGTGTTATTCAAATGAGAGGGCTTTGCTAGGAAAAACACCAATAGCAAAAATTCAGAAGTGAGAATTTACAGTTTTATTGGGCTTATAGAAAAATGTTTCTCCAAAGAATTTGAAAAATTTGCAATTAAAACTAATATCTATAAGTCTTTTTTCTAGCTTTCAAGATAAAGAAAGCTTTTTCAGCTAATGATGAAATTAGAATAGAGAAAACCTATGCCAAGTCAGCAAAAGTAGATTGTGACAATGAATACACAATTTCTGTCAATACAGAGCCTTCAGACAAACAAAGTAGCCATGCATTTATTATAAGGTCTTAGAATATGCTTGTATAGATACAAACCAAAGTTTGATTGTATTGGTTTATCATCAAAAGGAACCTCTGCTGAAACCTACACAAAAGGAGGAAAAATTTTTTATGAGACAATAAATTCAAGGGAAATATTAATACTTATGTACATATAATTAACAATAACATATTATGACTTAAAGTGACATTGAACAAAGAAGTAGAAAAAAGAGAACTGTTGATGCTGAATCTTAGTTACACAAAATGTAATTGCACATTATAGTTCCCATGAAGCCCCATAATCTTAAAGCTTTATCAGTTTTTGATAGTCTTAATCCACTCAATTAGTGTGTATAAGCAGTATTAAATCATTAGTTATTTCATTTTGTGAAAAGCAGTTTAACACAAACAGTTCATTGTAGTAGGTGGCTTGTAGGTGGCACATTTACAAAGGAGAAACAATGCAGAATGCAAAAAAATAAAAGTTGTACACAACATAAATATAAGTACAATTATAATGATGGTAACAATGTTAATGGTGGCTAAAATGGTGATGTTGTTGATATCGGCAGTTGTGGTTGTGGTGGTTGTGATGGTACAGTAGTGAAACATTGCTGGATAGAAAGAGGATCTAGATTAGAACATTTGTTTGTATGGCAGGATGTAGAGTTGGTGTATTGAATAATAGCCATCAACAAACCAAGCTAGCATGTTCAACAAATCAGAAGCATGCTGAGACAAACTGACTCACACCTGAGAGTAGGTGTGGTCAGATGAGATGGGAGATCAGTGCACTTGGCACTGGAGCTGCTCTTTAGGAAAATGGTACCACTGATTTCAAGGTTTCAACAATCTATGTTTTTAGTAAACCAGTTGCAAACAGATGCCATGATAATTAGAAATAGCACATCACAAGTTTGTACCTTGGATAAATTAGCAATAAGTCATTATTTTGGAATAAAGCTTTTCAAACAATCTTAGTAAAAGAGTTGTCAAAAAGTCAAAAGAATAACCAAAAGACTAGAAAAACTCATCTTGATGTTGAAAGTAATAATTTTAGCAATCCTTGTGATGATATTTGCCCAGTGGCTCTAGCATGAAAGGCAGTTTAGCTGGTTTCTATATAAATAATAGCAATAATAATAGACATAATAAACAGGCCCAGTAAAGTGCATACACAATGACAAGAGATGATGACCTTCAAAAAGAGAAGGCAGTTGAGCTTGACTGTCAAAAATTTGTGGCAGAGGAAAATTGTCTATATTGTTTTATCTACTATTCAATAAATGAAAGCCATTAACAATTTTTAGATAAACTTTTCAATTGTGTACAATAACCTCAACTGAATTTGATATATAAAGAAATGCTTCATAGCAAAAATAAGGGCAGCCACAACTTTAAGATTATAAGCTCAAAAAGAAGACATCAAACAACTTACCAAATTATGGTGAAAAGACACATCATAGCCTTGTTTATTGTCTTCGATATCAACAATGTCAACACTTTTCTCTGATAAGTTGTCTTCTGAGTAACTAATTGGATGAAATCCATCAGTTTCATTTTCATTCTCTTCTGAATCTGATTTTTCACTTTCCAAAGAATGCACATTCTCATTAAATGACTGTCTTATGTTGGGTTGAAAAATTGAAGTTGTTAGCAAGCTTCTGTTAAAATTCTCCAGGAAATGGTTTGTATCAGCTTCTCCCCCATTTTCATGTTTAACATCCATATCATAAGCCATATATTTGTTGCCTTGCAAATTATCATCTACGATATCAGAATTACTTATTTCATCATCACTTTTGTTTGTAACATTAAACTCATCGTCACTGCATATGAGAGGGTCTAAATAGTCTGATCGTTCATCTTTAGAATTGAGCTGATTCATTGCTATTAAGAGAGCCTGCTGCAAGGAGTTTGATGTCATCCTTTGATGGAGCGGTCCTGTAGTTACTGGAGGAGAAACTTCTTCGTTTTCAATCAATGGGAATTCTTCGCCACTGGGGTTTTCTTTCGGATCCTCTGGGTTACTACGACTATCATCTTTTGAAACCCCAGCTTTCTGTGGAAAAGCAACTCCTTCCTTTGTCTTTAACCTGAAGTTATCTTGTTGCTGCATTTGCCATTGCCGAAGCAACTTGAACTTCTCACGTAGGCTTGACTCGGCCATCACTGTAGTCTACTCTGAGCTAAGTCAAATACTTCTCATTCATGGTCCGATATTCAAACTTCTAAGCTGTCATCGGAATTGCCTAAGCAAAGACTTCCGATAAACGAAAATACTTATCAGTTTGCATGATAGGTACAATGTAAAAAACCACAGGATCTTTGAATAATAATCATTCCCTGTTTCTGCTCTCTTTCCTCGTAACTTTTCCGCTATAATTGAAAGGTGAAACCGAAGCATACAGGCAGGAAATTCAAAACGAGGCTGGTACCCAATCTCCAGCAAAACAAGTGAAACTAGAAAAAAGATTTTTTGGGAAACGCGCCATGAAAATTATGTTAAATTGGTTAAAACAAAAAATTTTGTGTAAGAAAATCAGGCCAGTAGCCATGACAGGGCCTCCGACGAAGAGGGGGCCGGTGGGGTATGGCCCCCACTCTTCCCCCTCACTTTTTTGTAAAACAATGGGGCTTTTCAAACATCTTTTGTTATGATTGCTAAAATCTCCCTTGGCCCCTCCACTTTCCAACATGCATCGGAGCCCATGCATGGGGTGGCATGGGGTGGCAATTAGAGCCAGGTGTTTGCCAGCCCCAGACATTTTTCTTGAATACTCGTAACTTCTAGGCTTTTAGATAACCAATGCTTAAGAGCGCAACTATTCATCTGAAAAATAATTTCTCAGCATCTCAGTCGTACCGCTATCAAAGTAAAGAACATGAAGTTATGCTAAGTGCAAACTACCATGTATGATTCATGCACCGTGATAATGCTTAGCTACCTGCTTGGCTTGCCAAATGTTGGCTCTATTCATTGAATTGTGTTCCCGCTAAGTTTATTATGTCTGACCTTTATTGGGCACAGTAGTTTTACAGTTTGCAACGACAACAAGTGATAGAGCTTAGTTATAGGACACAGAGGCAAGTCCTATGGTTACTATGTACGTTTACTTTCTTGAACGAAAACATTCATGTCAACCATTGGCAGAAGAAGCACCACCGAGAGCAGAAGAGAATTCTTTGCCATACTCAAGTTCCAGAGAAAGCAGTGACAGTTAAAACGAAACTGTCATGGCTTCCTCTTCATCTCAATCAACCGCCGCAGCCGATTCAACCTTATCTTCATCCAGCACTGCTGCCGTGCCATTTATGGTAACACGGAGAAACCTTGCCAGCCTTTGCTAGCTTCCTATTCAAAGCGCAAAATGGGGGACACAAGTAGAAGCTTTAACAAAAGTTGGTTTCAAGCTTTTACAAGGGTAGATTCGCCTCAGCGACTGCCAATGAAGACAGAGAGGGAATGTCACCTATCGTGCCTGGCTTTTGAAAAAAGCACTGATGTAGAAAATAGCATTTGAGAGCTTCCTGTCTGAATGGAAGTTGAAAAGCAGAAAGCTGTTTAATTGCTAAACGCTACAACGATAAAAAAGCTTTTATTCACAGTTTGTAATATAATATAGCTTGCTCTATTTAAACCTGATTAAAACCAACTATTTAAAAAGACACAATATTTACAGTTTTCGCTAATTTCAGGTGCTACAATTACAGTGCAATCGACTCCATTCCATGCTTTAATGTAATGTTAAAAAAAGCTATAGATTGTCTGGACTTTTTTGCCACCCAAGCTTCGAAAACCTGACTACGAGCCTGAGGAAACCAAATTGTCAAGCCATATAAAATTATATGCAGATCCCACTTCGAAAACTACATTTTTAGCCTAGGATAACTGTACCCAGCCCCTTTCCATGGTCTTCCTCCATAAAAGCTATACATCCGATATTAAGTTTTCAAGGGGTAATTTGCCATTTTCAATATGATTCCCTTAGACTATAAAATGAGGTTTAGGGACTTTGATGAAATAATTTTGAAAATAGAATACAAAGCAGATGAAAACCTTTGGGATATCTAGAACTACTAATTTTTGATAAGAAAAGAAAACCAGACTGGTTGGAAAATTGGAAAACTCTAGTACTGTGGAGAAGAAAAATTAAGAGACTAAAACTCAGCACAAAGCATAAATAAAATACGTAGTCGAGTAAGACTATGTTCCGCACCTAGTACTAAAAGTCTCGTCATTTTGCTTTTAAAGTTTAGGATTTCAGTATTTCTGTGTTCTTTGGTATTTTCGAAGAATACCAGTATTGGGTGAAATATATGGGGGTTAGTTGCGTAACGGATAATTTTGGGGCCCTTTGGAACCTCAATACGAGCAGGGCCCTTTCAAATCTTTATTCAAAATTCCGAAAATGAAATGTCTCTCTAATTGAAGGGTCCCTGCGTTTTTAAAGACATCCTAACTGAAGGTAGAATCATAAATATGTTTCTTGCATGAAGCTTTTGTGTTGTAGCAAGCAAATACAGAATTATAAAACTTGGCTTAAAAAATAATAATGCAATGTTAAGTTGTCTGATATCTAACGTTTTATTCAATATCAATAGATTGTTCAACTTTTTCTAAAACATGCAACCGCAAGGTGAATTATATAATTAAGCCAGGTCACAAAGTGGCGTATACGGTATACCCTCGCCAATAATACTATCTGCCAGCTTTGGAGAAATGAAATCGATGCATGGAAAAAACTGAGACAGTTTCTTTCTACAAAAATAGTGTTCTTTCTCTGGCCTGCACGAAGCACTGATCTATTATTGAAAATGTGGGGCTGCGAATTAAGAACCAAACGATAACCGATCCGCAAGGTCAAGGTCGCAGCAAGAACTTATTTGAACAAGTGCTTTGTGGTACAAACTTCATAATTGCTAGAAAAAGCGGAACTATTTTTCGCATACTTAAAAGTACTTTTTCGTCCGACACTCCTCAGAGTATGCAAACGTCGGAAGATAAAAACGAACTCTTTCTATCTACAAAGAATGGGATTTTCCATTGAAATTATAATACGAAATTATATGCGAAAAATAGTTCCGCTTTTTCTAGCAATTGTCAAGAACTTATTGAAGGATTAAGTCAAAAATTGAAAAAAACCCCTATGAAATTCAAATAAATGTTCTGACAACTAGCCTCTTAAAAGAAAAATGTAGAAAGAAAAAGGCTTAAAACTGTTTGAGAATACTTTTACCTTAGACACCACCATAAAAACTTTTTGAAAAAATCTGTAAAAATACAAAAATACTTTTTATATTCGTTTGCACTGCTGAGTAAATCCGAAGTTCATTAACTTCTCGTACTCTGTTCAGTGATTTAGGGGGCAACTGGGGGCAACTGCCCCTTTCAAATTTTCTCTGGATCCGCCCATGACCCTGTACCGAATCTGTCACCTTTGACCAAAATTGCCCGAATCAAAGTCCCGTCTCGACATGAAGACGAGACAAAAAATGTCTGCTGCAGTTCTTTTGAAGAACGAAGGACGGCGTTGAAAGATAGTGTTATTTTCTGCCATGAAAGATGGTTAGAATGCCAATCGGGCTATTTCTCACTTGACAGCTATAAGGGTGCTTAGCGTAGCGTGAGAATCTGCGGTCAATTTGGAATCTCTTGTTAGCTGTATAATTTCAAGACCATACAACAAGAAAGGTCTTCTCTGATGCAGCAAGGATGGCGAGAAGCAAAGAAGAAACTAGAACTGCAGCTCAACACATCGAATGGCAAGAGCTGGACAAGAAAAAGTTTTATGCCATTGGACCATCTTTGTTCTTCTTTGTGCGCCTGGTTGTATACCCTCCTGTTTTAATAAAAACACGACTACAGTTGCAAAAGAACAAATCATTGTACCGAGGAACATTCGATGCATTCAGAAAAATATACAGATATGAAGGAATCCGTGGCTTCTATAAAGGATTTATAACTAATTCATTCACAATTGTTTCCGGTCAAATTTACGCAACATCGTACGAAATTATCCGAGCAATGACCTCGGATTATAGTAACTTTACTCGTGGGCTTGTAGCTGGGGCGTGTGCTTCCTTCGCTGCACAAACCATCACTGTTCCTGTTGATGTCATCTCTCAGAAACAAATGATTCAGGGCCAGGATATGTTAAGGCATGACACTCCTGGCACCAGTAAAAATGGAGCTAATGTGCAAGTCAAAGGACCTCTTCAAATTATACACGTAATTTGGAAAGAGAGTGGAATGAAGGGATTTTACCGAGGTTACCTTGCTTCTCTGTTGACGTATGCACCAAGTTCCAGTATCTGGTGGGCTTCATATGGTGCATATACAGGCATTTTAACTGAGATGGCACCAGAGGACATGCCAAAAATTGCTATTCAGGCTTTTTCTGGCCCATTAGCCGGCATAACTGCTGCCATTTTTACAAACCCCTTAGATATTGTGAGAACAAGACTTCAGGTAAGTGCTACTTCCAAGTATAACTATGCTTGGTTTACTTCCTTTGGGCAGCATTGTTATTTTGTCCATGTTCTTGAAACAATGGCACAGTCTAAGCTATGCAAAAATTTACAAGAAAATGTCGGACCATGCAATTTTTGGTTTGTGATTTCAACTTTAGCAGAACGAGATTCCATTCTGTCGTTTTGTGGCCCTTTGGGATGCAAATTGGTTTTGGGGAAATCAAATACATTTATTTTCATCAATATTATGTAATGCATCATGCCCTATCATTTTGATAGTATTAGTGATTCATAAGTGTTGCAAATTATTCCTTCTCTCAACTTGACTGTTTCCTTTTATTATGCTGAATGAAATTGCTCAGTTTTGCTTTATCAGAAGTAGATATAGTTCAAGAGCATCTTATTGTGGGAGTCTGAAAGCTCTTCTGATATAACTGGTAGTCACTACATCCAAAAACCTGTCAAAAGAACTCATTCTTTGCAAATGTCTGTATAATTTTCTTGAAAACAGCTCGATCAGTTCTATCTTCTTCATGTTCTTTTTTCCGTTATTCTGTTTTATTTGCAATTTTCTAGTTCCTCAAGTGATATTTAATCTGCTCTATTCACTAATTAATCAGGAACGTTTGTTGTTTATAGATTGAAGGCGGAACATCAATCCTGCAGGCTGCCAAAACATTGTATGCAGAAGAAGGTTTCAAAGCTGTTTTCAAAGGTCTTTCAGCCAGAATTTTGTCTACAGTGCCAACCAGTCTGATAATTATTGTTGGATATGAAACTGTCAAAAAGCTCAGTTTGAAAGAGAGTGATTCAGTTAGCTAACAACACAGTAATTAGGTGCTTTTGCTTGTTAGCTTCCCAGAGCTGTCTTGGGAAACTTGTGGCTTTTGTACATCTCAGTTTTGTGCATTTACATTTAGGGATTCAACTTACAAAAGTGAAAAGGTTTTCTTAATTTTGTTGCTCAAAATTTACAGCATCACTCTCATCCAGAAGGCTATACTCACTGTGTGTGCATCTTGATTTTATCATTTCATGTAGGAAGTTTGGATTCGGATTGCATTACTAATTGATTTTTTGTTAATTTGTTGACATGCTGATGTTTTTCATTAATTGATTTTGTTTATTAGAGGGTATTGGAAGGACTTTGAACCACTTAATGATGTATTTTTAATTATTTAACACTCAAAAAAATGAAAAATTGAACAGAAAAGTGGAAAAGTTAATTTTTTGAGCTTTTGCTTCTAAACTTTTTAGTGGACACCCATTGGTAATTTTCAGACAGTAAAATTCATTGAGAAGTATTGCACATAAAAGTACTTGAAATCTGCAAACAAAATCTGAGGGTTGCCTGAGGGTGTTGCCCTTATATTCATAATAGTGCCACATCCACTTTTCTTTACAGTTAATGAAGGCAGTATCCATTTTGAAAATCTAATTGTTTTGACATTCATATAGGTGTTAAAGCATAATTATGGATAATACTTTTTTTGAAGCACCTTTGCTAGGTATGCTAAATAGAAAAACACCAGTTTGTGCATCACATATTATGAATAAATGAAATTTTGGCAGATTGCTCTGCTATTGTTAGAGTTAGAGCAAACTCTTGGCCTTATTGTGCCAATAAAGCACACAAACATAGAGAACAAGGATAGGCAAAGTCATTTGCACTAATACAGACCTCTGATTTAACTGCTTTTTGTGATCATTTTGCTTTGAGAAAACCTTAGATACATCTAGAGACAAAGCAGTATTAGAAGCATTTTTCTCATAATGAAATGCTCTATCATTGTGCTTTGAAGTGATATGAAAGGATGACCAGAAACAGAGGGTACAATGAAGCCTCCTTCCGCACTGCCCTGCCTTGCCTAGTTTTCCAGCCCTGAATATTTTCAGTACATTTTGCATTCTACCACTGACCATTAAAAATTTCGAAAAACTTCGTAACCACATTTTCATAAAAGTGAGATGTACGAACTTTTACCAACTGTACTCTTCAAATACTGCTGGCGATAGTTAAAGACCATTGATCATCTAGAGAATTCCCAAAAGATTGCTAAATGTATGCACGCTAGGATTTTTATTAAATTTGAATAATATAAACGTCTGAAATCATTTCAAATTAATCTACTGACATAGTGTGACATAACATTCTATTTAATTACAATGAGTTACATAGATTAGGAATATTTGAACTACGTTGAATTTATCGATAAGAAGCTTTGCATGGCTTTACTAGACCCGTTAATGGTGAGCTACTGCCAATTATCTATGTCCGTTCACGAATTGCCTAACAGTATTTCTTCGTATTTGAGAGTTAACTTACAGAAGAAATTGGGTTTCTACCTTTAATAAAGTAATCTGATTCTTAATCTGCAGTAAATAATACGTTTTATCGTTGAGCGATTTTTTGCTCTTCATTATAGAAGGACATTAGTCTGCTTAAGAGAAACGTCCTAAAATATGATTGGTAAACAGAAATGTATGTGCTTCTCTGCTTTAGCTATACCCAGCCACACATGCCCTGTACACCTATTTTTCTTACAAACATTTTGAAGACAAAACTTGATGAGAGGCATGTCATGTTTTACTCGAAAGTAAAAATTCTAGCATATTTTGGTTGGTGGGGGTGGGGTCATCCCCGGGAACGAAGGATCATAATTTTAAAGTTAATAGTGTTGCCTGTAACAAAATGGTGCGTAGCTAGGTAACAAAGCAGCTGCATCGCAGAGGCACTACCTAGGTTTTTGGTAACTAGGCTAGGACCTGTCGTTCATGGCTGCAGAACCATTTCTGCAAACTTTGTGTCAGCTCTGGTAACCATCATGTGACATTGGTATCGATTCTTTAAATGCCTTAATTGTGGGTTATCAGTAGCCTCCCCCAATCTTTTAACCGCACTTTTTAGGTTGAAACGGCCCCGCAATTACGCTGGGAGGTAGAAGTTATAGACACAGCTCATCTATAGATATTTTATCCAGTAAAGAGACTGACCTCGTTTTGGATACTAATGTAGAAACTACGTAAGTGCCTTGCCCGAGCAACTAGTGGTCGTTCCAACATATGTTCTTTGCCAATTTTCCTGTCTTCCCGAGTTGTCATCTCTCTTGTAAATAAACACCTAAATGAAAACTGTCAATTGAAAACACGTTTGCACGCCTTATTTGCATGCCGTGAGAATAAGCACAGAGCCATAAGTCTTCAAGCAGCACTGCTCCTGTCTTTACTACAACTATACAAACATGTCTTCGCTAACTTCTTTTTGCATTGGTGGCTTTGGCAAAACTCGTGGTGGTGTTCGTGATGGAGGGGTTGTTCTAGAGGCGTGGTGGTCCCTCTCTTCCGACAGGGGGGTCAACTTTTTTACCGGGGCTGGAGGCTCTGGCCAAGATTCCAGCCGCTGCTTCTTCAACATGACTTCTTTTTCAGGGACAGTCTCATAGGTTAGGTGCGGTGATTGGCCTCTTTCGTCTTTCATTTTGTGTATGGCATCCATTGGACTTGAAACGACTTCAATGTCAGCAGTCGTTAGTGAACGCTGTACACCAAGAAGGAAACAGCAAAATTTAATAAATAGGTATTTCAATCATTTATCTTATATATCTTATCAGACAACATTATCATTTATCAGAAACAGCTATGATTTCAAGTAAACATCATTAGCCGTAACTTTTCATGGGAAGGGGGGAAACCAAGGAAAATATGACTGTTTTGTTATCTAGCCCTAAAGTATATTGTACGCCCCTTCAGGTATGATAAATTACCTTAACCTTCCAAAAACGTGGAATCACAAACCGATTGTAAAAATAGAAACGTTAAAATATTCCTTGAGAAAAAGACATTATTCTCAGGTATAAAGTCTGACTGCCGTGCAAAGGGTCAGTCAAAAGCACTTTTGTTGATAACCTGACGGTAATCATGCGACTGTCTATTAATGACACTATGATTGCCATTCCAATCGCACGATGCTTTCAAAAAGCAGTACCTTTTCCTGCTGCTCTTTGGTCCCCCTTGACGATCCATTTGTCGTAAACTTCCCGTTTCCATTTTTCATGTCTTCTGTCTCATCGTAGTTTGTTGGAACCCTGCTGGCATTTTGGGTTTATTTCAAAGATAGACATAAAAACATTAAGTATGTTTATGCCTATCTATTGTAATGGCTTTTTTGCAACGATTCGACGAGCCTATAGATTTGAATATTGTTTGTGTTAGCAAAGTTTTGCCTGGTAATTCCTCGCCTTTCTTGGAAATGTTCAGTATCAAGTTTCCTGATTTCGATACATGTGCAGGTTGGTATGTACATTCTGTGTTGACAGTCCGGTAATGATCAAATTTAGTATGAAGTTTGGAGTAGCAACACAAAACTGTCTACTAAAGTTATAGCCACGTAAAAACATTGGCTGAATGATAACACATACCTTTTCTTTTTGCTGCGATCTGTTGAAAAGAAAAAATTAGATGCTGCCTCACACGATTTCACAGATGACAACATTGCAGATAATTGATACATACAAACTTCAAACGTAGCTTCATTGTCGTACTGACACTATCCAAAGGAAAGTGTCAAAGTTAAAAGGGTGCATGAATTTCAACGGTTTCGATAGAAACACCCATTGCTATTCTCTTTGGCTAACCGAAGAAAAGGCTAAGTTTTGAAAGGATTTACATCAAGTATTTAAAGATATTGAGTTATGATAAATGGAAAGCGTATACCCAAATTGCAAAAATTGCTGAGTCATTATGGTAGCTCCGTTAATATGATTGGCTGTCAAGCAAACTGCAAACATGATGTTTTAACCTCGCACTTGATGTCTGATCACATGAAAGCCGATTTATTACATGAAACAGATAACAGCCCCTGGAAAACCGCTATTTACCATGCCTCAATGCCTTTAACATCTAAGCGAATGATGAACAAGCCTTTATCAGTATCTCAAATGAAGATGGCAGTCAGTCAACAAACCGATAAAAGCCTTCAAGGCCCTTGCTCACAATCAGTCAATTGCAAATGATCTTGTTCGGAGCAGATCAAACTTAAAATTATCGTAACAAAGCACATGTCGCCAGACATAATACGACAGAACTGCTAAATCCATATCAGGATTTGATTAGCGTATTATGAAATACAACTGATGTCTTTCAATCAAATTCCAACTTCGGTCTTCGAATTTCATTTCAAAGCATCTTGCATTGGATTTACTCCATTCCAAAGCTCCCTACCATAATAGGAGCATGCTACTGGAAAGTCGTCTCATGCGAGAAGACCGCAAGATGCTTATGACATTATTTTTAAGTGAAGCACTATTAATGATAAAGGAAATTTGTTTTGATGAAATGATAGAATATATGGATGAGCTGCTTCGGGAGACTAGATAGCTGCCGTATTGTCTGATAAATAGATGCTTCAAAACAGAACCCCTTAATCTCCACAACGACGGCCCTATACCTTGTTAGCATTTAAGTGGATTCTATATCACATTGTGTCTCCGTTATATATAGGAGAAGCCAACAAGCAAAGTAATTCATTGTTATGTAGAAAACGTTTGTACAAACCTCTGCGTTTGATAAAGAAGAAAGCAAGCAATGCAACAACCAGCACCACAACAACAACAATGATGGCAATGATGGTTGTTCTCGTAGATGAGGACATGCCACTTCGTGCGCCACTGCGCGGCCCTACCATTAAAAAAATGACGATTAGAATCAGCTGATAATGACTCTAACTTTGTAGCTGTTAACTGGAATGTTTGTCATTCAGAATTTTTCGTGCGTTTATTACATAGGCGTCTGTAGGGTGCATTCATGGTATATTTCTTTAAGGTATTGAAAGTGTTCCAGTCTGCTCCCGCATCTGTATCTTTCAGTGTTATGGCAGACTCATGAGACATTTTGTAGCTTTACCATGTAGCACTAACAAGAATTAATAGGGAACTAACTGATGAGGAAAACATGTTTCAGAAAATCAAGGTTTTGAAATTAAGGGCTACGCTCCCATTGCTTAAAAAGGTGACATACCCTCGAGGAAAACTGTTAGACTTCGTACCTCAATTTTTGTGTAAAGGTAAATCAAATAAAGCTTGATTTTGGAATTCCTATGAAAGTATGTAAGTTTCCGTGCATTTCCGCCAATGTTCGAGAATTCCCCGCACGTCATTTTATTATTTCCGGTACAATTATTAATGTCTCTGTGGAAAAATAATTACGAAGGGCCCTTATTATTGTCAATTTCATTCAAAATGGAATTCATGGTCGATTTAATATGATCCCTTATCAAAAGTGTGTAGAAAAAAGTACAAACCAATGGTAAGGTATGAGTCTGTAGATCGCATAGTTATAGTCCTGAAATTCAGGCTGTCATAAACCTTCATGGTGCAATAGTAGATGCCCGTGTCACCAGCTTGCAGGTTCGTCAAAACAAGGGCACTGTCTCTGATGTAGGCCCTGTTCTCGAACTTGGTCCCTGTCACCGTGGCTCTTGGCTCGTTTTCCGACGGAAGCTGCTCCATGAGCCTCGTCATCTGTCGTGATGCATTCAAGTATCCACATTGGAGCCTCACCAGTTCACTTGGCCTGTAAATCGTATACTTCCATTTCAGGGCAACGTTGTCTCCCACTGCTTTGGATATTCGCGCTTCAGGGCTTTCAGTAAACCGAGATGCGTGAACAAAAACCAAAGCTGTAACAGAAAGTCTCATGAAAATAAATAACCTGCTTCTACATTAGAACATAACAACGGCATTTAAAAAGAAAGACGATAAAAAAGAAACAACCATGATCTTTAGCGGCCACATCACTTTTGGAAAGTCTCGTGAAGATAAACAACTCGCTTCTACATTAGAACATAACATCATTTAAAAAGAAAGACGATAAAAAAGAAACAACCATGATCTTTAGCGGCCACATCACTTTTGGAAAGTCTCGTGAAGATAAACAACTCGCTTCTACATTAGAACATAACAACATCATTTAAAAAGAAAGACGATAAAAAAGAAACAACCATGATCTTTAGCGGCCACATCACTTTTGGAAAGTCTCGTGAAGATAAACAACTCGCTTCTACATTAGAACATAACAACATCATTTAAAAAGAAAGACGATAAAAGAGAAACAACCAGGATCTTTAGCGGCTACATCAATTTTGAACTATTATCCACCGCTGGATTTTCTGTTTCAGCATAACGGACTGCATAATTCAATGAAATATGATCAAATATATGCTAATAGCAAGGGACTTCATGTACCTTCTGTTATCAACAGCAACGCGAACATTATTTCTTTCTCTTACGTGTGTCGGTTTTTGCTGGTCCAAATTCGTCGTTATTCCGCAGTTGGTACGTCAAAACTGAGGGGAGCTTAGCTGCCTGACAGGATAATAAAATGGGATATTAACTTGTAATTCTGGGCGTAGGGGTTGACAAAGTGCCTGAAAGAACTGAGAACAATATCATGGGAAAGTTTCTAAAGGGGTTTATTGCTTTACTAATCACGGTAATAACAAATAACCGCAATTATATGGTCGGTGATTAATATGCCTACTTATCTTACAAGATTCCTCTTTCGTTTCCGATGTCTATTCAGGCTCTGTATCTAGACTGCCTCATCGCCTCTTGGTCATAAAAATTCCGTTCGAACACGTCTTGCTAGTTAGAGCAGGGATTAAAACGTGTAGCAGAGGTGCTCGAGTGAAGCCAGGTCATTGCCTGAATTGCTGCAGTTTTCACGTAAATTGCGCTGTCTGACTTCAAAATGTAGCGCTTGAGGTTACAGCTTTAATCCGACTACAGACGGTCATGTGACTCAGAGTTCGTCATGATCCTGTGTAATGACAAGCTTATCTACTTCTCGGATCTGACAATTGCTTTTGGCGAATGGATCTTGCATCATGTTTACTTTACAAATGGCTTCTTTGATGTTTCCTGTTACGTGGGTTTTAATTTTGAAGTAAAATAGGTCTTACGGGGTGCGATATGCAATGTTTCGAATACATGATCCTATAAAGTTTCTCAAATGATTACCTTTGTTGCAAACAATGCAAAGATGCCATTAAAGCATAGCAAAATTGATAAAAGCAAGAGCTTTCAGTTTCAAGAATTTCCCCATATACAGGCTTTCTATGCACAGATATAGAAGTATGATAAATGATGACACAAGTATTTTCCCTTGCTGCTGCCTACCGAATCATAATGGAGGGCTCTTTCATTTCTCCTTCACGAAAAAGTTTATATCTAATGAAAACTGAGTCTCATCGCTGCTCTAGAAGAAATGCGCATCAAATGTTTGCATAAAAATCACTTTCAGAGAGATGTTTGTTGGGCTGAGACAAAGATCTGCTGTTGAATATCAGATCCTTTATATATAAAACCCAAACTTTATGTAGAAACTCAAAATTGTCATTCTTTTCTTCTATTGGTCACACATACGGACTGTTGCTAAATCAAGAAAGCAAAATGCGAAGAAAAGTGCCACGAGAAGGCAGAATTATCAAACTCGCTTGAATTTTACACTTTTCTCCACGATTGACAAATATTTCACAAGCAGAAGAAATTTGCATTAGCAACGCGTCACTCTTGACGTCTGGTCTCCTTGGTGTCTGGTCTTCATTTGAGCCATTCAAATGGCAAAATTCCAGCTTTTGATGATTTAAGTGTATTCGCCACCAAGTTATTATGTTTCTGTAAAGGCTGCGGGCCCATACATCAGTAGGGCAAATGTAAAGGATCAAGCTTCCTTTCAAACGGTCATTTTCGACCCTTGCAAAGTTCTTATATACAGCTCCATTTGGTACACGCTTTTTTTATAAGGAACCTACCTCAAGGCCTAGTTCCAAAAGTTCCTTATTCGTAGACCTCAAATCATCAGACTTTAGTACCAAAAGTTCCTTAAAGGTTCTTTAGTTCTTATTTTCTGTGCTTTGACTACAATGAGTGTTAACACTTAATAGAGAGTGGGGCGAGGCAGCATATACGGAAACTACTCAATGGAGCATTTGACACACGAATAGCAAACAATCTATGCGAGTATTGGCTGCAAATGAATGAAACCGGCTTTTTAGTTCTTGATGCTTGCAGTTTCAAAAATATTTTCCAATCGAAAAGTTCCTTAGTGATTTTGTTATATTTTGTTTTTCACATATACCAAGGTGGTGGTTTGGTGACACTAACGAGTATTCAAAGGCCTAGAGTCAGGGGGAGCTCTGTCAAGTATATGACATCCTGTATACCGGTTACTCAAGCCAAAACGATTTTATCCTTTTCAATCCTTCTTTCTGTATAGGGTTTACCTGCACGTAAGAAGGGTAATTAAAGAGGGAGGGTCCTAGGTTGTAAAGAGAGATTCAGTGGTTGAATGTGTTCTTTTGATTCATCGAGGTATGTGTTTTTGTCGGTTGGCACTTTTACTCTCTCATTTAATTTGTTTTAGTCTTTGGGACTGCAGAGGTTGTCGGTGACATGTCTTATCGCTATATGCGTGTTTGTGATTACTTGATTGATTATTGATTATTGGTTACATCATTGTTCGGAACAATTTGTTCCTCTTCACTTGTGTCGTGAGAAAATATTTTTGCGTTGACTAAACAGCACCTAATGGCTTTAAATCAAATTTGAATTGCAGGCAAATTAACAATCGCCAGTGGGAAACGGAATATTGATTGGAATGTTTTGTAGTTAGTGACGAGTGCTTGTTTACTAACAATGGCAAATTAAGCACAAGATGAATCAGGCTATCCACTGAATGTCTTTCCTAGGACATCACTCTGTTTACGTCAAATGTAGACCCGGTTACAAGAAAGTTTATTCGAGACCCTTATACTGGTAGAACAAAATTTCCTTCTTGGAACTAAATTGAAATTATTTCATTGACATTTATAGATATCAATGGCAGCTAAAAATTGAATAGGTTTAGTCACACCTTCTTACAAAAAGCTCTTCGCAGCTTCTGTGAAATTTTAAACCAGGTTATGGAGAGTTTGTATCAGTTTAACTCAATCATTCAATCATCTATACGCAACTAAAGTATTCGATTCAAACTCTGCCTGTCCTTGGGCAAAAAAGCAGTATCTTTAGTTGAAGCTGTTCATGAACTTTGACACTAGAATCAGAATCATCAGCAATGTCACTATTCTCTGAAATTTTCATTGACTTGGCTCGTACATTTTCGCATCCAAGTTTCCCATGCAAAATGAAGTGCAATCAAGTTTCCCTGCACTTGACTTTCTCAATGGGACTAGCTTGCTTTTGGGAATTCCCTGAAAGCTGACGGTTTGGCCTATGTTCAAAAAGCCTTCGTCTAAAAAAAGGGATAATTTGTAAAGAAAATCATGCATTTGTATACTTGTGACCTATAGAATGAAAGGGTTTAGGTCAATTTATTCCTACGAGTTTCACGAGATAATCACTCTCCCTACAGGGTATCAAGCACTTCTAATTCGCAAAAAAAATTAAGGCCACTTAATCTTCAAGGACTATTTAACCATATGTGAAATTCCAAAATGCCAACCCATTAAAAAGTACAGATCTGGGCTTAATGCCTTGAAAGCAGAAAACAGGACAGAAATTTGCTGTCATTTTACCATAGTTAGCTGATTATGTAGGTCTATCTTGAGACTGCACGTACACAGTTGAGCATTGTAGCCTTGTGATTTATGTGCGAGAAACCCCCCTGTTGCTAACAGTGGCTGCTGGTCCTTATTTCTTTGGTTTTTTATTTTGCTTGCGTTCGCTAATTTTAAAACTGCATCTCAATCCTTAAAAATCAAGTATTCAGTAAAAACGTTCCCTAAAATCACGGTTTTGCTAATTAGCTCTTTTTTATTTACCAAACATTGAGCCTTTTTTATACCTTGTTTACTAACAAAAACGTTGGTCAGCGATCTCACCTGAACTCACTTTTATCACTATTTTGGATTCTATTATAATGCCACGAGTTTCATTGGTCTGTTGCACTTCATTTCTTTTTTAACTCATTTTAGCATCTGCAGTTTTGTTCTCTCTCATGGCAAGTTTTACGCCAAATTACTACATAAATTTTGTTCACGGGTCTCAAATTGTCCTACGGTTTGCAAAATATGTTCAGTGCCTTCAAATTGGCTTCTAAATCATCAAGCTTTCAGTTGCATAAGAATTGCAATCCAATCCTTTTCAATCGTACAGATGTGTTATTCTGTGCAAATGCTTTATGGAATGGAAAACCCAAAGGACAAAGCATCATTTTCCATGTCTTTCAAAGTGATTCTACAAATACTCATTGACTTCGAGCGTGATCATTGCCTCATAATTTTATCATTTAATTTTTGTTTGTCTGACTATTACTGTTAAAAATATTCTGCTTTAGTTTCGATTAGGTTATATATTTTAAGGACTCATCCTTAGACAATCATTTTGAATTCAAAATGCAATGTTGAATTATAGAACCTTTAAAATCTAATTGTTTTGTATATGTAAGTTTTTTCATTTTCAGGTTCTTTTGGGCTTTTGAAGAATATTATAAAAAAAAAGCATTTTTTTAATAGACTTCCACTGTAAAATATGCGTAAATCATAGGTGCTTTCATCAACCGTTACCCAAAGAGCATAACGTGCCAAGGTATATAGATCTCAGGTTTTTAAAAAACTTTTAATGTGATATCTTGATTTTAACATAAATTTGTAAACGATGCCTTCAAGAGAGAGCAAAACCCCCTGTATTCAAAATGATCTTAGCAAGGGCTGCTCAATTACCCCTACTTAATCACGATTTCGTTTGTTTGGTCAAACACTTTCTGCAAATGTTTGTTTTCAGTGCATGTTGATTGCATCGGCGTATTCCACCGTCAAGCAAGTCGGCTTTAGAACAGCAATTGCAATTTTTACTTCAAATTATGTCCAACCACCCAGAAGGCGGCAAGTGGCTTACACGAGATAGAAATGTCACTCTCACGAAACTGCAAAGATGGCCTTTGCAAGAGAACAAGGCCTCCACTTAACAATAGGTCTGTGAGGTCGATCCTGCGGGACTATTTTGAGTCCACTACTACACATGGCCTAAATCGAATCTACGCAGCACGAACCTTATTTGAACGGGGCTTTTGGCTGGCAATTTTTCTCGCGGTTATGGCCTTCCTGATAGCAACCGTGAGGCAGTTGGCAATTAAAGCAACCAGCAATGAAATTATTACGGTTTTCCAAAGCCGCTACAACAGGGACATGCAGTTCCCTGCAATAACCTTCTGCAACAACGTTGGGTTCACAAAGGCACTTGAATCAGAGATGGTTGCCAGGATGACTTCAGATGCTGGATTGCTCAACATTTCGTCTCGACTCGCCAATCTGAGCGAGCATGACATCTATAAAATCGGTCACCAGAAAGAGATTTTCCTAATGACAAAGCTAAATATGTGCCACCTGGGACAAAATGCATGCAACTTCACAAAAGATGTCTTGGTTTCTTCTTCGCCATTGTACGGCAATTGTTTCACCTTCAAAGCAGAAGGTCGCCGTTTGCAGGAGTATGAGCTCGGGCAAGTACTGTCACTGGTCATAAACATAAACCAAGACGATTACTCTCATGTTAGAACTAGACACGACTCTGCAGGTTCCATGGTAATGATCCACCACAACGACGAACTCTTCCTTAGCATCCAGCCAATACTTCTAGCCCCTGGCACTTTGACAAACATCAAACTGAAAAAGCGAGTATTGACACGCCTTCCCGCCCCTTATCCAGACCGATGCACGACCAGCGGCTCAAGGCAGGCTTCCTCCACCAGGTATTCTGTCCTGGTATGTCAAATTGCGTGCTCTCTTTTCAAGCAACTCGAGGCTTGTGGTTGTGTATCCCCTTTTTATCGTTCGGCGTTGACTCTGGTGGTGGAACGTACCTACTCTACTGAAGTAAACTTCAGGGCTGCAGAGAGTGCCAAAGAGATGGCTTGCATATTGAAATACAACGACTGGCACATGAACCGGGCTGCAACGTGCGACTGCCCGCCACCCTGCTACGAAGAACAGTTCGTTGCATCTGTATCACACTCGGTGTGGCCAGCTCTAAACTCCGCAGAAATGATTCTACGTGATATCAGGCGTTCCTATGGCAATCAGTCTGCTTTTGCCAATTGGACAAAGAGCAAAGTTTACCAAAATATTCTCAAAGTCCAAATACAGTTTCATGACCTCACAGTTGAAGCTATTGAACAGAGAGCTGTCTATTCGTGGAACGACTTTTTGAGTGATCTGGGCGGAACTGTCAGTCTGTGGATTGGAGCTTCAATCTTCTCTTTTATTGAGCTAGGGTCATTCTTTTTAGACATCATCTTTTGCTGTGTGTTTGAGAGGAGAAAACAGAAAGTTTGCGAAGTACCAGAGGAGTCTCAGGGAAATGAATAATCAGGTACATTCTAACTACCACTTCAGCAGTCTTTAAAAAAATAAGAAACTTGCTGATAGTTCGGTAAGCTTTTGCAGTAAATTACTCTTTGAAAAGCCCAACGATCTTTATTAAAGCCTTTGATATATGGCACCTCCTCTGACTTCTCTATAAACGTTGGCTTGGGGATCATAACTACCCTTAAACTACCTAGACGATGTTACCATGGGAATAACATCCAAAGAGCGTTTTGAAAAGAATGCTTCTGCAAATCCGATTCAGTGGATTAAAAAATTTGCGAAAACTCATTTTTATTTTTAAATTTATCGTTTACAATTGCATTCGACTTTGCAATTAGTATGGTGCTTGCTCTTACATTTTTCATTTAGTACCAGATATTAACATGTATAAAGGCAAAGCATATCAGGCTTCTCCTGTCAGAGAGATGCACATTATAACGAAGCGTAAAGAAATGATATTGTAGTTGTAATTTTCACTATGTCAATCAACATGCTGCAGAACCTAATGTCTGCTTTGCTGTTCTGTTGAACATGGCTACAATTTAAAGTAAAATGGAGCATGAAGCAATTGCAACTTGTTTCTCCAGGTTTAGTTTCATTCTATTTATGAAGTACAATTGGTAGCAAGTCATAAATGAAAATCAAATCTGTCCATGATACAGACACAAATTATATATTATACAAACAATAATAGGGTACCTTTTAGGGATAATCTACTGACTAAAAATTCTAAATGTTATCTACAACATTGAGCAATTGCACCTTGAATAGCACGTACTCGTTGTTATTGGGTTTTGCTGCTGTTACATTATATTTTGAGCTTGATGAAGCAGTTATTGATTGGCCTTTGGACACAGAGCACTAGAGATAATACGATAATTGCTTTGAAAATACTTTCTAGTTGAAGCAGAATCTTATGCTACTCTTTCTTCAAAGGAGGATCATAACAAGCGCAGTGATATTAGTCACGTGGGTTCTTGTCCCTAAATTTCTCGCATTATACGTGTTGTGGCCATTTGCTATCTGAAAATGTATTTCTTGTTCAACTGGCCAGTTAATATGTCTAAAAGGCTTTGTTGATTTCGATATAAAGTGAATAACAAATTTAGTTAAATAAGATATAATTTAATTTAGAACGCTGAAACCTAATTATATGCCTCCTTCCTAGATATACCCTTTCCAGTTGCAGAATCCTCCCCTAACCTTTTCAGCTTACTCATACATATTGATACATTTCCAATTGAATTTCAAGAGTCTTTGTATTACTTGATACTATTTGGTGTGTTTTCGTTCATATTTCCTCAAGATGTTTCAGGTGCTTAAAAGCCTTGGCACATCCGACATGCTTGAAAACATTGGTGTCTCAAAGTGACTGTGATATTACTATTGCGTCCCCCCTGTGAAGGGAAACGTAATAGTCTTTTCTTGATCCTTTCTTCGCATTGCTTCTTGGTTCAACTATTTTTCTTCTTTATGGGAAGATTGGCGATCCCACATGCTTTGTTTGCAGTGGAAAATGCCAGCACAGGGAACTTGTCCAACCCGGTTTTTATGATAATGTGGCGGATCCGATCAGGCTTTAGTGATTTTTTATGCTAATGTCCATCTAATTTTGAATATTGTGACCAAGTTGAATTGCTCTACGATTCGTAGGAAAACCGTGCACAAAATATTGAATTTCTGTGCGAAAGAAACACATGTTTGCAAGCGTTTTAAGTGAAATTGCAGTTTATGAATCTGTCTTAGGCCTCATTCTCCCGGTCCTGAAAACAGCGAGGGCCTATCAAAGCCGCGTTTCGCTGTCGTCTCTATCTCTTTTAATGAGATTCACCTGCACTGAATCTTCTTCTGTAAACTTTTCCTCATTTTCATGGTCGCTCTCGTTGATCGTCTTGTCAATGGCCTTTTCACTCGTCGGCGATGCTTCGGCAATTTCTTTCGCTGGTTTTGCCATGCCTTCCCCGTTGTGTTCTGTATTTGCCTGTCCGTTCGTGTTCGATGTGACGCTGAATTTGCGGACTATGCTTGGTAGTCGCCTGAACTTCTGGAAGATCGACCTCTCTTCTCCCGCCTGCGAGGAATGCGCTGGTGAACTGGCTGGGAAGAAATGCGGCTCGATCATAGGCTCGCTCTGTTTCTTCTCCTTTTCTTCAAGCCGTGCTTGCCTCGCCTTCTCCTATGAAATACACATGAAATAATCCATAACAATACATTCTTTCAAAAATGCTACTCTTTTAAGCACAATAAGATTAATCACCCAAAGCTACTTTTATAACGGACTCTTCAACATATATGCTAGATTTGCGTATTCAAGAGAATTTGAAGTTCTCAAAAAAACCCGACCTCAACCTTTTAGCTATATCCCTGAAGCAAAACAGATTTATCAGTAAGAATACATCAAAGAAGTCTTCCTGGAGAGGAATTAGCAATCTCAGCACAATACTACACTATCACCTGTCAAGCTGCTTTTTCCAATCTAAACCTGTTTTCATCTTTTGGACAAATGTGTCATGAAAGATGTTGGTAGATAGCAGAATTCTACAACTAGATTGACTACCCTCAACTAAGCGATCAGTTGGCAGCAGTTACCGCCTTCATCTTCACAAAACATTAAACGCACTTAACCATCCTAAAACTTTTTACGCCCATCCATAGACACAAGTCTTTCAAACCTACTAGGAGTGCTGGCTTCAATATTTCTTTAATATTAAACGCTTTCAGGCAAACGTCTTATTAACGTACGAAAACAGCAAATTCCTTTCCTGAGCTCACCTCCCTGTGATTGAATTGCTCTCCATTTAAAAGTAACGGTTAATTGAACAAGAATGGCCGCTCGTGCCAAACAGTTAATCATAACTAGCTAGCTAGTACTGTTGCTGTCTCAAGTACAATGCTACACCCAAGGCCACTTTACATAACTATGACTGAGTAGTATGACTATGAGCGTACCTCTTTGTAGTAATGCTCAAAGTTGCTCACAATAACTGGAACAGGCAATGCTATTACTAGCACGCCAGATATGGCACACATGGCTCCAACCAGCTTCCCGATGAACGTTTCCGGTGTTATGTCACCGTAGCCGACGGTTGTCATGGTTACCACAGCCCACCAGAACGCGTGCGGAATGCTGGGAAAATCTTTCGACATGGCCTGTGACTCAGCGTAATAAACGGCACTGGAGAAAAGAATCACGCCTATAAACAAAAACAACGCGAGCATGGCCAGTTCGTGTAAACTTGCGTGGATCGTGTTGCCGAGTATGTGGAGGCCACGCGAGTGTCGTGTCAGCTTGAATATACGAACCACGCGAATCACCCTGATAACACGCAAAACATCAATGCCCCCTCCTTCGTCAATTATGAGAGACAAATAAAACGGAATGATCGACATAAGGTCGATGATGTTTATTGTTGACCTTATGAACTTCAATTTGTGCTCTGCTGCGATCAGTCTTAGGACATACTCCAATGTGAACCACACGTTGCAAAACGTGTTTATAACATTCCACGTCAGTGTGACCTCTGCTTTGCGTTCACTCGACTTAATTTGATTTGGATCCAGTTGGGGTAGTGTCTCGATGCAAAACACCACGATGGAAATCAAAATGACCAAAACAGAGAAAATAGCTATGCATTTTGCCAGTATCGAAGAGTTGGGGTGTTCAAACAATATCCAGATCTTCCGCAAAATTTTATTCTTTGGAAGTTCTTCTTCTTCCAAGTTCTCAAGTCCGTTCTGGTCTTCTTCAATACCCAGTAGGCTCTCCCCTAGCTCGAAAAACAGGACTTCCTTTGTGAACAGACTCTCGGAGACCTTTCCTGGACACTCCAGTATTCCGTTGCTTTGGTAATAATACAGAATACCGCTGAATGCCGATCTGTTCCGATCAAAGAAGTACTCTCCTGTCTTGGGGTTCAGGAATGGCTTTCGTTTAGCCGGGTCACCCAACAGCGTGTCAGGAAAGCGAGCTAATGTGTCCTCGAAAGTCTCGAATTTCTTTCCTGCTATGTTTATGATGACTAGCTTGCTTGACTGCGAGCCGTCCTTGGACATGCTTTCTTCTTTCGTTGCGCTGGACATTCTTGGCCGCTTACATTTCAAGTCCCGCAGATTTATGGACGACCTTCCTGAGATGAAAGCCATTTGATCGTTGGGTTTGCTGGAAGAAAGATGACGGCATATATTCACATCACTAAAATATGATTGATTCTAGTTAATTCAAGCATAAATATTAATGCAATTGTTTTCAAAACAAAACTTTAGACTATTAATTGCAAATTGTCTATGCATTTATGCAAGATTAATTGTAATTCATGAAAGGACTAATAATTGTTTTTGAAAATGCAGGCTAATGTGTGATAACACTGTCGAATTTTTCTCTCCTTGCACAGTCAAATGCAACAATTGACCTGTCAACCCAGCATACCGAGTCTCACGTCCAGTTCACAGATAAACTGCATAATCAACGAACTTCCTCTCCGGTATTCACCTGGACACCAACAGGTCTATGGCATTAATTTCGCAAAGATTTTATAGCTTTTGATTAAAATCATCGGCTTCGAATCCAGTAGAAATAGCTTCGATTAAACTTGACTGTCCTTGTTATCAAATGCATACATGCTCTGCACCAAAAGCTGATCCCAAATAGTTCAATCATGCAGGTATACTTACGAATCAAAAACCCATCTGTCTATCTAAAACCCATAAGAAAGCACTCTACCAGCACTCCTGAACCAAAAGCCACCCTTATACTGGCCTACGCCTTCCTTTGTTCTAACAGTATTTCACGTTAATGATACTAAAGTACAAATTCAGAAACTGAAGAAATTGTTGCATATTAAACGAAATCACACTAATCAACGGCAGAAGTTAATGTAATGAGACTCTGATCTTCCGCAAAAGCACACGAAAGCTCACTGAAACTATTTGCATTATCAACGTAAGCAGATGATTTGCTCAGCTCTGAGTCTGAAGACTGTCAACTTTGAATTAGCTCTGTCGACTACATAGAAGGTGCTCCTCAGTGCTATGACTGAAAGCTAGATGAAAAATATTTCCCACTGTATGCATATTCTTGATCTGAGGCAGTGTAACAGCAAGCTGGGTATTGACAATTCAAGATTAGACAGACATTTTCTTGATTGCACTCTACCAATTGACCAAAAAGAGGGGAGGGGGCCTGAACTGTTTTCAGATTTCAATTTGGGCTATTTTGTTATATTGTTAAGTATTTATGCATTTTATGAACAAGGAAAGTCGGCTCTTCATTTATAAAGAAGCTACTTTCGAATGAAAACATATTTTTAATGGACAAAGGTATGCAATTGTGTGATAAGTTTTTTCCAAGAAAATCTTTTAATCTTGGCGTAGATTCATTTCTTTATAGAATTTCCCTTCTCCAAATGTCCCTTCAGTAGTGAATAGATTTCCTTTTCTTTTCATGCCTTTTTCATATCATCTATAATTGAAGGCTGAGCTAAAGAATTTAGAATTGATCTTTGACATAATTAATTATTCATCACTCTCCCTGATTTTCAAGTTCAGTTCTTTTGCAATTCAGCAAAGTAGTTATTCAAAGGATAAAGGGCTTGAAGGTTTGTTAGAGGACTAATAATGAACAACATGGTTTGTAGGTATTCGCATTCAGAATATATTGTTCATATATACGGATGCCGGGAAAAGCATGGTTCTAGTTTCCTTACAAATGCCGTCAACATCTCATGGAAAATATCAGCACAACTGATCCTAAGAAATACATGTACGTTGAAGAAAATTGTTCTGCGAAATTTTTTTGCATACCCAAGGAAATCTGTGCAGCTATACCTTCGGTCATTTGTGCAAAAAAAATTTAAGTAGCTATTATAAATAAACTATATCTAGAGCATAATCTCAATTTAAATGTAGTTAATCTTAGACATAATCTTCTGTCGAATGCAAGTTGATCTCGAGCATAAACCAATCCAACGCCTAATCTAATTTCAATCATGAATTAATCTCGAGTACAAACTAAAGAAAGAATGGCATGTATACAGAGTCACCTTCCTGTCTCGCATGTTTAATAACTATAGCAACAATTAATGTCTAGATATTTGTTTACTTGCTTTAAAACAAAATCATAGCATTGTTCAAGTGCACTTTGAAACTTGTTTTGTTCGCACGGAGAAATACGGGCAGGTTATATATTAAGTTTATTGCACACATCAAACTGGTTGTTTTCATAAGTGTCTTTAAGATGGAATTTAAATAACAATAAAATAATGCAAAAACAGGTTGTGATAAAATCAGTTATTTTTAAACACCGTTGGTTGATTTCTTCAAATGTTAGAGTAAAACACTTGTTACCCCAAATCAAGCTCCTTATAACAAAATAAACCTTAGACTTAGGTATAGCCAATACCGCTGAAATGGAAATTATTAATACATCAAACAGAATCAGGTAGAACATTGTCGAACTCTGAGTCAAAAGTCCACTTTGTGAAACGAAAGAGCTCAGTGAAGACTAGCCAGCCAGCAGTGATTTCAGCTCGTGATCTGAAGCACTGGATGAATTGCTAAGCCCTCCTAAGACCAGATCGTGCACCATCTTGCAAATCGGAATGCTTTAAATGCATATCTAATGTTGAGATATGGTACCTTGCATTCTGGGCAGCCACACTGAGCTTTACGTATTTGACGTCACTTCGATCGGCCTCTCCTTCACATGTGTCCATATCCATTCGCGCTCTTTCTGATTGTTCTGCTAGAAATCTGTTTTGCTGACGGAATTTCCGTGAATGCTTCCTGCTACGCTACCTTAGGTAAATCACTTCTATTCATTATCGTTTTGACTTTAGCGACACGTGTTTGTCGAAACCTCGATCTTATTTATCAAATCTGTAAGGACCTCCTTCATGAATATATTGATGAGCTTTTACCATTGATCAACGCCGTACTGGGGGTCAGCGTATTACTCTGCAGATCTATCTTATGGTATTGTGTACTTAATTATCAAGAAGGGACTTTCTTGAGAAGCATTTTTGTGAAGGCTTAGGTAGCAACTGTGGCGCTCGAATCGTCGTTTGATAGGAGATTAAAATTCTACGTTCCAAATAACTGACCATTCCCACAAACGCAAATTCCTTGATACAGAGAGGAGAAGATTAAAAGAAGATGTAATGTCTTCTCGATTATCACATCTCAGGTTAGTGTCACGTGAAGAAAAAATCTGTGCCACGTGCATTTTATGATCTAATAAGTGTCGTAATAATGCCGATATGTTTGCAAAAGCATAAGCTTCAAATGAGAAAAGTCTGATGAACACCCTGCTCAAAGACAAAGCTCGATCAACTATAAAGCGATACAGTCTTGGAGAGTGACAATTAAGCACAAACAGAGGACTGAAACAAGCAGGTTACAGTTATGTTACTAGAAGATCAAAAACAATTGGCCATTATATGAAACAAAAGAGATGTATTCCTGCGCAACAGCTTCAAATGTAAATAGTCTGCTTTGTCGAACTTTTTCTCGCTTTGTCGAACATTGTTTATCGGAGCCTAAGTTTTTTACTATAATAGAATACCAAAGCCACGGCAGTGAATTTTGATGATCAAAGTGAGTTTTCTATTTTGATTAACATAGAGCCAATGCTTGTCCTCGCTGGTACGTTAACCTAACATCGGAAGTTTCCGGGTTAGACTATCTCACTAGCGGTAAGCAGGGACAATTTACCATGGAAATGGAAACAGGAAACTGAACGTTGAAGGTAGCTCGAGTTATCATCTTTTTAAACAAATCATTTCGGTTGACATAAGAACAAATATCTGTATGCCAAACTTAAAATATATCTCTATTTTTTTAAGGCTAGTCTGTAAGGCTAGTCTGTAAGGCAATATCTAGTTTGGGTCTAACGATTTTATAAAAATCCCATTTAAAATTTTCAATCTGTTGATATGCAACACATTTGCTCTTGTTTTGATTAGCTCATGGAAAGCACAACTTTTCCACTTGAATTAGAACCATTTTGTTTAATGGAAAGATCTAGAAGCAAAAGTGAGCCTCAAGTGTATTTCAATAAGGCATTCCCCGTTTCAATTACAAGATGTAGTGATGAGAAGGTTTATTGGTTAAAGATTTTCATAAATAATTGCAGAGATTTGAACTGTATGACCGTAGCAACTGTTAATAATTCATGAATCAAAATTGAATCACCATGGTATGCAGCAGAGCTCATGCAGACTTCATTCTAAATTAGTTTAAACTTGACTAACTTTTGCAATAGCATCAACTGTTATCTATATTACGTAGCATTCCCTGAAAGCTTAAAAAAATCTTAGGAACAAATTTGAAGTTTTTTTAAAAATTTCATCGATATCTTTGAAAGATATCATAGAATTTTTAAAAATTCATTGCATTTTATATTTAACGACTAAGCATAATGTTGATATAACATGCACTCATAGCTCAAATCGCCTAAAGAAGTCATGTCATTCGAAGTGGCAGTATTCCAAAGCATGTTATTCGCTAAGAACACTTCAGCAGTACAACAGTGTCACTTGAGAAATGGCACTGAACTTTCTCTCTATAATGTTGTTTAGTCTTTCAAATCAAACGGCATTATAAAAATATAGAGCAGCCGATGACAGGTGACAATTTCATTCTGTAAAATTACCAGAGTCGACAAAAATACCATAGAACATGCAGAATGTTTGGAGATTTCGGTCTTTGTTCTTCGATTAAGGAATTTCTTTCAGTGAATATACTGTTTAAAACACAAGTCTTGATGTTTTCTTTGCTCTCCATTTTTAAACACCAAACTACATCAGATCTTTTCGAATGTTTCCTCAATTTCATTGCATACCTCAGTCATATTCCTTATCAATCGAAATAAAAAATTCCCATAGAGCTTCTTCGTGGCGCTGTTAAGCTTGCCTTATTGTTAAAACGCAAATCTGATTGTAATGTAAAAAATTCATCGAAAAAGGGTAACTCACGCGGTTCACACTGGCCTTTGTTCAGTTCTCATTGAAATTTCATTTGGCGACGATGCCTGATTATTTCCCTCAATGAAAATGAGTAAGAGACGCTCTTATACTCGATCGGGCAACACACATTAAAGATTCATGTAACCATCTGTAGCCTTGGTTAATAAGCAGGGTAATTTTGTGCGTTAAGCAAGACTGCGGTACGATTTACTTAGTTAATACCCAGTTGGATTCAATTGAATGGAATCGCACACCAGGCTGCTGCTTATCAATGTTCATGTCACGCTTTGCCATCAAGATTCTTCATGGTTGCAAGGGGGTTGAAATACCCAGTAACCCCCTATTACTTAAAATGGTGTCATTCGATGCAACTTTAGACCGAGCACTGACGAACTAAGAAAACGAAAGCGAGGTGTACACCGGCATGAGGTCGAGGCTAGGCGAACTTAGGGGATACAGTGCTTGCTGTTGTGGATGGAGAAATATAGGGGTAGGGGGGGGCAGATGGAAGGAGATTATGGGGAGTGTAGAGGCTCAGAGAAAAGGATTCTGAAGATGATGAGAAGCTGAGCGTGGTAATAGTAATAATAATAATAACAATAATGATAATAATAATAATAATGATAATAATAATAATAATGATAATAATCATAAACATAATAATGAAGCTGAGTCCAAACTGATTTTTAGAAAGAATAATGCTACTAGAGGTAGAAATTATTGGGAGGTCGAGCCATTGGCGGATGTATTTGGATACGAGGCTGTCAAGATTTTCAACAAACCCAAGGCTTTGAAAGATCTGCTACAGTAAAGTTCCAAGAAATTTTAGAAAGAACAGGATTGTGATAAAGACGTAGCTTTTTTTTGCCTGAAGAGGCCGGGGATCGATTTGTTTTAAAGCATGTTGGACAGTGTTGATTAACGTGCTTGGTTTGTTATTTCAAAGCCAAAATGACGACCGAGGTACTTAAAAGAGTTTCCATTGGAGAAATGCGGAAAATATTTGTTGTTTATGAAAAGCTTAGGTTGGTACGCGAGGAGAATTTCTTCATTCCAAAGGTAATGCGACTGGCATCAGGAAATGAAACAATTCAGTAGAAATTCGTTTCCTTTCTCATTGCTAGCGATAAAGGCAGAATCATCTGCCAATTGAAGCCAGTAATAATGATGATGATGATGAGATGATGATAATAATGATAATGATGATAATAACAATGTATAATGAAATGTATGATAATCTCTCTTAAAGCATCAATTCGCGAAAAAGCAAGCACAATGCTGACACCAGTATAAATTGTGCGTACCGTCACTGCAAAACGAGGTACAGCCTCCTTGCAAAGACTGCGTGCTAATTAACTTATTGAATTAGGGCTCAATTTTGGGATTCTAATACTATAGCCATTGCAAAGTATAGAAGGCTCCTAGAGACGCATAGCTTGAACACTAAAATGTGGAAAATAATTTATGACTATCATATCACAATTCTGCTCTTTTTTATTCTAGAAATCCTTGTCTGTGTGGGAAGCTGAGAATAGAAGAACCCCTCAAACTGCTCCATCTGACACTTCCCAGATTAGACAAACATCAGAACAATTTCTTTAACTGGATGTTTTGAGTCTGTGACAACCTAGGGGGTAAGAGCGTAGCTGTGGGACAATGGAATCAAAATTCACGCGAGAGCAGGTGCTGCAAAGGATTTCCAGGGACTCGCTTCCCAGGCAAATGCAAATCTGCCAGCATGATATTTACTGAGGTATCTCTTGGCCATCGCATTGAACATATGAATGGGCAAGATAGGAAACTTCTTCGTAAGATCTTGGATCATTCCTTGTCATGACGGTCATCCGCATGCCGACCGTGGAAGTTATTTCATAGCTATAACATCGACGGTTGTTAATGGTGGCGCAAGCTGCATTCTGACTGTTCATCAACATGGGAGCCGTTAAATTATCCAAGCCACTATCATGTGCCCAGTTTGTCGAAGGATTTAATGAATTACACTTTCCAAGGGCCATTACCAATGGCAGCTCATCTGCCTTCAGTTGCAACAATCTATATACTCAGCATAATTCAATTTGCTGTCAAGAGCGAAGACTAAGGTGCTATTTCTATAATGAAAATATGATGAAACGTTGCTTTTTGCTGCTTTTATCAAAAGCTGAAAAGCTGCTTTATTGTGCCATATTCCTTCCGGGGTCAGATTGAGAATCATGTCAAAAGTTTTCTTTCCTTTGTTTTGGCCTTTAGACGGATATAAAGAACACGTGCCTGGAAGCAACATTAATTCATTTGAAAACGTGAATTTTGAAGCATTAGCAGCTAAAACCACAAACAACGGGAAAAGGTGATCTAAACACCAAAACAGCATCTGCATCAGTTTTTGGTAAATTCTAATGAGACTTGTCCTGCTTTTAATTTAAGCCACCGTATTAAGAATTAATGCACCAACGCTCGTGGTTTTTCTAACTTTCACAAGCTAAGCTCATTGCATGGAGACTTAACTTTATCAAGGAAAAGTCTGATCCCTCTGTTACCTTGCCATATGAGCATTTTAGGAGAGCAAGAGATGATTTAGTTCAAATCGTGAAAAGAAATACGAAGTGAGAGAAAGCAAAAGTGAAAAAGGAATAAGACCATAAGGTGGATTTTAAAAGGCTTTGCCATCTCGCCTTTTATACAACGTGGAAAGTTTAGCTTTAAACAGCAAACATTTTGGTACAGATAGTAAAATTTTTAAGTAAAAGTATTACTTTGGCAAAAGCTTTCAATACAAACTGTTAGCAACAAAAGGCTTATAGCAAATCTGTACGCAGGAGGCTAATGTATAAAACATTTTGAAAAAGAAGCGTTTTCTCAAGCCTGGCATCTCTGTGTTGCTGACAAAAATGTTCACTGAAAAATGAATTTATTGAAAGAAAAATTACTTTTAGCACTATATCCTTATTTAGCAGTACCTACTTCGACACTCGCTTTTAAAGCAAGTCAATTGCCCACCGCTTCTAAAACCAACTTTTACCAAATTCAAGATCGATAACTTCATACCCGTTGCAAAGCAATGTCCCTAGGATGAGCGGAATTGCCGTGTTTTGTTATAATTTACATCTTGACATGCCATTTGGAGTTGAAACTCCAGTGTGACTTCTGTATATACACTGGGGAGAGGTCGCCATAAATCTAGACCTGCCTTTGCTCGCTCACCAGCATTCTCGGGAGCGATACAGCGCTGTTCCGTAGATACTGTTCAATTGGACAGAGGCAGCTGTAAACCGCGAAAATTGCTGTTTTTTTATAAGTACGCCGACGTTTTTTGACCCATAAGAAATTTCTCGCACCTCGGCCTAAAAAGGCTCTCAATCATTTAAGTCGGTGACCTAGAGCGCCGTCTAAATGCACAACTTGGAATGCCACAGTTCTAAAGCAACACCATTGCGACTTCAACAATTGAAATTTCTTAGGCAGAAAGAAGCAGATGTAATCAGATATTTTCCTTCATCCCGTCTTTGTTTTGCCACTTGATAAGCAAAGATATTGCATGCTGCTTCGTTTATCTCATCACAACCTTGAATAAACATAGATGGATAAGTTTGAAATAACAAAGCTAGGTAGCGGGTAGTCTTAATGATAACATCAGAAACTTTAGAGATTTGCCTTTGGTGGTATATCTTTCTCTAGCAGTAAATTTTAAGCTTGTTTCATTAATGTACTCATCAGTTTTAGGGCTACAGTCTTACGTGTAGAACAAAGAGCCTTCCATTCTATTGGTATTAGAATTTATTCTGTTTTACTTCGCCTGAACAGTATTTTTCTGCACAAAAGTTGTCTTCCCTACAAACCGGTGCATCTTTAAATCTGCGTCTGCGATGATTATGCTATGACGATTATGATGCTGAGATGCATACACAACCATGTGTCTGGTGCATTAAATGTGACACGACAACAAAAACATTGCTTTTTGCCTCACTTGGTATCAAGACAGCTACCGAGATGATAATTTTTTAGGTTTATTGAATGTCAACATGGGTTGTTATCACTTGCGCACGTGCTTATATGTTACGGACGAGCGACTCCCTTTGATATTTGTTAGTGAGGTTAGAGTGGCTGAAATACACTTTCTCAACAAGGGTAATATCGTAAGATTTCGGCTAATTTGGAAATTATAAGGAAGTAGAAGCTATTTCAAAATGCCTACTTCTTTGAAATGTATTTTCATTTTCAAGTGAGCATGGTTTAACGGATGCTTTCGCTCTGGGACAATGTTCCAACACTCCCTTGCGAAGGCGCAATCATAAGCAAAAGGGCTGTTCAAAAACAAACAATCATACTTAATTAGTGATTCAGTGTCCTAAAATTTCAGCCAAGAAACTTAACTGATGACTTAAATGTTTCTGCTCTGAAGCCCAGAGCAGGTAACCCTGGTTCACTTGCAGGGAGCTTCAAATTTATAAACCTTTGAGTCAATCAATCTATTTCCAACACAGACATTTTTCCTGCACAAAAAATAATATCTCTATACTAATAAAAAAAAATTACTACTTTATCAAATAATTAGTGAATCACGTTTTGAAGAATCTAGGATTACTCTTCGCTACTGTTTAGGTGGGTTGATAGTTAAAATTTAAAAAAAACATTTTTTTCGATTTTTTATGAAAAATGATTTTTTTCTCCATTTTTTGGATGAAAAATTAATTCACTGCCTTCGCTTTGGTGGCTTCACCAACGGTTTGAGGAACATTTCTTTGAAGTATAATCTTTACATCCCGCGAATAGCCTGCGTCTTGCAGAATTAATTTATGTTAAGCTCAAGTTTCAATGAAGATATTTTCGTCAGATACTGAAATTCTTTCTCAATGAAAATACGGCAAGCAACGAAAACACAACGTCTTTCAAAACACCGCGATATAAACTCACGCAAACAAGGCTGATAGTCCTGGGTCGATTCTATTATTAAAACTTCTTGCAGTGTATGTAGTATATAGATTACAACCTTGCAAGAGCAGAGATGATGGCACATCTGAATTTTACTCCAATTTTATCTCTTTAGGAAAAGAAACTGTTCAGAATCTTGAGTTTTGGAATTTCTATGTTCATTTACGTTCTTTTTGGACACCAAAGGATACTTCGATCACGAGTTTCCATTTTTTGTGGAGTCCTAGAAAGTATTTATGCTGGGCGTATGTATGATTAAGATACTGTTTTGAAAAACTGATAGCCTTCGGATGCCCACTCTTTTGATGGCATCTAACAATTTGAGAGAGCATTGTACATTGACAAAATGAATAGCAAAGCCTTATAAAAAATTGCCTCAAAATGTAAGGTACAACGCTCTCACCCCATGCCATACATTTGTCATTAGGCAAAGAGGGGAAGACACCCTTTAGTAACATGAAGAAAATCCCTTCAGCTCAAAACGTATTGTGATTTATCACCAACTACCTCAGTAGAAAACAGAATTCATCCCAAAGAAACAGCTATCAGTATGGGGCGTTGAAAGAGTTCAAACTCAAAACCGGTGATGAAAATAATTGCGAATTTTTTAAGGAAAATAACAAACACTGCTCACGCTGTTCTTGTGATATTCTGCAGCATCTCTTAGATGTCAAGCTGGTTAACTTGTCTTTCGTCCCGCTCCGTGCACTGAATAGCTGCATAACCGCCCAGAGAAAACGCTATAGCTCTTTCTTCCATTGTGCCTGCCATGATCTAATTGACGAATCGCTCAACGCCAAATTGAGTCAACTCTAATCACTGCAATTATGCCCTTTAGTCTTTCTTACGCGTCTTGGCGAGCCCCTAGAACCTGCAATCGCTTACAACTCCGATTATGCGGTGTTTGAATTAAACAAGCATTGTTTCTCTCCGCATAGAAGCTTCATTTTCATTTCTTGTTGACATATCCTGTGTATTTACTATTTCAATGTCTATTTTTCGTAAACCAGTGCGTACGACCGTTGGTTATAACTCTTTTCTTAAGCAATTGTCTCTGAACAATCATCTGGAAATTATTTGGCAGACACAATCTTTATTGCTTGAATAAAAATGCACCTTGTTTCTCCTTCTTCATAGTTTTGTGATGATCTCTTTCTTATCGGGTTTCTCTTTGCTCTCCTTAAGCAAGTGAGTTTTCATTGAAACGTTTCTTAGGACGATTCCCATTGGCGGTAATGGAGTGGTACTGTTGCTAGGCAACGGATCTCGTACAATTTGAGGAGAGCAAATGAATAAGAAGGCGGCAAATCATATATTCGCTTGCTGATAACAGCTTCAGTTCTGTTTTTGAATTGTTCCGTACTTTAGTCAATCCTTTCGCATCATTCACTGAAAATGATTAAAACAGTAAGTTTAGTTGGATATGATAAATGTGCTTCTCTTTTGATGAGGCAACTTTTCAGTTGTTTTGTCGGTTACTTAGGTCAAATTCATCTCATTTAGGATTTTCTAATGTGGATTTAATCTCGCTTTAGATTTTGAATCTTTTTTACGCTTACAGGTATGCTTCATATCTTCGAGACAACACTCCGAGTCTGGCCGAACAACCTAATCTAGGTAATCTTTTTCTAAAACTACAATGCAACTTGAAATGACCTCTCCAGATGGATTACAAAATTATTTATCGCAAATCTGAGATCAATTCAAATTTAAGGAGCTCTTGGTTTTGATTAATTATATCAGTTCCATGCTCCAGATGGTAGAAACTTTTGAAGAAACTTTATATAATCCAAGAAGAACGAATGTGAAAAAGATTATTCCTATTTCAGAATTGATGTTTGATGAAATTTTTATGCAATTCAAACTGAATATTCACTTTTATGAGCCTCAATTGTAAAAAGGTTGACCTTGTGCCACTTTAAATACAGATAGCTTTAGAGAAAGTTTTACCTGCAACATACTAAGGATTCATGAAAATGCAGATTCATGAACTGAAAGAATTCATTTTTGGATACAATCAGGGGCAGTGTAGCTCCCAGAAAAGGGCCGGAAAAATAGCCATAAAGAGGTCTTTCTAGAAAAACCATTTTTGCCATTGGTGCGAGGGGGAGTTGGGTAAAAGCAGCAGGGGTGGCGACTTCAGATTGAAACTAGGAGGGGCTATGAATGATATTTAGTGACATAGGAGGACCTCTACAATGGCTAAAAATGCATTTCCTAGATCAGAATTTAACAAATCACTTTACCGCCCAATATATAAGATTTGAAGATACTCAGAAAAACATTGGTTAATGATATTTAAGAGAACTTTGGAAGGACTCCTATGACAGATGCTGAGGAAAGAAAAAGGGGTGACCTTTGGTTAGTGACCGGGTGAGTCCTCTTCTGATAAAAGCAGTTTCTCGTACAGGTTCTCAAAAAACATGCCCCCACCAAAAAATTGTTTAATTGATAGGCCTCTAAAAGCTGATTCTTGAATTCGTGGCATTTTTGAAAACATAAGCCCTTTAATCAGGACACTCAAACTCAAGCCTCATTCTAGCGCATCATCCTCTATTTGATCTTACAAATTCCATTCAACCCATTACCCCTTATCTCTAAATCTCTAGTTCAAAACTATAAGATCGAGTCCTTTTCATAGATGAGAGATAATTTCCTCGGCAAATCTCCCAGTTTCCCGCCTAGCCAAAACGCCGCTGGATACAATTCTTAATATTCCATAATTCTCTACTTTTACAACCGTTTTTTTAATTGCCAGTTTTGTGACAAAACTTGCCAGACTCCAAAGTAATGACTCCCTATATGCTTTAACGATTACTCACGCTGCATCATTATCTTTAGGGCAATCATTTGCATAATCTTTGGTTTGTGCACTGCTAACTAAAAATGAAGCCGTCATATAAAGCCTTGTTCAACATTAACTCCAACCAAGTGTCTTTATGAAGTTGAATTTACCGCTATAGCATTATCTGCTTGTAACGCAGTCACAATTCCAATGCGAGCTACATTCCAACCATAGTTGAAAGTTCTTGAAAATATCGGATATGCTATTACATTTAGCATTGTTAATTGATCATTCATATAAGCATTATAGTTCTGCTTCCTACATATTTAGAGAGACATCATCGAATGTCATATTACAGAATACTGCAAAAAGTAGATAAATAGATGTCAAAGATGTAGAAAACATAGACGATTCGTCTTTAAATAGTCATTGAGAATACTTTCATTAAAGAGTTCAAGTGAAAGAATTTTCCAGAATACTTCACAACGATATATTCAAAGAGCTTCATGACCATCTAAAAGTTGCATAGCTTCTAGCTCGCTTTATTGGTGTGGATCATGAAAAGACAAGTATAAGTTGTGGGAAAATCTGTTGACGGAATCTATCCAGTTTTCTTCATAAAAACACTTACCTTGAAAAAAGCTCGACATGAGTTGGCGAAGCCTTCTAATTGTCAATGTTAATTATATTATGGCCTTAACGTGTTTAAACCTTCAGTTCACCGCAAAGCCAAAGAATGTGTTTACGATCAAACAATGGTTGTTAAGTCGCGTGTCGTCAGAATAACTTCACAAAACCATATTACGCTTTCTGAAGCGAGCACTTTCGTTATTGTGCACAAAAAAGAATGGGTACAATGAAATTAAATAACAACATTCAGTCGATTCTACCTGCTTGCATCAAAATGGAGATGGTCAAAATTGAGTTTCAACACTGTAGGTCAACGAATTCTGCGCTAGAGCGTCGCAACTGAGCGGTTATTGATAGCTTTAATTGCAGCACGAGTTAAACGGGCAGGCGATGGCCTTTCGTCGCAAAAGGAGCATTTCATTATGCACTCCCGTGTTATTTAGCTGTGTTTTCAAGCTTCTTTCACTGTACACAATAAATGGGTTCACTTCGAACCTTACACACGTTTATGACCATCACAGTGACTTCTTGGTATTCTTCATCTTGCAGCTTGGTTATGAAGGCCGTCTTCCTATTGTCGACTGCTATAAAGCGGTTTCCATTCTGCCAATATTGCATTTTGATTTGTGCCATAAATAATACTTTTCCTGCATAATTGCGTGCAGTGGAAATCATATGTCTTGCTTGTTGGGCTCTTTCTGCTTAATTTAATGCTTACTTATCTTTCCTTTGCATAAGTCGTCATCGTATCACGCCTCTTCAAATTCCCCGCCCTCAATAACTTTGAATCATGTAGCAACTGTCGATTCAAGAATTATTTTAGAAATATGAAATTCGCTGAAAAATACTCACCACCCATTTCGAGAGAGCAGCTAGCATCACCTGAAATCATACCAAGGACGTGTGTAAGCAGGTTCTCTTGAAAACAATACAGAATCTCTCACTCAGGTCTCACCACTTCGGCAGAGTAGCCATGGCTTCAAAACCAGCGCGCAAATGTGCCTGCAGAAAATTAATTTTTTCGCACTTAATCCTGCCTTTGTAAACTGACTCAGTTATCGGTTAATGCATTGCTCTGGAAAACGATGACTGGTGTCTTCAAGCTTAAAACATCTATCTCTTTAATTAGACAGCTCATTGTCCGGAAAGTGCAGGTGCATTCTGGACAACAGCAGAACAATTCCACAGCAGTTTACGTGAAAATCAATTTGTTAAGTTATTCCTCTCCATTCACGTCATCCATGTTTTCAAAATTCCATCTAAATTTCATAAGGAATTTTCAGCAAGACGAGAATTTAGCAATTAAGGAACAGTGCATGCTTTTAAAGCCAATGACAGCTGTCAAACCTGCAAAAGGATCTTTCAAAAACTTTGCATTTCAATCAAGGACTCTGTGACGGAGCTGGATTCCGAGCCTTTGCTCTTATAATCTCGCAGTTGTAGTTTTGGATATCACGCCTTCTGTCAATCCGGCTTTCAAATGCGTTGACCAGAAATTGATGTGATTTTCATTTCATGTCGTGTTTGACGATTATAAAAAGCTAGATAAACAAACATTGAATGATTTGATTGAAGTTTGGTTAAAGAAGCACAGCCTAAACAATATGAGACCCAAATATGAAAGTAAACTTGCGGTTGTTTGTAGAGAGCTACTTTACTTGCGCTCAAGTTAAGTTGAGAAGAACAAGTCTATTCAAGACCACGAAACCTTAGTAAAAACGGGAGCCATTATACATATGTCTGCAGTCGGAACAGCAACTCGATGGCTTTACGCTGTATATATTTCATAGGCTTGTACCGCTCTGTTTGCCTAGCCTCGAGCACTGAATAACAGATACCAGGCACTGAACACAGGCAGCCTTCATTGTTATCAACCGTCAGACTATTCTTAGGCATGTCTTTTGAAAGCAGTGGAACCTGATATGGATCATAATTCGGTTTCTTTGCACAGTATGTCATTGAACTAAATCGCAAAGGCAGCTGAAGGTACATGTAAGTCTAGCCTTAGGTCTATTGAGCCCAAAGTTGCGGGCCAAGTTATGGCATTTTTTATGACAGGCTTGAATGTTTGGCAAGGGGCTTCGGGAAGATTTTTGCATGGGCTCCATTTTCACGTATAATGAATTCAATAGCCCAAGTGTGTCAAAACACTGCCTCTACGTATCATAAAAATTCGCCGTATGTTGATGATTCTTTGCCTGGCGATTTGATTGCTATCAGCTTGTTCATCTTATCATTTGTGGGCCTATACATAACACACTTTCGGATGAAAGTTTAAAGTTAAGGTAGGAGGCACCTTCACAGCATTGCAGACACCTCTGCAGCATTGCAGGCACCTCCACAGCATTGCAGGCACCTCCGCAGCATGGCAGGCACCTCCACAGCATTGCAAAGCACGGCTCCTTCATGTGTGGTGTTGATGTATTTGTATTTGAGGAGGAGCTTTTTGGGTCTCTTTGCATTGCAGCACTGCAATTAGGGAGGCGGATGGAAATGGCGGACATGTAACGGATATTTACGTACATGAGATGCTTAGTAAATTGTGCTTGCATCAAAGGTTCTCAAAGGTGAATGATCGTGAAACATTGCGTGCAATCCCATTTGAAGCGTTCGCTTATTCTAACTTCACAATTTCACAGCCGTTTCTGTAATAGTAGAAAAACGGCATATTATGCTTTTTAACCTCTTTAGAATTTCTTGACTAATTACCCCCCTCCAACTAACAACTACATCCCAGTGTCATCAACATCAACACAGTACATCCCAGGGGGTAGCAACTAAATCTAACATACCCATGGAGCATGAAACTTAAGAGTGTCGTGTACTATGTACCACTAGACCTTTCCGTTTTTAGCATAGTTAGAGCTTTCTCTTCCGCATTCCCCAGAGTACGCAAACATTGGGAAATTACCCAAAGCCCCGCAGAAAGGATGCAGCTGTCTCGAATTAAAAAAAAACACGCAATGCCCAAGTTGACTGCCAGATTGCGCCCAAACCTAAACAGGCGAAAGTTGTTTTATATGGCAGGTTAGGTCGTGTTTTCGTCTGGTTTTTATCATGTCGGTTTAAATCTTATGTCAATACGCACGTAAACATCCCCGGACTTACGTCACAAAGCTATCACGACATTAGCGACGTAGTTCCAGATCAAATAATAAATCGCTAAATCAAGAAAGCCTTAGCCAATTTTAGGCAGATCTACTTTAATAGTATTTAAATTACCTTGTTAATAGAAAGGAAGGTTTAAACAGCTGCTTGATAACTTATCAGTCTAACATTATCAGCCTTTAATCTGTTCATCAAAAGCTAATCTTCAGAGAAGAGTAATTGAAAACTCTACTCCTTATAATTACAGTCTGGAGAAAATTTCATCCAACTTCTTTGACTTAAGACAGGCCAGTTCTGAAAACCATTAATGGAATGTGTTAAATATGCAAGTTATAAAACATAAAAAGCATAGCATAATTTCATTAATATGACACCTGCTGAAAATAATTAAATTGCAGACAGAAAAATTCAAATATGTCACCTGGCAAGAAAATCTTCAGCTACAATTTACCCATTTTTGTTCCATTATTAATTACATGGTATTTCTTTGAACAGATGTTTCTGGTGTTGATCCAATTTCCTATAAACTGTTAGGGTGTTAACTGGAGGTATGCACTCATTTCAAATGTAATATGTGCACTAAACAGAAATTACAATGACTGGTCAGTAATTTATGCTATAATATTTCTTCAAAGACTTCATGATAACAAAAATTGCTAGATTGATTGATAAGAGCATGAAACTGCTATGATTAGAAACTTAATTAGGTTTTTCAAAGTCATCATGGTCTAAAGAAACATCAAGCACAACTCACATCAGCACTTTCAGTGTAGCACAGGTCTACAGTCTAGGCTGACTGTCTTTCTTTGATATGTTATTTTTCCAATGAAAGGTTGTGTTTAATTGAGGGAGGTATTTAATGGCAATAGGGTTTCACTTTCAAAGTCAATTACTAGAAATATATATGCGTTGTAGACTTTGTAAGGTACGGTAATAACTAAGGTTATATATCCTTAAATCCTTACATTCATAGAGCAGCTAACCCTGCTAATGATGTTCAATGGGGAAAACCTTGAAGAGGTTTAACTAACTGTAACCTGCAATTTGGTTATCTATGAAAACAAAAGACAAAGACAAATGGACAACACCTCTGCAAAATAACCTTTGAACAACACGCAATAAACTTGAGGATCATTTAAGAAAAAATTTTCAGGTTAGGTCTCAGTCAAAGGGAGGAAACATTCTTTTTTTTAAAAATACTTAAAGATAATTAATAATGCATTTTATAAAATGTAGAAAATCAGGATACATTTCAGGCCACAGCCATAAAATTTAGTTAATTTCTGAATAGAAGCTACAAGTCACAATTTTGATCAAAGTTGAAAGACATTGCTTTATGATTTTTGTGTTCATGTTCATCTAAATCTTGGTTGTGACACTTGCTCTTTATATTCAGACAGGTATTATTAGATCCACAGCTCTTCCAAGAGCCTAGAAGTTGTCCAAATAGCTACCAAGTCTCCAAGAATTTGACTTGTCTTTTAAGGAAAATACTTGCAAGCAGTATTGCACAGGATTTCGAATTTTTTGGGATTTAGGAAGTGTTTGTCTGCAGGGAAATATTAGAACTCTCTTTACTTTTCATTAAATAATCAAATAGTTCTTCCTTACTATGCTTCAAAAGAAACTTCTGACATGACTTCATGGTACCTAGAAACAAAAATCAAAGCATTCATGAATGCTTCAGTAAAGAATACATATTAAATAATCAACAATTTGTTGGATAGATTTCAAGCAATAAAGTCAATATAAAAACAACAGAGGTATAACAACAAAACAACCAATGCAAACAATTTTAATGCAGGTAGTTTAGTCCATTTTAGGCCTAATCAAACAACTTTTGGCTCCAAAAGTCTTAATCTTAAGTGCACTGGGCAACAAATTTGGAATGGCCTATTTAGTGAACTAAAGTCAGCAGAAAATCTGAAGCTTTCAGGTTTTCATACTTGCTTACCAATTTTTTTGTAAATTCAGAAAATTTTGTTTCTTTGCTTTGTATATTCAAATTTGATTAAATTAACATGTATATAATTGAATAATTTATATCTTGTTATCTATTTGTATAAATAATACAATCAAAACGAAATTACAACAACAACCAATTACAATTTCTTTATTTGCAGTTTGTGTATCTAACATCCTGTCCTGATATCGTGACATCTAAAATTCCCTCTTACCTGCAATATAAAGTGTTTGAAAACTAGTTGGCTTTGATTCTACCATCTTAACTAATGTTGTGGCATGAAGTAGTTGCCTATGCACTTCTCTGTGACACTGGATGAATATGATTTTTGTACTTTGGTCAAAGTATTTGACTAAAAGAGATGAAAACCACTCACAACCAAGATAGCTTTTTGCATTCTTTTACAGATATGATCATTTCAACAAAACACCACATTAACCTTGAAGGCTTTATTGAGAATGTTCTAGTTTATAAAAGTAATTGTTATGACTTAGAAAAACATAGAAATGATAACACAATAGTGCTAAAGAAAGAATGAAAGCTTATGATTAACTTGTAACAAGATTCTCATGCTAAATACATGCAACATTGTAAAAGATTGAAATCTTTAGCAATAGATGACAAATAATGATAATGGAAATATTTTAATTAAAAAAAAATGTTTTAGGTAGGCAAGAGATATTTCATGCTGATTAGCAACTGTTTGTATTAATTTAGCAACACAAAAATTAAACCAGCAGACCTCCAAATGACCCTAGTTGGGCAATGCCAAAATCGCCATAGAGCTTGTGGTAGGTCTTTTTTATTTCATCATATACAGATGCTGCAGATACAACTTGATTTTCTCCTTTCTCGCTGTGCAACCTGAGCACAATGTACCTAAAATCCAAAGAGATAAATTTTATATTTAAGAGGAGAAAATTTTCAGGAAAATTATGACTAAGAATAAGTTGGTCTTTAAATGTCTGACACTTTTGAACAGTTTAAATTGAAATTAATTGATAAGCACAAATATAAAGTCTAGTCTTTGATTAGACAAGAATGGAGCTTTCCATGTATGAAGAATCTACTGATAAACTGATTGATTTGGTGGGTGAAGATTGAATCTGAGGTATCTTTTTGCAGAATTAATGCAGAATATAATTTGATTATCAAATTCTGGCTTGGAACAGCTCTCAATGTGATGTATTTGCTTATAAAACATCTGTTTATATTAACTAGAAAATACTTTCTTTCCCTAGGTACCGTTACGAGAAACAAAATCGTACTTTCTTTTTTCGCACAATCAAAGGGCTAGTGGAATTTTAGAAAGAAGCTACTGTAAAAATTGCAGTTCACTTGAATTCCAAGAATGTAGATAAAGGACGTTTCAAAGCAATTCAAGAATTTACCTCTTCTTCACTCGCACCATTTTGTTGTTGTAACCACGTGAATAACGAAAACAAAGTAAGTCGCCCGCAGAAACGAGGCAAATCCTGGATAGCACAGCATCAACAACGGAAAACAAGCAAACACATCTCAGCTTCATAATTGCACGGATTGCATGAAACATCGCCTGAAACACCGATGGATGCCAAAGTGATATCGGGAAATTATCATGTCTTGGAGCTCATTGGGGAAGGTTCCTTTGGCAAGGTTTATCGCGGAAGAAAGATATACACTGGAGAGGTTGGTTAAACACGTTTTCGGGGAAGGCAATCTGCAGCTGCAAAAATTATTTGGATCTTAAAAGAGGATATATTGCTTTTGATACCCTTAATTTGTCAAGCCATGAAATGCTTCGTGGTGTGAACATTTTTATTTTTTGTTGTCAGCACCAGAAGGGCCTTAGTTTAATTGAGGCTTACTGTCAAAGAGTAAGGCAGTCTCCAAAAAAATCTCAAGTCAGGCAAAATTTCAAGTGCTCTAGTCTAAAGAAATTGGGATTCGTATGCACAGCTATGATTACAAGACTTATAGCAAAAGAGTCTTATAAGGAACTGCTAAGAGTTTTAGAATTTGTTGATTCAACCCATTTAGGCTCTGGTTGAATGGATATTTTTTGGTTGTGGCTCCAAGCAATTGGATGCATCTGTTTTTTTTCTCTAAACCACACCTAATAAACTTTTACACCAAGTAAACAAAAATATGCTGATTCTTTTTAATTCTGGTTTGGCTCTTTTCAACTAATAAAGTTTGATTATTGTGTTTTTCAAGGTTGTTGCTATGAAATTCATCCCCAAAGCAAACCGATTGGAAAAGGAACTTAAGAGCCTTCAAAGAGAAATTGACATAATGCGAAGATTGAAGCATAAAAACATTGTATCCTTACTAGATTCATTTGAAACAACAAAAGAGGTTGGTTTGCTTTCAAGATATATGTCCTTTAAATTTGCCATTTTTCACTAAAAGTTGTTAATTTTTTTAATGAGTGCTTTAATTAATTTATTTGTATCCCACTCAAAGTATCAGGAAATATCTTGATGATACGTTTAATCCACAAGTTTCTTTCCAAGGTGTGTGTGGTGATTGAATATGCAGAGGGGGAATTGTTTCAGATTCTTGAAGATGACGGAAAACTGTCTTTAGAACAGGTATTGGTTTCCTCATAATTTTCTTAACTAGTTTTAATCTGATAATATTTCATTGTCTTCTTATGAAGATACTTAATTTTTTTGCAAAGCTAGAATCTTTAGTCATGAAAAATTACTTGAAGGAATACTACCAGCTATATCAAATGTTCTGGATTATAGTTATTGTCTATCTGTCTCATTCTTTTGATAATTTTTAAAACAAGGCTTTGATCTTCTCTTAGGTACACAGTGTTGCATGTCAGCTTGTTGAGGCATTGTACTACCTTCATGCCAACCGGATTTTGCACAGAGATATGAAGCCCCAGAATATCTTGCTGACAAAAGACGGAAAAGTAAAGCTCTGTGATTTTGGGTGAGCTTAAGCTTCTTTTGGCAAGCTGTCCAACTCAAAACATTCCAAATTGAAAAATGTTTGCAAAGACTGTATTTTCAATAGTTTTTCATGTGTTACACTAATTAAGAAATCATTTAGACTTGTAAGTTGTTATTGATTGTAAGGATTTATTCAAAATTCTGCATGCCTATTGGATTTTAACCTTAAGAGGTGTGAATATTTTGCATTATTTGTCTTTAGCTTTGCAAGGGCAATGAGTTTTCAAACAGTGGTGCTTACCTCAATAAAGGTATGTGAAGGTATTGCTTCTTTTCATGCAGGTTATGCCTGAACAGCCCTAGGCCTTGCTGAGTGTATTTTTGAGAGCGAATTTTCTTTTGTCTTTAGAAATGCTTTATATGATTTAATTTTATACACTTTATATGATTCTACTATTGTTCTTATTTCATAGTTAGTAGGTAGGACCTCGAGGAAGATTATTTGTTTGGCCAACCAGGTTTTCCTCTGTAAATAAATCATACATTAAATCAACCTCTGCTTTGTCACAGTCATATGTTATAATAATTCTAATGCCCAGAAAATGGTTTTTCGTGATTTTTAGTAATTAAGCTATCTATCATTTTACTCATTGAGGATTCTTACATATTTCCTGCAATATCATTCAGTGTCATCAATTTTGACTCACAGGGGACTCCACTTTACATGTCACCTGAGCTGGTTGAAGAGAAACCTTATGATCATACTGCTGACCTATGGTTAGTACACAAGTTTGTCACAGTATTCTTATCAGGACATTAAGAGTTCAAGTTGTTGTTATATAAAGTCTTTCCAGTTAACATGATTCAACTTGCTCAGCACTGGTTTGATCAACTGTTGTACAATGTAAGTTATTTAGGATTGAAATTACTTTACAAAGTTCTTAGATCAAACAAACTAGAGGGTAAAGGAATTTCATTTCAATACTTACTCTACAAATAGTATTTGAAAAATATGTTGCTCATTTCTAGAGTGTTTTGGAGTATTTATGTCAATCAAGGTCATTAGAATAGATGTTATAGGTTGTTCTGGAAGCTATCTATCTGGATTGATTACCATATTTTAATGATTAGTTTATTAAAAAATGTCCAAAAGTTCTCCTGAAGATCTTAAGATTTTTATTTGTTTCAAAGGCCCTCCATTGGTATTTAGTTGCTTGCTACCTTTTCAGATTTTAGAAGCGAAATGCCTTTCATGAAGTATATAATAGCCTACATGAAATAAAGATGGTAAAAGCAATAGTAATTATAGAAATAATTTCCAGAGCATGAGTTTTAGCCTTCCGTTAAGGATTAGCAGTTTGATTTCTCAAAGTCAAAAATTGCTAGAAATAAACAAACTTTCAATGTTTTTAGTCATAAATTCAACAAGAACATCATAATTAATTTGTCTTATGAGAAGAAGGATTGACTCAACTTTCATCAGGCCAAGAATTTTGAGCATCACATTGCATTTCAGGCATAAACAAATGTTGTTCATTTTCACGTTTTCGAAACATTTTCATGACAGTAGTCCTGTAATGATGGTGACTCTAGATTATAAGTTGAAGGGCAATGTTTCTTGCCAAGAGAAATAGTTAACCAAACAATGACACAAGCTCAGTATGATTACAACTGCATTTATGTGGTGAGCGCAACACAGGGTGAAGCCTTTCCATTCAGGATTATGGATTTGAAAACAGCGGAAAGAAAAATTGTTTAAGTAGCACTTTTTTAAATTCTCAATGAAACTTTTAATATATGTGGTTCAAACAATGTTTTGCAATCAGTCCTATCTTTTTTATACTCTCATTACAGGTCTCTTGGCTGCATTTTGTATGAGCTCTTCTTTGGGTTTCCACCCTTCTATACCAACAATATATTTCAGCTGGTCAGCCTAATCCGAAAGGTATGTGATCTAAAAGCCTTTATAGCATTATATAAGGCAGGCCTTATTTTTATGAAAACTAAGAACTATCTTTTTTCAAAGCAAGATTGTACTCAATAAGCCAGCAGTGATTTGAATGACTCTTCAATTTAATGCTTCAACTTTCTACTTATACAGGATCCAGTTAAATGGCCCGAAGGAATAGATGAGAGTTTCAAGGTTGGCATCTATTTTCTTCAACTTCATTTTTTTTGAAACAAGAAAAGCAGACGTTTTTCTTCTTCCTGTGGATTCTATTTTTAATATTTATCTTTTGAATTTGTTTATAATCTTAACAGAATGTTTTTTACAGCCTACCTAAAGTAAACGTCAAAATTCTTACCATGCTAACAAACTACTGTAGTCATTCACTTCTATTCACGAACCAATAGTTTCTGAGAGAATCTAGCAAATTAAAAAAACCAACGATCTTTGCTAGAAGGCAGTGTTTTGTTTTGAATGAGTCATTAACTTATGTTCACCGTTTTGAGCATCTTTAGGCTTTTCTTTAAAAAATTATTGTGCCATTGAAGTCTTGCACTACCCCTGATATATTAATTGTTTTCTGGGTCATCCCTTCTACCGAATACTTTATGTTATGAAGTCTTTTCGTGAGGTAACTCTCTGTGATTTCAGCTGAAAAGCGTGGAATGCCGAATGATTGGATATATGTGTGTGATTGGTCTCTTGACACATTATCAAATGCATGCGGGAACGAATTTCAAAGCAGGAGTTTTTAAATTGCAGTTTTCACACATCTATGCAATATGTGGCTCAGTTATATACAAGTGGGCGATGCATTTCTGTAACTTATTCACTGTATATTCATAACTGACTATTTTTTGAAGTTGCAAATCCAATTTAATCTCATTTATTTCGCAGAGCTTTCTTCAAGGTTTACTGACTAAAGACCCAGGTAGCAGACTATCCTGGCCAGAGCTCCTCTACCACCCATTTATCACGGACTCAATTGACGGTAATGCAGTCTGTGTTCCATCTAATAGAATATCCTCTTATTTTGAGCCGCGTTTTCGTGAGAATACTGAATTTACTCAGCCTGTGTATTAAGTGTAAATCTTCCCTTCAAGCCGCCTGGAGCCTCACAGTAGCTTTCGTACACATTGCTACGCTGTATAGCATCGTTTGTTATTGTGATTACTGTCATTTAGGGCCACATTGTTTCAGGGAAAGAATTACTGTTGGAAAGTCACGTAAACTTGATAATCTGTATGATTAGCTCAGGGGAGAAATGTCTGTTTGATTTTTCAAATCCTACTTGGCATCACAGCTGCTGGGCTCTGGATTGTTGCGTAGTTGATGATTAAATGCATTTTCGACCTTTGCATAAAGTGGGGTCATAAATATACGATGTATATGAAAGTCATGTGTCATTGCCGTGCGATTTGCAAGTTCTGCCGTACAAGCGAATGATGATTCAGAGAGATTGAGGCTTCAAGCTCTGAATGAAATCAGTGTTTTTCTTTTCATTTGCTAGTTTTTAATAGTGCTTAGTTAGTGTATCCGTGTTTTGAAGCCAAATGGATGGCATTCCCATTTCAGTAAGTTCCTTGCATCATATCCCAATTTTTTAGCAAGGTGTAAATGAACAAGTTTTTTGTGCAAAATAAGAATAATAAGATACCCTATTGAATGCTATATTTCTAATATTTTTAAATATTATTTATTATTCGTATTTGTTGCTTACAGTTGAGTCATTGGAATCGAGTGAGTTTCCACCGTCGGTGTTTACTGAAAGGAAAAAAGAAGTCAGTAATGCGAGGAATAAATCTGTAAGCCCTCTGAGTTTTTTTACTTTTTAGCCGTATCTTGACTTCTCTTTGAAAAGATGATATGATCTGTTCCACCTGCTTTCAAGACCTTAGAAGGCGTGCCAAAGGCACTCAAAACTTCCCAATATTTTTCCTCTGGGTTTTTCCTTTGAAGCCCCCTTTCTGCAATAGCTCTCCAACAATGTCGGTAACAAAGTCTAGCTCAAAGTCAATCTGGGAAAAAAGTTGGGCTAGAAAATTTCGTCTCCCTTTCCAACACGGTAACATTGTCTGTAGGAGTAAAAAGGAGTGGATGAATGAGCTGTAGAGTTTTAACACTTTAGGCAGGTAATCTGTAACCATAAAGTGTGATCATTGTCAGAGGCAAATATTTCCCCCCCCTCCCTCCCTCCCTCCCCCCCCCCTATATATAATTTGCCATAACACGGACAGTATTGGTTTTCAGAAAAATGAAGTAGGGCAAAGTGATTCCTCGTTTCTGATGGGAAATTCTAGAAATTGAATTTATAATGGTGGTTACAGACACGCCGTTGCTTTGCAAATTTACTGCAGTCGTTTTTGAAGCAATAATGGGTTTTGACGAAGAGACGAATTTATAAAGAAACGTGTGACTTTGGCAATATTTACTTTCGCTTCTCACATTATACTTAAAGGTAAGCAAGCAGTAAAAGATGTTACTAAGCAGAGAGAAGAGAAATCAAACAGAATCTAGCTCTTGCAACTATTTTTCGCAATATTACAATGGACTTGGACATTTTTACTGTAATATTGGCCTTTTTTTCAGCAGGTCTTGATTTCTCAATGAACATATCTGATGCTCACTGCTAGTTGTATTCTGGTCTAGAATAGTTTTCGCGTTTCCTGGATGTCTTTCAACACTTTATTCTTCACTTCTGATAGGCCAAGAAACGATCAAAAGGCAGAAGCTGGGTGGACCGTCTTCACGAGCAGCAAGAAAAATCCAAGGTAAAAGAAGCAAAGCCGAAGAGTGCAGCTGAGACGAAGCAAAGAAAAGACAATTTACAGAAACCAGAAGGTACAAGTGTTCATTATAAGTAACCAATTTGTCATTGAGCTGCGAGTATAAGCACTCTTGTTGTCTTCTGTAACATCGTGCACGCGTTAATACCCCGTAAATACAGTGCTGTGAACCGAATGAACCCTCACAGAACGCTACAGGGGCTCAAGCTTGCTACAGTGCTCTAGTATATTCAATAACGCAAATATTTTTCTCAGATACTAAGCTGACATCAGAAGATGATGAAAAGCTCGAAATAAGCAAGCATTCGATCAGCCATGATTTCGACAAAGAGGAAATATTGAACGAGCAAGCACACAGACTACAAACTGCAAAGGGTGGCAGATATTCTCATCAAGAGGTGATTTTTATGCAAGCTTAATTTCAAGTATTGACTCTCTTAACTGTTGATGAAAGTGGCCTATATTGTACATTTTTGCTGTATTGGTCAACTTCAGCATCTTAGACACTCTTGCTCCATCTACTAGAATAGTACAGATGCATGCAGTGCTTCCATTTAATAGCTCAACAAATGGTTTTAATAAAATATTCCTCTAACCTATCAAAGCTAAAAAATTCAGCAATTCCTACTGATTGACAGCATTTCTTAAGTCTTTTGGAAAGCTAAAATCCAACCTTCAAAATCGCAAGTTCTATTTTCTTAGGCAATTTTGATTATCAAATTTTACCATTACGTAGCATTATCTATAATGAAGTTGAATTCTATGTTCATGTGACGATGCCCTGCGATCAAATATTCCTCTCAGTGTTTCCTCATCTCAATCATATTTATGAAATAATTTGTTTAATGCGGTAGCCGTTATCTTGTTCCCATCGTACCAATCTTTGCATTTGCAGGAAATTTCCGAGGTTGACCAACTTAGCATTTGGCTTTCTGAAACCCAAGACTTTCAAAGGTCTCAAAATTCAAAGTCGTCCGATAAATTCATGTCTGGAACGCGTCAAATAAAGCTCCTTCGCAGTGCACTTGAAATGTCAGTAAAAGACGCTTGTGCTGGGATACTAGAAGGTGGATCCCACCTTAGATCTGCCGTTCAAATTTGTAGAAACTGCTTCGAATCAAAGAGGTAATTATTGCAAAATTTCTTCTGTTTAACCCTGTGCTATGATATTTCAGCAACGAATAGTGGCGGTATCTACTCAAGTAAACAAAATTATCATCTTTTTCTTTCTGTGTGGATCTTTCAATTTTCTGACCTCTTTTCGATTCTCTCAACGAAGGGTAGTGCTTTAATTTGTAAAAACATGCAATTAATCAGTTGCACCCCATCTTTAAAGTGCTTTTTCAAATTTTTGTCATCCTCTGACTCAATTTTTCAAAATTAAAGGTATCTAAATGAAGGTACCAGCCGCTCTGCCTTGAAATATTTTTAACTGAATGTAAAAAGAGTTATGGACTATTGCCGTATTATGTTTCTTATACCAAACCTTTGATGCAGTAAAGAATCTTCATGCCTTTTGTATCGGTTATGTTATCATATTATTTCTTCTTATTTCAAAGCCTAGTTAAATGTCTTCCCGGTAGCCAGTGAGCCAAGTTATCAACGAATCAGTGCAAAAAAATACTTCTTTGGTGATTATTTTAATGTGGAATCATTTGTCATTTCAGAATTTGATTTTTTGCGAAATTTCCTCCATATCAGAACTTTGTTGCTTCATAGCTCTATTGCCACGAAGTTGGAATTTTGGATTAATGTTGATCTACATCGTGTTGTTCCGGAATTCATTGCCAATGCAAGTAATATAAAAGTTGGCAAAGATGAGGTAAGATATTTCCGCACTATAGGTTTGGTCACCAAATATATATTGTAGGTGCTTATTCACACCATGTCAATAATGTGAAGGCCTGGATAATTTGTTCTACGCTTTTACGCTTTTGTGTTGTTTAGCCTTTCCTAATGGTTTCCTAATAGTCTGAAACATTTTTCTCGATTGAGTTTCCCACCTTGTAGCTTTTTTTCATCAACTTTGTTGCGCATTAAGAGGTTTTTAGAGGTTTCTAGAATGCTGCATGGAAAGTTGACTTTGCATTATCTAGGCTCTCTTTTCTTTCAGCCTGGCTGCTTGCATGCCTAATCGATGCTTTGGATCTGAATCTGATTGTCGCAGCCAAGTTCTTAACACAAACTGAGAAGCAGGAATATAGGTAAGTCGAACTATGTACTGGTATGCAAGAAAAGTTGTATTGACATCAGGCTGTCAGTGGTAAATCATGTCGAAATGTGCTTCAAAGAACACGAAAGATGGGTTGAATCATTAGTAAGCCAATATATTAAGGATGTTGGGCGCCTTTGTGGTAAATGTGGCAACCAATGGCTAGTCAATTAGGTATATTTAGTTCCATTTCTACAACGTCCCCATGATTTTCTATTCCCAATGATTTTCCTTCCTTTGTTATAACTATAATTCGGAGGCCGGTTGAAGCCAAATAGCTACGTAGCTAAATATCTATTGATCGTTTGACTCAACTTGACTCAGATTTGAACAATAGAAGCCCTCCTTGGCTTCTTCGTCACATCCAATGCTCCGGATTTCCTCACATTGCTGTTGCTTTAGACTTTAGTCGAACAACTGACCATGGTAATGAATTACTACCAAGCACCTAGGGAATGATCCAGTCTCATTTCGATCTTTGGTTTAACCTCGTTATAACCAGGGCTGATTTCCGGGGGGTTAAATTGGGTTTATTATGATACACAACTTTATTTACTTTTTTATTTACAACTTTTTTCGGCTTTAATTCTGAGATAAGACTCCTACTTGTTAACTCAATTGTATTCAAACTTTGGGATTCGTATTACAAAAATGCTACATGTGCAGTTTTTCCTTTCTCAAAATAGGAACTATTTCACATCAACTTTCAAGATGATTACTTCATGTGAACTGTGTTTATTTCACCCGGAAGACAAACACTACAAACTGAAGCAGTGTTTTCTACAGGTTTTCTTAAAAGTTGATATATATCTATTATACTTATATTTATATTATATTTATATTTATACTTATCTTATCTACATGATGCGATTAAAGTCTTTGTTGCCTTTCTATACCCTATACAAAAACATTTTTTAAGAAATTTGTTTTCAATATAAGGCGAATGCTTTCTTCTGATTCTTATTAAAGGGCAAAGTTAGTTAGGTACTAAACTCCATGAATACAGTGAATGACAAAATGAGATGGCCTGATATTTTGTTCGCAGCCTTACGTCTTCTCGCTGTATCAAGTGGATATTTATTTCCCGATTGCATCGCAAGATGTTAGCATAAAACTCCTTCGTTTATCATGGGTTTAAACATTAACACTGCACAAACCGCTCAAGCCCTTTAGAAACCTGACCAAGTTGCTGAATATTGAGATTACGATCAACGAGAGATACATTAAATTGATTATTTAAGCTTGATTCTTTAAGTAATTTTTTCTTCATTCAGAACCTGTGCAGGTCCTACAGTTGTGTTCCAACTCAGCGTCTCTGTTTTGGAATGGTCGAAAGTAGCAATCTTGTGACAGCAATTCTTCGCTGCGGATGCACCCACCAAAGACTGCAGTATTTGTCAGGTGAGGTGGTTGGTTTCCAGCTGTTAATGCAACGCTGACTCTTTTGTACTGAGGCACTGGTGCATCTACCAAGCTGCCAACCGCATATCTGGGCCCTTGAGTACACACGTGTCGCTTTTGTCGTACTTGGCTGGTACCGAAACAACGACTATACAATATAGGCCATTTCTTCTCTTTTCAAGTAACTGTCTTTGTTGATACGGTGCTCAAAGTGCCAATTACCTTTCCATTTGTAAAATTTCGAACCGGAACTTATTAACGAAACTTATTGGTCCTTAAAATGACAGGTCGTATAATCAAGCATGTTTTTGAGATGACTTCTTTTGCTAAACAACATGCAACTTTTCCTATTGAATCTATTTTTCCCCGATTTGCCTGAACGTATGCCACGTGCTAGACACCTAATGACACGTCACTGTCTTTCAGTGCTGTGCCTAGAGATCTTGGCAGCTCTGTTCACGGTGGCAAAAGGAGATTCGTCACTGACTAAAGACTTGAGCTGCGAGATCGCCGACTGCGTAAAAAAGCAGCGAGACACAGCTGACTGGTTGATGAGTCGCCTTGTTCGAGATTTTGGATCCAAGGAGCAGCTCAAAGACCTGATCAAGGTTCATTTGCTCACATCCACTTGTCATCGTCTCAGTTTGTTATCACTTGGTATCAGTAATTTCAGAGAGCGATTATCTTTCATGTAAAAGGCTTTTTTTCTTTCAATACTGTCTATCCAGTGAAATTTGTTGTGCCAAATATGCTGATCATTATTTCACTCTTGTTTTCTGATACCAGAAGCGCAATACCTGGACGACGTGTGGTTTTGTGGAGTAGCAGGGCCTTTCTCGCTCTTCTCTCGATTAATCGGGAACATAGCTTTCATTGTGTCTAGCTTCTAATCTGCTTAATACTTCCTAAGGCCAAAAATATTATTGCAAATTATGTATGGTAAACATCCACAAAAAACCTTTTTCATACCAAGCTATTTCTGGCATTTGCTAGGTACTCCTGCCAGTAAGTCAGTGCTCTACAAATATTGATGTTGGTTCTTGGAAGGGCTTTCTCGGACTGGCGCCTGCCCTTTTGTCAAAAAAGGACAGCAATTTGAAAGATCTTCTCATTATTCTTGTCAACGTTATTGGGCGAAGTAAGGATTCCATCGAAAGGTACTAATTACGCTTAATAGTCTCGTAATGATTTGTATTGTAATTAGAAATATTCTAATGTTGATGTGGTTATTAGTTGCGTGATAACGACATTGAACGTGGGACTCAGTGCAGCAACTTAGAGCAATCTTTTTCGATCTATCATATTTTTGTACAGTCCTTTTCACACTTTATCTACTATTTTATGACAAGCAACAAAGAATAACTTTCATCACTAGAATAAATATTTTTTAAATTGCAAGAAATAATTTTTTAACATTATTGCAATTTAGTCACATTTAAATTTTTTTAGTAAGCAGTGCTTATGATGCGCATTGTTGTTAATGGATTTACTTAAATACTCTAACACTGATACATCTAATTTGTTTGAACTGGTACTACAGTTTCAGTTTGAACTTAGTATAGTTTCATACTCCATAGAGTGCTAGTTGAAAAGCTTAAGTATTATTGTGGTAGCTAACGATAATCCTACACGATTCAAATATTCTTAAATCTGGATGTTTAGAAAGGATCGTTTGACCGCGATCTCATGTCAATATCTTGTATGCATGTTTTATACTTGTCTCTATAATATTAGATCTTGAGATTTTGCTAATCATTCCAGGAGCGTCCAGCTGTGCAGTGCACTCAAGGTTTTGTTTATCGAAGTAGCGAACGAATCGAGAGACCTGATAGCACTGCTCCTTTCCGTGATTGCATCCGAGGATGAACACGAGGACACGCTGATAGAGCAGCAGTTTGAAGACTCTTTCTTCGCAGCTTGTGAAGGCCATGGCAGCGATGACCAAGTGGTAAGACATACTTCGTACACAGGGTATGGGCGTAGACGTCCTTTCCTTGGGGTACTGCCTCTCTCTGACATTTCTACAATTTATTTGTCATGAGTGCCAGGTGACTATCTGAGAATAATTAGCATCAGACTTGCGTTTAGTTAAGGCGGGCTGATCTCTGCTACGAGTATGACATTCAGAAAGCCGTGTTTTTCTTCAGATTTGACTGTGTCCATAGGACGTAGAATTATTTCGCACTTCTATCCTAGCTACTCGTATTGCATTTTCAATCTTTGATCATGATGTGACCAAATGCACAATCATGTCACAAAATCTCATGCATACGTTTTACACAGTACAATATTTCTTCCGGCCAATTACAACTGGCGATTCTCTTCCTTTTATTTCAGTCTGGCTTTTCTTCTCCTCCTCTGGGACATGGTGCGTTTGATGGCTACATTGGCATTCTGGCTGATATTGCCTTACAGGTATTTCTAAGCACCTCTTGCTATTTCTACCCATAGCTGATTTTCACATGGCAACATTGTTCTATGGTGATGGTAACGTGCAAATCATCCTTGTTGCCATGCAATAATTTTAGAATGCGTCTGTTTAGGCCAAATGCATTTTGGTTTTGTCTTTGTTGTTCTCTACTGCCACCTAGCTGCTTTCTCAATTCCTTATCAGTTTTGCATTTGTGACTATGCATAGTTTCAAGCTACATTTTTATGCGAATGAATAATAAGAACACTAGCATGTGAAAGTTCTCATTTATTGTCCAGGAAAAGGACATGCAGTACAGATTTGATTTGCACAAAGCATGCCAGTTTCTGCGGAACGTTCTTTCAATGTTCTTTGCCAAGCAATCAAGGTTAGTCATTTCGTCTACTATTTTTTGCCTTCTCTCATTGCATATACTGCCATTGCTACTGATCGGCAAATTATTTCCCAGTATACCTGTGTGTGATGACCCTAGGAAACACCCCCTTCATTCAATGCAATCATAGAGCAAGGCGCACCATAGTCTAGTCTAGATGGAAGCTTTTTGCAACCCCCCATTTGGGTTTGATCTTCTCCCCTTTAGCATTCATCTCTAATCTCTATATCCTCAGTGCCAACGGGATTATAACGGACGAGATGTTTGAATGGAAGGTTTTATCACCTTACGGTCTCTCTGTTTGCCTAAAAGTGTATTACGAGCTTTGCAGCCAGGTGAGTTGTTTTTATTTGTAGATGTATCTCTGTGTTTTGTTTATTCCGCGGAATCACTACGTACTTGCAATGGCTGCCTCACAGCAGTATGTTATGCCACCAATACACTCCCAGCTGCACCGCACGTATGGCTTTTTCAGGCTGCGATGGCGCATTGTACTGTACGTTTCCGATGTCATTCGTTCTACCTCGCTGTCCCAGTCCTTCCAGTCAGCTGCTTACATCTGCAACTCTGATTCGCTAACAACCTGTCTTCTTTCAGAGCGCGGGATCCGCGTTTCATGACGCGCATTTCTGCGTTGACTTCCGATTACTAACGGGCGTCTGCACTTTGGTCAGCGATGATTTCAAAATGTTTTACGAACGAGCGTAAGCTTCTCTTTCAGTTGTTTTTATTTCTTGTTGTTTTAGTAAGTGCATCTTTTCAAAAGACTATTTTTCTTTGTAAACTTCTAGTTCTTCTCTTTGATTTCTCTTTCATCTGTCTTCCTGAAGCCTAATCTAATTGTAGCTTCAATTGTATTCTCAAAAAGCTTAATCACTGATGAACTCGTTGCTTTGGATGCCATTCAATTTATGGTCAATTACAAAGCTTGATAGGAAATACTCATTTTAAATGTTTCAAGGTCACACATTTTTCTCATATGTAAATTTTGTTTACAATCGGCCAAAGACATTTGACTTTGAGTAATGTCCCATATTCTCTGTCTCCTCTAATTCATAAGTGCTGAAGATCTTTAAGTTAAAATGAAACTGTGACATATGAGAAAGAAATAGCTAATCGACATGTCTAATCTATCATAATTGACCTGCCTAGGAAAACAGAGTTCCAAAATAACCACCTGCGCTTGTATGTCAGTGGTCCAAGTGAATTGGTACTGGATGTCACAAAGGTCAGCATTGTCATTTGCCATTTTACATGTCCCATTAGGATGACCAGATGCATCATTTGATTATTTATGTCTAACATTGAATGACGTATTCAAGGTATTAAATGTTTACCATTCGCTCCCTAATATCATATTTTACCTTTATTTTATTCGTTCTGGAAGTTTCAGTAGTGCGCCATTTTTGTCACCTACCAATACTAGGTTTCCACATTTTCCAAAAATTATGTTTTGTCACCGTAGTGTCATTTTTGCTGTACTCAATAAAATTTTCATCTATGATAGTCACAATCTGCAGTTGAGACGCAAATAATTTGCATTTGAAAATTTCCTTCTCGACATGCATGTCCATTGGGCAGAGCAAATAACTAATGCTAGCTGGCAAATATGTGTATTATTCTACATCAATGAGTAATAACGCTACACTCAATGCTCCTGGTTATTTCTGAAGCCTAATGGCAATGAAAAGTGAAATCCATGAAGACCAGTAATTTACCCTGGAAAATATGGCACCAATTGTAAGAGTTATCACCAGGGCTTGCCAACATCGATTGATTCGCATTCCACTCGTCTTTTGTGATGAAATCCAACTCATGAGCTTCCTTTTTTCTGTGCAGATCCTATGTCTACCATTTGCTGTCGACTCATTTCACAACCAACTAAATCCTGTCCTCAGGTACTGTCACAGTCTCTAAATTATCTTACGATTTCATGATAGTCAGGCAATATATGGGCTCTATATATAAGATATATGCGTTTGACTTTGCCCAACCATAGCCACATACAAGCCAATCAGCCTTTCTGCTGAAATCCCATTTACTGATTTGCCTCTCCTTTCCAACGGGTAGCCAATAGTGCCAATGTTCTACAAGCAAGGGCAAATATTGCAATGATAAATACACTACTCCTTCTGAATCTAACGCGGCATTGTGGTTATTAATTTGGCCCCAGAAATTGAAAAGAGGGCAATTTTTAGAGACAAATTTTTCGGCTTATCGCCACGCTCTCTTAGTAGTAGAGTGCTGGAGATTCAAAACACTCATATTAAAACAATTACAAAATGAGGCATGACAAATTTTTCTCCAGAGTATCTATGAAAAAGGAAGTACGTTCTTTATCGTTTGTAGTTGTCTGCGGAGCAACCAGCTTGTTGCAAATCTTTCCTGTCAACTAGCCCTGTTTAATGAAGATGAAGAATGTGCAAGTATTATAGTAGGTACGCAATATCATGGTACACAATTTCTATCGTTCCCTCCTCCAATGTTCTTATGACTGTTTTATTCAAGAATTGTTTTATGATACCATCCCTTTCTACTAAATGTTAAATGTTCGGCTATTAACACTATTTGCTTTCTTTGTGCGCTTTAAGGGATTGCTTATAAAAGCACTTTATTAGGTATGCATAAAAACGTGCAAATCTAGATGTATTGAAGTGCAATACTTTGTTAGATCTTTCGGGACTTCTTCCATGAACTTTCAACAAAAGGTGTTTTCTTGCAGGCTTAATGTGCCGTTTGATCTTGTCTGAAGAAGACTTCATACCACAACTGTCAGATACTCTAAGAAAGAATCAACAGGTAAGTGACTGAATATCTATTAAGTATCATTCATATTATAGTTAATCTCTCTGTTATTGTTAGTTTGTGGTTCAAAGCTTATAAACCTTGCAAAAAGCGAGTTTATTTGCAAATAAATATGAATTACTAATTCGTTGGAAATATGGATAGAGAAATAATGGATCATCATCAACGTATTTCTCATTTTCCGAAAGCTGGATAGTTTTTGCAGGAGATATATTTAAATCTACGAACGTTTTAACTGTATGACTTATGGTGTATGACTTATAGCGTACAACACTTTAGGTGTATGACTTATGGCAAAGTTCTCAAACTATAATTTTGTCTAGAGATACGACCTAATAAACTATGGCTTATGGCCTTTGACCTATAACAGTGTCACGTACTGCTAAGCCAATAAATACCACCGGGATCAATCAAGCCTCGCCCAATATTAACTACACATCCCTTATTGTTACACCTCCAAGTATAAGGTACACCTCTATTATGAAATTTATTAATAAAAGTCTCGTGAGATATGTTTCCAGTGGCCTTTTTTCCTATTATTGTTTTGTTTCATTTGGCTTCAGGTGCAGAAGTTCTTCGGTAATGTTCTTAGCAACAGCGATGCATTGGTTTACTTGCTTTTGGATGTTCTCACTCTGACGTCACACATACCCAGATTTTCATCGGACAATGCAACACTTGTCTTGTCAATAATCAGGGACAATGAAGGTGCTTTATCACTCTACCTTATAAGCAGTTGCCTGTGCCATCGGTGCATATCTTTTCAAGAATCTGTTCTATTAGGCTGTCATTGACAAAAACATTTCTAGCGAAGTGTTGCGTCCAGTTTAAACCGATCATTTATAAAATAATTCCATTTCGGACGATTTTTAGCGTTTGTTTATAACTTAAATGTATTTTTCTATATTCGCTGCAAAAGTTACCAAATCTATGATACTCCTTAGCTTAGAATGCAGAGTTTCTATTGATGCTGCATTTTAGTCGCCACAAGAGGAAGCATATACCAACGGCAATCTTTTCATTATCCGATGATCATATGATAAGAAAATGTATTATTGTTTTGACTCCTTCTCCAACGTTGTCACTTTTTGTTTTCTAGATGGCTGCTCAACGTTCCTTGAACTTCTAAACAACGAACACTGCAGTGTTCGATCAAGGTCGTGTAGCCTTCTGGGTAATCTTCTCAAACATTCTGATGAACTCTACACCCAGCTGACGAGGTTTGTGATGAATGAAATTTGTTATTCTGAAAGCGCATACTCAAATAGATTGTCCCTCTCTTTGCATATATAATCATGTACAATCAATGATCAATCATATAATCACAATTGAACACGATCAGTATGAGAACATCCCTTACGCAATGCGTAACATTTAACGACACCTCTGTAGTTACATCAGCCGTCGATTGCATTGTTATTTAGTTTCATGCTCATAGGCCGATCATTCAACGTGTTCTGGACATTGCCTCAGGAGCTGATGTCAGCGAGAAAAAGGTAACACGCGATGTTTTGTCTTGCTATAAGATAGTTTGCTAAGTATGCTCCTTTTCGTGGCTTTTCAACGTAATTTAACTGTTCATATTTACAATGTAAATGAATGCTACTTAACCGATTGCCAATGGGTTTCTTCTCGTATGAAGATGAGTCTTTCACACCTGCACGTGTGTTTTTCAGGCGGGCACGTTCACGATTGGCAATATGGCGTATCACAGTGACAAGCTTTATAGCGACCTTAAGCAGGCTGTACCTTTGCTGTACAAGCTCTTGTACGACCCTATATCAAAGGTTCGGTATAATGCAATTGGTAAGAATATCACTTTCAAGTCTTACTTACTAGGAAACTTCTAAATCGCAACTTGATTTTTAAACTGTTTGTAGCGTTTTCACTTGCCTCCATGGAACCATAATCTGGAGTTCATACAGCTGAAGTCGCAGTGTTGAAAGTGCTTCGAATGTCCAGTATGATCGAAAAATGAGTGTTAGCGAACTTTCCTTGTACACTTTTGCTGCTACAAAGACATTCCCCACCCGTTAGAACAAAGAGTCAACCTAGAAACAAAGAGACATAGTGACGTATTGTTACTGGAGCTATATAAGTACAGGAAGCAAACAAAGAGCTCGTTCACCTGGGTACTAATAGTTCTTGGGAGCTGAAACCCTTTCATGAATTGATCTGAATTGATTTTAAATGAAGATTCATCACCAGTATTACTTCTGATTTGTAATATTAGTCTTTGACTTTTTACAAAGTAACCGACTAAACAGGCGAACATTCCTCCCTTTTTAGCTGCCCTTGGAAACTTGATGAAACACTCCTCTGCGCTAGCTTCGGAAATGATAGAAGCAAAAGTACCCGAAAGGTATGTATTTATGATAAGCTGAACATTGCGAAGCAACATCAAACAATATTTGAAACTGTGTCACTCTGATTGAGTTTAACCAAATCTATTTAAAAGATTTCCAACACTGGTTTTTCTAACTTCAATACAAGTGAGAGCTTCAACACTCTTATTGTTTGAATGAATTCAGTGATTAATCATAATTGCTTTTTCTGAAAAAATCAAGGAAGATGTCAGATTCAAGAGGTATAATGACAATTCTGTTATTTTTTAATTCAAGCCACACATATTAGAATGTTGTAAACAGCTCTTCTGCGTCATCAGCTGTTGAGTGAGTTGTACGTAGCATTTGTAATCTATAATTTCTGTAATGAGAAGCAGACCTTTACCCGGGAACGCAATTTTTAGTTTTGTTTTTCAATAAGGTGGTAGAAATGCTGGAAGATTACGGTGTACAGTGCAAATTGTTACACGAGGACTGTATTCTATCGTGTCACTTCCTCTAGGCTTCTTGAAATGGCTACGAAAGATGCAGAGAACGATGTCAAAGAAATCGCTGTGTGGGCGTTGAGAATATTTGTCCAGAATCCTAAATGTCGAAAGGTACTTTCATATTTTCAGTTAATTACAATACGGGATCTTAACAATCTACCGTAAATGATTCATTTTCCAGTTGCTTCATAATTTCAAAGTTTTCGTGTCTCCTGACTTACTTCTGGCAAAATTTTTGACGCCATTCTAAAACTTCTAGGACTGCACGTTTTTATTTGAGTTTTTCCTCCTTTCAGCTCTTGATCTCACTGAACATAAAGGAAAAGCTGGAAGCGATTCAAAGCAGTGATCTTGACCTGGCTGCCTCTTACCAGTCAAGAAAATCTTCGGCTCGAAGCACTTCTAGTGACCATGCCACTCATAATTGTATCTGGATTTTGGATAAAATCAGAGCATATAGTAACAGTTGATGCTTCTAAGAAGCGATATTTTAGAAGGGATTTTTCAGTCAGGAGTGTTGTTATTTAAAATGTTTCTTTGTAAATATTGGACATTGTGAATATGAAGTAGGTTTCGAAGATTTATTACGTTTCTGTGGTCTAGTCTGGCTGCTTAATCTGAAGTGAATTGAAGTGAAGTGAAGGGCAATTCAACTGTGATCGCTTACTTTCCACCCATCCGTTGAAAACTGTTTAGACATGTAAATTATTGCTCTAACAGAACGGTTATAAGGCATAGAATTAGTTGTGAAATTCAGATCGAGGATCGTGTTACGTCGATAGGAGGCTGGGAAGAATGAATATACCCACAATCCATTTCGTCACGATTACCGCATTGCGAATCGAGATAGAGGAAGAGGGTTGCTGAATTCTAGTTGAAAATGTCACGGTACTCACCAGGCAGGCGGGACAAAGTGCCCCGTATTTACGTAGGAAGGCTACCAAGTCGAACCAGTGAGCGGGATGTCGAAAGATTATTCAAAGGGTATGGTCGCTTGAGAGAAATTAACTTGAAGAGTGGCTACGGATTTGTGGTGAGTAGGCCCGCGCGCTAATTCTACTCCTGTTTCAGGACCTCGTGGGTTGTTACCTTTTAGTGTCTTAAATTATTTTATTAATGAACTTCACTTGGATGTAAATTATACTCTTTTTAGTTATGTAGTCAAGTTTCGTAGGTTTTAGTTATGTGTTTTTTGGTAACGGTGTGATGAATGTGTACGACCTTTTTGTTTGATGGTTTGAGGCAGGGAAGTGACGCGTTACCAGTCAAGTTTCCAGGTTGCCCATAAGTGCTCAGATAACCGAATACTAAACTTTTAGTCTTATCTAAAATTCACCTCGTTTGAAGGTCGGTACATGCAACTGACAAAACAGAACCGTCGTACACTGAAAATAGCTGAAGGTGATGGTTGTAATCAGTAAAATTGTCATTCGTGGCCTCAGAAGGCCCAAGGATGCCAGAAAGTTTATTATTAGTGTCGTAAAGAATGTTATAATGGCACCATTTGCATAGAAGTATGAAGAAGTAATCAATGAATATACTCTAAATACTGGTGAAGAGTGCTAGAGCTAGTTCATTTAATCTAAATAATCCATTTTCACTGCTTAAACAAATAATGATCTTCCTCAAATATATTTATATAAATGGACACCTATTATTGTGTATACACTCAAATGATTTCAAATACATTCTAATTTTTAAGGATTTTGAAGACTACAGAGATGCAGATGATGCTGTTTATGATCTGAATGGTAAAGAATTCATGGGTGAAAGGTGAGCAAAAGCTAAAAATTTAGATATAGACATCCTAGTATCTCATAACTAGTATTTATAAATAGAATATATTTCGGTGATTTTATGATTTTACAGCCTATTTGAGTGTTCTGCCCTGACTGTGTTTTTTGCTATTGATATTTCTGCTATTACCCCAACTAACAACCTCATGGTTAGGCATGAAGTCCTATGTTTAAAGTTCACTTCAAATTTTTTCTTTAGAGTCATAATTGAGCATGCAAGGGGTACTGAACGAGGTCGAGGCGGAGTTTTTACAAATGTTGTAAAGAGCAGAAAGCAGAGAGCTTTGGAAAGGTGAGATATCCCTGTCCATATTTCCACAATGGCATACCGATTGGTGTGATTGAATTTTTAGACTTGTCATCATGAACTTTTTCTGTTAAATAAATATTTTCAAATGCTAACTGCTTTGAATTGGAGCAAGTTTTATAACTCTCTGGTTACAAAAAGGCTGCCAAATGCATTCCTTTGATCACATTTTTAAAGTGAAAACTTCTTAAGTGAAGGAGATCTCTAAATTTGACACACTTTTTCAAAACCTGCAAATTATTTGTTATCTTAAAATATTTAACTTCTACCAGGAGTCAGTTGAAAGCTAAGCTGTATACATATAGATTCAGTTATGAAATTATGAAGTCACTACTCATAAATCATATTTGATGTCACTTACCACTAGGTATGGTCCCCCTCTAAAAACATCAAATAAGGTGATTGTGGAAAACCTCTCAACAAGAGTCAGCTGGCAGGTGAGATTTTCTGAATTGCTATCCTCCATGTTCACTTGCTTCAATTGTCAAACATGTTCTTTTTCAAATGTCAATGATCAATTTGCACTATAGAGACACTGTTCACTTTAGTTGTCTCCCACATTTCAAGCACTATTAAGTTAAAAAGTTTATATTGCAGCATTTGGTATGGCCTGGTGATAGGGTGCTTTTAGCTTGTAATGGTTTGATATTGGGAAGAAAAGAACCACAGTTTTCACCATTTCTATCACCAAGCTTTAATATTCTTTCCCAAAACATTCTTAATATTTAGTTATATTCTCAGATCACCTGCTTATTAGGTGCTTTTCAATGTTTTTATGGTCTTCTTCCTACTTGTGATACTAATTTTTATCATGAAAGTGAGTGAACAGATGCATTGAGAGTATGATGCATTTAGATAGCATTTAAGCCTCATGTTTATGAAGAACGTAGCTTTTTCATGGTTCTGTTGAGGGGTAGTTGCTTCATTGTTTTTAAGTATATATTTAACAGAGCAAAGGGAAAGATTTTCCCTGGTAAAATGGTGTGTTGAATCTGAATAACTCATAAATAATCCTTCCCAATTTTAGTGTGACTGATGCCAAAGGCTGCTTCAGCCCTGTGGCACTGAGATGCAATAGATGCGAGGCTATCATTTGAAGCTCTGATGTTCTGAACATACTCAGCCATTGACGCGCTGTTAGATGTGATGATTATCATCTCTAAGATGTGATGTTTCAAACCTCTAAGATCTGACCAGATGAATTGCTGTCCATCTAAAAGATGCAAAGCTTCCATAGCTCTAAACATCTCACTCGAGACCTGATGATGCAATTTCGTGTGTGAGAGCAATGCTAAAATTGAGGGATGCGCTAAATGAATTTCACCTCAGATGTCTTTTCTCAATTTGAAGAAGAGATGGGATCATCAGCCCCTATTTGATGGTGTTTACATTAAGCTTATTTGTAAAAAATAATTGATCTTTTGTTGTACAGAAAATTGTTTAGTGTTAATGGTATCATATTATTCTAATATTGGATGAAGAAACACATGGGCATACATATATAATTTAGCATTATTTTTAACTTACCAATTTGGCATTCTCCTGTTGCATGCTTTTTGCATGAGCAACTTGATATTACTTTTTAGACAAGAAGTAGTTATTTCCTGAAGAGATTGTAATGCTTTGTTAGAAAATAAATATTTTATGGCCACATTTTGTTGGTATTATAATCTCATTGGTTACTTTTTGGGGTACCTAAATTTACAAGTTAGAAAGTTTCAGTTGGTAAGTATGGCTGGTTCGCGTGACTCATAGTAGAAGTTGCAAACCTGGATTTGTGTTTTTCTGCTTAAGGATCTGAAGGACTATTGTCGTCAAGCTGGGGAAGTAACATATGCTGATGCACATAAACACAAGCGTGGAGAGGCGTAAGTCCATCTACAATTACTCGCTCACAATATCACAAACTTGCACTATTTTTTCTGTAACATAGTTTATAATGACCCCAGAGTCAAAACTTCTTAATAATCTGGCAATTGTGAACAAGTGCTTTGCGGTACAAAACTTCACAATGGTAATTCCAAAACGAAAACTTTCTTAAGACTTTTAGAGTAAAAACTGAATTTCTTTGTTAGTAGAACTCAACACAGAATATACATAACGTTTGAGAGTGTCAATAGAAAAAAGCCTCAAATATTGAGACAGATGTTTCAATTATGTTGCCTGTGTATTTGCATACTATTGGATCTGTTAATAATTTTTTGCAGTGCTTTTCCCGACTAACTCTAATTGGTCACAGAATGAAATTTATCTGAAGTTTTGCTTGTCGTTTTTGTTGTAAAACATCCATATTATTACCCCAAGTATGAAGTATGTTGTACATCAATTTTGTCATTCAGCTCTCCAACTTTTGGAAGAAGGCTAATTTTTCTTGTTTGATCAACAGAATCATTTGCTTTGCATCATTTGAAGATATGAAGAATGTCGTAAGAAAGCTTGACGGCACAGAATTGAATGGCAAACGTATACGTATGGTAGAGGTAAGGGTTTGTTCGCTTTTCTGTTCTCTTCCTGTCCTGTGGTGAACAGTGCAGTTTCTAATGTACCCTGTCTGAATAACCCAACAGTCTCAAAGGTTGTCTGCTACAGTTTTCTTAATTGTAATTCCTGTACCCTCTGTTTGCGAATCGGATCATTGGTTTGGTTTCATCATACCGTTATACTAATAAAATAAGTCAGAACAATTTGGTTTGGTTTAAAGTGACTTCTGATATGGTTCAATTTATGTTTTAGTTTTACTCCTAAACATTTGGTGAAAATTGTCTAGAAATTACTTTACTCGCCAATTTCACATTTTAACAATGTATATAACTGCAGCAAAGTTTATTTGTTGTCATTTATTTAGGTTTTCCCAGATGTGGTCATTGATGCTATATTTGAATCGTTTTCATTTATTAGTTTAGCCACTGGCCTGGCGCATATGTTTGTCAATATCATTGGCTGCTAACTCAAAACCTTTACCGCTTTCTCGTTTCATTTAACACTATCGAGCATCTGCTGTTTCTTTTTCTGTCCTGTCTCAAAAGTATCATTTCCCGGTTTTATTGTCACTGCCCACAATAAATGTCATTTCGAGCTTGAAACATCGCTTGTGCAGTTGTGCTGCTTGGCTCACTGCTATTTCACCTTACTCATAGGCTGACAGAAGATCTCGTTCGCGTTCACGGAGCTATTCCAGGTAGGTTTTGATCGTTTTGAGGGACACCAGCTAAATTCTAATTGTTTGAACATTAACACCATCATGATGATGATATGATGACAATGACAGAAACTAACAATGACATGGCAATGATGTTTTAACAATTTTTCTGTTGGCTGATGGCTCTATGTCTTTTTCACTGTAACCTTTTTCAATGTTCTTCGCCATCACCTTGTAGTTACTAAAAGTGCAAGATGATTTTTGATTCATTTTGATCCTTCTGTAAGAAATACAACAAAAATATATCTCCAGCTTTTTTTCATGGGTGCTTATGTGGCATGGCGAAAAATCCCTTTTTTTATTTAGTCTCAAAACGCTCCATGTCGTTTAGGCTGTACTGTACCCGCCCGTGTGATACTTAAAACGGGACATTCCTTTGATGTTACTCAAAGTTTCGTAGTTGATGTGTACATGACGTCATGTGTTACCTCTGCTTGTAGGGGCAGGCGAAGCCGGTCCGGATCAAGGTCCCGATCCCGGTCAAGACATCGTTCCTACTCACGCTCTCGATCCCGTTCCAGTCCGCGGAAGTCTGCTTCACGCAGCCCACGTAAATCTAGATCAAGAAGTTCCCGACGCTCCGCATCGCGTAGTCCGCGAAGGTCGCGGTCACGTTCGCGATCACGCTCAAGGTCTGCGTCCAGATCGAAGTCGCGGTCGAAGTCGAGATCTCGATCAAAGAGCCGCTCGGCGTCCCCGCAGAGGGATGGTGCCGATGATAACTGAGACTGTTTGAACCTTCCCGCTACCGTTGCAAGTAACTGCTCAGGCGCTAGAGCGACTAGATTTGCGAGGTCACGGGCAACTAGGCCGAAAATTTGACCCGGGTGACCTCCAATGTTGTGACCTTAGGTTGATGTTTGGCGAGTTGATTGGTTTCCAGTTAACACTCAGTGAGTACCCGAAAAGGGTTCACCCAAGGAAATGCCCATTTAAAGATAAGCGTTGCATGGCATTTAAATGCTCTTTTTTGTTTGCGTTTTTGTGACGTCACACATCTTTAATTGGGCATGCGCGTTGCCTTAACAGTTTCTTTAATTAAACACTATCGCGCTATCTATCTTTTAAATTTTAACTTGATGCTTTTTGATTTGTGCTTCTGTCTTGTAAAGTCTTGATAAATTGATCATTTTTATTCGTCTCTGTCTTTCTGATGGCATCCATGTAAGGTGAACTTCAAATAAATTGTTGATAATAATGGGTCTTTTTCAATCTGCATTGCATGGAAATCTGAACAAAATTTTTTCTGTCATTCTTAAATCTTGGCTTGTGCTTTTTCTGTTTGGGAGGAAGTTGATAATTTTGCTTTAGCGATTTAAGTGTGTGCGAGCGATGTATCTAAAGAAATTTGGTTTTGGAATTTTTGTATAGTTTTTGTCGAAATTCGGAAGATTACCGATCCCTTAATAACAAAATCGGATATACCCGGTGAATGGAGAATCTACTACCCAAAATGGTAGAAAAATGGTTGTAATTAAAAAAACCTGGCAAAGTCGATGATAGTGAGGTATCAAGAAAATGGTGCATCTCAACTAGATCAAAGTTCTTGATTCTTAGTGAAGTACAAGAGGTACCAGTACCAGGTTAAAAGGCATAATGGAAGAAATACAATTTATGAAACTACTTCCCCGTATGCTTTAAGACTGAAATTAGACAATCAATACCCAAGTGAATGTGCTTAAGTTTCTTGGTATTATATGCATGGAAACCGTTGCAAATACAGTACGTTTAGGATTTAAAACGTTTCCTACGACCATAAGCATACATATTATATTTGGCTATGTAGGTTAGGAGTAAATGCTGATGTGGACCTCCAGTACTCTAACCTTGGATTCAAATCAATCTACTCAAACATCGGCTTATTTGAGTTGCCAGAATGCTTTGCTTTGAAATAAGCCACATATGAAAAAATATGTCGAATTTAAAGGTTTACAGTTATAAACGATTCACTGACAATCGATAAATGTCTTATTAATTGTGACCCTCGTTTTGCATAAACAGTGAAAACATAGTAATTCTTTGAATTTCATATGTTGTAGGCCTACCCTAAAAAGAGGGTTAAGACATTTTCCTCACCATTTAGCAGAGGCCTTGACCAATTTGTTTTCCTTCGTCCCAGCAACAACAACAACGGCGAACTTTTGAGTTTGGGTGGTGACGATGTTAGAATGAACGACTGTAAACTGGAGATGAAAGTGAAGGATGAAATCGACCAAATATGTATTTATTTGTCATCAAAACCACACAATAACGTCTTATACGGTCTTAACAAACTTTTTAAGCTGTTAAAAAAGGATAGTATTAAGGAAACCGTAGTTGCAAAAGGTGGCATTAGCTATCTTCTGTCGCTGCTGAATGAATTCAGTTTAGGCCGTCGCAGTCAAGTAACACGTGATGTCTCCTACGCAGCAGACCAAAACAAAACAGCGTCAACCGAGCTTGCATTGGGATGTCTTGAAAGACTTTCTCGAGGAGCAAAGTCATTTGGAAAAGAGGTTATAAAGTTGAATATTAGCTTTTTTATCGAGTAACTTTTTTAAAGTTTATTTCCATCTTTTTTATTGATTCATTTCATCATAACGCAAATCAATCCATTGCATTTCATAAAACGTTTTCAATAGGAAATATTTGAAATGAAACTGTTTATTGATATTGTCGTACAGCCGTGAATAGATAATGCATTTAATAATCTTAGACAAGACTGTAAATAATTTTGCAGTATCGCCACCTATCTTACATTTTTAAAAAAATTATCTTATGATCAATTGACTCCGTAAAAGCTCTATTAAGCCCCCTCTCTTTTAGCCCCCTCTCTTTTAACCCCCCTATCAATTAAACCACCACACTTATCGATCACAAATTTGAATATTCCCCCCCCACTCTATTAAGCCCCTCTTTGTTAGCCAGAGATTTCAAAAAGCATTAAATTTTAGAGTTCAATGATAGCTTATAATGTGTTTACTTTAAATGCTTCCAATTTCTAGTTTCAAATGAGTACCTAAGAATCATGGCTTTCTTTCTCAAATGTGCTTTGAATGTCTCTAAAAGACTTTGCAATTTATACCAGGCAGTATACTTTTACTTTGAGTTTTTTAATAGGCGCCCCTTTAATAAGCCCCCCTCTCAGACTGAAATAAGTAAATAAGCTGTTAACTGGTGGCTGTTATTTCATGCAAGAAAATGCCACCATGTTAAGATGTTTAGATGTTAAATCTCTTACACAATTTTGCAATCCTTAGGTTTCGACTGAATTATTTTCAGACCAGATTTTAAGGAAAGCAAAGTCATAAACTTGAAGAACTAAATTATTTCCCTGAAAATGTCTAAGCTAGCCCTCAGTGGATTTTATTTGGACATATCCAGAGTTGTCTGATGGCTCTCTTGAAAACTAATTCCTGCTTGTTTTAACACCAATTGTTTTACATTTGATATGTGGCAGTGTTAATTTACTTTTTTGCTTTTTCCCCAGTTTGAAAATGCCAATGGATCAAAAGCCCTAAGTAAGTTCTAGCATGTTTTCCTCTTTATTGGACAACACTCTCAAATATAATCAACAAATAGCAACCCATTTCAATCTTGGACAAAACGTTCCACTGACATGGAATTTCATATTTGTAAGATTGATTTTCATGGGCAAAAACGGGCTTAATTGTATAAATTATTTGCAATGTTCATCTATAAATATAATAAAAGCTGTAGGCCTATATCATATTATAGATTGCTAGAAAGTTTGTTCTCAGTTTGATGGCTTATGGAGCAATCTTTTGCAGCAACAGCTGTTAAGATAACATTACTTAACTTTTAATATAAGTGAAGTAATGTTCACTTGACTACATTGTTTAGTCAGCAAAATCCAAAAGCAGAATATATTCAAATATCCTGCATATTCTACACTTCTAAAACAATTCCTAAGTTTTTACAAAGTTTTTTGTCATAAATTCCTAAACGAAAGCTAAAATGGGCATGGGGAGACATGAATAACTGAAAACCTTATTCTCTAAATATTGTTGTAGTTTTGGAAATTTTGACTGGGCAGAATGTCCTCTAGAGACACACCCCCCCCCCCAGGCATGATTCTATTTGATTATGAATCTTTACTTGGCAGTTTAGCAATAAGCCTTCACAATTCAGAAAGGCATTGGGGATCCATCATTTACATTGTAGTCATAGCTTTCTCATATATATTGCATATAAAGAAAAGGACTTTATGGCAAGATTCCAGGTCTATATGGCTGGTGCCATTCAATTTTGCTTTTTCTTTATTGTTCATTGGCAACTTGCTTTCTCTTTTTTTCAGAAAATCTTTTGTCACTGAAGCAAAGTGAATGTGTCATAAAAAGGGCTTGCTGCTTGATAGCATCACTGTATGAGAATGAGGGGGCTGATTCTGGAATCGTAACATCCCTTGTCAACCTTCTGCCATCTTATGAATCTAACATATGTACAGTGGCAATACACAGAACTCTTTGGTCAATTTGTCAAAATGCTGTCTTAATTGATTATGCAGTTTTGGCTGATGGTTTTCCGTCATTTGTAAAGGCATTGGAATCAGATCAAGGAAGAATTGTCAAATCAACTCTGAAAGTTTTGCATCGATTTTTTAGAGTAGCGAACGGTTCGGAGAAGGTTGGCTTGCGTGTGTTGGCGTTCAATGGCCTCCCTTTGCTGTTGACATTGATGCAGATGGACATCCCTGATGAACAGCTTAAAATGGTTTCCGATTGCTTACACCACATGATCGGAGTGCCACAAATTAGAGTATCTTTATGCGGAACAGACTTCATTGATATTTGCACGGCAGAGCTTTCAAAGGATGTGAGGTCACAGAGATTCAAAAATGCCTTCTCCTCACTTTGTCTCTGCGCGATGGAAGCCGTGAACAGAAGCAGAATGCGAACGTCAGGCGCTTTGCAAAAACTGGTAAAGCTCCTAGGCGAGACCAAATACTCGAATTTCCATTTCCAGATTGTCAGCACCTTTGTCTGTTTCTTATTTGATGACTCCAGCCTCGACGTCATGCTACGAGCTGGTCTACTGAACAGCCTTCAGTTATATCTAGAGCGGATATTAGACATGAGTTCTAGCAACCAGCTAGAAGAGCAAGCGGAGAGATATGTGGCCAGAAGCTTCATTGTCAAATCTACCGAAGGCAGTCCAGTGCTTCCAAGTGCTGATGGCTCTGTGTCTAATATTCATGGAGCAAGAGGCCCGTTTCAAGACGTGCTTCTCATTCTTGCAAAGTTGTCCCAGACCAGGGCCATTCGTTTTATGGTCACCAGAGAGTGTGTCAACCCATTATTGAAGTACATGAGCATTAACGATTCGTATGACTTGAGGTCCGAAAGAGTGTTGACTAGAATTACGCAAAATGCATTGTTCTTTGAGATGCATCTCAAACTAGGCCTTGTGCAGTCAATATATTATCAATTGAACACCGGGTTTAGTGTTCATGACCTAGAAACTTTGTTTTCTGGGGTGATGTCGTCAAGAGATAAGGATAATCCAGTACTGATAAATAGGAACATCATATCATTTCGCGAATTGCATCCACTTAATGAAGCAATCGCCAATAAAAGGCATGAGATTGTTGACGTTTGTGTCACCAAAATCGAAGGTTTTGATCATAGCAGCCCCAATGATAATGGCGACATGAAAACTGACTCTCCCAAAGGCATTCGAACAGCCAGTGAAGAAAACTCGTCTTCCTCATTTAAAAGCAAAAAATGTGGCAAGTCATTGTTAATGAATTTGACGCGGCATGCTGAATCTCTGTTTGGCCAAGGCGTACTGGCGCATGGTCTTCTTTCAGATTCGTGTGAGATAAAGGAGGCATTCGTCACGGGCTTTTGCTATATCTGCAGGTTGGTTCCTTACGATGGAGTTGTCTTCTTTTTTTTATGAGATTCGCACTCTGAAGCGATTTGACGATCCTTATAGAGCAGACAGCCGTAGTTATGCCTCAAAGTTCCTTTTTCAATTCCATTTGTATAGATGCTAGGCCATTTTGTGTTTTGGATGACATTTTTATCGTCACGCTTAAACCCTGACTCTATTTTTGTGAAGCTTCCCTGCACGTTTGCATTTATTTGCTATGCCGATCCAATTTTTGTTTATGTTTGGAAACATCTTACTTATTTGTTGTTGTTTTTTATTTCTGTTGAATCAGCCTCTGTTCGAATTCCTTTTAAGGTCCTCTGCTGCTATAAAGAAAATATTTGTTGATCTAAATGGCTTGGAAATCGTCGGAGATATGTTATCTGATCAGCTTTCTAGCCATGCGAAGCTCTGCAATGCTGCTCTTGCTTGCAAGGGACTTGCAGATTCGCTAAGCGTGGCTTGGAATGCAAAGAAGAGAATCGAGAACTGCGGTAAGAATGATTTGGCCATGGATAGAAAAAGGGGATTTGGACGCTTTGATGTTGAAGACGTATGTAATGCATCAAGGAAAAAGCAGAAGGTGCAAGATGACGGTAAACAAAACTGTGGCAATTCATGCTGCGTCCTATCAACAGTTATTTGCAATTATGAAGCAAAGGAATTGTCCACGGGAAGACCAGCTCTTGGTATTGATTGCTTTGTGGAAAATGACAAGTTGAAGGCTGAAAATGCATGCTTCTTCTTAGAAGGATATGTCAGGATTTATGTTGCAAAAAGCGTCCTATGCAGCGTGTCACCCGTCTTTGCGGCAATGCTCTCCGGTAATTTTGTTGACTCGACGCTGCCATACGTTGAATTGCAAGATGTTAACGCAACAACTTTTGTCGTCCTCCTGCATTATGTTCACGGATGCGATATTGACTTTGAAACGCTGCAGTGCTGTACAAATTGCCGTTTCAGCGGGCGAATCGATACCTCAAAGCACAGTGTACCAGGAATTCCGGATAGTGAAATGACGTCATATGATGACAACTGCTCTGATTGTACAGAAAATGACCAAATTGAAAGTTTATCTGAAACTCTTTCAAGAGACCATGGTGGAAGATTTCTTACAAAATCCCACTGTGTTAGCAAACATTTAACATCCAAACAGAAGCTTGGTTTAATGGCCGACCTGCTTCGCCTGAGCGATCGATTCATGGTGGACGGCCTTCGAGACGACTGCCAAGATTATCTAACAGGGTCGTTAGCCGTCGGCAATATGGCTGCACTCTTTGTCGAGGCTGTGACTTGCCAAGCGACCCGGCTTGCTGCCTGCTGCGTCAGTTTTATGCTCTCAAAAATGAAAGACCCAACAGATTATTTAACTACTTTCGCCAAGCTGCTTAGATCCGCCGAACATGGTCGCTTCATAACGGACGTACAACATGAGCTTTTAACACGCATTCAAGCAATAGTATTTTAGTTTAGACGTTACAGAATTTCTCAGTTATCGATGTTTCCCCCGATCTTGTTATGCAGGCTAGCTACATGTGTTTTAGTTCAAAACTAAGGACACTGCGCAGATTGCATTGGTATTTGCAGAAATACCCAGAGCCCCGATGTTTCTATTACCCGTTGTGATGTCATGCCCTCGCACAGGCACCTTGATAGGGAAAAGGCACAAGGAATAACTTTGTAAAACCAAATACGTTTCATTATAATATGGATAACGAATACGGATAATTTCGGGGAGAGGGCAGAGATATTTGAAAGACCTTTTTCCTAAACGTCAGTTCTGAATTTCATTTAGCAAAATTGCCTACCTCTAGTAGCAGCAATTATCCTTCTACCATATGGCGTGGTAGTCTCTAAAATGGTGATGTCAACTTAAGTAATGCTATAAGTTTTTTCCAACCTAGTCCTTAAGAATGGCTGGATTGGATCAGTGGTATATGAGATCTGCTTCGTTCAAAGGAAGAGTTTTGACTTTTTCCTTTTCATTGTGCTTTTACTTCCAGTCCTGTTTTCAAGTCATGTTATGCATTCAGATAGCAATAGTACAATAGTTCTTATCGCAAATCTTTAGGCGATGAAATATTTTATGCCGATCAATCCTGGATTATTGTCTGTTATTCTTTGCTAAGCAAGAAAAAAGCACCAACAGATGCTTCGAAACGTACACATCAATGCTAAAGGAGCGTTTCCTAGCAAAACATTTTTTTAGCTTTTTGAAAATCAAACTCATTTACGAATTGCTCATTGTTTTCATTTAATCCCTTTGCAAAGGTTTTGGAGTTCCTTAGTATTCATTGCACTGATTGAAAGCTTCCTATCGCGTCTGGTGTTCGAAACAGCAATTGCTTTTTTGGCTTGGCAGCGTCAGAGTGGGATTACTTTGGCAATACTTGAGAGGAGATTTTTTCATGACGTGATTCAGAAAGGCCTCCATTAAAGTTTTAGATGCATTTGAAAACAAAGCCTGTGCAAAAATAGAAAGAGATGATTCCAAAAAATTCCGAATTTTCTCATGCTTTACTAATCAATTGTGTATTTTGCTGAATGACTGTGGTAAAAATACTTGTTACTATTTTGGTTTGAATTTTTCTTTTTTCATACTTTGGAAACGCCAAAAATATTCCAGAAAAGTGTTTTTTGCTCTATTTGCATTCAAAATTCAATTTCATCTGACCAAATTAGAATTCTGTCTTACAAAGGATTGTGTTTGCAAAGTTAAAGGAAAATTTTTGAATATGAGACAAGATTTTCTTCAGACCTTAACCAGTCATTATCAAAGGGGTTATTTTTCTGGAAAATTAGGGTCTGTGGTTGTTAAAATCGTGTTTCTTGTATGCGGGACAATTTCAATGTGCAGCCATGTGTCTCGTGCAAGGTTGGTGTTGAATTGAATGGTTTCCTGTATAAGTTGTTGCGGTTGCACCGTTCATTTCTTTTCGAAATACACGTGAGGGACATTTCAGGCTGTTTGTTGATCAAAATGGGCCAGAAGAAGAGAAAGGTAAGCAGTTTGTTGTATTTGTCAAACTGTATCAAAATGAAGTCAAGTTAGGTTATGAAACGTACTTGTCTCTTTATTTTTAACCTAAAGCTAGTATAGCCTATAGGTCTAGGTAAACCGAAGTGAAAGAATAGGCCATTGGTGTCAAATCAATCATTCGATGAATCTTCTCAACTCTCTATATTTGTTGGAAAACTAAGTTTCGTCGTTATGCAAATGATGTATCTAACAGGGCACATTGAGTAATGTCTTATAAATGTATTGATGGAAGTTATAGCAGTGTTACGTCTATGAGATTCATTAGCAAATTAGTTAGATGTCAATTCGGGTATTTTAGGGAGAGAGTGGAGCAGTGACAAATTATGTATCAAGAAATCAAGCTTTGAAAAAGCTTCAGCTAAGCTTGCCAGACTTCAGGTGAGATTTACCTGAATCGTCAGAACTTTCATGAATCTTCATCATGAAAACTAACACATTGTTGCTCAACATTTCATGCTAACATTGTCATTGTTTAATGAGCTAAACAAACTTTTCCATAAACCTTTTTTGTTTCCGGAAGTTACTAGTAATTGAACATTCTCAATTTTAACTTTATAATGTTTTATGTTTGTTTGAATGTGGGTCTGTTTTGGCATTCATTACCTTCTTGGGATGTCTTGGTCACCAGAGCCAAATCAAAAGAGTCAGAAGTACAATTAAGTAAACATTGTTGCATTATTTACAGGCGTCTCTGCATCTTGAAAGGCATATATCCAAGAGAACCAAAAAACAAAAAGAAGGTAAACAAAGGCAGCACCGCAAACAAGACTTACTATTATGTGAAGGATATTCAATATTTACTACATGAGCCTGTTTTGGACAAATTCAGAGAGTTTAAGATTTTTATGAGAAAACTCAAAAAAGCACTGGGGAAGGATGAAGAAGGAAAGGCTGCAAAGTTAGAGGAAAACAAACCAGTCTACTCTCTTGATCATATTGTAAAAGAAAGGTGAGTGTGAAATGAATTGGTACAAGTTATGTCCAGCTATATGGTGTGATTGACTATGATTATTTGCTGTCAAGCTAGTTGGCATAAGTGGCTGATTTGGAAAGTTCTTTCTATTGCCATTTATTGGCTACTTCTTTGCAACCATGGTCATTATTAAGATCTTTGGGCTTAGGAGATGTGCATGACCATGAAAATTTTCTTACCAATCAGTCTTCATCATAAGGAAGTCACCATGCCTGTGGGAAACCACATGCATTATTTCTTTCATGCGTGCGATTCACACTCTTACATGTTTGGCTATTTCAGACCCTCTTTACACCGTCCTCTTCAAAAACGGTACCATGACAGTACAAAATTAGTTTCCAGATGGCAGAGGGCGAAAATTTGTTGTTTCCTCGGCAAATTTTCTACACCTGTTGATCTGAGATGACATTCACTTTACAAAGAAAGTTTTTCATCAGTGTTTAGAAATAAAGCGAAATTAAAAACAAGAATTGGTTTTTAAAAGACTGCTTCAATCTATTAAGACCCAATTTTTCAGTAGATAAAAAACGGGCTAAATAGATGAATAATAAAGAAACCGTATACTGTGAAGGTTAAGTGTTCTTGTAGCGCAGCTTTGTTTGAAACCATGCTGGATTGACAAATTTTCTGATATAGCGTTCAATTGAAAGTTGCTATGAGACTATAAACTCTTTCCTTTTTTTGACAGTCCAGTTTTTGTCGATAATGTAAATACATTATAGCACCTCCATCTCCATTGCAATAAACATAGCCTCCTATCTGATAGCATCAAGCGTAGTGTACTAAATGCTCTCTCTACTGTAAAATTTCAGCCACTACGTGAAATAATAATCTCTGCACAGGGGCAAAGATTGGGGAATTCTTCGCTTTGAATTTAAATATTTTTGGCCACAAAGACCGGACAGTGCTTCCACAATAATAGGCCTTTAAAAACGCCTTGAATGATTTCCATTCGAAGAAAACCTTTTATATTCACCATTAATTAACCTAAATTGGAATGCAGAAATTTGAACAAAAGCTGATGACCACCATTCTGGGGAAATTCCAACATAGCAAAGCGATTAGCCTATCGAAATAAAGCAATTTTGGCCACATACATCATATCATAAGAAAGACACAACAGGCACTATTAAAGAAGTTGCTGATGTTGCTCAGCTTATGAAGAACAAAATTGCATGCATTAAACAACCAAGACTGGCAATAATGATATCTTTACAGATTTAGAGTACTAGATTTTCATATTCTATGAAAACCATTGCAAATTACCATCATTATAAAGATAGGCACTATGTCACTGAAAAAGGAGGCTCAATTTTCTCTAAATGCTATTTGCAATTTTTAATGATGGAGTCGGAACAGCTTTACCAAAGGATAATAGCAACCTCATCCTCTGAAAAAAATGCAAACCACCTCACCTCTAATTATTTTTTAAGTCTCGTCAACATATAAGTCTCAAACTATCTTACCTCCAATTGCTTTGGAAGTCTATTTTGATTCATTTCAATAAAGAGTTTTGATGATCCTGATGATCACTGATTATAACCATCAATGCTTACTATAATGATCACTAATAATGATCACAATTTCAATCATAATGTTTTCAAATTGTTTTCTAGGTATCCCACATTTGTAGATGCCATTAGAGATTTGGATGATGTTTTGTCTATGGTTTGCCTTTTTGCTATGTTGCCACAGACATATAAAATAAAGGTGAGCACCTCTTGTTGGGCAATAAAAGTTGCAAGGACTATTTTTATATCATTAGAAATTGATTGTCATCTTTGTCAGGCCTTCCCGGGAAAGGCCTGAGAAGTGTGTTTAATCGCACGCCTGTTTTGTAATTATTCATTTGTTTTTTAAACCTGGTTTCCATTTACCTGCAACCATAGAAAGGCTGCATGCATTGATATAAAAAAAATTGGCTCAGAATCGTTGGCAGAGGTGTGGCAAGCAAATGTTGATAAGCGCAGGGAACTAACAAGGTGGCAGTAACGCTTTGATGTTTACTTTGTTTGAGTTAAACATTATGCGGTGCCAGCACGTCATTTTGGAGGACCGTTGTGACAATTATTGCTTACAATAAAACACGGACCAAATGACCAAAACATGGGGACTAGTTTTACACAACGTTTTGAAATTTCGGCATTGTAAACATGAAGTGCGCAGAAGTGCAGCAAGTTCCTGTTCATTCTAATTTTTTGAAAAGACAACAGAAAACATTTTTATTTGACTACTTTAAAGCAATTTCCAATCCGATGCTCCGCCACGTTTTTATCACAGATCGGCATTGACACGCACATGTTTTTAAAACACTATTTTTAATGGTTGATTGTGTGTTGTAAGAACAATCAAAACTTTGTTACATTTTCTCCTATGTTTATGAGAAACCGCTTTACAAAAACTAAACGGTAGAAGGCTCAAAATTTTAAAAAACCACCGGTAAATGAAAATCAATAAGAAACATTCAATTTTTTATGGCTCTATATAGTATGCAACTGAATATATGTAGTAATAAGAAAAAGTACCAATAGCACTCCATCGCACTCCTACCACAATCTAGGAGTGCGAAATGCCACATGTGTGCTAATTTATTCCCAAGAAGCCCTGTTTGTCATTATGTCATTTTTCCTACCTTGCATCAAATTTATTAATTTACTTAATGAAACCAATTTTTACTAGTTTTTAAGCATGGGCATTATTTTGAATGAATAATTGTTTTATGTCATTCTCCTCCTGCACAGACAAATGTAATAAAGATGTGTAGAAGATTATCAGGTATGCTTTACAACTTACTTGGTCTATGTTACTATACCCTATTTTAAGATAGTAATTATGTACCTTGCAACATTTGATGAATTTATATATATACAGTCTTCGTCATATGGGAATCACCATGCGTGTGGCAAACCACACGCATTATTTCTTCCATGCGTGCGATTCACACTCTTACATATCTGGCTATTTCAGACCCTCTTTACATTACCCCCCCTTTAAAACGGTACCGTGGCAGTACAAAATTCGGTTCCGGATAGCAGAGGGCGAAAATTTGTTGTTTCTCTGGCAAATTTTCTTCACCTTTTAGATTCTGTGATGCTTTTTGAAATTGAGGAAAAGACACTAAAGATTTTTTGCCTGAATTTTAGACTTTTTGACACTGTTGACCTGAGATGAAATTTAATTGACAAAGAGAGTTTTTCATCAGTGTTTAGTAGAAAAATGATGTTTAAAACAAGCATGGGTTTTTAAAAGACTGCTTCGATCTATGAAGACCAATTTTTTCAGAAAATAAAAAATAGGCTCAATGGATGAAATAATAAAGAACCTTGTACTGCAAAGGTTCAATGTCCAGGTCGCGCAGTTATGTTTGAAACCATGCTGGATTGATGAACTTTCTGATATAGCGTTCAATTAAGTTGAAAGTTGCTATGAGGCTATATTTCTTCTCTTTCTTTGGCAATCCAGTTTTTATCGTTTATGTTAATACATAATAGCATCTCCATCCCCATTGCAATAAACACACCTCCTATCTCGTAGCATCAAGCGTGGTGTACTAAATGCCCTCTCTACTGTAGAATTCGAGCCACTTATGGAAATAATAATCTTTGCACAGACAGGGCATTTTTTAACATACAATGTGGTGGGGGGATTGCCCCACGGGGCCCTACGAGTTTCCCCACCACTAAAGAGAAAAATGCTACATTTGGCCCAAATGTCGGCCATTTTGTGGCCCTTCGTGATAAAAGTAGCCGGTGTTTCAATAGGTTGGTAACAAATTTGGGGGCTCAATCGTTGTTGATAGCAATCTTTATATCACTATATTTCTCATCTATCCACCTTGTAACTCGATTCATTGCCCAATGTACCAAAATCTTAGTGTTTCCTTGCATTTTTCAACTCTACTCAGGCTGATATATTGCCTAATGTTTTTAGCACATTTTTACCATAAAAGCCATCAGTGCTGGTAGTGTTTATTGCTGTCAACAAATAAGTCCCCACCCTCGAGTAAGCTTCCCCCTCGAATAAGCCCCCACCCTTAAGTATATTTTTGCGAAATAAGTCCCTGGATCTTATTCGAGGACTTACGGTTGTGTCATATCTTGGAGGCAAAAGTTTCAACCCTAAAATAGTTCAGTATATATCACAATCTCAAGCGCCAATCCGAAGAGTTCTGTGTCATTTCCTACGTCATTTCTGGTAGTGTATAAGTGTGGGTCTTTAAGAAAAATGCCTCACCACTCAAAAATGCTTAAAAAATGCTCTGTGCACAGAGACAAAGTTGGGGAATTCTTCGCGTTTGAATTTAAGTATTTTTGGCCACAAAGACCGGACAGTGCTTCCACGATAATAGGCCTTTACAAACGCCTTGAATGATTTCCATTCGAAGAAAACCTTTTATATTCACCATTAATTAACCTACACGGGAAGGCAGAAATTTGAACAAAAGCTGACGACCACCATGTTTCTGGGGGGATATGAACAAACCAAAGCGATTAGCCTATTTAAATGAAACAATTTTGGCAACTCGATCAACACATCATATCACAATAGGAAGACACAATAGGCACTATTAAAAGAATATGCCGATGTTGCTCAGCTAATGAAAACAAAATTTTCAATTTTTCGTTAAAGAAAACAATTTTATGAAGGTCGAAAGCAACGGTCAAGTCAAATATAAATCTCATGCGTGCGCTAAATCGCTCGCATTATTGGCGCCATGCGTGTGCGGATGCGTGCGCGTGCGATCGCACGCATCAAACGACCAAGACTGTATATACCATGAATTCTCTGTTAAGCCCCCCCCCTCTCAAATGAGTCCCTCTCTCTTAAATCCCACTTTTTAGAAGAAGAAATGAAATAAGTCCCCTCTCTCAATTTAGCCCCCCCCCCACAACCCCTCAAAAAATTATCTGATGCCAAAATTGCATGCTGTTGTTAATCAGAGGGATGAAGTCTTCCCTTTTGAATGTTTGATTTCAAAAGACGACATGGCGCAAGAAGACATTTTAGAGTTAATAATTGATGAATATGATAATGAGAATATTATTAATGTAGAAGCCTGATTTGATGTTTATTTTATTTTGCAAATACAAAAAATAGACTGAGAATCACTGAGGATGATTTTAATTACAAAATATTAATTTAGCCCCCCTCTCTTGTAAGCCCCTTTGGAGTGCTGAGAAACAATAAGCCCCCCCAGGAGCTAAAAGAGAAATTACAGTATATATATACAATGTCTGTGTATCGGTTACCTGTAAGCGTGCTTAATATGTTAAAGTAGCGCTAGGCATGCACGAAGGAAAATAGAATCAAAAGACTAAACTCTTCATCTCAACAAGCGTGTTTTGTGGTTTCCCACTCATTAGGAGATGTACTAAATATGTATATTTTCCTTTTTTATTTTTATTTGGCTTTTGATTATGTGTACAATTTTAAAATTTCTGAAGAAATTTGCATGAAAAAGCTATGATTAAATTCAGTTTTTTTAAGACATACATAGCCAGGCTTGCATGATAGTTTTGCTAACCAGAATTACACAAGTCAATGATTGTTTGTCTGGTATCCCCAAGGCTATATGTATATGGAGCATTCCTCAACTCAAGTCTGAAGCATAATAAAATGCATGCAGTAGGCACAGTAGAAGCATAATAAAATGTTATCACGTCATAATTGGTTTTTCATTCCTGAACCAGCTACAGCTAAATTGGATTAATTTATTTTGCAGCTGAGTTTCAGAACTTTGTCATCGCTTCAAGATGTCTAAGGAAGGTAATTTTCATGATGAAAAATTTCATATGTTTTTAAAAAATGGTTTTTTGAAGGCTGAAGACACTCTTAAAGTGATATTAGTTGTAAATTTATTTATAGAGAATTTCTCAGCAAGAGTAAAGGGGCAACAGTTGCCTTTTTGTACACTTATAAATTGAATACATAGTTTAATTCAGATCGTTACTCTTCAAGGTCTTCATATCAATCAAAGGAATATACTATCAAGTTGAAATTCAAAATCAACCTGTCACATGGATTGTACCCCATCAATACACATATGAGGTTAGTTGACGTATGAAGCTTTTCATATTTCAGTTTTATATCACATAGCTTTGTGATCTTGTAAAGTTTGGTTCCACTTATGTCAGTGTAACATTTTCAGTCAATCGCATATCTGATTCTTTTATTTCAATCAAATATTCTGTTCATTTTTAGCCACCAACAGATGTTGATTTCAGAGTTATGCTTACCTTCCTCGAGTTTTACACAACTCTCCTTGGTTTCATAAATTTCCACCTGTACCACTCTATGAATATTCACTATCCGCCAAAGGTGAGCCTTTATTTCAGATCTTCAGGCTCTGACCAACACCAGCAAAACAGAGCTATTTAGTTCTAAGAAAAAAAAGCCCGGAAAAGTGTTTAGGCTCTTTCCATGATGCTATTATGACTTTTTGTAAATTTATATAATGCCATTAAGTGTTCTTGAAGTATTTTTATAGACTGAGTTCCATTTTTAGAATAATTACAGATTAAAAAGTCTTCATGAAATACAATTTGATTTTAGTTTTTCCTATCATTCCCATGAATGAAAGTGTTTTCTTTCTTCAGTTGATAGCCAACCAAAGTAGCGACCCAGAGTTTTGTGATGATATTGAATTGGAAGATGAGGTATGTGATGGTTATCTTGTCATTTTAAAAATGATATTGATTTTTCCATTATCATCTTGATTATCATGTAAATTGCATTTCCAAATCTTAACATTTGATTATCATTACTGCCCCTGCATTTTGTACTGTGTTTGGGATACTCTAATTGTCTCCTAATTAACATCAAGCATTTAGCACTAGATATGATTTTCCTTTTATTGGCAAATATACAAAAGAATCCAGGCTGAATTGAAATGTAATTGAATCTCTCAGTTCCATTGCAACTCATCTTTTAATGCTGAATGTGCTAGCTATATTGTTTTCTTTACCTGCAGAAACTGGCTGCGCTTACCAACACACTGGCTACTCTTACCCAAGGTAAATTTTAACATATATGTTTTCATGAAGTAAACTATGTCAATTTGCTTGGTATTGCTCTAAGGGAAAGTTACCTATGCATAGAATAGCATGGATTTTTTTAGCCATGGGTACTTTTCTGCCAAGCAATCCATGCCTGCATATTCAGGTAGCTTCACTACTGAGCAATCTTCTCCGTCCTGAAAATGGTCAAATATCTCTGCCTACTGGTACAGAGTCTTCTAAGCATTATCTTGTTATATAACTTGGTAGTAAAAAAAGCTTTAGATATTGTTTTTTAAAGATTTCAACAAACTGATTTTAGTCTCCTATGCCAATGATGATATTGAATCTTGATTGAAATATTTGCTTTTTTAAGATCTTGAAGATGAGCCAACTATTGACGAGTTCACATTAGATACTGGCGTGAGTAATAAGAAATTTGTTTTCAATTTCTTTTTTAACCCATTTCGTCAAATTCCTGGCTTAGGAGCAAGGAGAATAGTAATTCGTGACTTCCTCGAAGGTGCACTTGATTCATTTTGGAAATATTTTCTTTACTGTTAAAAGCAGTAGTTTTGAAAATAAATGCCTACAACTTGCTATCTGCAGAAACGGTGCAAAATAAACTTTTCATAAAAAGAAGGGTACAGTGCATTCCAACCACCCTCCTCCCCAAGGAATATATGCAGCTGAACTACAATAGTGATCAATTTCAGTTGGATATCTACCAGTACTTAACCTTATTTTCTCTTTCCCTATTCTTAAGCAAATTAACTAGCCTAACTCTGTTGGAGGTTTGGCAAATAATTCGCTGGTCGAATATAGTATTCCAAAAGGTGTTCAGCCTATAGTGAGGTCGTTTGGTTTTCCGTTCATTTTCGTATCTGGTCCTTTGTGGTTCATAGGGGTACTCTATTGAGTAAACTCTCGAGTGTGTTGGCAATAGTCATTCGGAGTATGCGTGTTTCGGGGGCAATTTCATTGTGATTAGAAGGATTCTCCTATTAGTTCTTATTCCGTGCTGTATTGCTGATCAATGATAGAGCCTTTTGATTCTAAATTGTCTCTTTTAGGCTTCGCATTTCATTGATAGTAGTTTTCTGTTATTAAAGTTATTTCTGTTCTCACGTGTTCTGAATTTTTTCCAAAGTCGAAAGAGGCTGAACGAGAGCAGGCAGCAAGAAAGGAAAGACAAGAGTTGGAAGAGTTCACCAATTTATTTGCTGACCAGAAAATTTTCATATCGCGAGAAGTCCCCCGTGAACCGCTCACGTTTATAGTCAGGTACTTATGATTGTTTTGGTGTTTATGCTTTTTATCCTGCTAGAAATTCACTCGACGACTTCAAATTTCCAAGAGCAGAGTGATTTGGTCTGAAACTTAATGAAAACGTCACTATACCCAACTCTATTAGATTTCGCTAAAACCTGCAATATTGAATTTTATCAATGAAAAAGTAAATTTCAGACTTGTGCACCAATCCATTCCAAAATCATGTTTGTTTGAGGGCCTGTTTAAGCCATGGCCAGCTCAGGTTGAAATCATTTTATTGGCACATTTAGATAGCCGTTTTCTTCACAAGGATTTTTCTGGCTATTCCAGGCGTTGCACGTTCTCATTCACGTGAGACGTCGTAATAACCGCAACTTTCTTGTTTTCACAAATAGAAATCACTAGAACTTGTAGTCGCCACGCGTTTGTGCCACTTTTGATTTAAAGGCACTCCGCTGTTGACAATTGGATGAGTCGTTTCTACTTCTCTTCCTGTCCCCGGCGTTAGCGGTGGCTATTAGCTGACCTGCCTTTATTAGCGGGTTATAATAACTTGCAACACTTCTTCTTAAATGCAACCATGTTAACCCTAATTTCTCACTGTGAATCTTACTGTATATGCTAATGATCGTGTTATCAATCATCGTGGCGTTTCCCTCACCGCATTCATTCATTCATTCATTCATTCAAAGTCAAGATTCCATTGCCTGCTATTTTTGTAGCCTCAAGTTGGTCAACAAGACTCTCTCTGCCACTAGAGTTTTTCCCGTGTTTTGTAGGGTCCTTTTGCTCATGTATCACCCTTTCCCGCCCGTGCGCTTTTCAGCCAAGACAGCATGCCGTTCAGAATTCATATTACCTAATTTATTTATTATTTCATAACTTAGTAAGCTCTCTTAATATCAGTGTCGAATAAAGTCAAGGCCATTTTCGTAGCTGGAAGATTTCCCTTAAGCAAACAGCCTTTTAATTGGTTTCCAATTTTCATTTATTCTGCTGGTTTCCTTTTGGTTGCCCTGAAATGAATTTCACGAAAAGTCCCTGGCCGAGAGGACCAGTCAATGTTTGCTCATTTGTTTATTGGTCTTTTTAACAATTCCAGCTGTTAGTTGCTATTCAACGATGCTATCTAAAAATGGTCGTGATAATAGTTTTCTCGTATTTATTCTTGTTTGAATTAGAATAAAGCTGCGATTACCAGATGATGTTTAAGCATTATTCAGATTATTTTCCCTGCATCAACAGTTATTCTATCATGTACTTCATAGCCTCCAAATGTCAGTTAAGAGCATTTGCATCCTTTTGCGTGTTTAAGAAAATCAATAAAGTTTTAAGTTGTCAAATGCCTAGAGGCATTTGCATAGAGTGACGTAATTGCCCTTTTTAGTGTTATTCCCCTTCTTGCTGGTGTATAAGTGATTGGCGGGTCGAAAATGCCACCACCTACCTTGTGTGCCCTAGGTCAGGTGGGTATTTTGGGTCGTTGCTAAAAATGCCTTTCTTTGTTGCTTTGGTTGTGAAAAGTGTCTTTAACTTTTTGTCAGTACCAAGGAACATCTCCATTCCTCAAGACCCAAGTTTATTCAAGTCAGTTTGCTATTTGACGTTAATCACCTCTTATTTGTTTCGGAGGCCCCCAAGAAACTTATGATATTGTCTCCTAGAGATGATTCTGTACTCAGTTGTGGCTCTTACTAATTCTGCTGTCAATTTCGTTTAGGTCATTTGGCGGAGAGGTTTCATGGGACCCGATTTCAGGGCAAGGTGCCTTGTTTAAAGAAGATGATCAGGCGATAACTATGCAGATTATGGATAGGCCTTTACCAAAGAAGACGTACTTGTCAAGGTAACCAAGATATTTGTCAGTCTGACATTGAATATCCCAAGTCTGATCCTTTACAAGTGAAGACACACTTGTCGAGAAAACTGTCTTCTTTGTCTGCCTTATATTAATATCCTAAGTTGTTCATAGTTAATTTTCGTCTTATATGACCAATACCTTATCAGGTTTGGTCTAGAGACTTCACTATGCGAAATATTGTAACATGTTAACGCGTCCAAGAGTTTTATCTTTCCTGTAGGATAACATATTCCGCCACCTTAAAGTTCCTTTTCAGTGATATCATCTTGCTAGGAAAGACTTTCAATAACAACTTTTGCTCAGACAGAAATGAATAGCTAGCTTTGACAGTGAATGTGAGCATTTTACTTGACCTCGCATTATGATCTAAACGTTATTAGTCACTGGTGAATGTATGGAATTTACCAAACATGGCGCTAAACCTTGTGGGGATTCGATGCTTTAGGAGGAGCTACCCTCTAAGTGTCACTCCAAGGGATAAACCAGGCACATATCAAGCAGAATGACCAGCCCTATTTGCAGACTAGCTTTGAGTATCAGCTGCTTTCAATGTCAATTTTCAATGAGGAATTGCATATTTTGTATCACGAAGCATAGCCTTTGCGAGTTTTGATAAACAGCCCAAGACATTTTGATTGACGTGCAAACCAGGTGACTTCGATTGACTGTCTAGCCCCACGCTTCGGTGCATTGTTGTGTCGTGTTGTCACATAGGTATTGTGGCATAAATTGTGCTTTCATTACCAATATCATCTACCCATTACCTTATCAAAATATCGCTGATGTGCTTACCAGCGATGGGTTGTCGAACCAGTTTGTTTGGGCACTTCGGATTGTTTCATGGCTCGCCATTGCTATGTTAATTGCAATTTTTTGCTATAACTAGTCCACTGAAACCCACGCAATGCTAGTACGGTGATTGCTGCAAATGCGCCTTAATGCCAGCTTCGGCTCCGCTAATGCTGCTGGGTTGGAGATGATGCCTGCAAGTCTGAGCCATGCCTTGAAAAGTTCTCTCCTTGGATCCTGACAGCTTTTGCAATTGATCCGCTGAGGAAGTTTAAAAGAGCCAGACATGATTGCAGTGTCTGTTTTAATACAACTTTACAGTAATTAACAGTGAGCTTCTTAGTGTGTATATAAAATAGACACAGGAGCATGCATTGAATCGTTCTTGTTTTTCTAATTGCCAGATATGAACCCGTAATTGAGGAGAAAGAGTTGATTTGCACACAGAAAGGATGTTTTTTCTTCGATATCGAAGTGTTTCAAAGGTTGCTGTTTTCCTCCTGCGCCGGTCCTAGTTGTCCTTTGAATTCAGCGCACGATCCTCCTGCGCATGATCCCAAAACGAGCTACACACAAAAATCTCAATAAACTTTGCCATGCTTTGGTCAAATCGCGAAAGGTTCAGCTGCCTTGTAATATTCTTTGGTTTTCAATAATAGACCTATTTAATTCCTGGATGCACGGTTTCGTATCGAAATTGAATTTTTGATTGCTCAATATATCCAATCATCATGGCATTGAAATTCAGGTCGATGGAGGCAAAACAAATTATATTCCTTCTCATCATATCTCACCCACCCCTCGCTTACCCCATTTTCTGTGCCTAGTCTTTCTTCTCTTGCTCCCGTCCTCGCAACACATCTCTTAACCTGTTGTTTCTGCGTATCTTGTTCGGCGTCTACTCTACCCTGTCCATCATTTTTCACCTATCCTAGTTGCCATGTTTATAAAAGCTGCTTTCATTAATTTCTCTGACCTCGTCTTGCTCCTGACTTGTCACTCTAAGAACATGAGTAATATATCCTTTGCAATTAACCAAATTTTGTTTAACCCATCTTGCTCACAATAGTTGTTCCTTTTGCTTTGCGCTCACGGCTCGACTCACTCACCTTGTGCATCCTATACTGCCCCCCCCCCCCTATAATCGTTCACCTTTTATCGCAGGTCCTCTCCATTTTCCAGTTTCTAGCTTACCCTCTCTAGCTAAAGCTCAAGTCGGCGCATCTCTTTGCAGGCATTACGTCCAGCCCCAGTGGATTTTCGATTGCGTCAACGCAAGGAAGGTCCTGCCCATTGACGACTACATGCCAGGGGCTCCCCTTCCGCCCCATCTCTCGCCATTCGTAGAGGAGACCGAAGAAGATTACATTCCCCCAGAAAGACAAGAAGTCATTGCTATGGAAAAGCAAATTCTTCGTGAAGAGAATGCGAAAACAGGAAAACAGAATGATGAAGGTAAGAAGATTCCAGAGGTGAATTATTATGTCGAATGCAAACATTGGACGAAATTACTAATGCTCTAGCATTACCATTTTTTTAATTCTACAAGTACATTTAGTAATTAATAATCCTAAGATTACTGCTTTTTTCTGTAGCATTATTTTTGCCAAAATCTGTTGTAAGCTTATCAAGATTATACAAAGTATGCATTAAGCAAAGAAATTTTTTTTACATTATGCTGTTCCTATATTTTCTCATTAATTTCCTATTTTCCAAGTCAATTATTATTTTCTGTTCACGCTTTAAGTAAACACTGATTGCATTCCGACGAGTGTGTGTTCTGCAGGGTCAGACTTACAGTTTTAATTTGATTTGCAGAGGAGAAACCTCTAAAACGCAAGATAGACGATATGACGTCAGAAGAAAAGAAGCTAGCCGTAATGACGATGCCGGCGAAGAAGAAGAAACTGTACGACAAAATCATGTACTCAAAGAAACAGAAAGCGAAGGAGGTGGGCTTCTCAAACTTATCCGCTTCAAGACAGTGTTTTGTTTTATCATCATCTAGTTTCCTGCCTTGTCTCTGCTTTTTGACGTCCTTAATTTGATTTGACACCGCAAAACTGAGGCCACCAAACATGAAACATACTTGGCTGGAATGACATCCCAAATGGGAACCGATGACTGTCCCAAATTTAAGGGTAAGCAGGTTTTTGAATGATTTTGCGAGCGAGTTTGCAAAAGTAAGGCCAGTCTAACAAAATATGACTTTGTATAAACAATTATAAATAATGCAACAGACATTTGATACCTTCTTACAAGATATATTGTTATCACCATGTGCTTATTTCACTCCTTCCCCTGTTCTTCTAGACTGCCCTGAGTTCTTCTAATTTATATGCGTAAACACTTTTTGCATTAACGTTTATCCCGGAAGAAAACCAAAACCATTGTGGGAAAGGGAACTGAATAATATTCAGTGCTGAGCCATGGTTGTCGAGTCAACTGTGGCAACGCTTTGACAAGGGCGGACGACAGACCCTAATGCTGATTTATCATGAATTGTTGGAAAGTATTACTGATTGATTCCAAGAGTCCTGTCGATTGAATCAGCCGGGAAGGATTAGCACGATCAAGCAATTTCCATTTTTGTTTCCAGACCTGGATTTGTCTGGAAAATTGCTTGCGAAGGATCATGTTTCGTTGTTTGTTGTACGCTGGACAAATCCAACGAGTGCTTTCACGGTGATATCCAATTAGCGTTTTTGAAAAGGATATCACTGTTGAAAAAGCTTTCCCGACATGTTGTCAGGTTACAGCATCTCATTCACTTTGCGAACGTATCCCCCAGCGTTTTAGAGACACACAGTTTTAATATAGTCAAAAAATGTTTTCTGTTTTCTGTAATGGTGATTCCCACCGGCTTAGCAAAACATTTTATCGTCGCAGTCGAAAATTGGAAGATAAAGCAACCCCTCATCTCCAATCTTCATTGTGAATTAGCTGACCTAATTTTGTTGGATAATTTTTTTGATGATGTGACTGGCTTCGTTAGTCTCAAGATTTTTGGAAGCATTTCGCTAGAAGAGATGAGCCCAATAAACACGCGATCAATCCTACTTTCAACTCGCATCTCCAATTTCAATATTCTTGATGATCGCCGGGGCGTTGTTGTTGAAATACTTTTTGAGCTCACCCTTGAAACCCCAAGTTGTCCCCTTATTCGATGCGCTTGTCATGCGCTTGTTTTCAATCAAGGGCGGTGGGATGGGTCTACATTTCAGCTGCATCTAATTTAACCTCGCCATTCATTTGCAGTTTCGATTCGCGTAGCATTTCAAAATCACATGTTCATACAAAGATTTATAGACATAGTTGACGCGTTTTGCAAGCATCGATTAACCTGTTGTAAATCCACGCGTTCGTTATTAGATTCCGACAATTTCCCTCACTTTGACCTATCGAAGCCCTGTTTGAGGTCAAGCGACCTTACTTTCAAACTGCCACAGGAGATATGCTACTTTTAATTCGTTCTTTTTGCAATAAATCTTGAGGCGAATTCTGAAGAAGATTACCAGAAATAATAAATCTCTGAAATTTTGCGCTGATATAACACCGTACTGTTTTTTATGTTTTCTTACTTTCGGATTCTGGCTGCGATTTAATTGATTGATGTCAGAAACTGGTAGTTTTATATTATATATCCACATGATATTTTACGCTACTTCTTCTTTTACGCTATTTATGTGATATATTACCATACTTTGCAGAAATCGAAGTTGAAGAGGAAGAGAGAAGACTGGGAGCAAAAGAAGCAATTGAAATGAACTTCATAGTAGCCGAAAATCACAACCATTACGCACAGGGTGGAGCCACTGGGATTTTGTGACGCTTGAACTTTGATAGCAATGTTCGCTTTATCTTTAATTATCTTTTGTTTTTCATGAGGTATGAAAAAATTCTTTCTGGTGTGCATCTTTAACATTAATTAATGGTTGCCTTTATATTTGTAATAGAAATGAAATTAAAGGAATGGAGGGAATTTTCTAAGCTGTTTTTTACCTTATCGCATCTTTTCTTTCCGTTTTGCAACTTAAAAGCTTGTCTAGGTGGAGTATTGCGCATCTTCAATACCCTATTTGCCACATCCCATTTCTATTTTTTTTATGCTTCATAAGGTACTTTTTTTCTATTTTTTCTCTAAAAAGTTGACATTACTACTTATAAGATTAGTTGTCTCGCGTGTTGCTTAGTTCATCTTGACTTGCCTTCTTTGCATTCTGTCTTCAGTCTTCCGCCAAATTTCCCAAAACTTTCTGAAAAGCACCAAGCAACCACTTAATAGCGCTAGAGAGCACTGCAGCAAGAGAGCAGAAGTCAAAACACATAAGGCAAAAATAATAGCGAACTTTCTTTAGACAATAACGCTACCTGTTGAAATTTTCAGTTCCAGTCGTGAGAATTCGACCATAAATTTTGTTCTAGATGAGGGTAGGAGCATTCTCTACCAGTAAATTGCTCCTGTCGTATCCAGTATACTACCAAACGCCTATTACATGTGATGTTCATGACGTAGTTTTTTTTTTTCGCCGAAAACAGCACCGACCATTGGGAATATATAAATTTCAGTGGGCTACTGCCGATGTGGAGCCACGTCAAAACATTATCAAACCTTTATTTTCTGATAATGAATGATGTAAGTCTCTGCCTTTCTCAGTAATTATTTATCATCTCTGGTTTTGTTCAGCATGATCTATGATAGAAATATTCCTGAGATATTAATTTACAGTCGATGGAAAGAAACTTGATTGGTTGACTTTTTAATTGTGGTTAATGTGGAAGAATCATAACGGCCTCCTCAAGGTTATTACAGCAAGCTCTAAAGCATTTCACACTGTGGATATTGTATTATTGTATTGAAAGATATGAACATATGACAGTACGCCCTTCTCAGGTACTCTTACCGTGGTTCTAGGCCTAAATTTGCCAGAAGTCGAAAGTGCATTTTCGAAGCTGACTTTCCTGCTAAAAAACACGCTCCCTTTGCAGATGTTACTAAAATGCTGTTGATGCTCCATTATTGCAACTTTCTTGGCCTATTTTATAGAGACGACAGCCGTGTCCTCAAATGACGTCATCATACGCAAATGACTCGAAGAGCAACATGAAGGAAGCCCTTAAGAATCATAACCTTATTGATACATACTTAGTCGCTGCAAAAAAGCTTTACTGATTCATCAAGCAGCTATCTGGACACGGAAGGGTTTTGTCTCTGCCCCCTTTATTTTAAGATCTCCCTCTCGTCATCTCATCCATAATTGATACTAGCTTTGCATTATCATCTGGGGATTCAAATGTATTTATGCCCGTCCAATAGCGATGAGACCGGCCTTAACGTAGTCAAGCAGCTGCCCTTATCGCTGTTTTGCAAACGGCCTTTGTCAGTACCAGACGTAATCTTCACAGAATTTGCATTATAACTAAACACGCTGCAGTGCTGGACAATATTAGGCCAACGTGAATAAAAACCTTTGAGAAGGCGCAGACGTTTATGCACTCAATGCTCAATCTTCATTTCTAGTTTTCTAAAGAAGGTCTTTACCGCGCTGGAGTGCAGGTAATTCAAAGAAATTTAGCTCGACTTCGTTAAATAATTATCTCTCTGCCTTTTGTGTAGCCGATTGGGCTTTCAAGTCTGCATGAATGTTGGTTGTCTATGGATTCTCACATCGTGTCCCTCGGGTGAATGTGTGCACGGTATTAAGCAAAAGGTCCACCATCAAGAACTTCGCATGGGATCGCTGGTATTGGGAATGCTTTCTTCAAAGGTATCACGCGCTGTGTTGGACGACCAAATTCAAAAGCTGTTGACAATGAACTAACGCCAAAGCTGTGCATTTACTCGGAGTAGGCGCATCGCAGGCGCTTTCTGGATTTATTTAACCCTCGTGGTTTCTAATGCTACCTATTTTGCCCAAGCATACATAAAGGAAGCTATTTATCAACAAAATTGGTGCGGTCTTAAAGTGGACTCTACCTGCTGGGTCTCAAATGTGAAATTTGCCTTATAAAATATACATACTAAAAGGATTTGATAAGCACCTGCATAACTCAAGTGCGTGCTTTGTCACATTTCGAAGGAAGTTATGTCTGGCGAAGTGGTTTTTGATACTGCCCAAAGAGCTACTGCTGTTGTTTCCCGTGAAAGATCTGTGTCTCTTCCACTATTCACGGAGAAGACAACAGGTTGGAGTCAAGTTCGACACTTCACGAGGATGGGGCTCGTCCTACGCGTGCTCAGAGCTCGGATTCACTGTTCTCGCTCGATAAGAGCTCTTATTTAAATCTTGACTCTAGCTCTCAAATATCGCTACCCGACCTAAATAACACTGTTGTTGATTCGGAGGGCTACGCGAGCTTTCGTTCCAACCCTTCAAGCACTTCATCGCCTTGGACTAGCAGCCATAACAGTCCCACGGGCGAAAGCGACCGATTCGAGAACTCTCTGGACAGCGAAGCTGAAGAGAACTCTTGCAATGGCGAAGGGGTTTTGCAAAATAGCGAAGCGTGTACAAATATTCTTAGTTTCGTCATGACGTCTGGCAATGGGGGTAGAAGTCATCAGGGGGATGTCGGGGGCATTCGATCAGCTAGTAACGTCTACATTTCCTCAGCCGAAGATGACCTTCTTTTAAAAGAAAGAGTTCTCCAAGATCCTGTACCTTTTGGCGAAGAAAAGACGAAACCTCTCTCCTTGGATTTCGCAAAAAGGATGTCGACAATTGTTGAGGTCCACGAAGGGACGCCATCACCAAGGACAATAAATGAGTTCGATAAGGCCTTTTCAAGCGTATATAAAAACATTAGTGATACAAGGAAAGCCGTTAGTTTTAATAAACATGGAACTGGATCAGATCAAAATGAGTTCAAGGTAGAAGAGAACGATATTAAGGGTATTGCCGAAGAACAAACAAGAATGCAGTTTTTTACAGCCCAGAGTTGTAGCCATGAAGGGAATGTACAAGACGGCAGTGAAAACATCAAGAAAAGTTTGGTCTATAATGAAAGAGATACCACCGAAAAGAGTAAAAGCCAGTTATCGGAAGAATGCTCTACGAAGAATTTCTGAAGTGGAATTAGGCAATCGAGGCTTAGCGACTGACTTCGGAAACGAGGCACCAGAACTGGGCGAACAAGCATTCGATATTGATTTGGATCTGTACGACATTCCCAAAGAAAAGAGGCTACCTCTTGAAGCGAAACTCAAAGAATTGCGGACATTTGTTGAGCGAATAATCGATGATCGGAAAAGTTTAGAGCAAGATCGCTTGTCACTGCAGAGAATAATGAATCTTATCAGATCGAAGGAGTCCACAGCATGGCAAGAGATAACGATCGAGCCCGCGGAAATGTCCGACTCAGTCGATTTGGACAGCAAAGGAGAACAACAAGGTGCATATCGGGATCTTATAAGGAACTTCACCTGTGGAGAGTTATGTAATGGAAGGTGTTTGGAAGCCTCTAGTGGAGACAATGATCCTTGCATTCGAGAAGGCCCGAATGCTGGCACTGTAATTGGAAAGGATTTCGATCTGAAATCAGAGAATCAAGCCCTTGCATCGCTCCAGGACAATGCCTTTGACTGCGAAGAGTTGCTTTCCAATCTCGAAGAGGCACTGATGGAAAATATTGGTTTGAAGAATGAGAATGAAGACTTGAGTTCGATTAACAATGAGCTCAGGAAGCAGATAGAAGATCTACTGACGCAAGAGGAAGAGTTGCGTTACAAGATCAACACAACAACTATGAGACTAATGGAAGATGTCGGGAGACAAAGAGAGGAGAACGTAGTTTTGCGAAGCAACTTCAACAAAGTCTTGAGAGACTACAATGAGCTGGAAATAGAACTAGAAGAGCTAAAAGAGAATTACGAGGAGCTCATTTGCGAACGGGATCTGCTAGTGGACGAGCTGGCGATTAAGAATGAGGATTACACCGTGTGCAGGAAGGAGTGTGAACAACTTGTGGAGGAGCTTGATGAAGTCAAAGGTCAATTGGAACAGTGCGATATGGCACAGGAAAAGATATGGACCAGACAGGACTGGGAAAATTGGACTCTCTTGCAGACCAAGGTAGCAGCCACTGAGAAGCGCTACTGGGTGCGCGGAAACAGAAGGCGCAGCTGATTGCAGACTTGAAAGGCATGCGAAAGAGGCTGGAGGTCGAAGGTCAAAGGATCCAGCAAGCTGAAGCTGCTATGAACAGCCTAGAGCTTCACTTAAAGCAAGCATGTGAAAAGAATAACAGCCTTAAGCGGGAGAATGATGAATTGCGGTGGTCCATTCTCATGTACGAAGCCAGGTTTGCGGACCTCGCTCGAAGCGCAGGGGAACAAAGCGAGAGCGAGGCTGAACATACCGATCTTCCTAAAGCGGATGTTCTGTTTAATAACAGTGATGTTGGAACAGAGCAGCACATCTCGGATCGGGAACTGAAGAAGCACAAAGAAGAGACCCTGGTGGTAAAACAAGACGCAGTTAGCAGTCAAATGTGCCAAGAAAGCGAGACAGTAACTGAAAATTCAGTAGTTCTTCGCAAAGAATCGAAGAGCCACGGTTTTCGAAGGGCACGGACATTTCCCATAAACGAGATGGAGAGCCTTGCTGCGCGCTTTTGCCAAGATGCACCTGCGGATTTCTATGCTGGCAGCCACTACCAAAATGCTTTCCAGGAGATCGGGAGCTTTCAGGAGGAAGGGAGATGACGATGACGACGATGAGCCTTTGACAATCAAAGTATCGAAAAGGCCTAATGAATCTCGCCTAGACAAAGATAGGCTTTGCAATGCAGATTTGATTCCGGATAAATCAATTTCCGAGTATGCTTCATCGGAGGACTTGAACAGAAAGATGCCTCAACGCTATACCTGCCTGCCACTGAGACTTGTGTTTCCTGCCTTAATGCAGAGCTTACTCCATTCAAAGTCAAAGCGAGGGAAACGTTCTGTGCCAACTGACTGATTGTGAAGTTGTCGTTTTTGTTTCTGTTGTTAGCCGTTTTCGTTTTTGTTGCTGTTGTAATAGTTTTTGTTGTAGTTTATTTTGCTCCCAGACTGGTGACAGTGGTCAATAGAATGCACTTAATTGCTGCAAGGCATGTCAGAAGCAGTATCATGGAATAGAACATTTACAATTTTAGGAATACAGTTACTTAGTGTGCTTTCAATATAAATCTTAAGGCCTAAAATGTATTACATAATCTAGTACAAGGTGGCAGCTCAAGTCCAGTTGATTTATATCTAGTCTGTAAAGGGGTGCGTTGTGCTTTTCAAACGTCAAGTTAATCAGGTGACATAAATTCCATTGTTGATAACACTGGGAAACCACATTCATTAGCAGATATTTATCGGCAGTCAAACACAATCAACTCTTAAACATTATTGTGGCTTTGATGTAAAGAACCTCAACAAAACGCCCCTTTTCCTCTACTAAATTGAGTATCACTTCGTTGATGACGTCTTAGACTCCTAGGTAGAATCTGGATTTCTTGCTTAATAAAGTGTCATTTGCAGTTTTTCTTAGTGTCGATGTTTTAATCTCAATCCTACAGTTGTTAAAGAGAAATCTTTTGCTTTTCAACTGTCAGAATGTGCGCTCTGACCAAAGTGCCTTCTTGAGCCAGCACGTCACTAACCGACTGTCAACCGCAACACCTGACCATGTAATTTTCACAGCAGACATAAACTGGCATGTCAAAATTGGCATTTATAAAGCAGGTAATGAAATTTTACACGCCCTATGTTATCGCTTTTACAAATCACAATCCCCAGAGTGTTTTGATATTGTCGAGAACTAGCTGTCTTCTGGGATCAGGAACTATTGTGATTGGCTAAATCATTATCATGTTAGGAACGACATCTTTTGCGAACATAACTTTAGGTATAAGTCTAGCTCTATTGTGTACTAGAGACCAGAGTAATTGCCTTTGACAGACTAACCAATAATTAAGAGGTTCATCTCCCCTGAGACCAGGTCTGCAACTTTTTATCAAATTGAGCAGATCAGCTTTTGTCAAAACTGACATTTCTTGACTTGATTACTGTATTTTTAGTCTCACTTGAGTTTTTGATTTGACGTTATCAAATAGTTAGCTGATAGACTCGCCTAAATTAACGACCAATTCTTCATCGCAGTTGAAGCTTCAAACAAACGATAGCAGCCACATGAAATACGAACCAATTTGGTTGGATATTGCTCTGCTAACCGAGTAGTAAACACGAGTCCATCGGTTCCACGGGATTACAGCTAATTGAATAAATGAGGTGATTGCCACATAGGCCCGTGGTTTGATATCAGTTTTGCACAGAAGTCATGGTCGGTTTTGTGGAACCAGTACAAACTATTCGCTAGAGAACTGCCGAATTCCCTTTCAAAACATGTCATACATAAATGAGCAGTTTGGAAGAGCAAGAAGGTCGTGATAATTTTGCAGTGACGTTATCTTTTGGAGACTATTTGTACGAAACGTAAGCTGGGTCAAAGGATTTCCAAAGATATTTGCTTCCATGGTTCTATAATTTGATAAAGCTAGCTAAAAACAGCTCATAAATCAACCAATAATGAATCGACCAAAGTACTTGCTTGTAGACGCGTGGTAATACTTAGAGAATTTTCGTTTGAACTCATCTTTGAAGACAGAAGCTATTTTCAAAAATAAAATTCGCGCAATTGTTTTCAATAGGCTTTACTTTTCTCTTGCTCTTGTAAGTTTACATGCTGTTATCATGCAGTGCGTATTTGGTAGCAATACGGGAGCTGAAAGAAATCATAATAATTTGGAGAGGTTCTTCACATCCTAAACTCTTCATCCGTTCGAAATCACTAAAAGTTTCTACTAAAATTAAAAGTTTCCACTAAAAAATAATACTATAATCATATTGTCATTATGATATAAAAATCGTACTGCCACTATGATATGAATAATAGTCTGGGAACATTATAAATGAAACACTTAATATCCTGGGAAGAATTAAGACAGAAAATGCGTTTAACTTCTTAAAAGCAACAGATGATTCGAGGAGAAACACAATGTTTTTCAAAATACTTTATTTACAAATTTTTCCTTACAGCTTTTAACTGCTCTGCGTTTTGCATAATGCTCTATATGCTACCATGTCAAATAAGAATGTCAGGATGAGTTTGTCTACTGTGTACGGTCGATTTCACATTCATGATTTCAACTCCTTTACTCCAGCTAACCGTTAGACGAAATGCAAGCCGTACAACTGGGTAATACAAACAATTGAAGAAATCTTATTATATGAAACACAAAACCTATACTAATTATATTACACAAAACTTAAAATAATTAGCTCTGGTGGGAAAGATTCTGGACTCTAACGTTCTTTTAAATATTAATATACCATCATTTGCTGAAAGTCTTTTGGTGCCGGCTTGTCCTTCAGATCAATCCAGAAGATGACACTCTTATTTACAAAATGACACAGATGCACTTTTATACTCTCTTCTTATAGCAAAGGCCAAATCTGGAGATTTTCCTCTATCCACAGTTAGAAAATCTTTAGATACTTATGCCGACTCAAGTAACTTAAGCTTAAATTGAGACAATCCCTACCACATGTGTCATTTCTTTGGTTCCGATAACCAAAGGAAAAATAATATGTAATTATCGAAATGAAAAGATGCTTCAGATGGCTGAAATTTGCAAACTGTTCAACGAAATAACGATCTTTATCGTCGTTAAAACTCAAGCTGCTACAATCCGTACTGCAATTTGAAAAAAGCTACACTCGTTTCAAGAATTTAAAAGTGGTCTCCTATTTTCATAGACAACGAAACAACAGGCCTACAATTGTCCCCATATTTCTGTCGTAATTGCCCTGTTTTGTGACTGTCAGAGGCTCAGTGGCGTTGAAAGAGAGGTCAAATGAGAAAAAGCCTACAAAAAACTCTTTGCATAGGCAATCTGACTAGCCTTCTTAATTTCATCTAATCTACCACGATCATAAATCAAGAAGGTCCTATGCAAAAAGTATGATGTCGCACAAGTTTTTGCACTCCAATAGCAAAAAACACTTAGAGCGACATCAAAATATTAGGGTGTAGCTAAATGATAATCATTTTCTTCCAAAGAAGGGGTGCTTAATTGGGCTCTTGCATTGTCTAGATAATTTACTTTAACAACAATCTTTACGCAAGTCTCAGTTGAGGTGAAATAGTAGAAGGAAGGGACTAATGTTGGCCTATCTGTGTGTAACTGGCTTTAAGGTTCATAGAAATGTTAAAACGATGCGATTCTGCTCCTTCAAATACTGTATGCAGTTACTGGCTGTTTGTTAAAACCCCGATAACTAGCCATATATACAAAGCCAAACAATGTTCCGTGGCTTCAACTTGCACCTGTGCAACTATCCAGGGGTGGGCATGAACTCATTTTGAGAAGGTGGGTTGTGGAAATCCCCTTATCAATTACCGACAGAACCCACAGGTCTTCCTGCAAAAATGTCTCATTCCTTTGGGGTTCTTCTTGCATTCTCCAGATGACTTCCAGTCTTTGCAATAAACACCGTAGGTATGATGATCCTTGCATGTTCGTACTGCAATGAATAGCGCTGAATGTTATCAAGGCATATGAAAGAGACGCGTATTAATCATAGCAGAACGTGGCATAGTTTATTGCTACCAAAAACCATAGACCAAAGACAGACATAGTTATGATTAATAGGTGATGGGTAATTGGCATCATTCGTTAAAAGAAAATAACCTACAGTCGCAAATTCCACATGTCTCTGAGCATATAGTTTTCATTTGTACAGATGGAAGCCTGTCGATGTGGAAGCAATCACTCTTGAATCGTTGGCAAAAAGTGCCTTCACCTTTGTTTTTGCATACTGAGAAAGGAAAAAAGGGAAAATTAGCAAATAAAAATGCCAGCAGAATTTCTATTTGGGAGTTGAGCCTCTGAAGACTGGCTTCTAGCTCACAAAAAACACTTGAATTTGCTGTGCAATTTGAAAAACCTTTCTTTTTTTGCATCAGATGCATTCATATATTTTTCTTCTAACATTTGCCATGTGGCCTAATAAAGGCATTGTGAAAGAAATGTCGCTTGAAATGGCCTTGAAGGCGAGAGGACACCATCACTGCCAAATACCAACGGGGAAAGCTTGCCACGGGTATTAAAAAAGCCTTTTAATGATGTCGATTTCGATGAAGAAATCCTAAAGCAAAGAAAACTTTTCAAACAGTCAACAAACATAACATGACTTATACTTAAGCCATTGCATGACTGCTGGTGTGCCAAAGCTATATGCTTGGTGCAGACTACTTCCACTTTTTGCTTCAAAACTGCTCCTACTTGCAACAGTTACTTAGTCCATCATTTTACCTGGACAGCCTTTATTGATCGGGGTGACGTCATCCCAACAGCAACCGACTCCGGCACACTTCGGCATCACTTCCGCCAGTTTCGGCACGTTGTTGCCACATGCCTCGCAGGTGAGAGCACAGTATTTCCTCATTTTACCCTGCATTGTCTTGCTTCTGCAGAAACCCATACGTTCAAGCTTCTTGCAGTACGAATCCGAAACCAAGTTGTAACAATTATCGACAATTTTCTTTCCGCACATGAAGCACGACTCTGGGCACAGCCTTCTCATGATTGCGAAGTAGGATTTATCTTCACAGAATTTTTGGGAGGCATAGTGCTTGCAGTTTCTTTTATCGTAGTCTTTGCAATTTTCTGTGTGGAAAGGGTGACATGTCTGACTTGAAGTAATAACTTAAGTAAGATAAGAAGTAAGACTTGAAGTTATAAAAATAAATCTTTAACCAAAGCAGATAAACATCATTGGAACTGGAAAACTACTGCTCATCTGCTTTTTCCTATTCAAAGTGGCTTCAATAAACAAATAACATCAACGTCAAAGTTGTATCTTCTTTTCAATTGTTCACATATGTCTGACTTTATATATTCAGTATAAACTGTGACATCAGAGGTGCTGTAAGTTAAAGATAGGGCGCTAAAAGCTTTTGGACAATTGAGAAAGATGCTTGTGGCTCCTTCAAATCTGCAGGATTTACCGCTGCACAGCGACATGCGTGTATGAGTATAGGGTCTTATTCAAGAGATGCAATAAAGAAGCTTTATGTTGCCTACCTGGGCAACCAAGTCCATTCTTCCCTTTGGCCGCTTTTATGCCATCAGCACAGCATCCAAATGTCGTCAAATGGCACTGAACTGGGGCTGCAGCTCTCGTTTCTAAGTAAGATGATTGAATTAGTGAGGTTAATGCTTTGCTGAAAATTTACCGTGATCCTTTGCATTATTCCAAGGCAAAAATAGCACGCATAATGATACGATTGTGATTTGTTTTCATTGTAAACTTTCCAACTTCTATCTTATATTTGCTATTGTACATAGACCTTAGTAAGTTGCTCACTTGGAAAAGATGCTCACTTAAATTTTGATTATGGCGAATTGGCCTAAAAATTTCAACTGAGAACTTGCATTGGGATTCTGGATAGCTGACAAATAGAATTCGTTAAGCAAATGTACCTATGCAATACTTGCACGTCTTTGGACACCATTTCTTCACGCGATTTGATTTGCACTCCCCAGCAAGTCGGAGCTTTCTGCAGTTCGCGAAGGGGTGTTCCTGTGCTTCTACGCAGGCGGGCTTCAATGGGAATTCTACCAAGACAAAGAAAGCTGGATTGCTCATCTGTTTGTCACAGGGGATAGAAAGACACGAGGGATTTAACAAGAAAAGCATTTAACAAGCTTGAAGGCGGTGTAAACTAACAATGGAAGGAAACTGCGTGGCAAAATATTCGTGTGAATCGCTGTAGCTATGTGGCTTTCTCCTAAGTAGGGTCAAGATCGATTCCGAAAAATGACGCAGTGAAGAGAATGAAGACAATATTCATTTGAAAATTATCGCTCAATCTTTCGGTGCTCTTTGAGTTTGAAAGCAAAATCTGTTTCCCAGCGAAGATTATGAGATTGAGAGCCGAGTGCTAAGAAGCATCAAGTACAGTAAATACTGCACTTAAGATCTGAAAAAGGAAATCCTTTACGAGTTCATCGTCGCAAATGAAGATTAGCCGTTCAAGCAGGGCTTCTGTTGAGAAGTCAGTTCACAGCTGAGATAGTTCACCTTGATGGTCAATGATTATCTAATGTGATAGCTACCAAAGCTTCATAGTTCCAATTAAAAATCAATATATTAACTGCTGTTTGCTTGAGTTGATTAAAAGTCTCCCGACTCACTCTTTTTAACCCTGAAACTCTTAAGCACCCTTTCCTAAGCAAGCTTCATATAAAATAATGCTAATCAGCACCTACTCTAAGCAAGCGTTGGGCTGGAAATCAAGTTTAAATGACCTCACATTATGAATACTAGCGCAAAACAATGAAAGGAAAAGCAGCCCCCTTTTTAGTTATGTAACAGAACACTTTTCATTCAACGAAACAAATCTCATGTCGTAGAAAACACCCGTCGAATATTACTGGCAATGACGTCAGTGCTTCGCTCCTTCCGTGAAACAGTGTTCTATAGTTGCAATGAGTCCTTGTTATTACGCGGTACACCTCGCTAAACCGCGGTACACCTTGCTAAACCGCGGTACACCTCGATAAACCGCGGTTTACCTCCCGCGGCTTCGCTACTTCGCGAACTTTTCACGCTTGTTTCATTGCGTTTTGTTCCGAGTTCTGATTGGCTGATGGACTGTAGTCTAAAGTGACAGATATTGACATTGGCCTTTCTTTGACATTGGTCTTGTCAATTGGGTCTTGTTTCCTTATAGCCCGCCAAATCTTCAAGGGCTCTTCGAGACTAAAGCCACAGTGTCAAAGAAGTGTCTACATAGACTAAAGTAACTCTAGAAACGCCCAAAAGCAGTAAGAGATGTTAGCTAACGCAGAAAAGTTGCAGTTAAGCATTCCAGCAGCCAATTGACATCATCTGGCAATAATTGCTGGCATTAGCTACTGATGCCATAGAATATATACGTATCGCAACAGTTACTAATAATTAATTAAATAAAGGGGGATCGCATCCATAATTCACCAACTATATAAGAAATGGAGGTTTCAGCGGTGCAAATCGCCAAATTAGCGATGAGAGCCAAATTTATGAGGTTCGACATAACTGTGTACACCAGGCACGTTTCGACACTTTCTTTGGTAAACCATCTGGCTATCTTTGCTTGCAGCTAGTCGAGATCCGTTCCGTTTCCTGTATTTTCTGGAAAAAGACAGCCTATTTCCTTTGTGGAAACCATTGATAGACGCCGTGTTTCGTCGGATTTCAACTCTAATATTTTCAACTTTATCTTCAACAGATTGATGAAGAGGGTTTAAAGGCACATCAACATAAAACTTATTAACTCTTTTTTTTGGGGGGGGGGGGGGGGGGTATGGGACTCATTGGGTTTTTTCTGGTAACGGCTCTTCAGCAAATCGTCTCCTTGGAATAGAAAATTTTGCACTAGAGCAAAATCAGAACTGGCACGAGCATCACCTTCTCACCTCGTCACTTGTCAAGTCAATGTCTTTTCAAGCTAACTACGTATGAGACTGCTTGAATCGGAATCTATATAACTCCTCTCACAGGGCATCTGGTTCTCATGCAGTAATACGTGCAATCGAGCCATCTGGCGACTTATAAGATTGCGGGGCGATTTTATCGCTTGTAGCAAGAGGTTTCTTCAATATCTGCTTCAAGGTTTAGCTTACAACAGACGGACCCATCATGCAGTCAACGACTTCTTACCATTATCAGACTGATTATCAACAAAATCACCCATTACCAACAAGCATACCAATAATGTACATTTAAAGTTGGAATGTTTGGGTGTGCTAGCTAGTAGCTACATTGATGCGGCTTTTTCATTATCAACGCATTCCTTGAGAGGACATTTTCAAAGTATGACAAAAACGTGATGCGTGGTACAGCTGCCAGTTGTCAAAAATGAAATACTTTTTTGCTAAGTGATATTTGCTTTAAGAAGAAGTTTAGATTTCCCAGCAATGAGTCAAACTTCTGTAGAAAACAGTATGTGGCTTCGAGTCAAAACTTTTCGCATCTTTTGAATGAAGGCATATGCACGTGTGAAGATCAAAATAAGTAAGCATTAAAGAAGGTCTTCCAATTTAGGGAAGTGAGGCTCGGGATACTAATGCATCTATTTGAATGTTCCTTGAAAGGATTGGATGAATTTTAATAAAATTATTAAAACAACTAAAAAGTGGCTTAATGTTCCTGTTCTTAGAAATTGCACCGAATATCTAAAGCTAATTTTTCGACAAATAATAGAAAGTCGATACTTCACAAAGTATTTTCTGATGGATTGCAATCGCTAGCTCTTTCGTCTTTCACCAGCTTTTTCCAAGGAAACTTTGATAGGGCATATGCGATTCAGTATTAATTGTAATATACAATGAAACTAAAAAAAAATTCGCCTAGCCTTGAACCTTATTCATTGCATGGAATAAACCTACGTACCTCTATTGTCCATACTTGCATGGATATATGTTAGCAGAATGCTAGCAATCATTGACCAAAGCATTGTCACCAATATTCGCTCTGTAAGAAACATAACCAGTCTTTCTCAACCAGTACTTTTAAGCAAGCCCTGGATCTGTAGTACTCTAGTCACTTGTCACCTGTGTTTGAAGCAACAAGTACACACTTGACACTTATATAGGGCTCAGACGCTATTTATGGACATCTATATTCTTCTTAAGCCGGTCATACGTAGTGCGTTAACCGACCACAAAGGTCGACCGTAGCTACGATAGTTGGTCATTTGAAACTTCCTCGCATTCCTTGCGCAGTTTCACAAACTAGAGAAACTCGTCAGCTGATCTAGCCTCGTTTCCCTATTTATCTAGAAGCTTTGATGTTGTCAAGTCAACCATTTCGCAACTTGCCGCAGTAAATGAACAGTCTTCAACTGGCTGAAGTTATTACTTAGGCTGCAGTTTTGTTTTCTTATATGAAGCCTTTCTGTTCGGTCAGCAACGGATAGCAAAACTTACATGCTACAACTTTAGAAAGCTTTAGAAACTCCACAGGAAACTTCTAAATATGTTTGATACTAATTTGGCGAATCGTGTAAAGCATCTTCCAAGTGCAATGCCTGACTTATAAAAAGAGAGTTTGATAAATATCTAACCAGCTAATTAAACGATCAGTGAAACTCTTATACTTGGCTCTTTTCTTGGTTTTATATCATTGATAAATTACCGATCTATTGTTGTCAAGTATATGCAGTGTATTGTGGTATTGCACATTGCGTCATCACATTATACGGTGTTATGCATTGCATACAAAGCATCGTACTTTGGTGTATTATGAAGCAGAGTGATATGGTGTAATTTACAATACAATAGTGCAATAAAGTATAATGTAATACATTATACTATGTTTTGAAAAAATGCCTTGGTGTGTGATGGTGTAATATAAAACAATGTAGTATGGGGAATATGAGGCAGATTAATGCAGTGCAGTATGCTTGATCATACTATTATAGTATAACACGAAACAGTGTAATGTAGTATGATAGTTTTGAGGATATTCGACGATAGTTAGTTAGTAGACTCTGCCGCGAGAGTGACAAGAAAAACTGGTGTTACGTCAACATGACAGACCAGACATTGCGGCGACCGATAAGGCTTGATATTATCATGACAGAAGTCACTGTCTGCCTCGATCTCTACTTTGGAATCTCGTTGCATCGAAGCGTGATCAGCAACAAGAGCTGTGTGCTTCTCCTCATGAAGATGAATGGAATCCTTCTCATTGGGATTCGTGCTTTGATGCACATGGCTTTATTCAGCAGGTAGCTTAAGAACAATTGCAGAGTTCTGGCTTTGGAAGTACAAAGCCAAGGAAATATTAGCTTGGTGCTCGATTTTTACTACAGATTAACACACCGCACTTGGAAGTAGTGGGTGGAAAACTGAGTGGATTGTGACCCTTATTTCCACCATCTGTTAAACACGATGCTGAAAAACTTTCTAAAGCCTTCACCAAGCATTAGTTATCTCTTCTCTGGCACTAAATGATGGATTTATTGACCCCATGTACCTTAACAATTGTGAACGAAGCCAACAAGCATGTTGTACTATGAATGAGCAGTTGATTAAGCCCACTGCGTAAGTGCAAATAATTTTGGCCTTAATACTGTCTTTGTTGTTAGATGGCAAACAAGGAAGTAGGAGAAGGCTCGTAATTCCAATGGAATGCAAATGGGTCTTTGCACATTGAATAAAACCAAGTAAGAAACCAAATATCTTGGTCATGCGCAGCCGGCCATTCTACAGTTAAGCTTACGTTGGTCATTCATTCTCGCAATTGTTCAATCCGCGTTGTTTCAATCAATGTTCTGTCTTACGCAAAAAGCAATTTCAGGTTAACTAGAGAAAGATTGAAGTTGATTAGGGGCAGATATATTCCAAGCAAGCTATCACTAATTTATCTGAGATGAAATTGAACATTTTAGCTGAGCAGGTTGAAAAATAAACGTTTCACTGAGGCTTGAGTGCTACCTAAATCAAAAAGGCACGTCGTTTGCAGTGACTCCGCTTTGAGATGTGGTAATATGTCGGGGATGAGTTTTAAGTGAAGAAACACGTTGGGGTATAATTAGGTTAAATTTTCCCTGCTTCTCGTCTATTTCAACTTGAATCTCGTCTTTCGTTGAAATGGTAGTTCACCTTCGAACCATTTCTGCTAATAACTTTGGAAAGGATTTGGTCACAATTCATTAAGACCATTTGACCTTCCTCTTTTATCTGTGAAAACCAAAGCAACATCTATTTATTTGTCGCATATTTTTTCTTATAGAGTCGGATCAAAATATTTCACTAAGTGGACTCTTTGATTAGCTCTCATTCGTCTAGACATGTTTACAATTCAGAGCATACCAATCATTCCAAGGTTTACTGTCCAACTGTTGCGTAATTTCCCAGAAGGCAGACCGCACAAGCTGCTCTGTAAAAATTTTGATTAAGATAATTAAAATGGTTTGCGTTCGTTTGTTCAATACTTACTTCCCAAGCTTAATGAGATGTTTTTTTTAAAATTAGAGTCATTCTCCAAGAGGACATCTCAGCTTGGAAATTGCTGAAATCAGCGAGAGCATTGAGTTTAAAAGGTAAATGATGTTAGAAAGATTCTAGATAGTTAAAAATGGAGGAAGCTGTATAAAGAATATTGAGGAGTACGTAAGGCGGTCTTCTAAAATATAAATGAAGTATGACGTCTTGGATTTCTATCGACATGTTACGCCAGAGAATCACTGTCCTTTATTCTTCTAATTTATACTCAATTTTACCGACATCATGCAGAATTTGACTTCCTTTTTCAAACATTTAATGATACATCTACGCTTTTAGGCATTAAGGCTCAAGATGACGCCTACACTATTATGTTTCTCCTGTACCAAGAAGGGATTACGTCTAAACTTTTCGTTAGAAGTTTCAGTTTATCTTTGATGAAAAGTGATGTCAGCCGCTAGTGGGCCTCTCTCTCTAACTACTGATTGCACAACAACTGCTGTTTAAATGGTTGTTCGCTCAGCCAGTAAAAAACAATCTTCCTTATTGGGCAAATACTGTCCAGCTTATTCTACCCGATCTGGGGCGTTCTTTACGGTGGAAATAGAAGACCGTTTCCTACTTAAAATGGAGTGTATTGCTTGCAAGCGATGGTAAGAGAGACAACTAATTCATCTTCACTTGCCCCATTTGTACCTATGGACATGAAAATATATCGTTGCTCGTTTACCTATTTTTGTGAACAAGTGCTTTGCGGTACAAAACTTCACAATGGCTAGAAAAAGCGGAACTAGCTTTTGCATACTTAAAGTACTTTTTCGTCCGACACTCCTCAGAGTATGCAAACGTCGATAATTTTCGTATAATTGGGCAAGCTAGGTCGTCTTTTCACCTAGATGTTTTGGAGAATGTCTATATTTCAATGGAAAATCTCATTCTTTGTAGACAGAAAGAGTTCTTTTTTTTCCTTGGACTCTTCTAAAGTTAGGTGTCAAGTAGCGCTGATTGGTCAATTATAACAAATCATGCGCTCTTCTTATGTGCTTGTGTTCTTATGCGCTCTAGTGTTTCCGATCCGCAACTGTTTATTTAATGTGTCAGCTTTTGGTTATCTTCCGACGTTTGCCTACTCTGAAGAGTGTCAGACGAAAAGTATTTTAAGTATGCAAAAACTGGTTCCGCTTTTTCTTGGAATTTTCTTCTTCGGCACAAAGCACGAGCTTATAAAAGTTCTTGTTCTTTACTTTCACTAATCGGTCTTTCCTCCGCTCTCTAGATGGAATGGCCCATGATTAAGAAAGCCTGAGGCCAATTATAGATAACCAAAGAGCCCTCCCATGCAGTCTCTTGCTAAACATAAGGATGAATACTATCGCAATTAGGCTGACTTTGAGATCGTCTATTTCGAATCGGCATAAAAACAATCTTGAGCTCCACCCTCTGCCTTAGGGACTTTGTCATTGTGTAGGTGTGGTCACGAATCTTATTTTTGTCACAAAGCTACTGCATTTAGACCCATGGGATGCTCAAATATCCTAACACGAACATCTGCAGAATCCTAATGGGTAAACTTGGAAAACAGCTGAAAATAGTCGTAAATATGCGAATCATGAAAACTCATAAGAACTGATCAGCTAGAAATGAAAAAAGTCTTCTTACTGAACACTTTGATATCATCAGGTGTAGAAACATGCATGGTTGTTACATTACTATGCGTTAATAGTACACTTGTGTGTTGGATGAAATCTTTTATGGCAATATTTATGACATTTTTTAAAAAGCGTTCTAGTAAAATCCAGTAAGACAAGTAATTTTCATAAACTTCATTTGTAGTAATTGAAAATGTATTGATTTTCTTATTGAGTTGACTTAAAATCTATCTAAATATATGCTGGTATAGAGGTTTGTATCAAAAAGCTATTCAATAAAATCGGTAAAGTTAATTAAAATTGATTAAAGCCATTCGAGAATTTTCTTTGTCAAAGGCAAAGATTCGAAAGGTTTTTATTTATGGTTGAAGTTGTTCTGTCCATAGCTATGTAAAGTTAACGATTAAAAAATTGATTGCGAACGAGCTTTATCCACTGAATTTAAGAGATTAAGCGACTTCACATTAATCTATAAGAAAGAAAATAAATGAGTCAACGCAGACTTAATGTCACTTAATATTTTGCATTAATCTGGCCTTTTACTCTGCAAAACAGGGAGACAAGTATATTCACTTTCTCTATCATTAAGATTTTGTATATCAAATAGCAATGAAGATGTAAGAATAAGAGGTGAAAACGGTAGGACTTCACGGAGGGCCATTGTATCCATTCATTCGCTTATATCGCTTCTAAACCCCTAATCTAATAACAAGCTTCTTATCGAGATCCGCCCAGCGATAATAAAAGCATACTGCGATGGTAATGTGACGTAACAATCATGCGTGTTTCTACACCAGATGACATCAACTGTTGGTAACAGGCGAATGGTCATCTTCCGCTTATCAGTTCTCATTTGTTCTCATGATTCGCACTTTCATTTCTATTGACAAAATAATATTCGTGGCCACACCCACACCAATCCCTAAGGCGGAAGGTAGAACACACTATTGTTGCTATGGTGAGACTCGAAATGGTGAGACCTTAAGTCAGTCTAATGAAGATACTCTTCATCCTTAGTTCAGAGAAAAGCTCAATGGGAGGGCTCTTTGGTTATCTAAAAATGGCCCTAGGCTTCACTCTTAATGATGGGCCATTCCACCTAGAGAGAGGAGGAAATACTCATTAGAACAAGCAAAAAGGAAGAGTTTTGGCTAGCTTAGATTGCTTTTCCAAGCATCAATAATTACGTAACCACCTACGAAGCGGAAGAACAGATTCTAGCAATGTCTATAGATGGGATTGGAGAGACTACCAGCCCATTAAAGAAAAATTTCTGTTTTCTTGTTTCTGCAATCTGCAAATAGTTAATTATCATATCAGCTTTTGGTCACTTTCCGACGTTTGCGTACCCTTTTTGATATGTTAAATTCTTGACCCTTTCGTTATAGCTTTTATATTCATTGAGGCTGAATACACAAATTGAATTTTAAAATGGTTCAGTTTCGGATCATCTGGCTAAACGAACTGCACTATACAATCACCATTCTCTTCTCTAGAAGAATCATTTCTAATTTGTTAGCTCTACACACATTTGCAACAAATAAATCAAAACACCCAAAATGAACAACAATTTTTTCAAGATTTAAAATATCGAAGGAGAATTTTGAAAGTTTTATTTGTTCAATACGCAATACACTGTGGGTAAAAATTTCTTGCGTCATTTTTTTTGCTTTAGGAGCCAAATATAGTTTAAAATACTTTTTATCAGTTTAGAGTTCCTCTCGGCTGACCGCACGTTCGAAGAGTATTGTGAGTAAGTCTATGGGTAGGACAGCAGTTCAAATCTGGAACAGTTTCAAAAGACAAACCAGGTAATTTTGTTACACTTTTTAATTTTGGTTAAGTCGGTAGAGGAAATTAGATTTTGGGGGATCTTATAGCTATGAATAGCTGCTATCAGAGATAAGTACTCCATCTCTTAAGGCCGGGTTACACGATCACTTTTTTCCGAAAAAGCGGAACTAGTTTTCGCATACTGAAAGTACTGTTTTGTCCGACACTCCTCAGAGTATGCAAACGTCGGAAGATAACCAAAAGCTGACAGAATAAATAGCCAGATGCGGATCGAAAACACTAGAGGGTGATAAGCAGAGCGCGTGATTGGTTATAATTGACCAATCTGCGTTACTTAACACCTAACTTTAGAAGAGCCCTAAGGAAAAGACGAACTCTTTCTGTCTACAAAGAATAGGATTTTTCATTGACAGACTTCAAAACACCTAGGTGAAAGGACGTCGTCACTTTACTAATTTGCCAGTGAGCCCAAATCAAGGTCTGAGACTTTTAGAGAATTTTAGGCCCAAAGACCCACCCATATGAGCTGTACCCATTCACTCCATGTTGAAGAAGAGAACCCTTTGGGTTTTGGGTTTTGATTTCCCCAATCTTTGCGGCTGTGAGATTGCCTACATCTTTCTTCCAACCATCGAATCTTTCAAAAAACATCATTTGGAAAATGGGTTGCCTTTGATGAACTGTGCTGGAGAGACCTTATTCCTGACATCCCAAGGGTCTCCAAAACGCTTACAGACAAGGATGTGCATGCATTCTGAATACTTTTTGGACATCTGGTGATTGAAGTCTGGAAATAAAATTGCAATAATGAATAGTAGAAAAAATGAGATTTTGAGGTTTATTTTTAATACACACAGGAATCTTCGCACAGTATTTCAACGAACATGATGTTTAGTGCCATAGAGGATCACTTGACTGCTTCTTGAAGATTCCTTGACAGCCCAGTGGTTGAGCCATCCTACATTTACGGAGAAGTTTTGCAATTTGCTGGCTAACACCCGTATAAAGCAAAAAACCCCTCGTTTTTTTGCAATTAATTCTTTTCTTAGAGGGGGGGGGGGGGGGGGTCACCCTACGTGCCGCTCTATAGCAACAGGCCTGAATAAGGTTGATAGTAGCAATATATGTTTCAGCAAAGTGTTTGTGAATCAGTGGGAAATTTAAGTAGGTAATGATAGCAGCATAGTGCCCTGCCAGGGCTGCTGCGTAGGGGTATGAAATTTTTTTAAATTATACACGCGCTCCTTCAAGTGCCATTTGGAACCGTTCAAATTCCTCTCGTGTAAACAAGGTCTAAGCGCGCCAAAAAGTGCTGATTTTGTAAGCAATGGAGACTCATGATTTGATTGAATGCGATGAGTTAAAAACGCCACACCACATACATCAACTGATTTCAAGCAAAATCTCACGCTGTGAAAGGTTAAGTAACCATTACTCCGGCATGTCGATCGCCAGCAGGGTTTACCACCGATCCAAGTGGTATCACTTTACATCATGACCCCATCAGAGATGATACAACATTTAGCAAACAATGCACCAGAAGAACTAGAAAAATACATTATAGAACAACAGCAGTTCCTATATGGTGATGAGGGGCCATTTTGGCACCCCCTGTTCAATTGTTTACACAGAATTTTAAATTGTTAACATGTTCATTTATTTAGTTAATTATTTTCATTCATGCATTTCTTCACTCACACATGCATTTTTATTGCCTCTACCTGCAGATCTTTTAGATGTAGAATTTTCTAGGAGAGAAATAGAAAACGTGATAAATGTATTAACCAGCAACAAGCATTTTGATTGGCTTGCAATGATGCAATCTTTTTATCACATATTGATGGTTCAATCTCAATTCTGATTAGTTAATAATAGTATTATCTCGGTTCTGATTGGCTAATATTTCGAATTGCTGACGTGATATTCAAACTGGAATGATATATAAGTCGATGCATTTTATGCTGTAGCATCAGTTGGAACAAGTAGTTGTAGAATGCGGACGTCTTTTTCATCCTCCTCAAGAAGTAGAATAATTGCAACATTCACGGCATCAAGTGTGTTTATCGTACACTCAGACTCTGAAGCACAAGTAAGATTTGACATTACACATGTAAAAGGTAAATGGGTGCTGGTAGTAGGTGAACCGTTCAAAGGGAAGCAAATGTCAAGACACATGACACTTGATGGTGATGCTCTCAAGACGCTGCTACAAATCGTCGATGATGTAATTACCATAGATAAAGAGGGGAATCTAAATTATCAAGGTGAAGACTGTGCAAATCTGATGGAGAAAATCAACACAACATCCTTACAAAGAAATACTTTGGATAAACAACAAAACTCCTTTCCCTTCTAACTCATGTGCTGCAAAGGGTGAAGATGATGTTGCAGACAAGCTGGAGATTTATGTCTGCAAGTATGGAGAAGGTGAATACAAACTGTGTCTTGCAATTCGTAGATGGAAGGGAGAAAAAGCGTCAAAGACAAACATTTTGCTAAAGGGTCGTATGCTCAAAGAGCTCAAAGTAAACATTGCAACTCTGTGATCATGGATTGACAAACAGTCCAACACACTAAAGAGATCCCACTCTGAAGGGGAAAAAGATGAAAATACACCCAAAAGGAGACGTGCAAGTGATATTGGAAGGGAAATTGAAGAAGCAATCAAAGCATTTGGCAGCTATGTAGAGTCAGGTATGCAAACAGAAGAGACTACCCAAACTACAGCTGATGAAGGCAAAGCAGCAGACAATGGTGCTAAAGTGAAAAAACAGAAGTGTTATATTGAACTATTACTTACCAAACATGATTAACGACTTTTACATAACCACAAATATTGCAGCTCAGAAAAATTTATGTTTGAATGCTAGGTCCAAACCATTTGATGATGGTACAATTGTCAAAGTGATGACAAAACCACACATTAATATTTGCAATCAGGGTAAATATTTGCTACCTGGTGTGCGAATTCAATGGCGATTAAGTCCTACTAGTAATGCATTCTGTTTGATGGATAAGGCGGATAGCACCCACCAATTGTATATACATGAAGTAAAGCTCGTCCTTCGACACATTCACGTTAAGGATGCTGTGCTAAGTGGAATAGAGAGAACTCTAATGAAAACACCTGCAAGATATCCAATCTGCCAGCCACACATGGTAACATATCTAATACCTTCAGGTACAATTAGCTGGATTCAAGATAATATTTTCAATGGAAAAATTCCAAACAGATTGTTTTTCGGACTTGTTGAAAATGCTGCGTATAATGGGTAATTTGTCAAGAATCTATTTAATTTTAAACATTAAAAAGTTAACTATGTACAAGTAACAGTTGATAATCAAGAGGTATTACCACCTCTCAGATTGGATTATGCTAGTCAAGACTATCTTGATGCATACAATCGACTGACATCAACACTTGGTAACTATCCAAGTCTAATTGGATACAATTCATTTGATCAAGGTTTAACCATCTATGGTTTTGATTTAACCCCAAAAGGCAATTGTGATGATGAGCAGTATTTGATGAGGAGAGAGGGTAATTTGAGAATCAGTCTAAATTTTAGAACATCGCCAGACAGGTTGGTCAATATTGTTATATTAGGAGAGTTTGATGGGGTACTCCAAATTGATGCGCACAAGAACGTGATTCATGATTGGTGATGATGAATGATATTACTATAAACTATTTACTTACTAAGCGTGAAAAACTTTCTAATGGTATATTTGCCAAAGATGAGATAAAAAATATCAAGATTCACACTCTGCCATGTTCATTCATAATCAATGAGGATAATTTCGCTGGTCTAGGAACTCATTGGGTTGCTGTTTCCATTGATAAGGATAATAGATTAGACTTTTATGATTCTTTTGATGATAAACCTACATTGAAGGAGTTGAAGGACTTCATTAAACCATTCAAACTCAACTATAACAAGATTCAAATTCAATCTTATGAACGTGCAACATGTGGACAGCATTGCATATTCTTCTTAATTCACAGATCAAGAGACAACTTCAATGATAAGCAGATACTTTGATGAAAAACATAACTATGTTAAAAGAAGATATAACTAATGTAAAATGTTTAACTATATATATATGTGTGTGTACTAACTGTTTACTGTTCTAATTTTATACATGTATTCTATTTACAAGTAGTCTAATCATTGTCCATTCTATGTGGCACTAATGTATAGTGTCCGTACGCGAGCGTATTAAACCCATCATCAAGGATGTATCTTTTATCGTCAAACGGGTTCAGCGATATCTTTGTCCTCTCCATTGTGTATACCGCGTGCTTATGGGATTCGATGTTACGTTGTTGATGCCTGAGTAACATCTCCTCCTTCAAGCTCTGTAGATAATTTTCGTGGTGTATCTCCTGTTTGACGACCCTCTTCTTGATACCCTTGGCTCACTTTATTCCACTTCCATCGGCAATTTTGCAGCTGTACATTTTTGACCTCAGCCCGATAAACTCTTCCATAGCAATACCGCCCAACTCATCCTTCATTTTCCCAATAACTTTTCTATTCTTTGCCGAATAATTCTCATGGTCCCTGCTGTAATCGCTGAAATCGAACCTGTCCTCATGTTCTTTCAGCACTTTGTTCACAGCATCTTGAGACATTGGGATGTGGTATATGAAACTGTCCGTATCCATATAGCACAGTTGTACATTCGGAAGGTTGGGCTTTGCAAAGTTGTAATGGAAGTCGTACATCCGCGTCTTGCTAAGGTCCAATATGCTGAAAACGACGTAGACGGGCTTTTTTAGCGTGAAGGTCTTTTTCTTTTTCATCACGATTAGCGTGCTCTTGTCATTTTCAATCACGCCATAGATTATCGGATTTCCAACCCATCTCCTCAGTTGTTTTTCGTAGGTGCATATTTTAAAATGTTGATGATTTCTGACATTTTCCATTGTCTTCCCGAACACGGCGTTGTTCATCAGTTTGAAAAAGTCTTTCTCGAAATTGTTCTTTACATGTGTCCATTTCTGTGTGTTGAAGTCAATATACTCTCTCAACCAGGTGCTCTGTTTGAATTCATCTGCCGTTTTTAATCCTGTTATCAAGAAATATAGGGAGCTGCCTTCAAGGAGACTTTTTGTGTTGATAAATAAATGAACAGAAACCATGGAAATTGACTGAAAAATTGTTCTAGCTCTTTTATTATGATTGTTGAATTTAATTGGGTAATAAATTTCCAGGATCTTATCAAAAGGCTATTTTGCAACCTCTTGAAGATATCGGAAGTGGGTCATTCCATGCCAAGTGTTCCAGATTTTAATCAGGTCCCACATGCACCATCTTAGATTTTAATCAGGTCCCACAAAACTCTGTCAAAATGTTTGTACCTATATATAAGATACGAACTTCTTGAAACTCCTAGCTTGCTATCTTATACCAATGCAGAGATATGGCCCTGTAAAGTTTTCAAATTCCACTTTATCGCCAATTTTTTAAAGAGGAAACACAATTTTTACACATAAAACATTCCTCCTCACTAATGTACAAAACTAATATAACACTAAGGCATCAACGATAAAAGTTATAAATCAAGGAAGGCATTTTTTGAATATAAAACTTTCCAAAATGAAGGCCTTTTTTGTTCATGGAGGCTAAAATTATCAGATTTTTTACCATGTCTCTATGACTGTTTGCTTTTGGGAAACGTTTGTAGCTATAATTTAGGACTGCAATTTGAAATGAGATTAAAGGCTTTAATGCGCATTAATTGAGCAGGCAAGAGAAATTGATTGAAAAAAATATGATAATATATTAGTAGAAGAAAAAATAGATGGATATTCTTTCTATCCACTCCCAAGGTTCCTTTCTGTGTTGTCCATTATTAGATTCCTATTGACTACTTTATAATGTAAATTTCTGAAAATGGCTTAAAATTTGTCTTTGCTCCATATATTTCATAGCATCTGCCAGCAGTCGACTGTACTTTCAGGGATTTTACATTGCAAAGGATATGTGTCACTGGAACTGCAACTGGAGGATCAGTTGTCCCATGTAGAGAGGAAATGGGTGCATTTGAATATCCCCCCACTTCATCAAATGAAATTATTTTCATTATCAAATTTGTCAAAAATGCTGGTATGAAACCGTGTTGGTTTCTGGTTCAAGGAATTGCTGAGCATCTTGAATATCTTGCCTCATATAGTTGAAAAAGTGTGCAGTGTGTCTCTACAGCAGACTTTGATGCATAGAAGAATTTTTTACCATTGATATTTTCTTTGCACCAGTAGAACATGATCATTTTTCTGCAGTATCAATGCTCAAGGCATCTGTTATCAGCTGCAAACTTGCCCGGGACACTAGGCGCTTAACAGTTCCACCAACACTCTTTCCATGTGAAGTTGCGAAAAAGTGCCACTCTGCAGGTACACCATGGTCTTTCTCATGATGGCAGATGATAGAAAAGTTTTTATAGTTCTTGTATTGTGATGCTGCACCATCACTGAAGTAAATGCATTGCTTTAGCTGACTTTCATTTGTCTTTAAATCTTCTAAAACGACATTCAAGACGTAATGAGAAGCCTGATCTTCTTTGACTCAATATCTTTAAATCATTATTTAGCATCAATACCAATTCCAATGCATTTGACTTGGCTATTAAATTCTTTGTGCAATAAACTCATCCATATACTTAAAGAACATATACTTTATATTTATTATTGAGGATACAAAATAACATGAAACTGCAAAACATTAACAAATAGTAGAGGTAACATATTTGCAATATAATAAAAAAGCACCCTGTGTGCTAATTTGCGAATGAACAAAGTTTCACCATTGGCTAAATTTAGAAAAATTTTCTTCAAAATCTTAAGTTCAAAAAGGAAAAGGAATTGATAAAAAGTCCAAAAGTAGCAAGTAATTATCGGAAATAAGCTCTGTCTGCTCTGTTTTGTTTTTCAACTTTTTAAGACTTAACCGACTAAAATAAACAATTAAGGTCTGGGAATGCTAAAAATAAACAAAAGCTTTTGAATATTTGAATCCTTTTTCACGGAGTTTACAGAAATCTCCATCCGTACATCCCTGAACTACATTTGATTTTGGTCTTGAGACAAAAGCATCTGTTTTAATATAATTTGGAAACACACAGTGTGATCCACATACATAGCGTTGAGCGTTGACTACATCTGAAACACAAGGCTCCTCTGCTTCTGTTTGTTGGGTTAGCCCTTTGTTTCCCGTTTGTGAGGTTTTTCCTTAAAGTACTTTCTCGGTCTCTTTCGCTTTGACTTCCTAGGTTTCTCGTAGGCAAAGCTATGGTTTGGTAGAATGTTGTCATACAAGTCATTTTCCATTATACAGAATGATTTTAGCTTTTCCATCATTCTCCATATTGTAGCATCCGCATTCATTTCTGTGAAACAAGTGCTGTAAACACAGCCTGGCCAGCATAGCGGTCAAATCTTTTCAAAGCTTTTCAAGGGAAGCTCTATTTCATCTATCAACCTACAGTCTTTCATTCCTCTCAGCTCTGTTTGTGATTTGTATGTCTGGTAGTCATGAGCTGTTATTAGTTTTCTCTCTACTTCAGGATCAAAAAATGCAGCACGGATCCATGAAGGCATGGTGGTAGCAAAAGTTTTCTAGAAGATCAACTAGCAAGTCAGTACTAACACCACCTGGGTTGATTGCTGAATTTTTTGTCTCTGCAGGAATTCCGGGAACAGATCTAAAACGCTTTATCAAAGGTGTAGCCATGTGCCTAGCACAGGAGGTCATTTCACCTTTTGGACGCTGTTCTGAATGGATATTTGTAAAGTCATCGATCATTAGCACAATCAAATCTCTTTTCTGAATAGAGTCATTAATAAATTCAATGATTGAATGTTGATGGCTTTCGTCTGACTTGCGAAGCTCACGTTGCTGTGTGGATTTCGATATTGCTATCCCGCTCTTATTGAGAACTGCTAGACCTGTCTCACTTAATCTAGTTCCTACAACCTGGTTTGAAAGTGCCTTTTGAAACCAACTGGCCTTTTGAGACTGCCCATACATCAGCATGTTTATAATGGTAACACATTTTTTCTCATTAAGACTTTTTTGTTTTGAGACTGGCCAACTGTTGACATGGCAGACATCAGAGTAAAGTTACCAGATATCACTAATGTGCAAATTCCGTCTATATTTTTCAAATGAACTGAAGATGTTGGTACATATTCAACCAAAGATTTTGGCACAAGACAGTACGTTTCTCCGTTTATCTCCTTTTCCTCAAACAAAGATGACTTCCCTTCACTACTAACTTCAAGCCTGTCTACTGAAAGTGCTGAATTTTGTGAGCTAAAGATACTCAGTTCTTGGCTTGAAATGTCTTCATCTTGGCTCGAAGCTCCATAATCAGTTAGCAACTCTTGGAGCTAGGGAAAAATATAAATATTTTTTAGACAAGGGGGTTCTAGCTAGGGTAGGGGATTAAAAATAAATAATTAATAAATATCCAATTGAATGATAAAAACTGCCATTTATTCACGTTTGTATTTTCTTAACATTCTTAAGAAAAATGCTGAAAATTCTGCGGCAGCCTTGCTGTAAATTCACGTTTGGCGAGACATTTCAGCAAGCATTCACTGCAAACTAACCCGTGTTTTGCTCTGTTGTGTGAAAACGCTTTTGAAAATACATTAGCAGGTCCAAGCCTGCCCTTCAGATTAATTAGAATTGTAGAGGAACTTCTCCAATTAAAGTGCAAAGAGTTTGAGCATTTTTTCCTTTTCCCGCGAGGCATTATTGGATTTCTTTAAAAAAAATTTTTGTTTTGGAAAAGGTTGACGAAAACGCCCCTCGGTCCCTCGGTGTTTTCCCGCCGTTTTCAAATTTCATTAGATCCCAGTCTTACCACGTAAGTATATTCGCCATTTCTATCGCATAAAATTAGTAATAATGTCCAGTGTTCTTTGGATGATCATCATTGAAATAACCTTGGGTTGTCGCTGAAATGTGTTCATCTTTATGAAATGGATTTTTATTCCGAAGGACACAGATAATACATTTATTGACCTCGAGGGTGAATAAGAAATGCCTCATACCGTCCTGATAATTACATCTGATGCCACTGCCGAACCTAAGGTTAAGCAGTGCATCTTTGGCAGGATTATTGACTATTCCACGATTTAAGGTCAGTATACAGTTGATTTTTTCGTTGATTTTTTAAGTGCTTGGGGTGGGGAAGCTGTTAGTTTGGCGATTATTGATAGGTGTTTTCTTTATTATTCCTGGCGATCGCACTGTGGCGCCAATATAGGTTAAACATGAGGGTGAACTCGACAAAAAATCAGGAGGAAATTCGCTTTGTAGGGGTGTGCAATGCTGTTTGGAGGCAGTGTGGTTAGAACACGCTGAAATGGCCGAAATAGGCCTAATTCTAGCTGTAAAGTGACTTTGTTGTAAGAATCCTGTGTGCTGATTGGCTAAATTGGTTGTGAGAAAATAGGAGTGATCATCGCTCGCGGCCAATCAAAGATTTGACCGCTATGCTCAGCCTGGCCATTTGCTTGGCCTGTCTATATAACCTCCTTTTGAAGGGCAACGCTCGTCGGCATCTTTCTGTTTTTGAAACCCGAGTAGTCCAAACCGAAAATCTTTCATCAGCAAAAGCAAATATTGATTACAATATACGAAACATTCAAAGTTAATATACAAAAATTAGCAATTTCAAAAATTAGTTAATTAAGTACAATAGATACATTAGCTTTGTTATGCTGAAGGACACATGAAAAAAACTCGCGAAGAGCCTTCGATCCATGTTCATTAATTACGTATTTAAACACAAGATTGTGCCTAATTTGTCAGCGCAGCTTGGCTTACCCAACCAACAAACTGCAGACTACGAATCTTGGGGAATCTTGAGGAATCTTGAGGAATCTTGGAGAATCTTGAACAACAATAAGGTGTACCTGTTACCTACTATTTCTTGCAACAACTACAAGCTTTGAAAAGTGATGATAAATGATTATTCAAGCATCAGCCATGGGCAACAACTCTTACCAAATATGTTTAAAGTTCTCATTCAAAGGCATATTGTTTCATTAGATGTCGAAAGCAAAAATTGCAACACTTTATGGCACAGAATTTTCATTGTTTATTACAATAAGCTTTGTGATAAAGAGCACTGCATTTGCAACAGTTTTATGTTTCTTTGCTGCAGACCTTTACGAGTTTAAAGAGATAAAAGTATCACACCTAAGATTGTTAGAGAAGAAAATATTGTAAGAGCGAGTGAAAGTCAGAGTGATTGAAATGATTTAAACAATAGGAAAGAGAAGCTGACAACAATAGAAGAAAAACTACAGCAATACATGAAACTACAACATCTCCCCTTTTAGGAAGAGCAGTCCATTTTCCATAAACAAATAATGTCCATAAAAAATGTCCTTCATAAGTTCAATTTGTTTGGTTGTTAGCAACACGTCCTGATCTTGTTCCATAAGACTGGTTCTATAATGTCTTTATCTTGCTGTGATGACATTTGCTCTTCTGGAATCTTGAGTTTGAATGTTCTCTGGCGCTAAATTTGTTTATGCTGGAAGATCATTATTTAATATGTCATCATAATCATCGCACAGTTTTCTCAAAGGTTCACTTGTTTTCAACTATAACATGTCAACGTGCACAGAAGGCATAACGCTAGCCAAGATCTATGTCGCGAGTGCTTAGTCAGTCTTCGAAGATGGTTGTAGAGCAGACTACATCTAGCTACTCCATGTGTTTTTATCGACTCTTGTTCTGCCTCCGCAATAATACACACAGTCTGTATTGTACCTTTCTCTGTCAGCATTTCACGTGATCTTTGTTGGACGCATTTTTGATACCGTAGCCTTTGAAATCCAATTGTCTGTATGACGAATCCTGACAGTGTCATTTAATGACAAAGGAGGCAAATCTTTATGCTGCTCGGTGTATGATAATTTTCTGCTGGACACAATCTTTGCTCAGATTTTGATGATGAGGATATGCCAAACAGGGAAGTAGTGTTCTTGGATTCTTTTCATTAACATATAGGCAGGGGATTCATTGTTTTCGTTTATTGGTGTTGTGCGAAGAGCTAAAATACTGAGATAAATATCAACTCCACTTTGAACAGCTTTGCACAAGGTTTCTTTACTGTTGTATGGTGCGCTCTATCAAGCCATTGATTGAGAATATCTTGGACTTGATAGGTTATGCTTAAAATCTCACTGTTGAGCAAAAGTAGAAAAACTAGAACTAGAGAACTCTGGTCCAATATCTTAGATAACTTCTTTCGGTATTTTTCACATGCAAAATTTATTGCCGGCATTTAATTCTCAATTTGAGCATATTTACGTTCAGTAGGAGTACAAGTTCTTGATGCAAATCCTACAGGCTCTTGATTGCATCTTTACCTTGCTGCTCTAATATAGCTCCAAGTCCATGAGAACTGGTGTCAACTAGAATTTTGGTTGGTTGAGAAGAATTGTAAGAGCTGAGAACTGGAGCTGTTGTAAGTACTTCTTAAAATCTTTTAATAGCATCAACTGTGGCCCTTTCAAAGACCATACAGAATCTTTGATCAAAAGTGATCGGAGTGGAGCTGTTAACTTTGATAAGTTATTGACGAATTTTCCAAGATAATTCACCATACCCAAAAAACTTTGCAGTTCCTTTTTGCTTTGATGAAAAGGCATTTCACATACTGCGGAAACGCAATCACTAAACACGACATGACCCAGAAATACAATTTCCTTCTCATCAACTCTGCACTTCTCTTTATTCGACTTAAGTCCTGCACTAGATATCATTTTGAGAACTTGCTCCAATCGATTATCGTGCTCCAATTTAGAATTTCCCCAAACAAGTATATCATCTTGTACGTTTGCTGTTCCTTGAATACCGGCAATCAAATTAGCAATTTCCACCTGAAAGATCTCGCTTGCAGAATGAATACCAAACAGAAGTCTTTTGAAACGACACCGCCCGAATTGTGTTGCAAACCTTGAGCTTTCTTCGTCAACTTTATGCGGCAGTACCTTTGAGAAGCATCAAGCTTCGAAAAATACCGTGCTCCAGACATCGGAGACAAAATATATTGCGGGGAGTTAGAAATTCTCTCTTTTTACAGCTTAATCCAAACAAATTTAAAGCTTCCCAACAATATCATCTTTTTGAACCATTTTGTCAAATTCTTCTTTAAGTTTACCTTTAATGCGATTGGAATTTTCCGCGGTGATATAGCAACACGTTCAACGTCAGCTTTCAAGATAATGTGGTATTCTCTAGGTAACACACCTAATTCACCTAAGCCATCTTCGAACTTGTTGATTTAATCTTTGCGAGGATTGTGGACATTATCAACCACCCATGCTCTTTTGATGATGTTTAACTTTTCAGTGGTTTGCATATCGAAGTTGTATCAGCTACAACAAACATTACTGCAACTATATGATTATCTGTGTACATGACATTGACAATAAATGTTCCTTTCACGGGTATACCAGACCAGTTATACGAAGATAACTTGATTGAAGACGAATGGATTTTAGGTCTTGATTGAGAAGGGAAAAATTCTTTCTGGTGAAACACAGTGGCGTAGCGTCAAGGGAAGCTGGTAATGCGCCGCATGCCCTGCAAAATCTGACCAAAAATATTTTTAAAAACGCCTTTCTCAAAAAGAAAAATGTTTTTATTGCTTAAACATTTGCATTGACGATTAATTAAAATTTGCACCCTTGATCCACCCATCAGAGTTCAATGGATCCACCTTAGCTTTAACCTTGCCAGAAAATTACTAATCTTCGTATCCCTGTTTCTGAAGATCCCTTTGTTTTGGACTGACTTTGGCTAGCAACATTTGTCTGCAGGCAGCACAGCTCATTTCCGGGAATGCGGAATTATGACCGCATTACCTGACATAAAACAATTGTTTTTCCCCTTTTTAAATGTAAAATTTTGCATAAAAGTAGGATAGAATGTTGTATCAACGAATACTTTATCATGCTAACGAGAGATTGCTCCAATTTCCATTATACAGAATGATTTTAGCTTTTCCATCATTCTCCATATTGTAGCATCCGCATTCATTTCTGTGAAACAAGTGCTGTAAACACAGCCTGGCCAGCATAGCGGTCAAATCTTTTCAAAGCTTTTCAAGGGAAGCTCTATTTCATCTATCAACCTACAGTCTTTCATTGCTCTCAGCTCGGTTTGTGATTTGTATGTCTGGTAGTCATGAGCTGTTATTAGTTTTCTCTCTACTTCAGGATCAAAAAATGCAGCACGGATCCATGAAGGCATGGTGGTAGCAAAAGTTTTCTAGAAGATCAACTAGCAAGTCAGTACTAACACCATCTGGGTTGATTGCTGAATTTTTTGTCTCTGCAGGAATTCCGGGAACAGATCTAAAACGCTTTATCAAAGGTGTAGTCATGTGCCTAGCACAGGAGGTCAATTCACCTTTTGGACGCTGTTCTGAATGGATATTTGTAAAGTCATCGATCATTAGCACAATCAAATCTCTTTTCTGAATAGAGTCATTTATAAATTCAATGATTGAATGTTGATGGCTTTCTGCTGACTGTCGAAGCTCACGTTGCTGTGTGGATTTCGATATTGCTATCCCGCTCTTATTGAGAACTGCTAGACCTGTCTCACTTAATCTAGTTCCTACAACCTGGTGAAAGTGCCTTTTGAAACCAACTGGCCTTTTGAGACTGCCCATACATCAGCATGTTTATAATGGTAACACATTTTTTCTCATTAAGACTTTTTTGTTTTGAGACTGGCCAACTGTTGACATGGCAGACATCAGAGTTTGGAAAAGGTTGTTTGCCCCAGCAGCCTCGCAAATGCTCTTCATGGATTCTGGATCAAAAGGAGGCATGCTGTCTGGCCCAAATTTGGCAAATATAAGGCTGAGGCATTTGGCTACTTCATCTTGTAAATCAAATATTTTGTTCATTGTTGAGATTAATTTGGGAAGAAGACTGGTCGGAATGTATGTAAAGTTACCAGATATCATTAATGTGCCGATTCCGTCTATATTTTTCAAATGAACTGAAGATGTTGGTACATATTCAACCAAAGATTTTGGCACAAGACAGTACGTTTCTCCGTTTATCTCCTTTTCCTCAAACAAAGATGACTTCCCTTCACTACTAACTTCAAGCCTGTCTACTGAAAGTGCTGAATTTTGTGAGCTAAAGATACTCAGTTCTTGGCTTGAAATGTCTTCATCTTGGCTCGAAGCTCCATAATCAGTTAGCAACTCTTGGAGCTAGGGAAAAATATAAATATTTTTTAGACAAGGGGGTTCTAGCTAGGGTAGGGGATTAAAAATAAATAATTAATAAATATCCAATTGAATGATAAAAACTGCCATTTATTCACGTTTGTATTTTCTTAACATTCTTAAGAAAAATGCTGAAAATTCTGCGGCAGCCTTGCTGTAAATTCACGTTTGGCGAGACATTTCAGCAAGCATTCACTGCAAACTAACCCGTGTTTTGCTCTGTTGTGTGAAAACGCTTTTGAAAATACATTAGCAGGTCCAAGCCTCCTTCAGATTAATTAGAATTGTAGAGGAACTTCTCCAATTAAAGTGCAAAGAGTTTGAGCATTTTTTCCTTTTCCCGCGAGGCATTATTGGATTTCTTAAAAAAAATTTTTGTTTTGGAAAAGGTTGACGAAAACGCCCCTCGGTCCCTCGGTGTTTTCCCGCCGTTTTCAAATTTCATTAGATCCCAGTCTTACCACGTAAGTATATTCGCCATTTCTATCGCATAAAATTAGTAATAATGTCCAGTGTTCTTTGGATGATCATCATTGAAATAACCTTGGGTTGTCGCTGAAATGTGTTCATCTTTATGAAATGGATTTTTATTCCGAAGGACACAGATAATATACATTTATTGACCTCGAGGGTGAATAAGAAATGCCTCATACCGTCCTGATAATTACATCTGATGCCACTGCCGAACCTAAGGTTAAGCAGTGCATCTTTGGCAGGATTATTGACTATTCCACGATTTAAGGTCAGTATACAGTTGATTTTTTCGTTGATTTTTTAAGTGCTTGGGGTGGGGAAGCTGTTAGTTTGGCGATTATTGATAGGTGTTTTCTTTATTATTCCTGGCGATCGCACTGTGGCGCCAATATAGGTTAAACATGAGGGTGAACTCGACAAAAAATCAGGAGGAAATTCGCTTTGTAGGGGTGTGCAATGCTGTTTGGAGGCAGTGTGGTTAGAACACGCTGAAATGGCCGAAATAGGCCTAATTCTAGCTGTAAAGTGACTTTGTTGTAAGAATCCTGTGTGCTGATTGGCTAAATTGGTTGTGAGAAAATAGGAGTGATCATCGCTCGCAGCCAATCAAAGATTTGACCGCTATGCTCAGCCTGGCCATTTGCTTGGCCTGTCTATATAACCTCCTTTTGAAGGGCAACGCTCGTCGGCATCTTTCTGTTTTTGAAACCCGAGTAGTCCAAACCGAAAATCTTTCATCAGCAAAAGCAAATATTGATTACAATATACGAAACATTCAAAGTTAATATACAAAAATTAGCAATTTCAAAAATTAGTTAATTAAGTACAATAGATACATTAGCTTTGTTATGCTGAAGGACACATGAAAAAAACTCGCGAAGAGCCTTCGATCCATGTTCATTAATTACGTATTTAAACACAAGATTGTGCCTAATTTGTCAGCGCAGCTTGGCTTACCCAACCAACAAACTGCAGACTACGAATCTTGGGGAATCTTGGGGAATCTTGAGGAATCTTGAGGAATCTTGGGGAATCTTGAACAACAATAAGGTGTACCTGTTACCTACTATTTCTTGCAACAACTGCAAGCTTTGAAAAGTGATGATAAATGATTATTCAAGTATCAGCCATGGGCAACAACTCTTACCAAATATGTTTAAAGTTCTCATTCAAAGGCATATTGTTTCATTAGATGTCGAAAGCAAAAATTGCAACACTTTATGGCACAGAATTTTCATTGTTTATTACAATAAGCTTTGTGATAAAGAGCACTGCATTTGCAACAGTTTATGTTTCTTTGCTGCAGACCTTTACGAGTTTAAAGAGATAAAAGTATCACACCTAAGGATTGTTTAGAGAAAGAAAATATTTTGTAAGAGCGAGTGAAAGTTCAGAGTGATTGAAATGATTTAAACAATAGGAAAGAGAAGCTGACAACAATAGAAGAAAAAACTACAGCAATACATGAAAACTACAACATCTCCCCTTCTAGGAAGAGCAGTCCATTTTCCATAAAACAAATAATGTCCATAAAAAATGTAATTTCCCATAAAAAGTTCAATTTGTTTGGTTGTTTAGCAACACGTCCTGATCTTGTTCCATAAGACTGGGTTCTTATAATGTCTTTATCTTGCTGTGATGACATTTGCTCTTCTGGAATCTTTGAGGTTTGAATGTTCTCTGGCGCTAAATTTGTTTATGGCTGAGAATGATCATTTATAATAATTATGTCATCATAATCAATCGCACAGTTTTTCTCAAAAGGTTCACTTGTTTTCAACTATAACATGTCAACGTGCACAGAAGGCATAACGCTAGCCAAGATCTATGTCGCGAGTTGCTTAGTCAGTCTTTGAAGATGGTTGTAGAGCAGACTACATCTAGCTACTCCATGTGTTTTTATCGACTCTTGTTCTGCCTCCGCAATAATTACACAACAGTCTGTATTGTACCTTTCTCTGTCAGCATTTCACGTGATCTTTGTTGGACGCATTTTTGATAACCGTAGCCTTTGAAATCCAATTGTCTGTATGACGAATCCTGACAGTGTCATTTAATGACAAAGGAGGCAAATCTTTATGCTGCTCGGTGTATGATAATTTTCTGCTGGGACACAATCTTTGCTCAGATTTCGAGTGATGAGGATATGCCAAACAGGGAAGTAGTGTTCTTGGATTCTTTTTCATTAACATATAGGCAGGGGATTCATTGTTTTCGTTTATTGGTGTTGTGCGAAGAGCTAAAATACTGAGATAAATATCAACTCCACTTTGAACAGCTTTGCACAAGGTTTTCTTTACTGTTTGTATGGTGCGCTCTATCAAGCCATTGATTAAGAATATCTTGGACTTGATGGGTTATGCTTAAAATCCCACTGTTGAGCAAAAGTAGAAAAACTAGAACTAGAGAACTCTGGTCCAATCTCTTAGATAACTTCTTTCGGTATTTTTCACATGCGAAAATTATTGCCGGCATTTAATTCTCAATTTGAGCATATTTACGTTCAGTAGGAGTATAAGTTCTTGATGCAAATCCTACAGGCTTCTTGATTGCATCTTTACCTTGCTGCTCTAATATAGCTTCAAGTCCATGAGAACTGGTGTCAACTAAAATTTTGGTTGGTTGAGAAGAATTGTTAGAGCTGAGAACTGGAGCTGTTGTAAGTACCTCTTAAAATCTTTTAATAGCATCAACTGTGGCCCTTTCAAAGACCATACAGAATCTTTGATCAAAAGTGATCGGAGTGGAGCTTTTAACTTTGATAAGTTATTGACGATTTTTTCAAGATAAGTCACCATACCCTAAAAACTTTGCAGTTCCTTTTTGCTTTGAGGATCACTAAACACGACATGACCCAGAAATACAATTTCCTTCTCATCAACTCTGCACTTCTCTTTATTCGACTTAAGTCCTGCACTAGATATCATTTTGAGCACTTGCTCCAATCGATTATCGTGCTCCAATTTAGACTTTCCCCAAACAAGTATATCATCTTGTAAGTTTGCTGTTCCTTGAATACCGGCAATCAAATTAGCAATTTCCACCTGAAAGATCTCGCTTGCAGAATGAATACCAAACAGAAGTCTTTTGAAACGATACCGCCCGAATTGTGTTGCAAACCTTGAGCTTTCTTCGTCAACTTTATGCGGCAGTACCTTTGAGAAGCATCAAGCTTCGAAAAATACCGTGCTCCAGACATCGGAGACAAAATATATTGCGGGGAGTTAGAAATTCTCTCTTTTTACAGTTTAATCCAAACAAATTTGAAGCTTCCCAACAATATCATCTTTTTGAACCATTTTGTCCAATTCTTCTTTAAGTTTACCTTTAATGCGATTGGAATTTTCCGCGGTGATATAGCAACACGTTCAACGTCAGCTTTCAAGATAATGTGGTATTCTCTAGGTAACACACCTAATTCACCTAAGCAATCTTCGAACTTGTTGATTTAATCTTTGCAAGGATTGTGGACATTATCAACCACCCATGCTCTTTTGATGATGTTTAACTTTTCAGTGGTTTGCATATCGAAGTTGTATCAGCTACAACAAACATTACTGCAACTATATGATTATCTGTGTACATGACATTGACATTAAATGTTCCTTTCACCGGTATACCAAACCAGTTATACGCAGATAACTTGATTGTAGACGAATGGATTTTAGGTCTTGATTGAGAAGGGAAAAATTCTTTCTGGTGAAACACAGTGGCGTAGCGTCAAGGGAAGCTGGTAATGCGCCGCATGCCCTGCAAAATCTGACCAAAAATATTTTTAAAAACGCCTTTCTCAAAAAGAAAAATGTTTTTATTGCTTAAACATTTGCATTGACGATTAATTAAAATTTGCACTGTTGCACCCTTGATCCACCCATCGGAGTTCAATGGATCCACCTTAGCTTTAACCTTGCCAGAAAATTACTAATCTTCGTATCCCTGTTTCTGAAGATCCCTTTGTTTTGGACTGACTTTGGCTAGCAACATTTGTCTGCAGGCAGCACAGCTCATTTCCGGGAATGCGGAATTATGACCGCATTCGCTGATATAAAACAATTGCTTTTTCCCTCTTTAAACGTAAAATTTTGCAAAAAAGTAGGATAGAATGTTGTATCAACGAATAATCTATCATGCTAACGAAAAATTGCTCCAATTATTTACTCACAGCGTTGAGGACAGAGCTTTGAAAGGGAAGCAACTGACCCCAGCTTGCTTCGTGTTCTCTTGATCAGCATCTGATCACGTGACTTGGCTTGCTGTTGCCGATCCGCATGCCCTAGTTGAATTGAATCTCAGCATAAGTCTTCGACATGTGGATTCAAACAAGTAGACGATATGGATTATAGGTTTATAGAGACAGGAGTATAAGATGATTGCACAAATACCTCTCATTTTAGCTTGAGTGCCAGGTGAGGGTACTCAATTAGTGAGGGTACCCAAATAGGGAGGGTACGCAAATAGGGGTGGTACGGGCAAGGTTTAATTTAAGGTGCAGTGATGACCAATTTGTGCAGTGATGACTCGAAAATGTGCAGTGATGAATTTCTTCATAGCTACAACTGGAACTCAACTTAAACCAATTTTAACAATATAAATAGTATACAGTTGGTCACAAACGCACTTTATAACGACTTTGAATTTGAAAATCCGTATGCTAGTTATACAACGTGGCAACAAGACTCAGCCAACTCAGCACGAGTTTGCGCATCCCTTTGTTGAACGATATTTCAATTAGATGCATCAGGGTATATGATAACCAAACAAATTATATCTTTACGTATCTATTACCAATGTTATACCGCTGATTCCTATTCCGAAAGTAGGCTGTCAAAACTCTCCTAAAAAACAAGCATTTAACATACCCCAGGATAAACTAACAAAACTTTACCTGAAACTTGATAACATGATTACATATCTGCGAACAAAGTACTCTCAAGTTCCTAAACACTTAAATGGGGAAGTCATAATGGATTGAAATGCTTAGATTTGCCGAAATTATGTTTAAATTTGGGGGTATTTAAATAGGAATTTTGCATGAAATACATAACTAGGGGGTGTTAATGAATGGAAATGAGTATGCAAAAGTCCTTAAAAATTTAGTTTACCCCCCCCCCCTCCTTACAATTAGGAACATGACAGTAAACGTTTATTTAGAATATAGCATCTCTTCTGTCAGTGAAAATGTCTAAAAACTACGTTGCAAAGGCTTTTTCTCGTTCATTTCTTCGTCTTGTGTCTCACTTTCACTTTCAAATACTTTGCGAAACTACACTTGTCAATCTGCCTTTGGTGCATCCCTTACACTACGATTTCCGTCTTGGAGAAAGTAGTGCACAGCAGGTCTAGGGTCGGTTGAACATGATCAAGACAGGCATATTCATGTTGACATATAAATAGTTGCTTATCGTTTCGCGTAGAAGCCGGCTTCTGGCGCTTGTCTTGAGACTACTATATACCGAGACCAATCTCTCGCAATCTGCGGAGTGTGGCTTGCACACCAGAATCCGGGCCATAACCTGTGCTACCTCTCTGTAGTGCTCCTGTCTGCAAAGCTGTTTCAGAAGAGCCTTTGAGTTTCCGTCTTTCCTAATATCGCTCTCCTGAATGTCATTACCGTAAATCCTCGAATTAGCCTCCTGGGGGCTTATTTATTTTTGACATTTTTGGAGGGAGGCTTGTTTGAGGGGGGGCTTATTCGAGGGGGGGGGGGGTTTATAAATTTTTTTGGAACATGCCACATAAAAATATAATTTTTGAAATTTCTTTCTTTTCATAATATAAAAAATAGCCTAAGTATAAAGTAAGATTTGATTAAATTATTAACAAAAATACAAATTTTTGTGGTAATTCACTAAAATGCCAAAGGCAACCTCAGGAGTCAAAAATCAACAAATCGAGTGGGGGCTTATTCGAGGGGAGGGCTTATTGAAAATTTGTAGTTCTAGGGTGGGGGCTTATTCGAGGGGGAGGGGCTTTTTCGAGGGGGGGCCAATTCGAGGATTTACGGTATACTGGTCTGTCAGTGACCGCAACTCAAGGTCTGGTGCAACTGAGGCATGTATTTCCCGTATATAATTTTCACTGGCTGTAAGCTTTACGAAGGAACCGAAGTTATCCTTTGCACGATCATCAACGTCAGGAAGTTTTTTTCAAAAATTCCCGCAAAGACAACAAGACCTTTACCCTGATTGCTGGAAATGCCCTTGTTTCGGATACAAACAAGTTTCTATTCCCCTTGCGCCGCTCTTTCTTCCACAAAACTGTCCCAAAGAATGCATTGTCATCCTCATCATAACTGTCGTAGAATTTCTCCTCCCAACCTCCAACAAGTGGGCGGTCATTGAGCTTCTCCAGCTTTGCAACAAATCTATCTGTTTCTGGAACTATATCCACGATGGTTACGTCATATCCTTGTAACTATTTCTGAAACGCTCATAGCAAATACAGAACGCCTCCAAGAAAACACATTAGCAGCAAATTGTCCTTGTTAGACAAGAGTTTGCCAAACCATTTAATTTGCTCTTTTTCGGGACCTGAATCGTTTTTCTGGCAAAAACTGGTTATGGCTCTCCAAGATATCAAGATGGCGTCTATAAGGGAAGATAAAAATTCTGACCATATTATTTTGAAGTATTTAAGGAAACGGCGAACTTACAGTCCCATTCCTTTGGTAAGCACTTCTAGCTCTGTTGTAGGGGCAGCTGATGCATGGAGAAAAGTGGATATGGAGGAAGCTTTCTGAATCAGTGTGTCAACCTCTTTACAAAGACCCTTATATGCTAAGGCAGAAGAATTAACAGCACAGATCGATTTCAGCATTGGAAAATTCAATTCATCCTTTGCTCGCTCGTCATCAATCAACTTTCATAGTCCTCTATGTTGCCCCACAATTTTATTTTCACCATCTGTTGTCATATGGTTGGCAACCTTCAAAACATCCCTGAAGCCAATCGTACCGCTTGCACCATCCTTCAGCGCTTGTAAATTGCCCACTGCTCCTCTGCCCGTGACGTGCCCAAGACCAATTTACTTTGGTGACTCTGCTCCAAATTGATCAGTCAACTTTAACAGCATAAACTCGTTGTCTTTCTGTGATCGACCCATTGCTGTATCGAAGCGGAAAAAAGCGGCAAGACATTCATCTACCAGTTTCTGTAGATTTGGGAGATCCGTTAAAACTATCATGTTCAAGAGATCATGGTGACTCTGAGGTGTTATGTACTGTAAGTCAAAGGATGAATGCCAGCATAAGTGTGAAGGCTCATTGAAGAACTTGCTGACAATTTCATTTCATAACCAGCGTTACTATTCTGTTAGCCATTTTACTGTTTGCGAGTTGGAAACTGTATACAAAGGTATGGTTTCAACTTTTTCTCTTGTTGACAAGCATTTCAACCTCATTGCCTTTAGTCTCCTTATGGGTTTCGCTATTGACGTGATCATCCTCTGTTTTCGAGCGCGCTTCTGTGCCCGTGACGGTACATATTGGTGGTATTCGACCATTGTGACGGAACCTCTTGACAACTTCTGGGTGGATTTTCTGCGAATTTCAGCCAAATCTACCAATGTGTAACAGTGAATAACGCTGAGAAAAATGCTACCTACTGTAACCTACTTTGACTTGCAGAACAGAAACTGGGCATTTCTGCATTGCACGGCGAAAAAGACCCAATGCCATTACCACCATCAAATGATCTGCTTTCTCTTTGTTTTGTATGAAACACAATACACCACTATAATTGGATCGAATACCATTTCTATCTCTGTTTTTTATATGGATAAGAACTTTTTTGGTTTGGGTATTCATAAAGTTAGCCAGGCGTAGTTTCGAAAGATTAAAAGCAGTTACAGATTTGTATTATGCAGTTAAAGAAGACAAACCTCATTTTACATAACATAATATGTAAAATACAGTAAGGCTATGTTTAGGATAGTTCTTAAACAGATTGAAATATTTAACAAGATTAGAGGTCTAGTTTCTGAAAGACAGCTTTCTATGAAAAGAAACGGCTAGAAACAGTTAATCTGCCTGAAAAGAATCAGTCAATAACTTAAAAACGCCGTAACTTGCATTCCAGTTCATTTCCCCCACTCCCAAGAAATACTATAATGACTCCATTGGGTGGAGGTGAAGAAAAACTTCCCAATTATCAGGTTTGCTACTCTGTTTTCCTTTGATCGCGTTTGATATGTTCTGGTAGGATGTATACCTAATCAGTGGTGGCTGTAGTTAGGCTAAATTACACTGAAAGTGTCCCTGAAAATAATATGATACGTTTTTGTTCCGTCCAAAAGAGGTCCAGTCTAAACTTAGCCACACCCTATTTGGCCCCGAAAATCTGCGATTTACGCTGTTTTGTGCAGTGATGAAAATTCCTTAAATTTATGCCTGGGTACGGGGGTCTGCCCTTTTAGAATACCATTTTCGCCAGCATTTTTTTATAAACATTATCATAACCACGAACATTAAATTGCTATAGAAGTTCTTGGATTGTTTATCAGCTCAGAGATTGTAGCCTAATTTGAACATAGTCATGTTTGTCATGTCATGTTGTTGTCAAAAATTGTCATGTTTTTATTATATAATTTACGTTTCGAACTGTTTTGTAGATGTTCTGTTTGGGCATGATAAGAATCCAGAGAGAGCGCTATTTAAACAACCAGGTGTTTTTAAAAAGCTATAGCTTCCGGGGGCTTCGTCCTCTGCTCCCTCATAAGGGCGTGGCCCCTTGACTCCAGACCCCTCCCCGCATGCCCGCTTCTGCAACTCACGCTACGCCACTGGTGAAACATTGCATTATGCGCCTGTATCAATTTTGAACTTTATGATGCGTTGATGCATAAATTCACAGACCAGTCAGAAGATCTGACATCTTGTTGGACAGTCTGTATTTTACGCTTTCGTTCCATGTCGCTGATGTTGGCATTCTCAACGTTGGAAGAGTTAATTACACCAATGTAAAATTCTATATCATCATCACCTTCATTGGACAAAGTATAATCGTGAGCAATATGATGCACTCCCCTACAGGGGCAAAACTTTGCGAATTGGTTATCTTTCTTGCATTTGTGAGATTTCCGACCATAGGCTGGGCATTCTCCTCGCCTATGAGATTTTCCGCAGAATTTACAATTGTTAATCATGAAAGATTTATTGTATCCAGCTCGAGATTTAGACATTTGAGACTTCGCTGCATTTGGTGTTCTTGTTTACGTGATGGACGGATGCCTGCGAGTTCATTTCAAACGACAGCTCTTTCATGTGCTGTTTATTTTCTCGGCAGCTTCACGTCCTCTGCTGCCGATATACGCTTTTCTTTTTAAAGGGAACCTAGCTTGGGTCCAAGTACTAAACGTTTCTTAATTTTTCACTAGTTTCTAGTACTAAAAGTTTCTTAAAAGTTTCTTATTTTTATATAAGCATTTAACATCAAATTTTGCGCCTTTCCTTGCATATTAATCGAATTAAAATTTATAAAACTACAGTAAGATTTGATATCATATCTCTTGCTCAATATTCTTATGGAAACAGGGGTCCTTTTATTGAGACATTCAGTACAGTGTGCTTAGATTTTTGTAATACGGGAACAGCATATAAACAGATAATAATGCTTAAACTTTTATGTCATTAGGCCCAAGAATAAACGTCAATTATTGAGCAAAATCATGTCTTCTCCACTTATATCATTCAACCGTATAAAGTCTTCACTTTAGTCCTCAAATAGGACACGGTATCTTTTGACTTTGAATTAAACAATACGACGGTTCCAGCAAGCCAGTTATCGTAAAAAGCATCAAGTAATTTGTTGTTTACCGTCTCATGCTCATGCTGGCGAACCCTAATAAGAACTGCTTGCCAAACATTGATTAAAAAACTGATACTGAAAACTATTCTGTGAAAGTATTTCATGGCAAAGTATTTGTAAAGTTATCGGAATTCCATCTACTACTAAGTAGACTCAACATCCTGTGTTACTCTTAATAAAAGTGTGTTATCAAATTTAAATCAAGCAAAAATGGATTGTTGACATACTATTTTCGGGCGTCTTATTTTTTGGAGTTTCTTAAAAATATTGATTTAGTTCTAAAAGTTTCTTAAAGGATTTCCCTTTGAGAAAAATCTTCAAAAGTTGGAGCAAGAAGGAGTACCACACCAACTGACCAGGTAAACAGGTTGCTATTCCAAGGGTTAGCGGCTCGTATGGTATGATATCTCTAGTGAAAGCCCTAATTGATAAAAAAATCGCTCTGATCCTGTTCAACCATAATATTTGCATATGCATGACAGCCAATCTTTGACAATTTGTTTGGTAGAGAATGAATGTCTAACGCATATTCTAAGCAGATTGCGATACTTCCCTCTCAATGCAAACATCAATTAAGAGATTACAAGAAATGAGCAGATCCTTTTTTAAAAATCGAAAAGCAACTAAATATGTTATGCACAGAAGGTCCTTGTTTCGATATTTTTGTTTAGAAAAAACAGTATCGAATATTGAAACAGGACAGCTTAATAATATAAATTTTAATCCAATGATTTAGAAGGTTTGTGTGCGATATGAAATTAAAGAGCCGAAGGAAGTTGAATTGTGCGAAAAAATAGAGGCCGAGAAGGACCTAGGTGAACTATCCATTCAAAATTAAGTTTTAAGCCGCAGACTAGGCTATCTATCTGCTTTGTATTTGTAAAAAGATAACTCATTGGAATTGCAAACATGGTTTTCAGAAGTGAAAGGGTTTTGAAATCTCAACAACATACTTTATAGCTGGGATCAATGCGGCAACTTAGATTAAGACTATATTTCACCACAAATCATATCTTAACAGGCTGATGAAAGTGTTTTCGGCTTATTTTCTAAGGCTTATAATCTTATCTCCACTCGAAAGTGAACTGTTTTTCAGAAAGCGACTGTGAGGTTAACACACTCAGGCACGCCTTTTCATGTTAGATTTGCGAAAGAATTTCAGTTTATTTCTAGTAAGAAGACCTAGTAATCTTTATCTTTGGTTCACGCTGCCTTAGGCCATCGATTCAAAACGACAAGTTTGCTGTGATTTTGTGTGTCTTTTCCTCCACGTAACGAACTAACTTTAACCTAGACGTATATACATAAAACGAAGGACGCTACCAATGGGGCAACTAGGATATTTTAAGGGCAAGGGTTTCGTGCAGAAAGGGCATAAAGACATTGGATTTCCATGGGAATAGGGCAAAATTCACTTCCTTGCCAAAAATGGCAGAGATTGTAGCCCCACAACGCCCCCCCTTTTAGATGCACCCCTGGCTACAAAGTTTTGGTAACGTTGCTATGGGTATGTAGACATTGGAACATGTTGATGGTAAAAATATTACAATGGAAGCATGAATAGGCTAAACAATAGTTTGAGAGGTTTAGGCCAATGACCTCCTGCGACAGAGGACATGAAATGCCACCATTGCAAAGTTATTTGCAAAGGAACCAAAATAAAAGAAATATTATTCGAAATAAAAGCTAAGAGAAATGTTGTCAGCGGTAGGTAATATGCGATATGGGTGCGAGCTTCTAGGCAATATGAGTACTTCTCGCAATCACTGGGTTTGCGGTCGAAATGAATCAGAGCCGCTCCACTTGTGCTCGCCGTCTATGTCTATGAATTGGTTTGGAATAAAGCCTTTTGATTGGAAGATAATATTTTTAATGCTATCAATTATGAATTCATGAAAAATGTAATTCAATTTGTTAAAATTAGAAAATCATTCCGGGAGCGATCCAAGAGGATTATGAGCCAAGTCGGAAATGCTATCCGACTCACGACCGTTCGCTGCTAGCAACGGTCCCATTGCAACATTGAGTCGAAACAACAGAACTCCCGTAGATCTTTGAGCCATTTGTCATATGACAAACATTTATGTCATATGTCAATTTATTCTAACAGAGCCATATGACAAAATCCCTGTTTTAAATCTTCTTTGAGAACAGACTCTTCCCATTGAATTTTTCACTCGTTATTCTGTGACAAGGTGTCCCACAGGTTCACTACAAGTCCTCCAAGGAAGCCCATTTGTTTACTTATTTCTTATTTTAGTTAATCTTTTCTTAATCAATCCTAATTTTTCCATTACGTGTATATTAAAGTCCTCTTTGTACAGTTATGAGAAACTTGTGAATTCGTGAACAGGCTCAGTCGAAATGGCTATTCTAGTTTGAATTATTACTTTTAGGTTTCACTTTTCTCAACATCCCTCGGTTGATCATTTCCGTCTGCTTTTTCATTCACGTACTATTTGTTATCAAGTGTACACAATTGCTCCGTAGATAGGTGCATCAAGACAAGCGGTTTAGGCATGCAGTGCTTTAGGAACAAGATGCTTTCCTGAGATCATGTCATCTCCGCTCACCCTAAAAGAGATACATTAAAGATGGCACACTTGCTGAAGACCTGAGGAATAGCTCTTGAGAAAATCTATCAATTCTGTCGTATTGCTACTGCATGCAAAGTCCGAGTTTATCGGGCAGATTTTATCTGTGGTCGAAAAGAAAGAATTGTGCAGGAAAATGCGCTTTGCTGCGTTTGACTTACATGGCGTGCATTTACCCCTAAAATTGTACACTTGAATTCATGATAAGACCTGCAAAAGGGTTCACTTCTTTTCAATATTTCTCATATTTTTTACCAATCAGTAAATATTGACATGACTTTTATGCCAATCAGAACGCACTTGCATTGTCGTTTTGTAAATTTTCAAATTTTGTTTAAACTTAGCCTTGAACTTTGTTCAAGTTTGGTCAACGCACAATTCTAGTATCAGCCTCGCCTTGATTTCAACACCCATTTTTTAATTCTCAGCCTCATCAAAACTGTTGAAAGTTATGAAAAAGAAGTGAACTCTTTATCAGGTCACCAAATTCACGCCATAGACTTCTGCGTGACCACTCATAGCAAAAGAATTATGTGGTGCTTTAGGTTAGATCTTATAGAGCCTAGCCATGAGCTATCGACGTAATGCAAAAGGCTTGCATACACGTTTCTGCATTTGCACTCGCTACTGGGTCCTTTTTTCACACCCTAATTTTTCACACTATTGATGCTGGTTTTTCAGATTGGCATTCAAGCTTTTTGCAGTCATTTTCATTCAAAATATTTGCATTCATATTTATACTTTGTTTTGTCATATTGTGATTTTTGCAAGCAGGTGAATTTCAAGAGTACAATTTGTTGTTCTATTGATATTGCACATTATGTTCATTACCCATTGTGAAATGCCGATAATTATTCACTACAGATAATTCTCGCGTTTATGGTTATATTTGTTTATGCTTATTATCCCATTTACATCTGCCTTAGCATAAGATGCAGAAGCAAATCACGTATTACTAGAACAATAGTTTTCAAAGTTCTATACTTTTAATTCTCTGCCCTTGCATGCATTCTACGCATCAGAAATTCATTCAGAAATCGTCGATTGTTCATGCCCTTGATACAAATTAATAAAAAAATGAAAAACTGCAAAGAAGTACTTCTAACTAGCCCACTAGTACATAAAGAAGGAAGCAAAAGTTCTCGCTTATATGCGCTCAATTGACAGCAATGCTTTTGACACAGCAGTTGTTCTTTGGAAGCATCTTCCACTTGGATGCGATCGACTTGCTAACCTTCTTGTAGATTCTGCAAAGAAACAAATGAATTGTTGTTATCATATCAACAAGCGTTGTAAGAGAGTTTTGTGATGTACACAGCAGAAACGTTTTGGCAAAGTTAAATGGATTCATTTTTGTCAAGAAGAGTTACTGGCATATACCATTCAAAACAATCTTCTTAAAAGTGCACCAAGGCTACTTTATTTCGAACCATTCATCCACTCTTTATTCAGAACATTGTCAATCACGTTTCTAAGTACCAATTACTTAATTATCATGGGAATGGCACTCTCTTAATTATCATGGGAACAGTCTTTCAACTTTCAACTAGCCACTTTCAAAATAAGGCACTGTGATCATTTGAGAAGTTTTCCACGCATATTTCAGTGCAAAGACATCAAAAGCAGGATAAAAGCATATCACCAAAATTGCTCTTAATTAACCAACCTGTTGTTTGTGCCAACCCCATAAAGATACCCATCGGAGCCGCATGAAACGTCGACTAGTGCTCCACTGTTCTTCAAAGGGCCTTTCCATCCGTTATCGTAGCATCGCTTGACATAGAGCTGGCGATTCGTGCCAATGCCGATTATGCGATCAGATTTGTCCACAGTGATTTTCGTAACGCTACCAGAATTGGGGATAAGAATCCATCGGCCATTCAGTCCGGTCTTCTTCCAAAGCCGGTTCTTCATTCCCACTCCAACTATACGTCCGTCCAGCAACTGAGCGACCGACTTGACGCAGCAGGAGTTCGGAACCTGACGCCATGATGAGCTACCTACGGAGGATTTTATGTACAATTTGTGGTCCACTCCAACGCCAACCAGGTTTCCATTTTTGAGAGCAAGAATGTTGGTCACCTGAAATGACAGCAAAGCAAAATGATCAAAGATCTTGATTGAACATTTGTATGGCTCTTGTTGAACGTGAAAATGGGTTTTAGAGGTATCAAATATAATAAATCGCTAAACTGTTGGTTACAAAGTAGATGCTTGTGTTTGGAGCATGTCAGTGTCGTGTTTTTAATTATGTTTTGAATAAACGGGGATCAGATCCGTTGGTTTAATTGAAGCAGCAAGGGCTGATTTATTATTGGTATTGACGCAGAGATAAAATCTTTACACAGACATAGAGCAACTTTCTGCGGCTATTAATATGGTGAACTTACACTTCCACTTTTTGAAACAGCAAACCATTGAGAATTCAGGGACAGCTTGAAGTGCAGATTATTAGACATGCCGACACCAATGATCTTGGCAGTAAGTCGTCTGTCTTGGACCTGTATGGATTTTATGCAACACGTGTGATGCCCTCCAAATCCCCATTTGACCTTAGCAACACCTTTAAGTCGACTTGTGTAAATTTTGTTGTTTAATCCAACACCTATTATCAAGATAATTTTTAGAACATTCAAAAGATCAGCCCAAGAAAATTGAGTAAACACGACAGAGATTTTCTAACAATCATCAGCATATAAATTTTCTATATCCTGAAGACATATTCAAAACCTTACTGTATGTTAGATGTGTGAACACATCATCTCGACGTAGATATCTTTACGCCAGCAAGAGCCAGGAATCTTCTGCCATCGACCATTCAAGCCTGGTCTTCGATATATGAAATTGTCCATGCCGATGCCATAAAGTTGACCAGTCACTCCAGCCACTGCTTTGACTGTTCCTGAGTTGGCGTATGGCCCTACCCAAGGGCTGTTCAATGTCTTCTTTGAATAGAGCTTGCCATTCATACCGACTCCGACAAACATAGGCTCTTCGCACGTCTTGTTTCTTACCGTTGTCAAATCTTTCACACAGCAAGAGTTAGGTACCAGCTCCCAGGGTGCAGTTACAGATTTCTTTAGATAGAGCTTCCTGCCGACGAGTTGAGAGGTCATGAGGTCATAGTACAGAGTTCATTTAGAAATTGCAGAATACTGCCATTTTAGTGATACATGATACATGAAGAATAGAACAAAGACCGTCTTCAAATGTTGCTGTTGTTATCAGGTTTATCAAGAAAAGGTGCTTCCAAAGCCAAACAGGTCATCAGCAGGACTGTGCCGCTATTTACGTCCCACCCTTGTATGAAGTGCCACTTGAGCCTTCTAACTCAATGGCCCAATTCTATCAAGCCGAGTACGGAAGTAAGAGAGTGAGGAAATACCTATTCGTTCCCACACCGACAATAAAGCCGTTGTTCATGACGTGAATTTGAGTCACACAGCAAGAACCAGGGACCTTAATCCAAGTGAATTTCTTTCCTACACCCCCTCGCATCCAAAGGTTATTGTCCATGCCAACAGCCAAGATTTTCCCATTCAGCTGAAAGACACGACTCCGTGCTTGCTCGCTACTTTGGATGGCAGCAGCGACCAACAGTATAAGGCTTGCGTAGAACAGCATCGTCCGAAATTTAGGCTTTGGAAGAAAAGGAGTTTGCATTGCTTGTTGTCCTGCCCACAAAGTATTGCGGACACATAAAACTTAATAGTTCTCTTTAAAGTGCTACAAGCAAAGGTTGATTGTTGAAATTAAAAAATTCCACGCGCTTCGAGCTGTTTTATAGAACGTTCCCAAAACACAAACGCAATACTTTCTAGTCTCGTGTTTTTCTTCGTTTCGTGGACTAGATTTCAAAAACAAAATGGGCGTTCACTATCAACTGATAAAGCGTGACATAAAACAATTCTAAATAGTCATTACTCCCTTGCGACCCTTTTGCCAAAATCGCTTTGTCCGCCTTTGATGTCTAATAAGCATCCTCAATAAGCTAACTTAGTTTGCCCCAGAACTTTTATAGTCTTTGATATGATAAGAGTTGTCCCATGTCCCCAAAACAAGGTGTCCTCCTTCAAATTAAGCTACAATTAAGAACTTTCGAAGCACATTTCTAATGGCGATTACCTAGCTCTTTTTCTACCAAGCACCACGAGGAGATTCTAGTAAAACTTCTAAGTGGATTGGTAGCAAACCTCTGATCGTTCTACAAAAGTTTGTAAGCGAGTACACAAATGTTTGCTTTACGTTTATGACTTTCTAAAGCTGAAAAAAGCAATTCAATTATCGCCTTAAAGTTAGCATCATGTCGTAAGAAATTGTTGTTTTTCGTCAGTATTTTCGTCAGCCTTTACTGGCTTAATAACCTATTCATTATCTCTTTAGTCAATAGCTTAGAAACCAGTTCACTTGACAACCTAGATATTTTGAAACAAGAAATAATTTATTGCTGGTTTAGTTAGAGAGAATAGACAAAAGCAGACGTTTAAGGAAAATTTCTTCATTTTTTGAGTACAATTAACGCGACGGTAATTGAAATATTTTGCAGATATTTCTACGTTAAAAAGAAAGCTCCTGGTGGAGGTACTGAAACTTTTTCGTTACATCACTTGTTTGAAGAAGTTGAAATAACGTATTAGGAGTGATTTAGATAACTTTACAGAAGTAATTATATGAAATATTAGAGGGATTTTGGATCTTCTTCATATCTTGAGCACACAGAATATTGGTGCTGAAATCAAGCTATTCTGATACAACTAACTCCGACAAGACTTCACCTTCTAATAGCATACAACATAGAAATACTGAATGCTAGAGATACAAACCACTAACCTGGAATTTGTCAGTACTGTCTGAAGTTCTTTCCGGAATGACCTAAATCGTAGCTACGCCTCCCTATATAGCGCTTGTGTGTCATTGTGTTTGATTCAACGGAGGCCCCGGGAACAAAATGGTTAATGAAGTGAAAAACTTCCTTTGTTGCGTCAAACCATAACAGGAACACATACCCTTTGCGACAGAAAAAACAGGCCCATAAATTATGCGCCAGAGCAGAGGAATCCGCAGTTGGGGGATCCAGACACTTGGTTTCCTATCCTTAATCAGTTTTGCTTAAGAACATCTAACTTTTCGATGTTGATTTCCGATTACTAACATTCTCGTCGATACTATTCCCTGTACTGTTATGGGATTATAGTTATTACTTCAAAGAAAACCAAAAATAGAGAAATGGGTTTTTGTAATTAAATAAATCCCCTTATCGTTAGCCTTGAGACAAGCAAGTCCCTTGATGAGCATTAAGGCAAAGAGACAAAATTAAAATGTCTCAAAGTCTTTCTTCCGATAAGACGATCTTTACGCCAAACATTTTGAATAAGTTACTTTGCTTCTGAACGGTTGTTCCACATCGTAGATTCGTAAAATCAGGCACAATCTTTCGCAAGCACTGTTCTCGCAAACATGCCCAATAATAACCTAAACCGTACAAGCTATAAATCCATGCTTCATGTTGAAAAGGTCTTTCACAAGCACTGGTCTCGCAAACATGCCCAATAATAACCTAAACCGTACAAGCTATAAATCCATGCTTCATGTTGAAAAGATCTTTCACAAGCACTGGTCTCGCAAACATGCCCAATAATAACCTAAACCGTACAAGCTATAAATCCATCTTCATGTTGAAAAGATCTTTCACAAGCACTGGTCTCGCAAACATGCCAATAATAACCTAAACCGTACAAGCTATAAATCCATACTTCATGTTGAAAAGATCTTTAAAAAGCACTGGTCTCGCAAACATGCCCAATAATAACCTAAACCGTACAAGCTATAAATCCATGCTTCGTGTTGAAAAGATCTTTCGCAAGCACTGGTCTCGCAAACATGCCAATAATAACCTAAACCGTACAAGCTATAAATCCATCTTTGTTGAAAAGATCTTTCACAAGCACTGGTCTCGCAAACATGCCCAATAATAACCTAAACCGTACAAGCTATAAATCCATGCTTCATGTTGAAAAGATCTTTCACAAGCACTGGTCTCGCAAACATGCAATAATAACCTAAACCGTACAAGCTATAAATCCATGCTTTCGTTGAAAGATCTTTCGCAAGCACTGGTCTCGCAAACATGCACAATAATAACCTAAACCGACAAGCTATAATCCATTCTTCATGTTGAAAAGATCTTCGCAAGCACTGGTCTCGCAAACATGCCAATAATAACCTAAACCGTACAAGCTATAAATCCATGCTTCATGTTGAAAAGATCTTTCACAAGCACTGGTCTCGCAAACATGCACGATAATAACCTAAACCGTACAAGCTATAAATCCATGCTTCGTGTTGAAAAGATCTTTCACAAGCACTGGTCTCGCAAACATGCACAATAATAACCTAAACCGTACAAGCTATAAATCCATTCTTCATGTTGAAAAGATCTTTCACAAGCACTGGTCTCGCAAACATGCCATAATAACCTAAACCGTACAAGCTATAAATCCATGCTTCGTGTTGAAAAGATCTTTCACAAGCACTGGTCTCGCAAACATGCACAATAATAACCTAAACCGTACAAGCTATAAATCCATGCTTCATGTTGAAAAGATCTTTCACAAGCACTGGTCTCGCAAACATGCCAATAATAACCTAAACCGTACAAGCTATAAATCCATGCTTCATGTTGAAAAGATCTTTCACAAGCACTGGTCTCGCAAACATGCCCAATAATAACCTAAACCGTACAAGCTATAAATCCATCTTCATGTTGAAAAGATCTTTCACAAGCACTGGTCTCGCAAACATGCACGATAATAACCTAAACCGTACAAGCTATAAATCCATGCTTCTGTTGAAAAGATCTTTCACAAGCACTGTCTCGCAAACATGCCAATAATAACCTAAACCGTACAAGCTATAAATCCATGCTTCATGTTGAAAAGATCTTTCACAAGCACTGGTCTCGCAAACATGCCAATAATAACCTAAACCGTACAAGCTATAAATCCATCTTTCGTGTTGAAAAGATCTTTCACAAGCACTGGTCTCGCAAACATGCCCAATAATAACCTAAACCGTACAAGCTATAAATCCATGCTTCGTGTTGAAAAGATCTTTCACAAGCACTGGTCTCGCAAACATGCCCAATAATAACCTAAACCGTACAAGCTATAAATCCATCTTCATGTTGAAAAGATCTTTCACAAGCACTGGTCTCGCAAACATGCCCAATAATAACCTAAACCGTACAAGCTATAAATCCATGCTTCTGTTGAAAAGATCTTTCACAAGCACTGGTCTCGCAAACATGCCCAATAATAACCTAAACCGTACAAGCTATAAATCCATGCTTCATGTTGAAAAGATCTTTCACAAGCACTGGTCTCGCAAACATGCCCAATAATAACCTAAACCGTACAAGCTATAAATCCATGCTTCGTGTTAAAAGATCTTTCACAAGCACTGGTCTCGCAAACATGCCCAATAATAACCTAAACGTACAAGCTATAAATCCATGCTTCATGTTGAAAAGATCTTTCACAAGCACTGGTCTCGCAAACATGCCCAATAATAACCTAAACCGTACAAGCTATAAATCCATGCTTCGTGTTGAAAAGATCTTTCACAAGCACTGGTCTCGCAAACATGCCCAATAATAACCTAAACCGTACAAGCTATAAATCCATGCTTCATGTTGAAAAGATCTTTCACAAGCACTGGTCTCGCAAACATGCCCAATAATAACCTAAACCGTACAAGCTATAAATCCATGCTTGTGTTGAAAAGATCTTTCACAAGCACTGTCTCGCAAACATGCCCAATAATAACCTAAACCGTACAAGCTATAAATCCATGCTTATGTTGAAAAGATCTTTCACAAGCACGTTCTCGCAAACATGCCCAATAATAACCTAAACCGTACAAGCTATAAATCATCTTTCATGTTGAAAAGTCTTTCACAAGCACTGTCTCGCAAACATCCCAATAATAACCTAAACCGTACAAGCTATAAATCCATGCTTCATGTTGAAAAGATCTTTCACAAGCACTTCTCGCAAACATGCCCAATAATAACCTAAACCGTACAAGCTATAATCCATCTTATGTTGAAAAGATCTTTCACAAGCACTGTCTCGAAAACATGCCCAATAATAACCTAAACCGTACAAGCTATAAATCCATGCTTCATGTTGAAAAGATCTTTCACAAGCACTGGTCTCGCAAACATGCCAATAATAACCTAAACCGTACAAGCTATAAATCCATCTTCATGTTGAAAAGATCTTTCACAAGCACTGGTCTCGCAAACATGCCAATAATAACCTAAACCGTACAAGCTATAAATCCATGCTTCGTGTTGAAAAGATCTTTCACAAGCACTGGTCTCGCAAACATGCAATAATAACCTAAACCGTACAAGCTATAAATCCATGCTTCGTGTTGAAAAGATCTTTCACAAGCACTGGTCTCGCAAACATGCCAATAATAACCTAAACCGTACAAGCTATAAATCCATGCTTCGTGTTGAAAAGATCTTTCACAAGCACTGGTCTCGCAAACATGCCCAATAATAACCTAAACCGTACAAGCTATAAATCCATGCTTCATGTTGAAAAGATCTTTCACAAGCACTGGTCTCGCAAACATGCCCAATAATAACCTAAACCGTACAAGCTATAAATCCATGCTTCGTGTTGAAAAGATCTTTCACAAGCACTGGTCTCGCAAACATGCCCAATAATAACCTAAACCGTACAAGCTATAAATCCATGCTTCGTGTTGAAAAGATCTTTCACAAGCACTGGTCTCGCAAACATGCCCAATAATAACCTAAACCGTACAAGCTATAAATCCATGCTTCATGTTGAAAAGATCTTTCACAAGCACTGGTCTCGCAAACATGCCAATAATAACCTAAACCGTACAAGCTATAAATCCATGCTTCGTGTTGAAAAGATCTTTCACAAGCACTGGTCTCGCAAACATGCCAATAATAACCTAAACCGTACAAGCTATAAATCCATGCTTCGTGTTGAAAAGATCTTTCACAAGCACTGGTCTCGCAAACATGCCCAATAATAACCTAAACCGTACAAGCTATAAATCCATGCTTCGTGTTGAAAAGATCTTCACAAGCACTGGTCTCGCAAACATGCCCAATAATAACCTAAACCGTACAAGCTATAAATCCATGCTTCGTGTTGAAAAGATCTTTCACAAGCACTGGTCTCGCAAACATGCAATAATAACCTAAACCGTACAAGCTATAAATCCATGCTTCATGTTGAAAAGATCTTTCACAAGCACTGGTCTCGCAAACATGCCCAATAATAACCTAAACCGTACAAGCTATAAATCCATGCTTCATGTTGAAAAGATCTTTCACAAGCACTGGTCTCGCAAACATGCCCAATAATAACCTAAACCGTACAAGCTATAAATCCATGCTTGTGTTGAAAAGATCTTTCACAAGCACTGGTCTCGCAAACATGCCCAATAATAACCTAAACCGTACAAGCTATAAATCCATGCTTCGTGTTGAAAAGATCTTTCACAAGCACTGGTCTCGCAAACATGCCAATAATAACCTAAACCGTACAAGCTATAAATCCATGCTTCGTGTTGAAAAGATCTTTCACAAGCACTGGTCTCGCAAACATGCCCAATAATAACCTAAACCGTACAAGCTATAAATCCATGCTTCGTGTTGAAAAGATCTTTCACAAGCACTGGTCTCGCAAACATGCCCAATAATAACCTAAACCGTACAAGCTATAAATCCATGCTTCGTGTTGAAAAGATCTTTCACAAGCACTGGTCTCGCAAACATGCCCAATAATAACCTAAACCGTACAAGCTATAAATCCATGCTTCATGTTGAAAAGATCTTTCACAAGCACTGGTCTCGCAAACATGCCCAATAATAACCTAAACCGTACAAGCTATAAATCCATCTTGTGTTGAAAAGATCTTTCACAAGCACTGGTCTCGCAAACATGCCCAATAATAACCTAAACCGTACAAGCTATAAATCCATTGCTTCATGTTGAAAAGATCTTTCACAAGCACTGGTCTCGCAAACATGCCAATAATAACCTAAACCGTACAAGCTATAAATCCATGCTTCATGTTGAAAAGATCTTTCACAAGCACTTCTCGCAAACATGCCCAATAATAACCTAAACCGTACAAGCTATAAATCCATTCTTCATGTTGAAAAGATCTTTCACAAGCACTGGTCTCGCAAACATGCCCAATAATAACCTAAACCGTACAAGCTATAAATCCATGCTTCATGTTGAAAAGATCTTTCACAAGCACTGGTCTCGCAAACATGCCCAATAATAACCTAAACCGTACAAGCTATAAATCCATCTTCATGTTGAAAAGATCTTTCACAAGCACTTCTCGCAAACATGCCAATAATAACCTAAACCGTACAAGCTATAAATCCATCTTCATGTTGAAAAGATCTTTCACAAGCACTGGTCTCGCAAACATGCCCAATAATAACCTAAACCGTACAAGCTATAAATCCATTCTTCATGTTGAAAAGATCTTTCACAAGCACTGTCTCGCAAACATGCCCAATAATAACCTAAACCGTACAAGCTATAAATCCATGCTTCATGTTGAAAAGATCTTTCACAAGCACTGGTCTCGCAAACATGCCCAATAATAACCTAAACCGTACAAGCTATAAATCCATTCTTCATGTTGAAAAGATCTTTCACAAGCACTGGTCTCGCAAACATGCCCAATAATAACCTAAACCGTACAAGCTATAAATCCATTCTTCATGTTGAAAAGATCTTTTACAAGCACTGGTCTCGCAAACATGCTCAATAATAACCTAAACCGTACAAGCTATAAATCCATGATTCGTGTTGAAAAGATCTTTCACAAGCACTGGTCTCGCAAACATGCCCAATAATAACCTAAACCGTACAAGCTATAAATCCATGCTTCGTGTTGAAAAGATCTTTCACAAGCACTGGTCTCGCAAACATGCCAATAATAACCTAAACCGTACAAGCTATAAATCCATTCATGTTGAAAAGATCTTTCACAGCACTGGTCTCGCAAACATGCCCAATAATAACCTAAACCGTACAAGCTATAAATCCATGCTTCGTGTTGAAAAGATCTTTCACAAGCACTGGTCTCGCAAACATGCCCAATAATAACCTAAACCGTACAAGCTATAAATCCATTCTTCATGTTGAAAAGATCTTTCGCAAGCACTGGTCTCGCAAACATGCCCAATAATAACCTAAACCGTACAAGCTATAAATCCATCTTCGTGTTGAAAAGATCTTTCACAAGCACTGGTCTCGCAAACATGCCCAATAATAACCTAAACCGTACAAGCTATAAATCCATCTTCATGTTGAAAAGATCTTTCACAAGCACTGGTCTCGCAAACATGCCAATAATAACCTAAACCGTACAAGCTATAAATCCATCTTCATGTTGAAAAGATCTTTCACAAGCACTGGTCTCGCAAACATGCCCAATAATAACCTAAACCGTACAAGCTATAAATCCATCTTCATGTTGAAAAGATCTTTCACAAGCACTGGTCTCGCAAACATGCCCAATAATAACCTAAACCGTACAAGCTATAAATCCACTTCGTGTTGAAAAGATCTTTCACAAGCACTGGTCTCGCAAACATGCCAATAATAACCTAAACCGTACAAGCTATAAATCCATGCTTCATGTTGAAAAGATCTTTCACAAGCACTGGTCTCGCAAACATGCCCAATAATAACCTAAACCGTACAAGCTATAAATCCATATTCATGTTGAAAAGATCTTTCACAAGCACTGGTCTCGCAAACATGCCCAATAATAACCTAAACCGTACAAGCTATAAATCCATGCTTCGTGTTGAAAAGATCTTTCACAAGCACTGGTCTCGCAAACATGCCAATAATAACCTAAACCGTACAAGCTATAAATCCATGTTCTTTGTTGAAAAGATCTTTCACAAGCACTGGTCTCGCAAACATGCCCAATAATAACCTAAACCGTACAAGCTATAAATCCATGCTTCATGTTGAAAAGATCTTTCACAAGCACTGGTCTCGCAAACATGCCCAATAATAACCTAAACCGTACAAGCTATAAATCCTTTCATGTTGAAAAGATCTTTCACAAGCACTGGTCTCGCAAACATGCCCAATAATAACCTAAACCGTACAAGCTATAAATCCATGCTTCATGTTGAAAAGATCTTTCACAAGCACTGGTCTCGCAAACATGCCAATAATAACCTAAACCGTACAAGCTATAAATCCATACTTCATGTTGAAAAGATCTTTCACAAGCACTGGTCTCGCAAACATGCCCAATAATAACCTAAACCGTACAAGCTATAAATCCATCTTCATGTTGAAAAGATCTTTCACAAGCACTGGTCTCGCAAACATGCACATAATAACCTAAACCGTACAAGCTATAAATCCATGCTTCGTGTTGAAAAGATCTTTCACAAGCACTGGTCTCGCAAACATGCCAATAATAACCTAAACCGTACAAGCTATAAATCCATGCTTCATGTTGAAAAGATCTTTCACAAGCACTGGTCTCGCAAACATGCCCAATAATAACCTAAACCGTACAAGCTATAAATCCATGCTTCGTGTTGAAAAGATCTTTCACAAGCACGTCTCGCAAACATGCCCAATAATAACCTAAACCGTACAAGCTATAAATCCATGCTTCATGTTGAAAAGATCTTTCACAAGCACTGGTCTCGCAAACATGCCCAATAATAACCTAAACCGTACAAGCTATAAATCCATGCTTCGTGTTGAAAAGATCTTTCACAAGCACTTCTCGCAAACATGCCCAATAATAACCTAAACCGTACAAGCTATAAATCCATTCTTCATGTTGAAAAGATCTTTCACAAGCACTGTCTCGCAAACATGCAATAATAACCTAAACCGTACAAGCTATAAATCCATGCTTCATGTTGAAAAGATCTTTCACAAGCACTGGTCTCGCAAACATGCCCAATAATAACCTAAACCGTACAAGCTATAAATCCATGCTTCATGTTGAAAAGATCTTTCACAAGCACTGGTCTCGCAAACATGCCCAATAATAACCTAAACCGTACAAGCTATAAATCCATGCTTCGTGTTGAAAAGATCTTTCACAAGCACTGGTCTCGCAAACATGCCCAATAATAACCTAAACCGTACAAGCTATAAATCCATGCTTCATGTTGAAAAGATCTTTCACAAGCACTGGTCTCGCAAACATGCCCAATAATAACCTAAACCGTACAAGCTATAAATCCATGCTTCATGTTGAAAAGATCTTTCACAAGCACTGGTCTCGCAAACATGCCCAATAATAACCTAAACCGTACAAGCTATAAATCCATGCTTCGTGTTGAAAAGATCTTTCACAAGCACTGGTCTCGCAAACATGCCCAATAATAACCTAAACCGTACAAGCTATAAATCCATGCTTCATGTTGAAAAGATCTTTCACAAGCACTTCTCGCAAACATGCCCAATAATAACCTAAACCGTACAAGCTATAAATCCATGCTTCATGTTGAAAAGATCTTTCACAAGCACTGGTCTCGCAAACATGCCCAATAATAACCTAAACCGTACAAGCTATAAATCCATCTTCATGTTTGAAAAGATCTTTCACAAGCACTGGTCTCGCAAACATGCCCAATAATAACCTAAACCGTACAAGCTATAAATCCATGCTTATGTTGAAAAGATCTTTCACAAGCACTGGTCTCGCAAACATGCCCAATAATAACCTAAACCGTACAAGCTATAAATCCATGCTTCGTGTTGAAAAGATCTTTCACAAGCACTTCCGCAAACATGCCCAATAATAACCTAAACCGTACAAGCTATAAATCCATCTTCATGTTGAAAAGATCTTTCACAAGCACTGGTCTCGCAAACATGCCAATAATAACCTAAACCGTACAAGCTATAAATCCATGCTTTGTTGAAAAGATCTTTCACAAGCACTGGTCTCGCAAACATGCACGATAATAACCTAAACCGTACAAGCTATAAATCCATGCTTCGTGTTGAAAAGATCTTTCACAAGCACTGGTCTCGCAAACATGCAATAATAACCTAAACCGTACAAGCTATAAATCCATGCTTCTGTTGAAAAGATCTTTCACAAGCACTTCCGCAAACATGCCCAATAATAACCTAAACCGTACAAGCTATAAATCCATTCTTCATGTTGAAAAGATCTTTCACAAGCACTGGTCTCGCAAACATGCCCAATAATAACCTAAACCGTACAAGCTATAAATCCATGCTTATGTTGAAAAGATCTTTCACAAGCACTGGTCTCGCAAACATGCCCAATAATAACCTAAACCGTACAAGCTATAAATCCATGCTTCATGTTGAAAAGATCTTTCACAAGCACTGGTCTCGCAAACATGCCCAATAATAACCTAAACCGTACAAGCTATAAATCCATCTTCATGTTGAAAAGATCTTTCACAAGCACTGGTCTCGCAAACATGCCCAATAATAACCTAAACCGTACAAGCTATAAATCCATCTTCATGTTGAAAAGATCTTTCACAAGCACTTCTCGCAAACATGCCCAATAATAACCTAAACCGTACAAGCTATAAATCCATTCTTCATGTTGAAAAGATCTTTCACAAGCACGTTCTCGCAAACATGCCCAATAATAACCTAAACCGTACAAGCTATAAATCCATTCTTCATGTTGAAAAGATCTTTCACAAGCACTGGTCTCGCAAACATGCCCAATAATAACCTAAACCGTACAAGCTATAAATCCATGCTTCATGTTGAAAAGATCTTTCACAAGCACTGGTTCTCGCAAACATGCCCAATAATAACCTAAACCGTACAAGCTATAAATCCATTCTTCATGTTGAAAAGATCTTTCACAAGCACTGGTCTCGCAAACATGCAATAATAACCTAAACCGTACAAGCTATAAATCCATGCTTCATGTTGAAAAGATCTTTCACAAGCACTGGTCTCGCAAACATGCAATAATAACCTAAACCGTACAAGCTATAAATCCTTCATGTTGAAAAGATCTTTCACAAGCACTTCTCGCAAACATGCCCAATAATAACCTAAACCGTACAAGCTATAAATCCATCTTCATGTTGAAAAGATCTTTCACAAGCACGTCTCGCAAACATGCCCAATAATAACCTAAACCGTACAAGCTATAAATCCATCTTCATGTTGAAAAGATCTTTCACAAGCACTGGTCTCGCAAACATGCCCAATAATAACCTAAACCGTACAAGCTATAAATCCATGCTTCGTGTTGAAAAGATCTTTCACAAGCACTGGTCTCGCAAACATGCCCAATAATAACCTAAACCGTACAAGCTATAAATCCATGCTTCATGTTGAAAAGATCTTTCACAAGCACTGGTCTCGCAAACATGCAATAATAACCTAAACCGTACAAGCTATAAATCCATGCTTCGTGTTGAAAAGATCTTTCACAAGCACTGGTCTCGCAAACATGCACGATAATAACCTAAACCGTACAAGCTATAAATCCATCTTCATGTTGAAAAGATCTTTCACAAGCACGTTCCGCAAACATGCCCAATAATAACCTAAACCGTACAAGCTATAAATCCATCTTCATGTTGAAAAGATCTTTCACAAGCACTGGTCTCGCAAACATGCCAATAATAACCTAAACCGTACAAGCTATAAATCCATGCTTCATGTTGAAAAGATCTTTCACAAGCACTGGTCTCGCAAACATGCACGATAATAACCTAAACCGTACAAGCTATAAATCCATGCTTATGTTGAAAAGATCTTTCACAAGCACTGGTCTCGCAAACATGCCCAATAATAACCTAAACCGTACAAGCTATAAATCCATCTTCATGTTGAAAAGATCTTTCACAAGCACTGGTCTCGCAAACATGCCCAATAATAACCTAAACCGTACAAGCTATAAATCCATTCTTCATGTTGAAAAGAACTTTAAAGAAGGTCTAGCAAACATGCCCAATAATAACCTAAACCGTACAAGCTATAAATCCATCTTCATGTTGAAAAGATCTTTCACAAGCACTGGTCTCGCAAACATGCCCAATAATAACCTAAACCGTACAAGCTATAAATCCATCTTCATGTTGAAAAGATCTTTCACAAGCACTGGTCTCGCAAACATGCCCAATAATAACCTAAACCGTACAAGCTATAAATCCATTCTTCATGTTGAAAAGATCTTTCACAAGCACTGGTCTCGCAAACATGCCCAATAATAACCTAAACCGTACAAGCTATAAATCCATGCTTATGTTGAAAAGATCTTTCACAAGCACTGGTCTCGCAAACATGCAATAATAACCTAAACCGTACAAGCTATAAATCCATGCTTTATGTTGAAAAGATCTTTAAAAAGCACTGGTCTCGCAAACATGCCCAATAATAACCTAAACCGTACAAGCTATAAATCCATCTTCATGTTGAAAAGATCTTTCACAAGCACTGGTCTCGCAAACATGCCCAATAATAACCTAAACCGTACAAGCTATAAATCCATGCTTCGTGTTGAAAAGATCTTTCACAAGCACTGGTCTCGCAAACATGCCAATAATAACCTAAACCGTACAAGCTATAAATCCATGCTTCATGTTAAAAGATCTTTCACAAGCACTGGTCTCGCAAACATGCACAATAATAACCTAAACCGTACAAGCTATAAATCCATCTTCATGTTGAAAAGATCTTTCACAAGCACTGGTCTCGCAAACATGCCCAATAATAACCTAAACCGTACAAGCTATAAATCCATGCTTCGTGTTGAAAAGATCTTTCACAAGCACTGGTCTCGCAAACATGCCCAATAATAACCTAAACCGTACAAGCTATAAATCCATGCTTTCGTGTTGAAAAGATCTTTCAAGCACTGGTCTCGCAAACATGCAATAATAACCTAAACCGTACAAGCTATAAATCCATCTTCATGTTGAAAAGATCTTTCACAAGCACTGGTCTCGCAAACATGCACGATAATAACCTAAACCGTACAAGCTATAAATCCATGCTTCGTGTTAAAAGATCTTTCACAAGCACTGGTCTCGCAAACATGCCGATAATAACCTAAACCGTACAAGCTATAAATCCATGCTTCATGTTGAAAAGATCTTTCACAAGCACTGGTCTCGCAAACATGCCCAATAATAACCTAAACCGTACAAGCTATAAATCCATGCTTCGTGTTGAAAAGATCTTTCACAAGCACTGGTCTCGCAAACATGCCCAATAAAACCTAAACCGTACAAGCTATAAATCCATTCTTCGTGTTGAAAAGATCTTTCACAAGCACTGGTCTCGCAAACATGCCCAATAATAACCTAAACCGTACAAGCTATAAATCCATGCTTCGTGTTGAAAAGATCTTTCACAAGCACTGGTCTCGCAAACATGCAATAATAACCTAAACCGTACAAGCTATAAATCCATGCTTCGTGTTGAAAAATCTTTCACAAGCACTGGTCTCGCAAACATGCCGATAATAACCTAAACCGTACAAGCTATAAATCCATGCTTCGTGTTGAAAAGATCTTTCACAAGCACTGGTCTCGCAAACATGCCAATAATAACCTAAACCGTACAAGCTATAAATCCATGCTTCGTGTTGAAAAGATCTTTCACAAGCACTGGTCTCGCAAACATGCCCAATAATAACCTAAACCGTACAAGCTATAAATCCATCTTCATGTTGAAAAGATCTTTCACAAGCACTGGTCTCGCAAACATGCATATATAACCTAAACCGTACAAGCTATAAATCCATTCTGCATGTTGAAAAGATCTTTCACAAGCACTGGTCTCGCAAACATGCCCAATAATAACCTAAACCGTACAAGCTATAAATCCATGCTTCGTGTTGAAAAGATCTTTCACAAGCACTGGTCTCGCAAACATGCAATAATAACCTAAACCGTACAAGCTATAAATCCATGCTTCGTGTTAAAAGATCTTTCACAAGCACTGGTCTCGCAAACATGCCCAATAATAACCTAAACCGTACAAGCTATAAATCCATCTTCATGTTGAAAAGATCTTTCACAAGCACTGGTCTCGCAAACATGCACGATAATAACCTAAACCGTACAAGCTATAAATCCATTCTTCGTGTTGAAAAGATCTTTCACAGCACTGGTCTCGCAAACATGCACGATAATAACCTAAACCGTACAAGCTATAAATCCATGCTTCGTGTTAAAAGATCTTTCAAAGCACTGGTCTCGCAAACATGCACGATAATAACCTAAACCGTACAAGCTATAAATCCATCTTCATGTTGAAAAGATCTTTCACAAGCACTGGTCTCGCAAACATGCCCAATAATAACCTAAACCGTACAAGCTATAATCCATGCTTCGTGTTGAAAAGATCTTTCACAAGCACTGGTCTCGCAAACATGCACGATAATAACCTAAACCGTACAAGCTATAAATCCATGCTTCGTGTTGAAAAGATCTTTCACAAGCACTGGTCTCGCAAACATGCACAATAATAACCTAAACCGTACAAGCTATAAATCCCTTCATGTTGAAAAGATCTTTCACAAGCACTGGTCTCGCAAACATGCACGATAATAACCTAAACCGTACAAGCTATAAATCCATGCTTCGTGTTGAAAAGATCTTTCACAAGCACTGGTCTCGCAAACATGCAATAATAACCTAAACCGTACAAGCTATAAATCCATGCTTCGTGTTGAAAAGATCTTTACAGCACTGGTCTCGCAAACATGCACGATAATAACCTAAACCGTACAAGCTATAAATCCATCTTCATGTTGAAAAGATCTTTCACAAGCACTGGTCTCGCAAACATGCACGATAATAACCTAAACCGTACAAGCTATAAATCCATGCTTCGTGTTGAAAAGATCTTTCACAAGCACTGGTCTCGCAAACATGCACGATAATAACCTAAACCGTACAAGCTATAAATCCATGCTTCGTGTTGAAAAGATCTTTCACAAGCACTGGTCTCGCAAACATGCCCAATAATAACCTAAACCGTACAAGCTATAAATCCATGCTTCGTGTTGAAAAGATCTTTCACAAGCACTGGTCTCGCAAACATGCCAATAATAACCTAAACCGTACAAGCTATAAATCCATCTTCATGTTGAAAAGATCTTTCACAAGCACTGGTCTCGCAAACATGCAATAATAACCTAAACCGTACAAGCTATAAATCCATCTTCATGTTGAAAAGATCTTTCACAAGCACTGGTCTCGCAAACATGCAATAATAACCTAAACCGTACAAGCTATAAATCCATCTTCATGTTGAAAAGATCTTTCACAAGCACTGGTCTCGCAAACATGCACGATAATAACCTAAACCGTACAAGCTATAAATCCATTCTTCATGTTGAAAAGATCTTTCACAAGCACTGGTCTCGCAAACATGCCCAATAATAACCTAAACCGTACAAGCTCCATGCTTATGTTGAAAAGATCTTTCACAAGCACTGGTCTCGCAAACATGCCCAATAATAACCTAAACCGTACAAGCTATAAATCCATTCTTCATGTTGAAAAGATCTTTCACAAGCACTGGTCTCGCAAACATGCCCAATAATAACCTAAACCGTACAAGCTATAAATCCATCTTCATGTTGAAAAGATCTTTCACAAGCACTGGTCTCGCAAACATGCCCAATAATAACCTAAACCGTACAAGCTATAAATCCATGCTTCTGTTGAAAAAAGATCTTTCACAAGCACTGGTCTCGCAAACATGCCCATAATAACCTAAACCGTACAAGCTATAAATCCATTCTTCATGTTGAAAAGATCTTTCACAAGCACTGGTCTCGCAAACATGCCCAATAATAACCTAAACCGTACAAGCTATAAATCCATTCTTCATGTTGAAAAGATCTTTCACAAGCACTGGTCTCGCAAACATGCCCATAATAACCTAAACCGTACAAGCTATAAATCCATTCTTCATGTTGAAAAGATCTTTCACAAGCACTGGTCTCGCAAACATGCCCAATAATAACCTAAACCGTACAAGCTATAAATCCATGCTTCGTGTTGAAAAGATCTTTCACAAGCACTGGTCTCGCAAACATGCCCAATAATAAACCAAACCGTACAAGCTATAAATCCATGCTTCATGTTGAAAAGATCTTTCACAAGCACTGGTCTCGCAAACATGCACAATAATAACCTAAACCGTACAAGCTATAAATCCATGCTTCATGTTGAAAAGATCTTTCACAAGCACTGGTCTCGCAAACATGCCAATAATAACCTAAACCGTACAAGCTATAAATCCATGCTTCATGTTGAAAAGATCTTTCACAAGCACTGGTCTCGCAAACATGCCCAATAATAACCTAAACCGTACAAGCTATAAATCCATTCTTCATGTTGAAAAGATCTTTCACAAGCACTGGTCTCGCAAACATGCCCAATAATAACCTAAACCGTACAAGCTATAAATCCATTCTTCATGTTGAAAAGATCTTTCACAAGCACTGGTCTCGCAAACATGCCCAATAATAACCTAAACCGTACAAGCTATAAATCCATTCTTCATGTTGAAAAGATCTTTCACAAGCACTGGTCTCGCAAACATGCCCAATAATAACCTAAACCGTACAAGCTATAAATCCATGCTTCATGTTGAAAAGATCTTTCACAAGCACTGGTCTCGCAAACATGCACAATAATAACCTAAACCGTACAAGCTATAAATCCATGCTTCATGTTGAAAAGATCTTTCACAAGCACTGGTCTCGCAAACATGCCAATAATAACCTAAACCGTACAAGCTATAAATCCATTCTTCATGTTGAAAAGATCTTTCACAAGCACTGGTCTCGCAAACATGCCCAATAATAACCTAAACCGTACAAGCTATAAATCCATGCTTCATGTTGAAAAGATCTTTCACAAGCACTGGTCTCGCAAACATGCCCAATAATAACCTAAACCGTACAAGCTATAAATCCATGCTTCATGTTGAAAAGATCTTTCACAAGCACTGGTCTCGCAAACATGCCCATAATAACCTAAACCGTACAAGCTATAAATCCATTCTTCATGTTGAAAAGATCTTTCACAAGCACTGGTCTCGCAAACATGCCAATAATAACCTAAACCGTACAAGCTATAAATCCATGCTTCATGTTGAAAAGATCTTTCACAAGCACTGGTCTCGCAAACATGCCCAATAATAACCTAAACCGTACAAGCTATAAATCCATGCTTCATGTTGAAAAGATCTTTCACAAGCACTGGTCTCGCAAACATGCCATAATAACCTAAACCGTACAAGCTATAAATCCATGCTTCATGTTGAAAAGATCTTTCACAAGCACTGGTCTCGCAAACATGCACGATAATAACCTAAACCGTACAAGCTATAAATCCATTCTTCATGTTGAAAAGATCTTTCACAAGCACTGGTCTCGCAAACATGCCCAATAATAACCTAAACCGTACAAGCTATAAATCCATGCTTCATGTTGAAAAGATCTTTCACAAGCACTGGTCTCGCAAACATGCAATAATAACCTAAACCGTACAAGCTATAAATCCATGCTTCATGTTGAAAAGATCTTTCACAAGCACTGGTCTCGCAAACATGCCAATAATAACCTAAACCGTACAAGCTATAAATCCATTCTTCATGTTGAAAAGATCTTTCACAAGCACTGGTCTCGCAAACATGCCCAATAATAACCTAAACCGTACAAGCTATAAATCCATTCTTCATGTTGAAAAGATCTTTCACAAGCACTGGTCTCGCAAACATGCCCAATAATAACCTAAACCGTACAAGCTATAAATCCATGCTTCATGTTGAAAAGATCTTTCACAAGCACTGGTCTCGCAAACATGCCCAATAAAACCTAAACCGTACAAGCTATAAATCCATTCTTCATGTTGAAAAGATCTTTCACAAGCACTGGTCTCGCAAACATGCCCAATAATAACCTAAACCGTACAAGCTATAAATCCATGCTTCATGTTGAAAAGATCTTTCACAAGCACTGGTCTCGCAAACATGCCCAATAATAACCTAAACCGTACAAGCTATAAATCCATGCTTCATGTTGAAAAGATCTTTCACAAGCACTGGTCTCGCAAACATGCCAATAATAACCTAAACCGTACAAGCTATAAATCCATGCTTCATGTTGAAAAGATCTTTCACAAGCACTGGTCTCGCAAACATGCCAATAATAACCTAAACCGTACAAGCTATAAATCCATTCTTCATGTTGAAAAGATCTTTCACAAGCACTGGTCTCGCAAACATGCCAATAATAACCTAAACCGTACAAGCTATAAATCCATTCTTCATGTTGAAAAGATCTTTCACAAGCACTGGTCTCGCAAACATGCCCAATAATAACCTAAACCGTACAAGCTATAAATCCATGCTTCATGTTGAAAAGATCTTTCACAAGCACTGTCTCGCAAACATGCCCAATAATAACCTAAACCGTACAAGCTATAAATCCATGCTTCATGTTGAAAAGATCTTTCACAAGCACTGGTCTCGCAAACATGCCCAATAATAACCTAAACCGTACAAGCTATAAATCCATTCTTCATGTTGAAAAGATCTTTCACAAGCACTGGTCTCGCAAACATGCCCAATAATAACCTAAACCGTACAAGCTATAAATCCATTCTTCATGTTGAAAAGATCTTTCACAAGCACTGGTCTCGCAAACATGCACGATAATAACCTAAACCGTACAAGCTATAAATCCATTCTTCATGTTGAAAAGATCTTTCACAAGCACTGGTCTCGCAAACATGCCCAATAATAACCTAAACCGTACAAGCTATAAATCCATTCTTCATGTTGAAAAGATCTTTCACAAGCACTGGTCTCGCAAACATGCCCAATAATAACCTAAACCGTACAAGCTATAAATCCATGCTTCATGTTGAAAAGATCTTTCACAAGCACTGGTCTCGCAAACATGCCCAATAATAACCTAAACCGTACAAGCTATAAATCCATGCTTCATGTTGAAAAGATCTTTCACAAGCACTGGTCTCGCAAACATGCACAATAATAACCTAAACCGTACAAGCTATAAATCCATGCTTCATGTTGAAAAGATCTTTCACAAGCACTGGTCTCGCAAACATGCACAATAATAACCTAAACCGTACAAGCTATAAATCCATTCTTCATGTTGAAAAGATCTTTCACAAGCACTGGTCTCGCAAACATGCCCAATAATAACCTAAACCGTACAAGCTATAAATCCATTCTTCATGTTGAAAAGATCTTTCACAAGCACTGGTCTCGCAAACATGCCCAATAATAACCTAAACCGTACAAGCTATAAATCCATGCTTCATGTTGAAAAGATCTTTCACAAGCACTGGTCTCGCAAACATGCAATAATAACCTAAACCGTACAAGCTATAAATCCATGCTTCATGTTGAAAAGATCTTTCACAAGCACTGGTCTCGCAAACATGCACAATAATAACCTAAACCGTACAAGCTATAAATCCATGCTTCATGTTGAAAAGATCTTTCACAAGCACTGGTCTCGCAAACATGCACAATAATAACCTAAACCGTACAAGCTATAAATCCATGCTTCATGTTGAAAAGATCTTTCACAAGCACTGGTCTCGCAAACACAATAATAACCTAAACCGTACAAGCTATAAATCCATGCTTCATGTTGAAAAGATCTTTCACAAGCACTGGTCTCGCAAACATGCCAATAATAACCTAAACCGTACAAGCTATAAATCCATTCTTCATGTTGAAAAGATCTTTCACAAGCACTGGTCTCGCAAACATGCCCAATAATAACCTAAACCGTACAAGCTATAAATCCATTCTTCATGTTGAAAAGATCTTTCACAAGCACTGGTCTCGCAAACATGCCCAATAATAACCTAAACCGTACAAGCTATAAATCCATTCTTCATGTTGAAAAGATCTTTCACAAGCACTGGTCTCGCAAACATGCCCAATAATAACCTAAACCGTACAAGCTATAAATCCATTTCGTTGAAAAGATCTTTCACAAGCACTGGTCTCGCAAACATGCCCAATAATAACCTAAACCGTACAAGCTATAAATCCATTCTTCATGTTGAAAAGATCTTTCACAAGCACTGGTCTCGCAAACATGCACAATAATACCCTAAAGCGTTCAAGCTATAAATCCATACTTGTGCCGATTTGGAAATTTTAGTTTAGCGTCGTTTAGGTTTTAGAGCACGTTTTGTTAGGTTTCTGAGAGGAGAGTGAATCGCTATTAAATCGTGAGCAACAAACAATAGTGAATAATCAAAAGTGAGTCTATATATTACACAAACTGGTATATAAGTGGCGACCCTGACAGGACACGTCTGGTAAGCCTAGATTAACCGCTATTTTCGTTTGTGATAACCTTTTCGTTTTTGGGAACCTTTTTCGTTGGTGAAAAATTTATGGCCTAGTCATAGCAAGGTCATCCATGATTACACTGTAGTCACGTAAAAGTGGTCTCCAGTAAGTGAGGATGTCTTTATCTAATACTAAGGCTCCGGGAGGAATGAGAACACCCGGGAGGTGACCGAAGGTGTAGGTAATGGTGAAAGACAAAGGTTAGAGAGGGAAATTGACATTGAAATAAAGAAGCTGACATTTTATTCGGAGCAAACCGATGACCTGATTCTGGACAATAATATTGAAGAGGTCAAGGTAGTTTCGGAACAAAAGGAAAGTTTACAAGGTAAAATATTGGCCTTAAGTTCTCAAATATAAGAACTGAAAATCAGCGAGGGAGAAACAAGTAGAGAAGTGACACAATGGAAAAAGGACATTAAGGAAAGGTATACGCCATTGATTGAGCAGAAGGAAAATAGACAAGTACTAGACAAAGAGAGAGATACCATTAGGGAGTCACAGCTCAAACCGGAAATTGAACAGTAAAGAATAGCGGAAGTTCAAGAACAGCAAGCGAAGTTTGAGGAAAACAATAGGAGACAAAGGTTAGAGCTAGAAAAATAATTATGGGAAGAGAAAATGAAAGCAGAGCTAGAAATCGTAGAAAAGAAAATGAAGATGGAGAAAAGTCATCAAATTGATCAGGCAAAGTTACCAAAATTGAAAATAACAGCATTCAATGGTACAGCAAGTGACTGGGTAAGGTTTGAAAATATGTTCATTACACAGGTGCATAACAAAAATGTAACAGATGAAGAGAAATTTGGTTATCTACTAGAGATGGTATGCTTTAAAGTGCAAGATAGAATTTCAAATTTAAGACCAGGCCCTGTTGGTTACAAGACAGCTTGGGAAAGATTGGCAAAAGAGTAGGGTCAAACTCAATTGATAGTAAATGCACATGTCAATGAGGTTATCAATTTGCCTGTGATATATGGTACAAGTTACTGGAAGTAATCAAGTTTTTATGAGCTTTGATGCACTGCAAACACTAGGAGAGGGAGATACACTTACAGGCCTTGTAATGACAACAGTAAACAAGCTGCCCCATGTCAAGCCAGATGTTGTTCGTATTGATGATGAGTGGGAGCAGTGGTGCATGCAGTGGCGGATCCAGACCGGGTTCCAAGGGTTCCGGAACCCTGTCAGATGTGTTGGAAGGTGAAACATGGTATTGGTGATGGCGAGACCATATGTGGCACATGTCTTGAGCAGGAGGGGGCCATTGCTGTTGCATTTCCCCACGCCATGATGACCAATTACTCCCTCCCATCCATGGTAGTCGACGCGGGCATTGAAATCTCCAAGGAGGATAAGCTTGTCCGACTGAGGAACAGTGGAGATGGGGGCTTCTAGTTCTTCATATAACTTTTCCTTTGTTTCGTCCGGATTGGTCAGGGTAGGAGCATAGGCGCTGATGAGGGTTGCAAATTTCTTCTTGCTTAGAGGAAGCCTGAGCTTCATGAGTCGATCGCTCAGGCCTTCTGGGATGCTGTCCAGTTTTTTCAAGATGTGGTCCTTGATGGCAAAACCAACACCTGCTTCTCTGCGCTCTTCGCTGCTGCGGCCACTCCAGAAAAAGGTGTAACCACCACCAATCTCAGTAAGTTGACCTTTGTCTGCGAAGCGGGTTTCACTGAGAGCTGCTATCTCAACTCCATATCTCGCGAGTTCTCTGGCTACAAGAGCTGTTCTGCGTTCTGGAGGATGCTGAGTCAAGGAGAGCTCTGACATTCCATGACGCTAAGGTGAGCTTTATTTGCTTTTTCTTCCTTTGGTTTCGACCGCAAAATGGGAGACCCGCCAGCCGCGGTATACTGGCCAGGTTGAAGTGGAACAGGCTATGTTTGGAGCACCTTTTCTAGCTCCGTCCTCAGGCTGTGGAGGCAAGCAGAGCTGTCCTAAAGAGGGCTGCTTGGTCACTCAGGGGGCTGCCGAACTTCGCTGCCGTTCCGGGATCAGGGAAGAGCGACCCTATGGCCTGAGTCGCCTGTGTGCAGATTTGCAATACGCAGCTTCCAGTGTTACCGCACCTGCTGCTTTCACTGCTCTCCAATCGCCACAGGACTTGGGTTTGTTGTCATGACATGCGCTGGATGGAGTTTAAAGTGAAGAAGGCTTGCGCAGCACCAGCCTCACTCTCTCGTTCTGATGACCCTTTCCCAGCGGCAAATCATAGTCCTGGCAGCTGGAGACCAATCTGGATGCAGAAGCTGCCAGAGGGATGTGCTGTGCATCATCCGACTGCCTTCGGGGCTCCCCTCCTGATTATCTGTAGGGGTTTACTCCCTTAGCCTTTCTCGTGGTTGAGTATATCCGAAAGGCAGCGGAGGTTTGATATCAAAGTTTTCCTTTTCCTAGGTAGGCTGTCTGTTTTTTTCTCGAGACACCATCTCTAGAGGGTTGCCGTTCCAGGCTATTGGGTCCCTCTACCCAGTTTTTCTGTTAGGGTTTGCCCCTCTAGCCCTTTCCAGGTGCTGACAGCCGGGCAGCTGAGCCTGTGGTAATTGGAATCAGAGTTACCATTCTCTTAGCCTTTGTCTAAATAGACATGTATTTTTGATTCAGAGTGGCCTTCACTTATCCTGAATGCTGGCTAGGCTTATGGCCGGACAGGAAGCGGGCCATGCAGTTTGCGAGGAGGACCAGATCTGCCAGTAGGGACATGTCCTTAGCCAGAGGGCCCTTACTGGGGGAAGGCACCACCTCTCTCTCAAGCTACGGTTGCAATTTACTGTCATACATCATACCCAGGACCTCCATTCCAATGTACAAAAGGTTCTAACCGCTGACCATCCGTGCTTTCTTGCTCATAATGGCGACGTTAAAGCGGGACTACGAGGAGCAGCTTGCAGCACTTGTAGGTGAAGATTACCAATCTTTAGACGAAAGACAAAAGTTACATTAAAAGGTTATCTTCTTGAAGACTTGTTTTCCACAGGATTTGTGAACGCGGATATGAAATATTCAATGTTTTCTCTTGCTCAAAAGGAGAGCAAAGTAGAATTATTTGCGGCAAGGTTCGTTAAGATTTTTTTGTTTCTGACTTTAAAGCCTTACTAAATTTAAAGAAGACACACTTTTATAAAACTGTACAAAACCCGAGACTGACAAAATGCACAATAGGCTTATAACTATGAGCAGGGGTACTGTCCTAAAAGTCACACTTTTGCAACTTCTAAATGCCACACCTGTCTTTCCTCTTTACTTGCATTTTTGTTGAATATTGTATTTTGTGTATTTAAAATCATTGAAACTGCTCATTCACACGATAAAGGGTTACCAGGGGGTTGAGCTCGAAGTAACCCTGAAATTCAACAAGGAAGATGAGCCCTCCTTGGCACCCCATGAGTATTAGTATTGATGTACAGATAGTATCAGCTGAAGTGATTATTTTTGCACTCCATTCCATAGTTCCTGCATCCTTGGTGGTTTTTTTTCATTGTCATATTACCAGGCATATGCGTACAGCAAACTAAAAGCTTTAGTGTTATGATATTTTGACTATCTGAGTGCAATATTTTTTTCATTTTAGAACAACTGGTGATGGGAATTGTCTTTTTGATGCTTGCTCTATTGCTTTATGTGGAAATTAAAACCTCAGTTCATCTCTAAGAATTCTCACAGCCATTAAATTCCTTGTTAATGCTGAATTTTATGCAAACCATCCTTGCACCTTGCCTCCATTTGTTTGTCTATTGGCATTATCATCTGCTATTTCCAACAAAATCTATTCCCATTACCCTAAAGGCAACAATGCAACTAATAATTTTTAAACAGAGAAATGTTGCCACAATTTGTTACAGGTTTTATAAGTCAGCAATTAGTTCACATTCTTTAGACAAGGTGTGTCTATGTCAGCACAGCTTCACATTATACTTTTAATCCAAACCACTTTGTCCCAATTCTTCTTATTGGTGAAGATGCATAAGCCAAGACATGTAAATCCCATGCTTCTGTATCAGCACCTAAATTTGTTCAAACAAAGTTGAATCTGCCTCCCAAAAGACTCTCTAAAGAAATCATCACCTCATTGGAAAAAAGTATTTTGAGGGCGTGGTCTCTAAAAAATTCCTCGGGGTTCTTCCCCCGCTCCCCTTTAGAACCCACTCAAATTAATTCCTGTGTCCGCCACTGGGTGCATGGAAGATCTAGTCGAGAATCTAGGAAAATAGCTAAAGAGAAATAAACCAGAAGAGCAAATGGACAGTCCACCAGACAACAAAGAGAGAAAAGTACTGGTTTTCCAAAGGGGAGGGAAGAGCTTCAGTATCTTTCTGGGCACATTTGGCACTGGGGCAGGAAGAGATTTTATTTCCAAGGATGCTGCAAAGATGCTAGGGCTAAAGCCTATCAGGTATAAAGTGAGACACTTAGTAAATGGAACAAAGAAACAGTCATTACCAATTTACCAAATAACAATTTATTCGTTGGATGGGATATCAAGTGAGAGAATTGAAGTAACAGGAGTAGATTTGCAAGGTTTCACCACCATTGAAAGGCCAAGTATAAAGGAACTGAAAGAGAGGTTTAAACATACAAGGGATAAAAGATATAACACACGTGCAGGAAACAAATATACTATTCATTTGTGTTGGGGGATAATGTTGGAAATGTTGAGTAGAGGAAGGAACACAGAAACATAGGCCACTTCAGCGAAAACGAACAGAGCAAGTTTAGTTAACAACAACATCATAAGCTACCACGCTACAATCAAACGATCTACATAAGGCAGCGGTAAATAAGCAGTAATCATCATAACTGAACAAGAATAATGAGTTTTTAACACTCCCACTTGATGATTACGCGATATAAAAATTTAAACAAACAAGTCAATGTCTCAATGAATCTCTTTGACTCCCAAACTGTTTCGGAATCGTTCAAAAGCAGGTTTTGCAAGACCTTTTGTCATAATGTCTGCCAGCATATCTTCTGTAGGACAATACTTAACAGTAATAGTCTTCAAATTGACTTGTTCTCTTATAAAATGGAATAAAACATCTATATGTTTCGTACGCTTATGAAATTTCGGGTTCTTGGCAAGTTCTATGGCACCTTGATTGTCTTACATTATAGTGGTTGATCCTTTCTGTTCAATTCCAATGTCTGCAAGTAAACTTCTAAGCCATATTGCTTCCTGACAAGCTCCACTTAGTGCAATGTATTCGGCTTCAGTTGATGACTTTGAAACTGATTTTTGTCTTTTCCTGCACCAACTTACAGTGTTACCTTCAATTCGAAACACATACCCTGAGGTCGAACGTCGAGTATCCAAATCACCTGCCCCAATGAGCATCAGAAAAACCAACTAATGCATGATTGTCATCATCTGCAGAAAAGACTAGACCATAGTTGAGAGTCCCTTTGATATATCGCAAAATTCTTTTCACACCTGTCCAGTGATCATTTCCAGGTTTCGACATGTATTTTGCAAGAATACCAACTGCCGAAGCAAGATCTGGGCGTGTGGCTGTTGCTACATATGTTAAACAACCAATAATCATTTGAAAGGCTTGAACATCAACAGGCTTTTCATTCTCTGACAGCTGTTGAAATTTCCTTCCTTGTTCTAGTGGTGTAGAAATAGGTTTGGAATTCTCCATGTTAAATCTCTTCAGAATTCCTTCTAAATATATTGGTTGATTAATAGAGAGTAACCTTGACTTGCGATCTCGCTTCACAGAAATACCAAGTACATAATGCACCTCTCCTTGATCTTCAACTTTGAATCTCTTTCCAAGTGACATCTTCTCTTTCATCAGCATACCAGTGTTGTTTGAAAACAACAGAATATCATCAACATATAGAGCAAGAGTAGTAAAATCAACCTCACTATTGCTCTGCATAACAGATTTGATGTACAAACAGGAATCTTCACTGCTGTTTTTGTAACCATTGGACTTCAAGAAAGTGTCAATTGCAATATTCCAACAATGTGCTGCTTGCTTAAGACCATATATGCTTTTCTTGAGCTTACAGACATGATTTGGTTTGTCTTAATCAATGTAGCCATCAGGTTGCTTCATGTAAATTTCTTCATCAAGGTCACCTTGTAGAAACGCTGTCTTAACATCCATTTGATGTACTTCCCAATCAAGAACATTTGCTAAGGCTAACGAAGATCTAATTGAGCTGTACCGTACAACAGGTGAAAAACCTCTTGATAGTCAACTCCTTGTGATTGTGAATATCCTTGAGCAACAAGGCGTGCCTTAAATCTTTCAACAGTACCATCAGCATTATGCCTTACATTGAACACCCAACGACTGCCAACAACATTCTTTCCTTCAGGCAATTCAACAAGGAAAAACCTCTTGATAGTCAACTCCTTGTAACTGTGAATATCCTTGAGCAATAAGGCGTGCCTTAAATCTTTCAACAGTACCATCAGCATTATGCCTTACATTGAACACCCAACGACTACTAACAACATTCTTTCCTTCAGGCAATTCAACAAGGAAAAACCTCTTGATAGTCAACTCCTTGTGATTGTGAATATCCTTGAGCAACAAGGCGTGCCTTAAATCTTTCAACAGTACCATCAGCATTATGCCTTACATTGAACCCCCAACGACTGCCAACAACATTCTTTCCTTCAGGCAATTCAACAAAGAAAAACTTCTTGATAGTCAACTCCTTGTGACTGTGAATATCCTTAAGCAACAAGGCGTGCCTTAAATCTTTCAACAGTACCATCAGCATTATACCTTACATTGAACACCCAACGACTGCCAACAACATTCTTTCGTTCAGGCAATTCAACAAGGAAAAACCTCTTGATAGTCAACTCCTTGTGACTGTGAATCCTTGAGCAACAAGGCATGCCTTAAATCTTTCAACAGTACCATCAGCATTATGCCTTACATTGAACCCCCAACGACTGCCAACAACATTCTTTCCTTCAGGCAATTCAACAAGGAAAAACCTCTTGATAGTCAACTCCTTGTGATTGTGAATATCTTGAGCAACAAGGCGTGCTTAAATCTTTCAACAGTACCATCAGCATTATGCCTTACATTGAACACCCAACGACTGCCAACAAAATTCTTTCCTTCAGGCAATTCAACAAGGAAAACCTCTTGATAGTCAACTCCTTGTGACTGTGAATATCCTTGAGCAACAAGGCGTGCCTTAAATCTTTCAACAGTACCATCAGCATTATGCCTTACATTGAACACCCAACGACTGCCAACAACATTCTTTCCTTCAGGCAATTCAACAAGGAAAAACCTCTTGATAGTCAACTCCTTGTGACTGTGAATATCCTTGAGCAACAAGGCGTGCCTTAAATCTTTCAACAGTACCATCAGCATTATGCCTTACATTGAACACCCAACGACTGCCAACAACATTCTTTCCTTCAGGCAATTCAACAAGGAAAAACCTCTTGATAGTCAACTCCTTGTGACTGTGAATATCCTTGAGCAACAAGGCATGCCTTAAATCTTTCAACAGTACCATCAGCATTATGCCTTACAACATTCTTTCCTTCAGGCAATTCAACAAGGAAAAACCTCTTGATAGTCAACTTCTTGTGATTGTGAATATCCTTGAGCAACAAGGCGTGCCGTAAATCTTTCAACAGTACCATCAGCATTATGCCTTACATTGAACACCCAACGACTGCCAACAATATTCTTTCCTTCAGGCAATTCAACAAGGAAAAACCTCTTGATAGTCAACTCCTTGTGACTGTGAATATCCTTGAGCAACAAGGCGTGCCTTAAATCTTTCAACAGTACCATCAGCATTATGCCTTACATTGAACACCCAACGACTTCCAACAACATTCTTTCCTTCAGGCAATTCAACAAGGAAAAACCTCTTGATAGTCAACTCCTTGTGACTGTGAATATCCTTGAGCAACAAGGCGTGCCTTAAATCTTTCAACAGTACCATCAGCATTATGCCTTACATTGAACACCCAACGACTGCCAACAACATTCTTTCCTTCAGGCAATTCAACAAGGAAAAACCTCTTGATAGTCAACTCCTTGTGACTTGTGAATATCCTTGAGCAACAAGGCGTGCCTTAAATCTTTCAACAGTACCATCAGCATTATGCCTTACATTGAACACCCAACGACTGCCAACAACATTCTTTCCTTCAGGCAATTCAACAAGGAAAAACCTCTTGATAGTCAACTCCTTGTGACTGTGAATATCCTTGAGCAACAAGGCGTGCCTTAAATCTTTCAACAGTACCATCAGCATTATGCCTTACATTGAACACCCAACGACTGCCAACAACATTCTTTCCTTCAGGCAATTCAACAAGGAAAAACCTCTTGATAGTCAACTCCTTGTGATGTGAATATCCTTGAGCAACAAGGCGTGCCTTAAATCTTTCAACAGTACCATCAGCATTATGCCTTACATTGAACACCCAACGACTGCCAACAACATTCTTTCCTTCAGGCAATTCAACAAGGAAAAACCTCTTGATAGTCAACTCCTTGTGACTGTGAATATCCTTGAGCAACAAGGCGTGCCTTAAATCTTTCAACAGTACCATCAGCATTATGCCTTACATTGAACACCCAACGACTGCCAACAACATTCTTTCCTTCAGGCAATTCAACAAGGAAAAACCTCTTGATAGTCAACTCCTTGTGACTGTGAATATCCTTGAGCAACAAGGCGTGCCTTAAATCTTTCAACAGTACCATCAGCATTATGCCTTACATTGAACACCCAACGACTGCCAACAACATTCTTTCCTTCAGGCAATTCAACAAGGAAAAACCTCTTGATAGTCAACTCCTTGTGACTGTGAATATCCTTGAGCAACAAGGCGTGCCTTAAATCTTTCAACAGTACCATCAGCATTATGCCTTACATTGAACACCCAACGACTGCCAACAACATTCTTTCCTTCAGGCAATTCAACAAGGAAAACCTCTTGATAGTCAACTCCTTGTGATTGTGAATATCCTTGAGCAACAAGGCGTGCCTTAAATCTTTCAACAGTACCATCAGCATTATGCCTTACATTGAACACCCAACGACTGCCAACAACATTCTTTCCTTCAGGCAATTCAACAAGGAAAAACCTCTTGATAGTCAACTCCTTGTGACTGTGAATATCCTTGAGCAACAAGGCGTGCCTTAAATCTTTCAACAGTACCATCAGCATTATGCCTTACATTGAACACCCAACGACTGCCAACAACATTCTTTCCTTCAGGCAATTCAACAAGGAAAAACCTCTTGATAGTCAACTCCTTGTGACTGTGAATATCCTTGAGCAACAAGGCGTGCCTTAAATCTTTCAACAGTACCATCAGCATTATGCCTTACATTGAACACCCAACGACTGCCAACAACATTCTTTCCTTCAGGCAATTCAACAAGGAAAAACCTCTTGATAGTCAACTCCTTGTGACTGTGAATATCCTTGAGCAACAAGGCGTGCCTTAAATCTTTCAACAGTACCATCAGCATTATGCCTTACACAAACGACTTCTTTCCTTCAGGCAATTCAACAAGGAAAAACCTCTTGATAGTCAACTCCTTGTGACTGTGAATATCCTTGAGCAACAAGGCGTGCCTTAAATCTTTCAACAGTACCATCAGCATTATGCCTTACATTGAACACCCAACGACTGCCAACAACATTCTTTCCTTCAGGCAATTCAACAAGGAAAAACCTCTTGATAGTCAACTCCTTGTGACTGTGAATATCCTTGAGCAACAAGGCGTGCCTTAAATCTTTCAACAGTACCATCAGCATTATGCCTTACATTGAACACCCAACGACTGCCAACAACATTCTTTCCTTCAGGCAATTCAACAAGGAAAAACCTCTTGATAGTCAACTCCTTGTGACTGTGAATATCCTTGAGCAACAAGGCGTGCCTTAAATCTTTCAACAGTACCATCAGCATTATGCCTTACATTGAACACCCAACGACTGCCAACAACATTCTTTCCTTCAGGCAATTCAACAAGGAAAAACCTCTTGATAGTCAACTCCTTGTGACTGTGAATATCCTTGAGCAACAAGGCGTGCCTTAAATCTTTCAACAGTACCATCAGCCCTTGAACACCCAACGACTGCCAACAACATTCTTTCCTTCAGGCAATTCAACAAGGAAAAACCTCTTGATAGTCAACTCCTTGTGACTGTGAATATCCTTGAGCAACAAGGCGTGCCTTAAATCTTTCAACAGTACCATCAGCATTATGCCTTACATTGAACACCCAACGACTGCCAACAACATTCTTTCCTTCAGGCAATTCAACAAGGAAAAACCTCTTGATAGTCAACTCCTTGTGACTGTGAATATCCTTGAGCAACAAGGCGTGCCTTAAATCTTTCAACAGTACCATCAGCATTATGCCTTGAACACCCAACGACTGCCAACAACATTCTTTCCTTCAGGCAATTCAACAAGGAAAAACCTCTTGATAGTCAACTCCTTGTGACTGTGAATATCCTTGAGCAACAAGGCGTGCCTTAAATCTTTCAACAGTACCATCAGCATTATGCCTTACATTGAACACCCAACGACTGCCAACAACATTCTTTCCTTCAGGCAATTCAACAAGGAAAAACCTCTTGATAGTCAACTCCTTGTGACTGTGAATATCCTTGAGCAACAAGGCGTGCCTTAAATCTTTCAACAGTACCATCAGCATTATGCCTTACATTGAACCCCAACGACTGCCAACAACATTCTTTCCTTCAGGCAATTCAACAAGGAAAAACCTCTTGATAGTCAACTCCTTGTGACTGTGAATATCCTTGAGCAACAAGGCGTGCCTTAAATCTTTCAACAGTACCATCAGCATTATGCCTTACATTGAACACCCAACGACTGCCAACAACATTCTTTCCTTCAGGCAATTCAACAAGGAAAAACCTCTTGATAGTCAACTCCTTGTGACTGTGAATATCCTTGAGCAACAAGGCGTGCCTTAAATCTTTCAACAGTACCATCAGCATTATACATTGAACACCCAACGACTGCCAACAACATTCTTTCCTTCAGGCAATTCAACAAGGAAAAACCTCTTGATAGTCAACTCCTTGTGACTGTGAATATCCTTGAGCAACAAGGCGTGCCTTAAATCTTTCAACAGTACCATCAGCATTATGCCTTACATTGAACACCCAACGACTGCCAACAACTTCCTTCAGGCAATTCAACAAGGAAAAACCTCTTGATAGTCAACTCCTTGTGACTGTGAATATCCTTGAGCAACAAGGCATGCCTTAAATCTTTCAACAGTACCATCAGCATTATGCCTTACATTGAACACCTCTGATAGCCAGCAACATGCCTAAATCTTTCAACAGTACATCAGCATTATGCCTTCATTGACAAGGCAACAGGAAAAACCTCTTGATAGTCAACTCCTTGTGACTGTGAATATCCTTGAGCAACAAGGCGTGCCTTAAATCTTTCAACAGTACCATCAGCATTATGCCTTACATTGAACACCCAACGACTGCCAACAACATTCTTTCCTTCAGGCAATTCAACAAGGAAAAACCTCTTGATAGTCAACTCCTTGTGACTGTGAATATCCTTGAGCAACAAGGCGTGCCTTAAATCTTTCAAAGTACCATCAGCATTATGCCTTACATTGAACACCCAACGACTGCCAACAACATTCTTTCCTTCAGGCAATTCAACAAGGAAAAACCTCTTGATAGTCAACTCCTTGTGACTGTGAATATCTTGAGCAACAAGGCGTGCCTTAAATCTTTCAACAGTACCATCAGCATTATGCCTTACATTGAACCCCCAACGACTGCCAACAACATTCTTTCCTTCAGGCAATTCAACAAGGAAAAACCTCTTGATAGTCAACTCCTTGTGATTGTAAATATCCTTGAGCAACAAGGCGTGCCTTAAATCTTTCAACAGTACCATCAGCATTATGCCTTACATTGAACACCCAACGACTGCCAACAACATTCTTTCCTTCAGGCAATTCAACAAGGAAAAACCTCTTGATAGTCAACTCCTTGTGACTGTGAATATACTTGAGCAACAAGGCGTGCCTTAAATCTTTCAACAGTACTATCAGCATTATGACTTACATTGAACACCCAACGACTGCCAACAAAATTCTTTCCTTCAGGCAATTCAACAAAGAAAAACTTCTTGATAGTCAACTCCTTGTGACTGTGAATATCCTTAAGCAACAAGGCGTGCCTTAAATCTTTCAACAGTACCATCAGCATTATACCTTACATTGAACACCCAACGACTGCCAACAACATTCTTTCCTTCAGGCAATTCAACAAGGAAAAACCTCTTGATAGTCAACTCCTTGTGACTGTTAATATCCTTGAGCAACAAGGCGTGCCTTAAATCTTTCAACAGTAACATCAGCATTATGCCTTACATTGACACCCCAACGACTGCCAACAACATTCTTTCCTTCAGGCAATTCAACAAGGAAAAACCTCTTGATAGTCAACTCCTTGTGACTGTGAATATCCTTGAGCAACAAGGCATGCCTTAAATCTTTCAACAGTACCATCAGCATTATGACTTACATTGAACACCCAACGACTGCCAACAACATTCTTTCCTTCAGGCAATTCAACAAGGTAAAACCTCTTGATAGTCAACTCCTTGTGACTGTGAATATCCTTCAGCAACAAGGCGTGCCGTAAATCTTTCAACAGTACCATCAGCATTATGCCTTACCTTGAACACCCAACGACTGCCAACAACATTCTTTCCTTCAGGCAATTCAACAAGGAAAAAGCTCTTGATAGTAAACTCCTTGTGACTGTGAATATCCTTGAGCAACAAGGCGTGCCTTAAATCTTTCAACAGTACCATCAGCATTATGCCTTACATTGAACACCCAAGACTGCCAACAACATTCTTTCCTTCAGGCAATTCAACAAGGAAAAACCTCTTGATAGTCAACTCCTTGTGACTGTGAATATCCTTGAGCAACAAGGCGTGCCTTAAATCTTTCAACAGTACCATCAGCATTATGCCTTACATTGAACCCCCAACGACTGCCAACAACATTTTTTCCTTCAGGCAATTCAACAAGGAAAAACCTCTTGATAGTCAACTCCTTGTGATTGTGAATATCCTTGAGCAACAAGGCGTGCCTTAAATCTTTCAACAGTACCATCAGCATTATGCCTTACATTGAACACCCAACGACTGCCAACAACATTCTTTCCTTCAGGCAATTCAACAAGGAAAAACCTCTTGATAGTCAACTCCTTGTGACTGTGAATATACTTGAGCAACAAGGCGTGCCTTAAATCTTTCAACAGTACCATTAGCATTATGACTTACATTGAACACCCAACGACTGCCAACAACATTCTTTCCTTCAGGCAATTCAACAAGGTAAATCCTCTTGATAGTCAACTCCTTGTGACTGTGAATATCTTTCAGCAACAAGGCGTGCCGTAAATCTTTCAACAGTACCATCAGCATTATGACTTACCTTGAACACCCAACGACTGCCAACAACATTCTTTCCTTCAGGCAATTCAACAAGGAAAAAGCTCTTGATAGTAAACTCCTTGTGACTGTGAATATCCTTGAGCAACAAGGCGTGCCTTAAATCTTTCAACAGTACCATCAGCATTATGCCTTACATTGAACACCCAACGACTGCCAACAACATTCTTTCCTTCAGGCAATTCAACAAGGAAAAACCTCTTGATAGTCAACTCCTTGTGACTGTGAATATACTTGAGCAACAAGGCGTGCCTTAAATCTTTCAACAGTACCATTAGCATTATGACTTACATTGAGCACCCAACGACTGCCAACAACATTCTTTCCTTCAGGCAATTCAACAAGGAAAAACCTCTTGATAGTCAACTCCTTGTGACTGTGAATATCCTTGAGCAACAAGGCGTGCCTTAAATCTTTCAACAGTACCATCAGCATTATACCTTACATTGAACACCCAACGACTGCCAACAACATTCTTTCCTTCAGGCAATTCAACAAGGAAAAACCTCTTGATAGTCAACTCCTTGTGACTGTGAATATCCTTCAGCAACAAGGCGTGCCTTAAATCTTTCAACAGTACCATCAGCATTATGCCTTACATTGAACACCCAAGGACTGCAACAACATTCTTTCCTTCAGGCAATTCAACAAGGAAAAAGCTCTTGATAGTCAACTTCTTGTGACTGTGAATATACTTGAGCAACAAGGCGTGCCTTAAATCTTTCAACAGTACCATTAGCATTATGCCTTACATTGAACCCCCAACGACTGCTAACAAAATTCTTTCCTTCAGGCAATTCAACAAGGAAAAACCTCTTGATAGTCAACTCCTTGTGACTGTGAATATACTTGAGCAACAAGGCGTGCCTTAAATCTTTCAACTTGAACATCACAGTTCATTCCCTCAACCATTTTGCCTTTGACTAACTTTGATGCATTATCAATACCCAAATGACCAAATCGACAATGCCACAGTTGCATATCAGAGTTTTCTCTTGCAATATGGACATTTATATCTTGACAACATTTCAAGACATACAGTTTTTGTTGCATTTCACCAATAGCCAACAATTTAGAAATTCTTGTGATTTTGCATTGGTTGCCAACAAAATCCACAGTAGCACCAAGTTTTGTCATTACATGAACAGACAATAAATTCTTCCCAATATCAGGTAAATACAGAACATCTTGAAGTGCAGCAACAACATAAGCTACCACGCTACAATCGAACGATCTACATAAGGCTACTACGCAGCGGTAAATAAGCAGTAATCATCATAACTGAACATGAATAATGAGTTCTTAACTTATAACACTTATTGCAAAATAAGAACTGAAGAAGTTTGTAAAGGCAAGAAAGGCGAGCCAATAGTAGAGAGCACAACATTCGGGTATGTTATACATGGAGGTGACAGAACAAGTGGTACGTGCATGTATGTGAAAGACAGCAAAGATTTTGAGAGACTTTACAGTCTTGATGTTCTTGGAATAGAAGATAGGGGAGAAGACGACCTGTCAGACATTCACAGAGAATTTAATGAAAATTTAGTCAGAAGTAAAGATGGGAGATATATGAAGCAAAAATACCCTGGATTCCAGGAAGCAAGATGACAGAAAGTAATGAAGCTCGCGCCTTAGGAGTGTAGAGAGGAAGCTAGATAGAAATCCAGAATTGGAAAGAGCATATCAAGACATTTTAGAGATACAGCTGAAAGAGGGAATAGTAGGGAGAGTACCAGAGTAGGAGGCAGGTAGGGAGAGAATATTCTCATAAACCGGCAGTTAGAGAAGGGGCAGCAACAACAAAAGTGCGCATAGTGTTTGATGCAAATGCTAGGCCAAGTCCAATCGGAAACAGCCTTAATGAATGTATGTACGCTGGCCTAGCTTTGCAACAACAATTATGGGACATCATTGTGAGAGCAAGAATGTCTGCACATTTGTTAATAGGAGACCTGCAAAAGGCATTCCTACAGATATGTATAGCTCAAGAGGATAGAAATGCATTTAGGTTTCTATTTAACATCAATAGCAAAGAGGAACATCTACGCTTTTCAAGAGTGCAATTTGAAGCAGAAGGGAGCCCATTCATTTTAGGAGCAACACTGAGGTATCATATTGACCAGTACAGAGACATTTATAAGGAAACAGTTGAAGATTTGCTAGAGAACACTTACGTGGACAATCTAATGACAACAGGACACTGCAAAGAACAGTTAGATAAATTCAAGATCGAAGCAACAGATATTCTAGAGAAAGATGAAGTTTCCCGTCCACAAATGGGAATCTGATATCAAAGAGCTAGAGAGTGATGGAATGCAAAATCCAAGCACGATTTTAGTCTATAAGTGGGATAAAGAGAATGATTCTGTTAAAATCCAGGTTCCAAAGCAAACAAACAGTGAAACAGTAAAAAAGAAAACAATTTTGAGTATGTTAGGGAGTATTTATGATCCATTGGGGCTGATGTCACCAACACTTGCTGAATGAAAGAGTATCTACAGAGAGGCATGCAAGGAAAGCAGTTAATGGAACAAGGAAGTTCCTCCGTCTGTAAAAAAGGACTGGATCAAATGGACAAGTCAGTTGCGCAGTGTCAAAGTTCCAAGAACCCTTACAAAGGATATCAAGAAAGTCAAAGCTATTCATCTTTATACATTCGCTGATGCAAGCAATAAGGCATGCGCGACATTCATATTTATACTTTGTTTTGTCATATTGTGATTTTTGCAAGCAGGTGAATTTCAAGAGTACAATTTGTTGTGCTACTGATATTGCACATTATGTTCATTACCCATTGTGAAATGCCGATAATTACTCGCTACAGATAATTCTCGCGTTTATGGTTATATTTGTTTATGCTTATTTTTAGTTAGAAGGTATTAGCTCATCGCGCGTTAGTTTTCATGCTTTCCGGTAACGTTGTGCACTATAAACTCGTATTCATTGTTTTTCCATTTATATTTCATTTATCCCATTTACATCTGCCTTAGCATAAGATGCAGAAGCAAATCACGTATTACTAGAACAATAGTTTTCAAAGTTCTATACTTTTAATTCTCTGCCCTTGCATGCATTCTACACATCAGAAATTCATTCAGAAATCGTCGATTGTTTATGCCCTTGATACAAATTAATAAAAAAATGAAAAACTGCAAAGAAGTACTTCTAACTAGCCCACTAGTACATAAAGAAGGAAGCAAAAGTTCTCGCTTATATGCGCTCAATTGACAGCAATGCTTTTAACACAGCAGTTGTGCTTTGGAAGCATCTTCCACTTGGATGCGATCGACTTGCTAACCTTCTTGTAGATTCTGCAAAGAAACAAATGAATTGTTGTTATCATATCAACAAGCGTTGTAAGAGAGTTTTGTGATGTACAAAGCAGGAATGTTTTGGCAAAGTTAAATGGATTCATTTTTGTCAAGAAGAGTCACTGGCATATACCATTCAAAACAATCTTCTTAAAAGTGCACCAAGGCTACTTTATTTTCGAACCATTCATCCACTCTTTATTCAGAACATTGTCAATCACGTTTCTAAGTATCAATTACTTAATTATCATGGGAATGTCACTCTCTTAATTATCATGGGAACAGTCTTTCAACTTTCAACTAGCCACTTTCAAATAAGGCACTGTGAGCACTAACCTCTTGTTTGTGCCAACCCCATAAAGATACCCATCGGAGCCGCATGAAACGTCGACCAGTGCTCCACTGTTCTTCAAAGGGCCTTTCCATCCGTTACGGCATCGCTTGACATAGAGCTGGCGATTCTTGCCAATGCCGATTATGCGATCAGATTTGTCCACAGTGATTCTTGTAACGCCACCAGAATTGCGGATAAGAATCCATCGACCATTGAGTCCGTTCTTCTTCCAAAGCCGGTTCTTCATTCCCACTCCAACTATACGTCCGTCCAGCAACTGAGCGACCGATTTTACGCAGCAGGAGTTCGGAACCTGACGCCATGATGAGCTATCTACGGAGGATTTTATGTACAATTTGTGGTCCACTCCAACGCCAACCAGGTTTCCATTTTTGAGAGCAAGAATGTTGGTCACCTGAAATGACAGCAAAGCAAAATGATCAAAGATCTTGATTGAACATTTGTATGGCTCTTGTTGAACGTGAAAATGGGTATTAGAGGTATCAAATATAATAAATCGCTAAACTGTTGGTTCCAAAGTAGATGCTTGTGTTTGGAGCATGTCAGTGTCGTGTTTTTAATTATGTTTTGAATAAACGGGGATCAGATCCGCTAGTTTGATTGAAGCAGCAAGGGCTGATTTATTATTGGTATTGACGCAGAGATAAATTTTCTACACAGACATAGAGCAACTTTCTGCGGCTATTAATATGGTGAACTTACACTTCCACTTTTTGAAACAGCAAACCATGGAGAATTCAGGGACAGCTTGAAGTGCAGATTATTCGACATGCCGACACCAATGATCTTGGCAGTAAGTCGTCTGTCTTGGACCTGTATGGATTTTATGCAACACGTGTGATGTCCTCCAAATCTCCATTTGACCTTAGCAACACCTTTAAGTCGACTTGTGTAAATTTTGTTGTTTAATCCAACACCTATTATCAAGATAATTTTTAATACATTCAAAAGATCAGCCCAAGGAAACTGAATGAACACGATGGATATTTGTCTAATAATAATAAGCGTATAAGTTTTCTATATACTGAAGACATATTCCAAAACCTTACTGTATGTTAGATGTGTGGACACATCATCTCGGACGTAGATATCTTTTACGCAGCAAGAGCCAGGAATCTTCTGCCATCGACCATTCAAGCCTGGTCTTCGATATATGAAATTGTCCATGCCGATGCCATAAAGTTGACCAGTCACTCCAGCCACTGCTTTGACTGTTCCTGAGTTGGCGCATGGCCCTACCCAAGGGCTGTTCAATGTCTTCTTTGAATAGAGTTTACCATTCATACCGACTCCGACAAACACAGGCCTTCTGCCCATCTTGTTTCTTACCGTTGTCAAATCTTTTACGCAGCAAGATCTAGGTACCAGCTTCCAGGGTGCAGTTAAAGATTTCTTTAGATAGAGGTGCCTGCCGACGAGTTGAGAGGTCATGAGGTCATAGTACAGAGTTCATTTAGAAATTGCGGAATACTGCCATTTTAGTGATACATGATATATGAAGAATAGAACAAAGACCGTCCTCAAATTTTGCTGTTGTTATCAGTTTGATCAAGAAAAGGTGCTTCCAATGCCAAACAGGTCATCAGCAGGACTGTGCCGCTATTTACGTCCCACCCTTGCATCAAGTGCCACTTGAGCCTTCTAACTCAATGGCCCAATTCTATCAAGCCGACTACGGAAGTAAGAGAGTGAGGAAATACCTGTTCGTTCCCACACCGACAATAAAGCCGTTGTTCATGACGTGAATTTGAGTCACACAGCAAGAACCAGGGACCTTAATCCAAGTGAATTTTTTTCCTACACCCCCTCGCATCCAAAGGTTATTGTCCATGCCAACAGCCAAGATTTTCCCATTCAGCTGAAAGACACGACTCCGTGCTTGCTCGCTACTTTGGATGGCAGCAGCGACCAACAGTATAAGGCTTGTGTAGAACAGCATCGTCCGAAATTTAGGCTTTGGAAGAAAAGCAGTTTTCATTGCTTGTTGTCCTGCCCACAAAGTATTGCGGACACATAAAACTTAATAGTTCTCTTAAAAGTGCTACAAGCAAAGGTTGATTGTTGAAATTAAAAAATTCCACGCGCTTCGAGCTGTTTAACAGAACGTTCCTAAAACACAAACGCAAAACTTTATAGTCTCGTGTCTTTCTGCGGGTCATGGACCAGATTTCACAAACAAAATGGGCGTTCACTATCAACTCACTATCAATTCTAAATAGTCATTACTCTCTTGCGACCCATTTGCCAAAATCGTTTTGTCCGCCTTTGATGTCTACTCTTGTGTGCTTAATTGTAGGGGATGGGTCATATTGCATTTTTCAAAAATTTTACCCTTCATAGCATTTTATAATGACCCCCTCCATTTATGGAAATTCCAAAGGACGACCAACCCCCTCATTTTATTTTCAATCCCCCATATTAGACATTTTAAACTTCTCAGAAAAAATGGCTTGGCTTCGTCCAAAACTCTTTTAAAGAAAAAATAAATCAGACCCTAAAATTTCAAAAGCGTTTACTCATTGTCGTCAGCCATACTTAAATTGTCTTTTAACTCTGTTGTTTTGCTTCTTGTTCTTGAGCTCTATGCCTCTGCCGTTCACCAGCTAACATGTTTTCGACTCTGACCAAAAGTGCACTTGCAATATCTCACCCCCCCTCATTTTATTTTCACCCTCCCATTTTAGATGCTTATTTACGATTTTCCCTGCAGTTCATTTTATTATGACCCGTCCGCTTTATGAAAATCTAGGAAAATGTCCACCCCCCTCTTTATTCGATCCCCCCCTACAATTAAGCACATAAGAGTAATAAGCATCCTCAATAAGCTGACTTAGTTTGCCTAGCGTTTCCTCTAAAACTGTTTTAATCTTTGATATGATAACAGTTGTCCCATGTCCCCAAAACAAGGTGTCCTCCTTCAAATTAAGCTACAATTAAGAACTTTCAAAGCACATTTCTAATGGCGATTACCTAGCTCTTTTTCTACCAAGCACCACGAGGAGATTCTAGTAAAACTTCTAAGTGGATTAGTAGCAAACCTCTGATCGTTCTACAAAAGTTTGTAAGCGAGTACACAAATGTTTGCTTTAAGTTTATGACTTTCTAAAGCTGAAAACTGCAATTCAATTATCTTAATCCTCAACAATGTCCGAATGTCATCATGCATTGTTGACCTTTAGATAAAAGGACAGGAACACTCTCCTCGATTGCTAGAGGGCGTGATCAAACACAAATTTGGACTAAATTCGCTAGCAGTTTCAAACTTTTGCCACATTGCTTCTCTTACGGTTTTAAAATCTATTGGATATTTTAAGCTTCCCTTGGAAATGGGAAGTTTGACAACATAAGTGGAACGTGTCCCAAAGCACCAAATATCGTTTCCTTTACTAGTTCTGTCAAGGAGTTTCCTCCCATCGAATTGCGAATTGGTGTTCACAATGTAATGTCACAAATAAGACACATGAAGCAGCATGTCGCCTTAAAGTTAGCATCATGTCGTAAGAAATTGTTGTTTTTCGTCAGTATTTTCGTCAGCCTGAAGAAATTAACCTTAAACGTCTGCTTAAACGAATGTAAATTTTCTTCATTTTTTGAGCACAATTAACGCGACGGTAATTGATATATTTTGCAGATATTTCTACGTTAAAAAGAAAGCTCCTGGTGGAGGTACTGAAACTTTTTCGTTACATCACTTGTGAGAAGAAGTTGAAATAACGTATTAGGAGTGATTTAGATAACTTTACAGAAGTAATTATATGAAATATCAGAGGGATTTTGGATCTTCTTCATATCTTGAGCATGTTTGCTGAAACCAAGCTATTCTGATAAAACTAACTCTGACAAGACTTCACCTTCTAATAGCATACAACATAGAAATACTGAATGCTAGAGATACAAACCACTAACCTGGAATTTGCCAGTACTGTCTGAAGTTCTTTCCGGAATGACCTAAATCGTAGCTACGCCTCCTTATATAGCGCTTGTGTGTCATTGTGTTTGATTCAACGAAGGCCCCGGACACAAAATGGTTAATGAAGTGAAAAACTTTCTTTGTTGCGTCAAACCATAACAGGAACACATACCCTTTGCGACAGAAAAACAGGCCCATAAATTATGCGCCAGAACAAAGTAATCCCCAGTTGGGGGATCCAGACATTTGGCTTCCAATTCTCAATCAGTTTTGCTTAAGAACATCTAACTTTTCGATGTTGATTTCCGATTACTAACATTCTCGTCGATATTATTCCCTGTATTGTTATGTGATTATTGTTATTACTTCAAAGAAAACCAAAAAAAGAGATATGGGTTTTTGTAATTAAATGAATCCCCTTATCGTTAGCCTTGAGACAAGAGAGTCCCTTGATGAGCATTAAGGCAAAAAGACAAAATCAAAATGTCCCAAAGTCTTTCTTTCGATAAGACGATCTTTACGCCAAACATTTTGAATAAGTTACTTTGCTTCTGTACGGTTTTTCCACATCGTAGATTCGTAAAATCAGGCACAGACTTTCGCAAGCACTATTCTCGCAAACATGCCCAATAATAACCTAAACCGTACAAGCTATAAATCCATTCTTCATGTTGAAAAGATCTTTCACAAGCACTGGTCTCGAAAACATGCCCAATAATAACCTAAACCGTACAAGCTATAAATCCATTCTTCATGTTGAAAAGATCTTTCACAAGCAATGGTCTCGCAAACATGCACGATAATAACCTAAACCGTACAAGCTATAAATCCATGCTTCATGTTGAAAAGATCTTTCACAAGCACTGGTCTCGCAAACATGCCCAATAATAACTAAACCGTACAAGCTATAAATCCATTCTTCATGTTGAAAAGATCTTTCACAAGCACTATTCTCGCAAACATGCCCAATAATAACCTAAACCGTACAAGCTATAAATCCATGCTTCATGTTGAAAAGATCTTTCACAAGCACTGGTCTCTCAAACATGCCATAATAACCTAAACCGTACAAGCTATAAATCCATTCTTCATGTTGAAAAGATCTTTCACAAGCACTATTCTCGCAAACATGCCCAATAATAACCTAAACCGTACAAGCTAAAAATTCATTCTTCATGTTGAAAAGATCTTTTACAAGCACTGGTCTCGAAAACATGCCCAATAATAACCTAAACCGTACAAGCTATAAATCCATTCTTCATGTTGAAAAGATCTTTCACAAGCACTGGTCTCGCAAACATGCACGATAATAACCTAAACCGTACAAGCTATAAATCCATACTTTGTTGAAAAGATTTTCACAAGCACTGGTCTCGCAAACATGCCCAATAATAACCTAAACCGTACAAGCTATAAATCCATTCTTCATGTTGAAAAGATCTTTCACAAGCACTGGTCTCGCAAACATGCCCAATAATAACCTAAACCGTACAAGCTATAAATCCATGCTTCATGTTGAAAAGATCTTTCACAAGCACTGGTCTCGCAAACATGCCCGATAATAACCTAAACCGTACAAGCTATAAATCCATTCTTCATGTTGAAAAGATCTTTCGCAAGCACTGGTCTCGCAAACATGCCCAATAATAACCTAAACCGTACAAGCTATAAATCCATTCTTCATGTTGAAAAGATCTTTCACAAGCACTGTTCTCGCAAACATGCCCAATAATAACCTAAACCGTACAAGCTATAAATCCATTCTTCATGTTGAAAAGATCTTTCACAAGCACTATCTCTCAAACATGCCCAATAATAACCTAAACCGTACAAGCTAAAAATTCATTCTTCATGTTGAAAAGATCTTTTACAAGCACTGGTCTCGAAAACATGCCCAATAATAACCTAAACCGTACAAGCTATAAATCCATTCTTCATGTTGAAAAGATCTTTCACAAGCACTGTTCTCGCAAACATGCCCAATAATAACCTAAACCGTACAAGCTATAAATCCATTCTTCATGTTGAAAAGATCTTCACAAGCACTGGTCTCGCAAACATGCCCAATAATAACCTAAACCGTACAAGCTATAAATCCATGCTTCATGTTGAAAAGATCTTTCACAAGCACTGGTCTCGCAAACATGCCAATAATAACCTAAACCGTACAAGCTATAAATCCATGCTTCATGTTGAAAAGATCTTCACAAGCACTGGTCTCGCAAACATGCACAATAATAACCTAAACCGTACAAGCTATAAATCCATTCATGTTGAAAAGATCTTTCACAAGCACTGGTCTCGCAAACATGCCCTAATAACCTAAACCGTACAAGCTATAAATCCATTTCATGTTGAAAAGATCTTTCACAAGCACTGGTCTCGCAAACATGCCCGATAATAACCTAAACCGTACAAGCTATAAATCCATTCTTCATGTTGAAAAGATCTTTCACAAGCACTGGTCAAACATGCACAATAATAACCTAAACCGTACAAGCTATAAATCCATTCTTCATGTTGAAAAGATCTTTCACAAGCACTGGTCTCGCAAACATGCCCAATAATAACCTAAACCGTACAAGCTATAAATCCATTTTCATGTTGAAAAGATCTTACACAAGCACTGGTCTCAAACATGCAATAATAACCTAAACCGTACAAGCTATAAATCCATTTTCATGTTGAAAAGATCTTTCACAAGCACTGGTCTCGCAAACATGCCCAATAATAACCTAAACCGTACAAGCTATAAATCCATTCTTCATGTTGAGAAGATCTTTCACAAGCACTGGTCTCGAAAACATACTCAATAATATCCTAAACCGTACAAGCTATAAATCCATTCTTCATGTTGAAAAGATCTTTCGCAAGCACTATTCTCGCCAAACATGCCCAATAATAACCTACACCGTACAAGCTATAAATCAATTCTTAATGTTGAAAAGATCTTTCACAAGCACTGGTCTCGCAAACATGCCCAATAATAACCTAAACCGTACAAGCTATAAATCCATTCTTCATGTTGAAAAGATCTTACACAAGCACTGGTCTCGCAAACATGCCAGATAATAACCTAAACCGTACAAGCTATAAATCCATTCTTCATGTTGAAAAGATCTTTCACAAGCACTGGTCTCGCAAACATGCACGATAATAACCTAAACCGTACAAGCTATAAATCCATACTTTGTGTTGAAAAGATCTTTCACAAGCATCTTGCCATGGTAATGATTCGTTGAGAACCTAAGCAGAAATATTTTAACAAAACTTAACCTCGTCGCTCTTTACCATTTCTCCAACTCTAAGTAATTCTAGAAGTACTCTGGGTAGGGTGGAATTATTTGCTTACAAAGACCCCTATAACATTACATTGGTGACAGGAGAAGTATTGATTGGCTATGGGAAAGATGCAGAAGATGCAGCTACAAGAGCAGCTTCACAAAGATAAAAAAGGATAGAGAAAATGGGACATGAATCTGTAAGCCCTTGTGCGATGTTGAAGGCGATGTTCACTTTGAACAGAGGTGAGAGCGCGTACACTTATATGCCAACACTATTTTAAAAGATGTATTTGAGCAATTAGAAATGAATTAAGTGTAGGAGGCGACACGATTTCACTGGACTTGATTCAGTTAGGAGAGTTCCACACCCTATTTGGCAACTGGTCGTCCGCAGTTTCGAATGGTGCTTTTCAACCAGTGTCCCGTTCTATTTCGCTCGTACTCAGCACTGCATCCTGGCGCCGCTCCCAACATCCAGTGGGAATGTGGGGAAGACCAATGAAACCAGACCCTTTGGGACCGGCACTAGCTAACATCTTTGTCGGCTTTTATGAAAACAAGCTTTTTAGATAAACTTTTGAACCCGCGGTCTATTTTCGCTATGTCGATAACAAGTACCTATTTTCGACTTGGAGCTGGAGTGGGACTCTTTTCACGGAAAACTCGACTCGTTAAGTCTAGCCTTTTTCACCAGTGTCTATAGGAAACCGGTATTTACTGGTCAATATTTGCTGGAATTCCTTTAGCCCAAAAGATAGGTAAATTGGTCACATTAAAACGTTGTTCACAGGGCGCTTAAGATTTGCTCTAAAACTAAGCTCACTTCTGAACTCGATACAATAAAACGTATCATTTTTGACAAGTATTTTCGCCTGAAAAGTGCCCTGTCTACCTCAAATAAAAGAGCCATCATTTTCTGTCATTCAGCGGTGAATCCTTGTGTGGTTTACAATGCTAAGACCATATTTTCCTTCACCCAAAGGATTCCATTTTATGCTCGTCATAAAAGTTTAGTCGTATACGAATTTTGTTGCAGATGTGAAGCTCGGCACTACTCAAAGATTGGAGGAAACAATAAAACAGAATGTTCCCACGAGCATAAGGACCAAAACGTCTGCAGAAAGAGAGCAGCCGCGTCGAAATTGTAAAAGACGCAATGCCCAAATTAATTGCGATTCGGCCATAGGACAACATCTTTTGGAGAATCCAGATTGCACCGTAACATACAGTGACGACAATTTTCGTATAATTGGGCAAGCTAAGTCGTCTTTTCACCTAGGTGTTTTGGAGTCTGTCTATATTTCAATGGAAAATCCCTCATTTGCACACTGTTGGGAGTCCACCATTTTGCATTCTCAAGCTTACATTTTACTGCTGTTCATTGATTCCGTCGGGTTTCTTTGTTAGTCAAATGCATAGGCGCCGACTTTTACTTTTCCTTGGGGGCTCAAAATTTTAATTAAAAAAAATTAATAAAAAATAAAAGGTAGAGAAATTCCCTGTCGCTTTAATAACATAATACAACATATGTAGTATGTATAATAACAAAACAAAACATTTAAATAAAGCAGATTTAACATAATGGTCTACGGAATCATCAGTTCAATTCTTTGGTTAGTGTTTCTTCGATAGAATAAGCTTGTTTTGTTATTGTCCATCTGTCCATTTTGTTATTGTCCGTCTCACAACAAATTTGTCCATCTTGAAAAGCAGGTACGATCAAATGCTCAGTGAGAGCTATTAAATTCGAGTTTTCATCCAAAGTAGGGATGTAATTTTTTTGTAAATTATTGGTTATGGTTTAGTGCCTTTGCTCAGTTTGACCATTAAGACACCGTTCGATTTCCGCAATAGAGAAGTTAAAATATCAACACATGACGTCGGAGACAGAAAGTTTAGACTAAATTGTTTACAAGGGATATATTTGATTCAACTTACTCTTTAACAATAGAGAAATTTCACAATTTTGAGACTTAGAATAAACATATACCTTCCTTCAGCTGTTCTTCGCTAAATTTTCAGCCCAGTGGTGAATTTCAAACGAAAACAAAACATGCCCGCCGTTTCTAAAAGACTGAACACTACAAAACCCAGGCTGAATCTCCAAACCGGGAGTAGCGAGTCCTATCCACCAGAGGTCAATTTTACAACCAATCTGCCCAACTATTCTCAACGCGCGTTTCGTGGAGGTAACAAAATCAACGACGTCAGTCGCGATATCGAGGTGATTAAAGAGAAAGATTCCAAAATATGCCCGTCGTTTCTAAAAGAATGAACTCTCCAAGAACAGGCTGAATCTCGAAGCTGGAGTAGCGAGTCCTATCCACCAGAGGTCAATTTTACAACCAATCTGCCCAACTATTCTCAACGCGCGTTTCGTGGAGGTAACGTAAATCAACGACGTCAGTCGCGATATCGAGGTGATTAAAGAGAAAGATTCCAAAATATGCCCGTCGTTTCTAAAAGAATGAACTCTCCAAGAACAGACTGAATCTCGAAGCTGGGAGTAGCGAGTCCTATCCACCAGAGGTCAATTTTACAACCAATCTGCCCAACTATTCTCAACGCGCGTTTCGTGGAGGTAACATAAATCAACGACGTCAGTCGCGATATCGAGGTGATTAAAGAGAAAGATTCCAAAATATGCCCGTCGTTTCTAAAAGAATGAACTCTCCAAGAACAGGCTGAATCTCGAAGCTGGGAGTAGCGAGTCCTATCCACCAGAGGTCAATTTTACAACCAATCTGCCCAACTATTCTCAACGCGCGTTTCGTGGAGGTAACGTAAATCAACGACGTCAGTCGCGATATCGAGGTGATTAAAGAGAAAGATTCCAAAATATGCCCGTCGTTTCTAAAAGAATGAACTCTCCAAGAACAGGCTGAATCTCGAAGCTGGGAGTAGCGAGTCCTATCCACCAGAGGTCAATTTTACAACCAATCTGCCCAACTATTCTCAACGCGCGTTTCGTGGAGGTAACGTAAATCAACGACGTCAGTCGCGATATCGAGGTGATTAAAGAGAAAGATTCCAAAATATGCCCGTCGTTTCTAAAAGAATGAACTCTCCAAGAACAGGCTGAATCTCGAAGCTGGGAGTAGCGAGTCCTATCCACCAGAGGTCAATTTTACAACCAATCTGCCCAACATTCTCAACGCGCGTTTCGTGGAGGTAACATAAATCAACGACGTCAGTCGCGATATCGAGGTGATTAAAGAGAAAGATTCCAAAATATGCCCGTCGTTTCTAAAAGAATGAACTCTCCAAGAACAGGCTGAATCTCGAAGCTGGGAGTAGCGAGTCCTATCCACCAGAGGTCAATTTTACAACCAATCTGCCCAACTATTCTCAACGCGCGTTTCGTGGAGGTAACGTAAATCAACGACGTCAGTCGCGATATCGAGGTGATTAAAGAGAAAGATTCCAAAATATGCCCGTCGTTTCTAAAAGAATGAACTCTCCAAGAACAGGCTGAATCTCGAAGCTGGGAGTAGCGAGTCCTATCCACCAGAGGTCAATTTTACAACCAATCTGCCCAACTATTCTCAACGCGCGTTTCGTGGAGGTAACATAAATCAACGACGTCAGTCGCGATATCGAGGTGATTAAAGAGAAAGATTCCAAATATGCCCGTCGTTTCTAAAAGAATGAACTCTCCAAGAACAGGCTGAATCTCGAAGCTGGAGTAGCGAGTCCTATCCACCAGAGGTCAATTTTACAACCAATCTGCCCAACTATTCTCAACCGCGCGTTTCGTGGAGGTAACATAAATCAACGACGTCAGTCGCGATATCGAGAGGTGAATAAAGAGAAAGATTCCAAAATATGCCCGTCGTTTCTAAAAGAATGAACTCTCCAAGAACAGGCTGAATCTCGAAGCTGGAGTAGCGAGTCCTATCCACCAGAGGTCAATTTTACAACCAATCTGCCCAACTATTCTCAACGCGCGTTTCGTGGAGGTAACGTAAATCAACGACGTCAGTCGCGATATCGAGGTGATTAAAGAGAAAGATTCCAAAATATGCCCGTCGTTTCTAAAAGAATGAACTCTCCAAGAACAGGCTGAATCTCGAAGCTGGGAGTAGCGAGTCCTATCCACCAGAGGTCAATTTTACAACCAATCTGCCCAACTATTCTCAACGCGCGTTTCGTGGAGGTAACATAAATCAACGACGTCAGTCGCGATATCGAGGTGATTAAAGAGAAAGATTCCAAAATATGCCCGTCGTTTCTAAAAGAATGAACTCTCCAAGAACAGGCTGAATCTCGAAGCTGGGAGTAGCGAGTCCTATCCACCAGAGGTCAATTTTACAACCAATCTGCCCAACTATTCTCAACGCGCGTTTCGTGGAGGTAACATAAATCAACGACGTCAGTCGCGATATCGAGGTGATTAAAGAGAAAGATTCCAAAATATGCCCGTCGTTTCTAAAAGAATGAACTCTCCAAGAACAGGCTGAATCTCGAAGCTGGGAGTAGCGAGTCCTATCCACCAGAGGTCAATTTTACAACCAATCTGCCCAACTATTCTCAACGCGCGTTTCGTGGAGGTAACGTAAATCAACGACGTCAGTCGCGATATCGAGGTGATTAAAGAGAAAGATTCCAAAATATGCCCGTCGTTTCTAAAAGAATGAACTCTCCAAGAACAGGCTGAATCTCGAAGCTGGGAGTAGCGAGTCCTATCCACCAGAGGTCAATTTTACAACCAATCTGCCCAACTATTCTCAACGCGCGTTTCGTGGAGGTAACATAAATCAACGACGTCAGTCGCGATATCGAGGTGATTAAAGAGAAAGATTCCAAAATATGCCCGTCGTTTCTAAAAGAATGAACTCTCCAAGAACAGACTGAATCTCGAAGCTGGGAGTAGCGAGTCCTATCCACCAGAGGTCAATTTTACAACCAATCTGCCCAACTATTCTCAACGCGCGTTTCGTGGAGGTAACGTAAATCAACGACGTCAGTCGCGATATCGAGGTGATTAAAGAGAAAGATTCCAAAATATGCCCGTCGTTTCTAAAAGAATGAACTCTCCAAGAACAGGCTGAATCTCGAAGCTGGGAGTAGCGAGTCCTATCCACCAGAGGTCAATTTTACAACCAATCTGCCCAACTATTCTCAACGCGCGTTTCGTGGAGGTAACATAAATCAACGACGTCAGTCGCGATATCGAGGTGATTAAAGAGAAAGATTCCAAAATATGCCCGTCGTTTCTAAAAGAATGAACTCTCCAAGAACAGGCTGAATCTCGAAGCTGGGAGTAGCGAGTCCTATCCACCAGAGGTCAATTTTACAACCAATCTGCCCAACTATTCTCAACGCGCGTTTCGTGGAGGTAACATAAATCAACGACGTCAGTCGCGATATCGAGGTGATTAAAGAGAAAGATTCCAAAATATGCCCGTCGTTTCTAAAAGAATGAACTCTCCAAGAACAGACTGAATCTCGAAGCTGGGAGTAGCGAGTCCTATCCACCAGAGGTCAATTTTACAACCAATCTGCCCAACTATTCTCAACGCGCGTTTCGTGGAGGTAACGTAAATCAACGACGTCAGTCGCGATATCGAGGTGATTAAAGAGAAAGATTCCAAAATATGCCCGTCGTTTCTAAAAGAATGAACTCTCCAAGAACAGACTGAATCTCGAAGCTGGGAGTAGCGAGTCCTATCCACCAGAGGTCAATTTTACAACCAATCTGCCCAACTATTCTCAACGCGCGTTTCGTGGAGGTAACATAAATCAACGACGTCAGTCGCGATATCGAGGTGATTAAAGAGAAAGATTCCAAAATATGCCCGTCGTTTCTAAAAGAATGAACTCTCCAAGAACAGACTGAATCTCGAAGCTGGGAGTAGCGAGTCCTATCCACCAGAGGTCAATTTTACAACCAATCTGCCCAACTATTCTCAACGCGCGTTTCGTGGAGGTAACATAAATCAACGACGTCAGTCGCGATATCGAGGTGATTAAAGAGAAAGATTCCAAAATATGCCCGTCGTTTCTAAAAGAATGAACTCTCCAAGAACAGACTGAATCTCGAAGCTGGGAGTAGCGAGTCCTATCCACCAGAGGTCAATTTTACAACCAATCTGCCCAACTATTCTCAACGCGCGTTTCGTGGAGGTAACGTAAATCAACGACGTCAGTCGCGATATCGAGGTGATTAAAGAGAAAGATTCCAAAATATGCCCGTCGTTTCTAAAAGAATGAACTCTCCAAGAACAGACTGAATCTCGAAGCTGGGAGTAGCGAGTCCTATCCACCAGAGGTCAATTTTACAACCAATCTGCCCAACTATTCTCAACGCGCGTTTCGTGGAGGTAACATAAATCAACGACGTCAGTCGCGATATCGAGGTGATTAAAGAGAAAGATTCCAAAATATGCCCGTCGTTTCTAAAAGAATGAACTCTCCAAGAACAGGCTGAATCTCGAAGCTGGGAGTAGCGAGTCCTATCCACCAGAGGTCAATTTTACAACCAATCTGCCCAACTATTCTCAACGCGCGTTTCGTGGAGGTAACGTAAATCAACGACGTCAGTCGCGATATCGAGGTGATTAAAGAGAAAGATTCCAAAATATGCCCGTCGTTTCTAAAAGAATGAACTCTCCAAGAACAGACTGAATCTCGAAGCTGGGAGTAGCGAGTCCTATCCACCAGAGGTCAATTTTACAACCAATCTGCCCAACTATTCTCAACGCGCGTTTCGTGGAGGTAACATAAATCAACGACGTCAGTCGCGATATCGAGGTGATTAAAGAGAAGATTCCAAAATATGCCCGTCGTTTCTAAAAGAATGAACTCTCCAAGAACAGACTGAATCTCGAAGCTGGGAGTAGCGAGTCCTATCCACCAGAGGTCAATTTTACAACCAATCTGCCCAACTATTCTCAACGCGCGTTTCGTGGAGGTAACGTAAATCAACGACGTCAGTCGCGATATCGAGGTGATTAAAGAGAAAGATTCCAAAATATGCCCGTCGTTTCTAAAAGAATGAACTCTCCAAGAACAGACTGAATCTCGAAGCTGGGAGTAGCGAGTCCTATCCACCAGAGGTCAATTTTACAACCAATCTGCCCAACTATTCTCAACGCGCGTTTCGTGGAGGTAACATAAATCAACGACGTCAGTCGCGATATCGAGGTGATTAAAGAGAAAGATTCCAAAATATGCCCGTCGTTTCTAAAAGAATGAACTCTCCAAGAACAGACTGAATCTCGAAGCTGGGAGTAGCGAGTCCTATCCACCAGAGGTCAATTTTACAACCAATCTGCCCAACTATTCTCAACGCGCGTTTCGTGGAGGTAACGTAAATCAACGACGTCAGTCGCGATATCGAGGTGATTAAAGAGAAGATTCCAAAATATGCCCGTCGTTTCTAAAAGAATGAACTCTCCAAGAACAGACTGAATCTCGAAGCTGGGAGTAGCGAGTCCTATCCACCAGAGGTCAATTTTACAACCAATCTGCCCAACTATTCTCAACGCGCGTTTCGTGGAGGTAACGTAAATCAACGACGTCAGTCGCGATATCGAGGTGATTAAAGAGAAGATTCCAAAATATGCCCGTCGTTTCTAAAAGAATGAACTCTCCAAGAACAGACTGAATCTCGAAGCTGGGAGTAGCGAGTCCTATCCACCAGAGGTCAATTTTACAACCAATCTGCCCAACTATTTCAACGCGCGTTTCGTGGAGGTAACATAAATCAACGACGTCAGTCGCGATATCGAGGTGATTAAAGAGAAAGATTCCAAAATATGCCCGTCGTTTCTAAAAGAATGAACTCTCCAAGAACAGACTGAATCTCGAAGCTGGGAGTAGCGAGTCCTATCCACCAGAGGTCAATTTTACAACCAATCTGCCCAACTATTCTCAACGCGCGTTTCGTGGAGGTAACGTAAATCAACGACGTCAGTCGCGATATCGAGGTGATTAAAGAGGAAGATTCCAAAATATGCCCGTCGTTTCTAAAAGAATGAACTCTCCAAGAACAGACTGAATCTCGAAGCTGGGAGTAGCGAGTCCTATCCACCAGAGGTCAATTTTACAACCAATCTGCCCAACTATTCTCAACGCGCGTTTCGTGGAGGTAACTAAATCAACGACGTCAGTCGCGATATCGAGGTGATTAAAGAGAAAGATTCCAAAATATGCCCGTCGTTTCTAAAAGAATGAACTCTCCAAGAACAGGCTGAATCTCGAAGCTGGGAGTAGCGAGTCCTATCCACCAGAGGTCAATTTTACAACCAATCTGCCCAACTATTCTCAACGCGCGTTTCGTGGAGGTAACATAAATCAACGACGTCAGTCGCGATATCGAGGTGATTAAAGAGAAAGATTCCAAAATATGCCCGTCGTTTCTAAAAGAATGAACTCTCCAAGAACAGGCTGAATCTCGAAGCTGGGAGTAGCGAGTCCTATCCACCAGAGGTCAATTTTACAACCAATCTGCCCAACTATTCTCAACGCGCGTTTCGTGGAGGTAACATAAATCAACGACGTCAGTCGCGATATCGAGGTGATTAAAGAGAAGATTCCAAAATGCCCGTCGTTTCTAAAAGAATGAACTCTCCAAAACAGACTGAATCTCGAAGCTGGGAGTAGCGAGTCCTATCCACCAGAGGTCAATTTTACAACCAATCTGCCCAACTATTCTCAACGCGCGTTTCGTGGAGGTAACATAAATCAACGACGTCAGTCGCGATATCGAGGTGCTTCAAGAAGAGGATCCCAAAATATGCCTGCCCAGCAACTAAAATGTAGATGCTGTCAAAGTACAGACCATTTGGTCAGAAATTGCCCTGCTCGCTTTTGCCAAGCTTGTGGTCAGCGTTGCCATGATAGCAGGGATCAAACGTGTCCCATGTATCAATGACTTACCGGTCCTAACAAGGTTAACCTTATAGAAGACTCTTGCTCTGTCATTGTTGCGGCAAAGTTGCACAATTTTAGAACCCACGCGATGCTAGATACTGGATCTGGAACATCGATAATCGATTACGGAACTTTGCGCAAAATAGGATTAGATAATCTTATAGATCAGACTTGTGCCAAATCGTTAATCAATGCGTCTGGCGATTCAATGAAAATATCAGGATCTGTAGATATAAGCGTCACTATACCAGGCAGCCAGCCTCGTACTCAAGTTTTCCAAGTCCTCGACACTGTTAAATATTCTAATATACTATTGGGTAGAGATTTTATAAAGCAGTTTGGAAGAGTGAAATTCAACTTTGATAAAAACACCATTGAATTAGGAGAACTTTCCATAACCGGGTTATCAACAACCAACAACCACGTCAGATTGTGTGAAAATACGACTATCCCTGCACGCTCTGAGAAGGTTCTTTTCGAAAAATGCTCAATCATCAACGCTTTACTTGAAGGTGATTTTGAACCTAAAATGGTACCTAACCTAACTGGCGTATATGTCACTAGGAACAGAATTATTCCAAATATTGATGGCCTGTTCCCTGTATAAGTGTTAAACGTCTTAACGTCAGACATTCAACAGAAATCAAGAAAGTTGATGGGCTTTATACAACCTACCAGTGAAACCGTATCGCGTACATCGTCATGTAAAAACGAAGACTTTGATATTAACGATGTCACCCTAAGTAATAAACTGTCTGCTACTGAAACCTTCTAGCTTGAGTCGTTAATTACTGATTACAAAGACGTGTTTGCAACAAACCCAAGCAAAGCAAAGAGAACTGACCTTCTTGAACATAAAATCATTACACATGACGCGCTGCCGGTGTACCATAAACCTCGCAGAATTCCCGTGGCGTGGGAAAAGGATGTCGATCAGCAAGTGCGAGAAATGCTCAACAACGATATAATTCGTCCGTCCTATTCACCGTGAAAGGCGCCTGTAATTCTTGTCAAGAAGAAAGATAACACAACTCGCTTTGTGTGCGACTTTCGCGTTGTCAACGATGTCACAAAAAAGGATACCCATCCATTGCCTCATATTAAAGACGTCATTGACAAGATGGCTGGTTCAAAATACTGGTCCATATTAGACGCGGCGTCCGCCTACAGGTCCATTCCATTGTCAGAGTCATTGTCAGAAAATTTGAATTTAATGTCATTCCATTTGGCTTGTCTTACTCCGGCGCGTCGTATCAACGCATGATGGACATGTGTTTGTCGGGCTTGAGCACAGATAATGTCTTGTCGTACATTGATGACATTGTGATATTTAGTGACACATTTCACGAACACATGCGTGACTTGAAAGCTGTTTTTAACTGCCTGAGAGCAGCCAAAGTAACGTTAAAAACATCGAAATGCGTTTTTGCTGATCAAAAAGTTGATTTCTTAGGCTTTGAACTTTCTGTTGCAGGTATTAAACCACAAACACGCTTGACCAATGCTATTAACCAATTTCCGCATCCTGAATCTAAAAAAGAGTTATGGCTCTATCATAGCTGGGTTTTATAGAGCATTTATCAAGGATTTTGCAACTATCAGCCAACTACTTAACAAACTTACGGGCGACAATGTTAAATTTACATGGGACTCATCTTGTGAAGCAGCTTTTCAGGAACTAAAAACACATTTAACATGTGTGAGCCGATTTTAGCATTTCCTAAACTTCGTGACCCTTTCGTAGTTGAAGTCGATGCAAGTGACTATGCGGCCGGTGGTGTGTTATCTCAAACAGGCGCTGATAATGTTTTGCACCCTATCGCATACTTTTCTACGTCTTTTACCGGCTCACAACGCAACCGGGCTCCAGTTACAAAAGAGGCTTTTGCGTTTGTTCTCACTGTGAGACATTGGCACGTCTATTTATCGGGTACAGAATTCATCTTACGCTCCAATCATAACCCGCTAGTACATCTAAGAAACCAAAGATCCACGCGGCAAATTTGGACGCTGGATAGCTGAGTTGGAAGAGTATAATGATACCGTGGAATACATTCGAGGAAAAGACAATGTAAAAGCTGATTTTTTCTCTCGTAACCCTGCTGCCAATCCAATTCAACCACACTCGCTCTTCGACGACAAGGTTTTGCTATAAATAGTAACAATACCGCTCTTGTTGACCAATTAAAACTGGAGCAAAGTATGCAGGGATGTGCAATACTTTGAATATTGATAATGATAATGGATTATTCCTTGCCAAAAATGGCAGAGATTGTAGCCCCCACAACGCCCCCCCCCCTTTTAGATGCGCCCCTGCCTACAAAGCTGTTGTTGGTAACGTTGCTATGGGTATGTAGACATTGGAACATGTTGATGGTAAAAATATTACAATGGGAAGCATGAATAGGCTAAACAATAGTTTGAGAGGTTTAGGCCCATGACCTCCTGCGACAGAGGACATGAAATGCCACCATTGCAAAGTTATTTGCAAAGGAACCAAAATGAAAGAAATATTATTCGAAATAAAAGCTAAGAGAAATGTTGTCAGCGGTAGGTAATATGCGATATGGGTGCGAGCTTCTAGGCAATATGAGTACTTTTCGCAATCACTGGGTTTGCGGGTCGAAATGAATCAGAGCGGCTCCACTTGTGCTCCACCGTCTATGTCTATGAATTGGTTTGGAATAAAGCCTTTTGATTGGAAGATAATATTTTTAATGCTATCAATTATGAATTCATGAAAAATGAAATTCAATTTGTTAAAATTAGAAAATCATTCCGGGAGCGATCCAAGAGGATTATGAGCCAAGTCGGAAATGCTATCCGACTCACCGACCGTTCGCTGCTAGCAACGTCCCATTGCAACATTGAGTCGAAACAACAGAACTCCCGTAGATCTTTGAGCCATTTGTCATATGACAAAGTCCATTTATGTCATATGTCAATTTATTCTAACAGAGCCATATGACAAAATCCCTGTTTTAAATCTTCTTTGAGAACAGACTCTTCCCATTGAATTTTTCACTCGTAATTCTGTGACAAGGTGTCCCACAGGTTCACTACAAGTCCTCCAAGGAAGCCCATTTGTTTACTTATTTCTTATTTTAGTTAATCTTGTTCTTAATCAATCCTAATTTTTCCATTACGTGTATATTAAAGTCCTCTTTGTACAGTTATGAGAAACTTGTGAATTCGTGAACAGGCTCAGTCGAAATGGCTATTCTAGTTTGAATTATTACTGTTAGGTTTCACTTTTCTCAACATCCCCCGGTTGATCATTTCCGTCTGCTTTTTCATTCACGTACTATTTGTTATCAAGTGTACACAATTGCTCCGTAGATAGGTGGCATCAAGACAAGCGGTTTAGGCATGCAGTGCTTTAGGAACAAGATGCTTTCCTGAGATCATGTCATCTCCGCTCACCCTAAAAGAGATGGCACACTTGCTGAAGACCAGAGGAATAACTCTTGAGAAAATCTATCAATTCTATCGTATTGCTACTGCATGCAAAGTCCGAGTTTATCGGGCAGATTTTATCTGTGGTCAAAAAGAAAGAATTGTGCAGGAAAATGCGCTTTGCTGCGTTTGACTTACATGGCGTGCATTTACCCCTAAAATTGTACACTTGAATTCAGTGATAAGACCTGCAAAAGGGTTCACTTCTTTTCAATATTTCTCAATATTTTTTACCAATCAGTAAATGTTGACATGACTTTTATGCCAATCAGAATGCACTTGCATTGTCGTTTTGTAAATTTTCAAATTTTGTTTAAACTTAGCCTTGAACTTTGTTCAAGTTTGGTCAACGCACAATTCTAGTATCAGCCTCGCTTTGATTTCAACACCCATTTTTTAGTCTCAGCCTCATCAAAACTGTTGAAAGTTATCAAAAAGAAGTGAACTCTTTATCAGGTCACCAAATTCACGCCATAGACTTCTGCGTGAGCACTCATAGCAAAAGAATTATGTGGTGCTTTAGGTTAGATCTTATAGAGCCTAGCCATGAGCTATCGACGTAATGCAAAAGGCTTGCATACACGTTTCTGCATTTGCACTCGCTACTGGGTCCTTTTTTCACACCCTAATTTTTCATACTATTGATGCTGGTTTTTCAGATTGGCATTCAAGCTTTTTGCAGTCATTTTCATTCAAAATATTTGCATACATATTTATACTTTGTTTTGTCATATTGTGATTTTTGCAAGCAGGTGAATTTCAAGAGTACAATTTGTTGTGCTACTGATCTTGCACATTATGTTCATTACCCATTGTGAAATGCCGATTATTACTCACTACAGATAATTCTCGCGTTTATGGTTATATTTGTTTATGCTTATTTTTAGTTAGAAGGTATTAGCTCGTCGCGCGTTAGTTTTCATGCTTTCCGGTAACGTTGTGCACTATAAACTCGTATTCATTGTTTTTCCATTTATATTTCATTTATCCCATTTACATCTGCCTTAGCATAAGATGCAGAAGCAAATCACGTATTACTAGAATAGTTTTCAAAGTTCTATATTTTTAATTCTCTGCCCTTGCATGCATTCTACACATCAGAAATTCATTCAGAAATCGTCGATTGTTTATGCCCTTGATACAAATTAATAAAAAAATGAAAAACTGCAAAGTAGTACTTCTAACTAGCCCACTAGTACATAAAGAAGGAAGCAAAAGTTCTCGCTTATATGCGCTCAATTGACAGCAATGCTTTTGACACAGCAGTTGTGCTTTGGAAGCATCTTCCACTTGGATGCGATCGACTTGCTAACCTTCTTGTAGATTCTGCAAAGAAACAAATGAATTGTTGTTATCATATCAACAAGCGTTGTAAGAGAGTTTTGTGATGTACAAAGCAGAAACGTTTTGGCAAAGTTAAATGGATTCATTTTTGTCAAGAAGAGTCACTGGCACATACCATTCAAAACAATCTTCTTAAAAGTGCACCAAGGCTACTTTATTTCGAACCATTCACCCACTCTTTATTCAGAACATTGTCAATCACGTTTCTAAGTATCAATTACTTAATTATCATGGGAATGGCACTCTCTTAATTATCATGGGAACAGTCTTTCAACTTTCAACTAGCCACTTTCAAAATAAGGCATTGTGAGCATTTGAGAAGTTTTCCACGCATATTTCAGTGCAAAGACATCAAAAGCAGGATGAAAGCATATCACCAAAATTGCTCTTAATTAGCCAACCTGTTGTTTGTGCCAACCCCATAAAGATACCCATCGGAGCCACATGAAACGTCGACTAGTGCTCCACTGTTCCTCAAAGGGCCTTTCCATCCGTTATCGTAGTATCGCATGAAATAGAGCTGGCGATTCGTGCCAATGCCGATTATGCGATCAGATTTGTCCACAGTGATTTTCGTAACGCCACCAGAATTGCGGATAAGAATCCATCGACCATTGAGTCCGTTCTTCTTCCAAAGCCGGTTCTTCATTCCCACTCCAACTATACGTCCGTCCAGCAACTGAGCGACCGACTTGACGCAGCAGGAGTTCGGAACCTGACGCCATGATGAGCTATCTACGGAGGATTTTATGTACAATTTGTGGTCCACTCCAACGCCAACCAGGTTTCCATTTTTGAGAGCAAGAATGTTGGTCACCTGAAATGACAGCAAAGCAAAATGATCAAAGATCTTGATTGAACATTTGTATGGCTCTTGTTGAACGTGAAAATGGGTATTAGAGGTATCAAATATAATAAATCGCTAAACTGTTGGTTACAAAGTAGATGCTTGTGTTTGGAGCATGTCAGTGTCGTGTTTTTAATTATGTTTTGAATAAACGGGGAGCAGATCCGTTGGTTTAATTGAAGCAGCAAGGGCTGATTTATTATTGGTATTGACGCAGAGATAAATTCTGTACACAGACATAGAGCAACTTTCTGCGGCTATTAAAATGGTGAACTTACACTTCCACTTTTTGAAACAGCAAACCATGGAGAATTCAGGGACAGCTTGAAGTGCAGATTATTCGACATGCCGACACCAATGATCTTGGCAGTAAGTCGTCTGTCTTGGACCTGTATGGATTTATGCAACACGTGTGATGCCCTCCAAATCCCCATTTGACCTTAGCAACACCTTTAAGTCGACTTGTGTAAATTTTGTTGTTTAATCCAACACCTATTATCAAGATAATTTTTAAAACATTCAAAAGATCAGCCCAAGAAAATTGAGTAAACACGACAGAGATTTTCTAACAATCATCAGCATATAAATTTTCTATCCTGAAACATATTCCAAAACCTTACTGTATGTTAGATGTGTGAACACATCATCTCGGACGTAGATATCTTTTACGCGCAGCCAGGAATCTTCTGCCATCGACCATTCAAGCCTGGTCTTCGATATATGAAATTGTCCATGCCGATGCCATAAAGTTGACCAGTCACTCCAGCCACTGCTTTGACTGTTCCTGAGTTGGCGTATGGCCCTAACCAAGGGCTGCTCAATGTCTTCTTTGAATAGAGCTTGCCATTCGTACCGACTCCGACTAACACAGGCATTCCGCCGAACTTGCTTCTTACCGTTGTCAAATCTTTCACGCAGCAAGAGTTAGGTACCAGCTTCCAGGGTGCAGTTAAAGATTTCTTTAGATAGAGGTTCCTGCCGACGAGTTGAGAGGTCAGATGGTCATAGTACAGAGTTCATTTAGAAATTGCAGAATGCTGCCATTTTAGTGATACATGATACATGAAGAATAGAACAAAGACCGTCTTCAAATGTTGCTGTTGTTACCAGGTTGATCAAGAAAAGGTGGTTAGTCCGCATCGCTTCCAATGCCAAACAGGTCATCAGCAGGACTGTGCAGCTATTTACGTCCCACCCTTGCATCAAGAGCCACTTGAGCCTTCTAACTCAATGGCCCAATTCTATCAAGCCGAGTACGGAAGTTAGAGAGTGAGGAAATACCTGTTCGTTCCCACACCGACAATAAAGCCGTTGTACATGACGTGAATTTGAGTCACACAGCAAGAACCAGGGACCTTAATCCAAGTGAATTTCTTTCCTACACCCCCTCGCATCCAAAGGTTATTGTCCATGCCAACAGCCAAGATTTTCCCATTCAGCTGAAAGACACGACTCCGTGCTTGCTCGCTACTTTGGATGGCAGCAGCGACCAACAGTATAAGGCTTGCGTAGAACAGCATCGTCCGAAATTTAGGCTTTGGAAGAAAAGGAGTTTGCATTGCTTGTTGTCCTGCCCACAAAGTATTGCGGACACATAAAACTTAATATTTCTCTTAAAAGTGCTACAAGCAAAGGTTGATTGTTGAAATTAAAAAATTCCACGCGCTTCGAGCTGTTTTACAGAACGTTCCTAAAACACAAACGCAAAACTTTCTAGTATCGTGTCTTTCTGAGGGTCGTGGACTAGATTTCACAAACAAAATGGGCGTTCACTATCAACTGATAAAGCGTGACATAAAACAATTCTAAATAGTCATTACTCTCTTGCGACCCATTTGCCAAAATCGCTTTGTCCACCTTTGATGTCTACTCTTGTGTGCTTAATTGTAGGGGAGGGTCATATTGCATTTTTCAAAAATTTTACCCTTCATAGCATTTTATAATGACCCCCCCATTTTATGGAAATTCCAAAGGACGACCAACCCCCTCATTTTATTTTCAACCCCCCATATTAGACATTTTAAACTTCTCAGAAAAAATGGCTTGGCTTCGCCCAAAACTCTTTTAAAGAAAAAATAAATCAGACCCTAAAATTTCAAAAGCGTTTACTCATTGTCGTCAGCCATACTTAAATTGTCTTTTAACTCTATTGTTTTGCTTCTTGTTCTTGAGCTCTATGCCTCTGCCGTTCACCAGCTGACATGTTTTCGACTCTGACTAAAAGTGCACTTGCAATATCTCACCCCTCCTCATTTTATTTTTCACCCTCCCATTTTAGATGCTTATTTACGATTTTCCCTGCAGTTCATTTTATTATGACCCCTCCGCTTTATGAAAATCTAGGAAAATGTCCACCAACCCTCTTTATTCGACCCCCTCCCCCCCTACAATTAAGCACATAAGAGTAATAAGCATCCTCAATAAGCTGACTTAGTTTGCCTATTTCAAATGGGAAGTTTGACAACATAAGTGGAACGTGTCCCAAAGCACCAAATATCCTTTCCTTTACTAGTTCTGTCAAGGAGTTTCCTCCCATCGAATTGCGAATTGGTGTTCACAATGTAATGTCACAAATAAGACACATGAAGCAGCATGTCGCCTTAAAGTTAGCATCATGTCGTAAGAAATTGTTGTTTTTCGTCAGTATTTTCGTCTGCTTAAACGAAGGTAAATTTCTTCATTTTTTGAGCACAATTAACGCGACGGTAATTGATATATTTTGCAGATATTTCTACGTTAAAAAGAAAGCTCCTGGTGGAGGTACTGAAACTTTTTCGTTACATCACTTGTTAGAAGAAGTTGAAATAACGTATTAGGAGTGATTTAGATCACTTTACAGAAGTAATTATATGAAATATCAGAGGGATTTTGGATCTTCTTCATATCTTGAGCACACAGAATATTGGTGCTGAAACCAAGCTATTCTGATAAAACTAACTCTGACAAGACTTCACCTTCTAATAGCATACAACATAGAAATACTGAATGCTAGAGATACAAACCACTAACCTGGAATTTGCCAGTACTGTCTGAAGTTCTTTCCGGAATGACCTAATCGTAGCTACGCCTCCTTATATAGCGCTTGTGTGTCATTGTGTTTGATTCAACGAAGGCCCCGGACACAAAATGGTTAATGAAGTGAAAAACTTTCTTTGTTGCGTCAAACCATAACAGGAACACATACCCTTTGCGACAGAAAAACAGGCCCATAAATTATGCGCCAGAACAAAGGAATCCCCAGTTGGGGGATCCAGACATTTGGTTTCCAATTCTCAATCAGTTTTGCTTAAGAACATCTAACTTTTCGATGTTGATTTCCGATTACTAACATTCTCGTCGATATTATTCCCTGTACTGTTATGTGATTATTGTTATTACTTCAAAGAAAACCAAAAAAAGAGATATGGGTTTTTGTAATTAAATGAATCCCCTTATCGTTAGCCTTGAGACAAGAAAGTCCCTTGATGAGCATTAAGGCAAAGAGACAAAATACAAATGTCCCAAGTTCTTTCTTTTGGTGAGACGATCTTCGTCAAACATTTTGAATAAGTTACTATGTTTCTCTACGGTTGTTCCACATCGTAGATTCGTAAAATCAGGAACAGTCTTTCGCAAGCACTGTTCTCGCAAACATGCCCAATAATAACCTAAACCGTACAAGCTATAAATCCATGCTTCGTGTTGAAAAGATCTTACACAAGCACTGGTCTCGCAAACATGCACGATAATAACCTAAACCGTACAAGCTATAAATCCATGCTTCGTGTTGAAAAGATCTTTCACAAGCACTGGTCTCGCAAACATGCCCAATAATAACCTAAACCGTACAAGCTATAAATCCATGCTTCGTGTTGAAAAGATCTTCACAAGCACTGGTCTCGCAAACATGCACGATAATAACCTAAACCGTACAAGCTATAAATCCATGCTTCGTGTTGAAAAGATCTTTCACAAGCACTGGTCTCGCAAACATGCCACGATAATAACCTAAACCGTACAAGCTATAAATCCATGCTTCGTGTTGAAAAGATCTTTCACAAGCACTGGTCTCGCAAACATGCACGATAATAACCTAAACCGTACAAGCTATAAATCCATGCTTCGTGTTGAAAAGATCTTTCACAAGCACTGGTCTCGCAAACATGCACGATAATAACCTAAACCGTACAAGCTATAAATCCATGCTTCGTGTTGAAAAGATCTTTCACAAGCACTGGTCTCGCAAACATGCCGATAATAACCTAAACCGTACAAGCTATAAATCCATGCTTCGTGTTGAAAAGATCTTCACAAGCACTGGTCTCGCAAACATGCACGATAATAACCTAAACCGTACAAGCTATAAATCCATGCTTCGTGTTGAAAAGATCTTTCACAAGCACTGGTCTCGCAAACATGCACGATAATAACCTAAACCGTACAAGCTATAAATCCATACTTCGTGTTGAAAAGATCTTTCACAAGCACTGGTCTCGCAAACATGCACGATAATAACCTAAACCGTACAAGCTATAAATCCATGCTTCGTTGAAAAGATCTTTCACAAGCACTGGTCTCGCAAACATGCCCAATAATAACCTAAACCGTACAAGCTATAAATCCATGCTTCGTGTTGAAAAGATCTTTCACAAGCACTGGTCTCGCAAACATGCCGATAATAACCTAAACCGTACAAGCTATAAATCCATGCTTCGTGTTGAAAAGATCTTTCACAAGCACTGGTCTCGCAAACATGCCAATAATAACCTAAACCGTACAAGCTATAAATCCATGCTTCGTGTTGAAAAGATCTTTCACAAGCACTGGTCTCGCAAACATGCAATAATAACCTAAACCGTACAAGCTATAAATCCATCTTCGTGTTGAAAAGATCTTTCACAAGCACTGGTCTCGCAAACATGCACGATAATAACCTAAACCGTACAAGCTATAAATCCATGCTTCGTGTTGAAAAGATCTTTCACAAGCACTGGTCTCGCAAACATGCCCAATAATAACCTAAACCGTACAAGCTATAAATCCATCTTCATGTTGAAAAGATCTTTCACAAGCACTGGTCTCGCAAACATGCCCAATAATAACCTAAACCGTACAAGCTATAAATCCATCTTCATGTTGAAAAGATCTTTCACAAGCACTGGTCTCGCAAACATGCACGATAATAACCTAAACCGTACAAGCTATAAATCCATGCTTCGTGTTGAAAAGATCTTTCACAAGCACTGGTCTCGCAAACATGCCAATAATAACCTAAACCGTACAAGCTATAAATCCATGCTTCGTGTTGAAAAGATCTTTCACAAGCACTGGTCTCGCAAACATGCAATAATAACCTAAACCGTACAAGCTATAAATCCATCTTCGTGTTGAAAAGATCTTTCACAAGCACTGGTCTCGCAAACATGCCCAATAATAACCTAAACCGTACAAGCTATAAATCCATCTTCGTGTTGAAAAGATCTTTCACAAGCACTGGTCTCGCAAACATGCCCAATAATAACCTAAACCGTACAAGCTATAAATCCATGCTTCGTGTTGAAAAGATCTTTCACAAGCACTGGTCTCGCAAACATGCCCAATAATAACCTAAACCGTACAAGCTATAAATCCATCTTCATGTTGAAAAGATCTTTCACAAGCACTGGTCTCGCAAACATGCCCAATAATAACCTAAACCGTACAAGCTATAAATCCATGCTTCGTGTTGAAAAGATCTTTCACAAGCACTGGTCTCGCAAACATGCAATAATAACCTAAACCGTACAAGCTATAAATCCATGCTTCGTGTTGAAAAGATCTTTCACAAGCACTGGTCTCGCAAACATGCCAATAATAACCTAAACCGTACAAGCTATAAATCCATCTTCTGTTGAAAAGATCTTTCACAAGCACTGGTCTCGCAAACATGCCAATAATAACCTAAACCGTACAAGCTATAAATCCATGCTTCATGTTGAAAAGATCTTTCACAAGCACTGGTCTCGCAAACATGCCCAATAATAACCTAAACCGTACAAGCTATAAATCCATGCTTCGTGTTGAAAAGATCTTTCACAAGCACTGGTCTCGCAAACATGCCCAATAATAACCTAAACCGTACAAGCTATAAATCCATGCTTCGTGTTGAAAAGATCTTTCACAAGCACTGGTCTCGCAAACATGCCCAATAATAACCTAAACCGTACAAGCTATAAATCCATCTTCATGTTGAAAAGATCTTTCACAAGCACTGGTCTCGCAAACATGCAATAATAACCTAAACCGTACAAGCTATAAATCCATGCTTCATGTTGAAAAGATCTTTCACAAGCACTGGTCTCGCAAACATGCCAATAATAACCTAAACCGTACAAGCTATAAATCCATCTTCGTGTTGAAAAGATCTTTCACAAGCACTGGTCTCGCAAACATGCCCAATAATAACCTAAACCGTACAAGCTATAAATCCATCTTCATGTTGAAAAGATCTTTCACAAGCACTGGTCTCGCAAACATGCCCAATAATAACCTAAACCGTACAAGCTATAAATCCATCTTCATGTTGAAAAGATCTTTCACAAGCACTGGTCTCGCAAACATGCCCAATAATAACCTAAACCGTACAAGCTATAAATCCATCTTCATGTTGAAAAGATCTTTCACAAGCACTGGTCTCGCAAACATGCCAATAATAACCTAAACCGTACAAGCTATAAATCCATGCTTCGTGTTGAAAAGATCTTTCACAAGCACTGGTCTCGCAAACATGCACGATAATAACCTAAACCGTACAAGCTATAAATCCATGCTTCGTGTTGAAAAGATCTTTCACAAGCACTGGTCTCGCAAACATGCCCAATAATAACCTAAACCGTACAAGCTATAAATCCATCTTCATGTTGAAAAGATCTTTCACAAGCACTGGTCTCGCAAACATGCAATAATAACCTAAACCGTACAAGCTATAAATCCATCTTCATGTTGAAAAGATCTTTCACAAGCACTGGTCTCGCAAACATGCCCAATAATAACCTAAACCGTACAAGCTATAAATCCATGCTTCGTGTTGAAAAGATCTTTCACAAGCACTGGTCTCGCAAACATGCCCAATAATAACCTAAACCGTACAAGCTATAAATCCATCTTCATGTTGAAAAGATCTTTCACAAGCACTGGTCTCGCAAACATGCCAATAATAACCTAAACCGTACAAGCTATAAATCCATCTTCATGTTGAAAAGATCTTTCACAAGCACTGGTCTCGCAAACATGCAATAATAACCTAAACCGTACAAGCTATAAATCCATCTTCATGTTGAAAAGATCTTTCACAAGCACTGGTCTCGCAAACATGCCCATAATAACTAAACCGTACAAGCTATAAATCCATTCTTCATGTTGAAAAGATCTTTCACAAGCACTGGTCTCGCAACATGCCCAATAATAACCTAAACCGTACAAGCTATAAATCCATTCTTCATGTTGAAAAGATCTTTCACAAGCACTGGTCTCGCAAACATGCCAATAATAACCTAAACCGTACAAGCTATAAATCCATGCTTCATGTTGAAAAGATCTTTCACAAGCACTGGTCTCGCAAACATGCCGATAATAACCTAAACCGTACAAGCTATAAATCCATTCTTCATGTTGAAAAGATCTTTCACAAGCACTGGTCTCGCAAACATGCCAATAACCTAAACCGTACAAGCTATAAATCCATGCTTCATGTTGAAAAGATCTTTCACAAGCACTGGTCTCGCAAACATGCCAATAATAACCTAAACCGTACAAGCTATAAATCCATTTCATGTTGAAAAGATCTTTCACAAGCACTGGTCTCGCAAACATGCCCAATAATAACCTAAACCGTACAAGCTATAAATCCATGCTTCATGTTGAAAAGATCTTTCACAAGCACTGGTCTCGCAAACATGCCCAAAATAACCTAAACCGTACAAGCTATAAATCCATGCTTCATGTTGAAAAGATCTTTCACAAGCACTGGTCTCGCAAACATGCCAAATAACCTAAACCGTACAAGCTATAAATCCATGCTTCGTGTTGAAAAGATCTTTCACAAGCACTGGTCTCGCAAACATGCCATAATAACCTAAACCGTACAAGCTATAAATCCATTTCATGTTGAAAAGATCTTTCACAAGCACTGGTCTCGCAAACATGCCCATAATAACCTAAACCGTACAAGCTATAAATCCATGCTTCGTGTTGAAAAGATCTTTCACAAGCACTGGTCTCGCAAACATGCCAATAATAACCTAAACCGTACAAGCTATAAATCCATGCTTCATGTTGAAAAGATCTTTCACAAGCACTGGTTCTCGCAAACATGCCAATAATAACCTAAACCGTACAAGCTATTAATCCATTCTTCATGTTGAAAAGATCTTTACAAGCACTGGTCTCGCAAACATGCCAATAATAACTAAACCGTACAAGCTATAAATCCATGCTTCGTGTTGAAAAGATCTTTCACAAGCACTGGTCTCGCAAACATGCCCAATAATAACCTAAACCGTACAAGCTATAAATCCATTCTTCATGTTGAAAAGATCTTTCGCAAGCACTGGTCTCGCAAACATGCACGATAATAACCTAAACCGTACAAGCTATTAATCCATGTTCGTTTGAAAAGATCTTCGCAAGCACTGGTCTCGCAAACATGCAATAATAACCTAAACCGTACAAGCTATAAATCATGCTTCGTGTTGAAAAGATCTTTCACAAGCACTGGTCTCGCAAACATCCAATAATAACCTAAACCACAAGCTATAATCCATGCTTCGTGTTGAAAAGATCTTTCACAAGCATTCTCGCAAACATGCAATAATAACCTAAACCGTACAAGCTATAAATCCATGCTTCGTGTTGAAAAGATCTTTACAAGCACTGGTCTCGCAAACATGCCCAATAATAACCTAAACCGTACAAGCTATAAATCCATGCTTCGTGTTGAAAAGATCTTTCACAAGCACTGGTCTCGCAACATGCCCAATAATAACCTAAACCGTACAAGCTATAAATCCATTCTTCATGTTGAAAAGATCTTTCGCAAGCACTGGTCCGCAAACATGCACAATAATAACCTAAACCGTACAAGCTATTAATCCATTGCTTCGTGTTGAAAATCTTTCGCAAGCACTGGTCTCGCAAACATGCCCAATAATAACCTAAACCGTACAAGCTATAAATTCATGCTTCGTGTTGAAAAGATCTTTCACAAGCACTGGTCTCGCAAACATGCCAATAATAACCTAAACCGTACAAGCTATAATCCATGCTTCGTGTTGAAAAGATCTTTCACAAGCACTGGTCTCGCAAACATGCACGATAATAACCTAAACCGTACAAGCTATAAATCCATACTTCGTGTTGAAAAGATCTTTCACAAGCACTGGTCTCGCAAACATGCCAATATAACCTAAACCGTACAAGCTATAAATCCATACTTCGTGTTGAAAAGATCTTTCACAAGCACTGGTCTCGCAAACATGCACGATAATAACCTAAACCGTACAAGCTATAAATCCATTCTTCATGTTGAAAAGATCTTTCACAAGCACTGGTCTCGCAAACATGCACGATAATAACCTAAACCGTACAAGCTATAAATCCATGCTTCGTGTTGAAAAGATCTTTCACAAGCACTGGTCTCGCAAACATGCACGATAATAACCTAAACCGTACAAGCTATAAATCCATGCTTCGTGTTGAAAAGATCTTTCACAGCACTGGTCTCGCAAACATGCCCAATAATAACCTAAACCGTACAAGCTATAAATCCATGCTTCATGTTGAAAAGATCTTTCGCAAGCACTGGTCTCGCAAACATGCCCAATAATAACCTAAACCGTACAAGCTATAAATCCATTCTTCATGTTGAAAAGATCTTTCGCAAGCACTGGTCTCGCAAACATGCCCAATAATAACCTAAACCGTACAAGCTATAATCCATTCTTCATGTTGAAAAGATCTTTCGCAAGCACTGTCTCGCAAACATGCCCAATAATAACCTAAACCGTACAAGCTATAAATCCATTCTTCATGTTGAAAAGATCTTTCGCAAGCACTGGTCTCGCAAACATGCCCAATAATAACCTAAACCGTACAAGCTATAAATCCATGCTTCATGTTGAAAAGATCTTTCGCAAGCACTGGTCTCGCAAACATGCCCAATAATAACCTAAACCGTACAAGCTATAAATCCATTCTTCATGTTGAAAAGATCTTTCGCAAGCACTGGTCTCGCAAACATGCCCAATAATAACCTAAACCGTACAAGCTATAAATCCATGCTTCGTGTTGAAAAGATCTTTCGCAAGCACTGGTCTCGCAAACATGCCCAATAATAACCTAAACCGTACAAGCTATAAATCCATTCTTCGTGTTGAAAAGATTTTCACAAGCATCTTGCCATGTTAATGATTCGTTGAGAACCTAAGCAGAAATATTTAACAAAACTTAACCTCGTCGCTTTTTACCATTTCTCCAACTCTAACTAATTCTAGAAGTACTCTGGGCACCAGACTCACTATGGGTAAAATAATAGCAAAGTACAAGTTTGTCCCAAGGCTAACAGTAGGGTGGAATTATTTGCTTACAAAGACCTCTATAACATTACATTGGTGACAGGAGAAGTATTGATTGGCTATGGGAAAGATGCAGAAGATGGAGCTACAAGAGCAGCTTCACAAAGATAAAAAAGGATAGAGAAAATGGGACATGAATCTGGAAGCCCTTGTGCGATGTTGAAGGCGATGTTCACTTTGAACAGAGGTGAGAGCGCGTACACTTATATGCCAACACTATTTTAAAAGATGTATTTGAGCAATTAGAAATGAATTAAGTGTAGGAGGCGACACGATTTCACTGGACTTGATTCAGTTAGGAGAGTTCCACACCCTATTTGGCAACTGGTCGTCCGCAGTTTCGAATGGTGCTTTTCAACCAGTGTCCCGTTCTATTTCGCTCGTACTCAGCACTGCATCCTGGCGCCGCTCCCAACATCCAGTGGGAATGTGGGGAAGACCAATGAAACCAGACCCTTTGGGACCGGCACTAGCTAACATCTTTGTCGGCTTTTATGAAAACAAGCTTTTTAGATAAACTTTTGAACCCGCGGTCTATTTTCGCTATGTCGATAACAAGTACCTATTTTCGACTTGGAGCTGGAGTGGGACTCTTTTCACGGAAAACTCGACTCGTTAAGTCTAGCCTTTTTCACCAGTGTCTATAGGAAACCGGTATTTACTGGTCAATATATTTGCTGGAATTCCTTTAGCCCAAAAGATAGGTAAATTGGTCACATTAAAACGTTAGTTCACAGGGCGCTTAAGATTTGCTCTAAAACTAAGCTCACTTCTGAACTCGATACAATAAAACGTATCATTTTTGACAAGTATTTTCGACCTGAAAAGTGCCCTGTCTACCTCAAATAAAAGAGCCATCATTTTCTGTCATTCAGCGGTGAATCCTTGTGTGGTTTACAATGCTAAGACCATATTTTCCTCCACCCAAAGGATTCCATTTTATGCTCGTCATAAAAGTTTAGTCGTATACGAATTTTGTTGCAGATGTGAAGCTCGGCACTACTCAAAGATTGGAGGAAACAATAAAACAGAATGTTCCCACGAGCATAAGGACCAAAACGTCTGCAGAAAGAGAGCAGCCGCGTCGAAATTGTAAAAGACGCAATGCCCAAATTAATTGCGATTCGGCCATAGGACAACATCTTTTGGAGAATCCAGATTGCACCGTAACATACAGTGACGACAATTTTCGTATAATTGGGCAAGCTAAGTCGTCTTTTCACCTAGGTGTTTTGGAGTCTATATTTCAATGGAAAATCCCTCATTTGCACACTGTTGGGAGTCCACCATTTTGCATTCTCAAGCTTACATTTTACTGCTGTTCATTGATTCCGTCGGGTTTCTTTGTTAGTCAAATGCATAGGCGCCGACTTTTACTTTTCCTTGGGGGCTCAAAATTTTAATTAAAAAAAATTAATAAAAAATAAAAGGTAGAGAAATTCCCTGTCGCTTTAATAACATAATACAACATATGTAGTATGTATAATAACAAAACAAAACATTTAAATAAAGCAGATTTAACATAATGGTCTACGGAATCATCAGTTCAATTCTTTGGTTAGTGTTTCTTCGATAGAATAAGCTTGTTTTGTTATTGTCCATCTGTCCATTCTGTTATTGTCCGTCTCACAACAAATTTGTCCATCTTGAAAAGCAGGTACGATCAAATGCTCAGTGAGAGCTATTAAATTCGAGTTTTCATCCAAAGTAGGGATGTAATTTTTTTGTAAATTATTGGTTATGGTTTAGTGCCTTTGCTCAGTTTGACCATTAAGACACCGTTCGATTTCCGCAATAGAGAAGTTAAAATATCAACACATGACGTCGGAGACAGAAAGTTTAGACTAAATTGTTTACAAGGGATATATTTGATTCAACTTACTCTTTAACAATAGAGAAATTTCACAATTTTGAGACTTAGAATAAACATATACCTTCCTTCAGCTGTTCTTCGCTAAATTTTCAGCCCAGTGGTGAATTTCAAACGAAAACAAAACATGACCGCCGTTTCTAAAAGACTGAACACTACAAAACCCAGGCTGAATCTCCAAACCGGGAGTAGCGAGTCCTATCCACCAGAGGTCAATTTTACGACCAATCTGCCCAACAATTCTCAACGCGCGTTTCGTGGAGGTAACGTAAATCAACGACGTCAGTCGCGATATCGAGGTGATTAAAGAGAAAGATTCCAAAATATGCCCGTCGTTTCTAAAAGAATGAACTCTCCAAGAACAGGCTGAATCTCGAAGCTGGGAGTAGCGAGTCCTATCCACCAGAGGTCAATTTTACAACCAATCTGCCCAACTATTCTCAACGCGCGTTTCGTGGAGGTAACGTAAATCAACGACGTCAGTCGCGATATCGAGGTGATTAAGAGAAAGATTCCAAAATATGCCCGTCGTTTCTAAAAGAATGAACTCTCCAAGAACAGACTGAATCTCGAAGCTGGGAGTAGCGAGTCCTATCCACCAGAGGTCAATTTTACAACCAATCTGCCCAACTATTCTCAACGCGCGTTTCGTGGAGGTAACGTAAATCAACGACGTCAGTCGCGATATCGAGGTGATTAAAGAGAAAGATTCCAAAATATGCCCGTCGTTTCTAAAAGAATGAACTCTCCAAGAACAGGCTGAATCTCGAAGCTGGGAGTAGCGAGTCCTATCCACCAGAGGTCAATTTTACAACCAATCTGCCCAACAATTCTCAACGCGCGTTTCGTGGAGGTAACATAAATCAACGACGTCAGTCGCGATATCGAGGTGATTAAAGAGAAAGATTCCAAAATATGCCCGTCGTTTCTAAAAGAATGAACTCTCCAAGAACAGGCTGAATCTCGAAGCTGGGAGTAGCGAGTCCTATCCACCAGAGGTCAATTTTACAACCAATCTGCCCAACTATTCTCAACGCGCGTTTCGTGGAGGTAACATAAATCAACCGTCAGTCGCGATATCGAGGTGATTAAAGAGAAAGATTCCAAAATATGCCCGTCGTTTCTAAAAGAATGAACTCTCCAAGAACAGGCTGAATCTCGAAGCTGGGAGTAGCGAGTCCTATCCACCAGAGGTCAATTTTACAACCAATCTGCCCAACTATTCTCAACGCGCGTTTCGTGGAGGTAACATAAATCAACGACGTCAGTCGCGATATCGAGGTGATTAAAGAGAAAGATTCCAAAATATGCCCGTCGTTTCTAAAAGAATGAACTCTCCAAGAACAGCTGAATCTCGAAGCTGGGAGTAGCGAGTCCTATCCACCAGAGGTCAATTTTACAACCAATCTGCCCAACTATTCTCAACGCGCGTTTCGTGGAGGTAACATAAATCAACGACGTCAGTCGCGATATCGAGGTGATTAAAGAGAAAGATTCCAAAATATGCCCGTCGTTTCTAAAAGAATGAACTCTCCAAGAACAGACTGAATCTCGAAGCTGGGAGTAGCGAGTCCTATCCACCAGAGGTCAATTTTACAACCAATCTGCCCAACTATTCTCAACGCGCGTTTCGTGGAGGTAACGTAAATCAACGACGTCAGTCGCGATATCGAGGTGATTAAAGAGAAAGATTCCAAAATATGCCCGTCGTTTCTAAAAGAATGAACTCTCCAAGAACAGACTGAATCTCGAAGCTGGGAGTAGCGAGTCCTATCCACCAGAGGTCAATTTTACAACCAATCTGCCCAACTATTCTCAACGCGCGTTTCGTGGAGGTAACGTAAATCAACGACGTCAGTCGCGATATCGAGGTGATTAAAGAGAAAGATTCCAAAATATGCCCGTCGTTTCTAAAAGAATGAACTCTAAGAACAGACTGAATCTCGAAGCTGGGAGTAGCGAGTCCTATCCACCAGAGGTCAATTTTACAACCAATCTGCCCAACTATTCTCAACGCGCGTTTCGTGGAGGTAACGTAAATCAACGACGTCAGTCGCGATATCGAGGTGATTAAAGAGAAAGATTCCAAAATATGCCCGTCGTTTCTAAAAGAATGAACTCTCCAAGAACAGACTGAATCTCGAAGCTGGGAGTAGCGAGTCCTATCCACCAGAGGTCAATTTTACAACCAATCTGCCCAACTATTCTCAACGCGCGTTTCGTGGAGGTAACGTAAATCAACGACGTCAGTCGCGATATCGAGGTGATTAAAGAGAAAGATTCCAAAATATGCCCGTCGTTTCTAAAAGAATGAACTCTCCAAGAACAGACTGAATCTCGAAGCTGGGAGTAGCGAGTCCTATCCACCAGAGGTCAATTTTACAACCAATCTGCCCAACTATTCTCAACGCGCGTTTCGTGGAGGTAACATAAATCAACGACGTCAGTCGCGATATCGAGGTGATTAAAGAGAAAGATTCCAAAATATGCCCGTCGTTTCTAAAAGAATGAACTCTCCAAGAACAGGCTGAATCTCGAAGCTGGGAGTAGCGAGTCCTATCCACCAGAGGTCAATTTTACAACCAATCTGCCCAACTATTCTCAACGCGCGTTTCGTGGAGGTAACGTAAATCAACGACGTCAGTCGCGATATCGAGGTGATTAAAGAGAAAGATTCCAAAATATGCCCGTCGTTTCTAAAAGAATGAACTCTCCAAGAACAGACTGAATCTCGAAGCTGGGAGTAGCGAGTCCTATCCACCAGAGGTCAATTTTACAACCAATCTGCCCAACTATTCTCAACGCGCGTTTCGTGGAGGTAACATAAATCAACGACGTCAGTCGCGATATCGAGGTGATTAAAGAGAAAGATTCCAAAATATGCCCGTCGTTTCTAAAAGAATGAACTCTCCAAGAACAGACTGAATCTCGAAGCTGGGAGTAGCGAGTCCTATCCACCAGAGGTCAATTTTACAACCAATCTGCCCAACTATTCTCAACGCGCGTTTCGTGGAGGTAACGTAAATCAACGACGTCAGTCGCGATATCGAGGTGATTAAAGAGAAAGATTCCAAAATATGCCCGTCGTTTCTAAAAGAATGAACTCTCCAAGAACAGCTGAATCTCGAAGCTGGGAGTAGCGAGTCCTATCCACCAGAGGTCAATTTTACAACCAATCTGCCCAACTATTCTCAACGCGCGTTTCGTGGAGGTAACGTAAATCAACGACGTCAGTCGCGATATCGAGGTGATTAAAGAGAAAGATTCCAAAATATGCCCGTCGTTTCTAAAAGAATGAACTCTCAAGAACAGACTGAATCTCGAAGCTGGGAGTAGCGAGTCCTATCCACCAGAGGTCAATTTTACAACCAATCTGCCCAACTATTCTCAACGCGCGTTTCGTGGAGGTAACGTAAATCAACGACGTCAGTCGCGATATCGAGGTGATTAAAGAGAAGATTCCAAAATATGCCCGTCGTTTCTAAAAGAATGAACTCTCAAGAACAGACTGAATCTCGAAGCTGGGAGTAGCGAGTCCTATCCACCAGAGGTCAATTTTACAACCAATCTGCCCAACTATTCTCAACGCGCGTTTCGTGGAGGTAACGTAAATCAACGACGTCAGTCGCGATATCGAGGTGATTAAAGAGAAGATTCCAAAATATGCCCGTCGTTTCTAAAAGAATGAACTCTCCAAGAACAGACTGAATCTCGAAGCTGGGAGTAGCGAGTCCTATCCACCAGAGGTCAATTTTACAACCAATCTGCCCAACTATTCTCAACGCGCGTTTCGTGGAGGTAACATAAATCAACGACGTCAGTCGCGATATCGAGGTGATTAAAGAGAAAGATTCCAAAATATGCCCGTCGTTTCTAAAAGAATGAACTCTCCAAGAACAGACTGAATCTCGAAGCTGGGAGTAGCGAGTCCTATCCACCAGAGGTCAATTTTACAACCAATCTGCCCAACTATTCTCAACGCGCGTTTCGTGGAGGTAACGTAAATCAACGACGTCAGTCGCGATATCGAGGTGATTAAAGAGGAAGATTCCAAAATATGCCCGTCGTTTCTAAAAGAATGAACTCTCCAAGAACAGACTGAATCTCGAAGCTGGGAGTAGCGAGTCCTATCCACCAGAGGTCAATTTTACAACCAATCTGCCCAACTATTCTCAACGCGCGTTTCGTGGAGGTAACGTAAATCAACGACGTCAGTCGCGATATCGAGGTGATTAAAGAGAAGATTCCAAAATATGCCCGTCGTTTCTAAAAGAATGAACTCTCCAAGAACAGACTGAATCTCGAAGCTGGGAGTAGCGAGTCCTATCCACCAGAGGTCAATTTTACAACCAATCTGCCCAACTATTCTCAACGCGCGTTTCGTGGAGGTAACATAAATCAACGACGTCAGTCGCGATATCGAGGTGATTAAAGAGAAAGTTCCAAAATATGCCCGTCGTTTCTAAAAGAATGAACTCTCCAAGAACAGGCTGAATCTCGAAGCTGGGAGTAGCGAGTCCTATCCACCAGAGGTCAATTTTACAACCAATCTGCCCAACTATTCTCAACGCGCGTTTCGTGGAGGTAACATAAATCAACGACGTCAGTCGCGATATCGAGGTGATTAAGAGAAAGATTCCAAAATATGCCCGTCGTTTCTAAAAGAATGAACTCTCCAAGAACAGGCTGAATCTCGAAGCTGGGAGTAGCGAGTCCTATCCACCAGAGGTCAATTTTACAACCAATCTGCCCAACTATTCTCAACGCGCGTTTCGTGGAGGTAACATAAATCAACGACGTCAGTCGCGATATCGAGGTGCTTCAAGAAGAGGATCCCAAAATATGCCTGCCCAGCAACTAAAATGTAGATGCTGTCAAAGTACAGACCATTTGGTCAGAAATTGCCCTGCTCGCTTTTGCCAAGCTTGTGGTCAGCGTTGCCATGATAGCAGGGATCAAACGTGTCCCATGTATCAATGACTTACCGGTCCTAACAAGGTTAACCTTATAGAAGACTCTTGCTCTGTCATTGTTGCGGCAAAGTTGCACAATTTTAGAACCCACGCGATGCTAGATACTGGATCTGGAACATCGATAATCGATTACGGAACTTTGCGCAAAATAGGATTAGATAATCTTATAGATCAGACTTGTGCCAAATCGTTAATCAATGCGTCTGGCGATTCAATGAAAATATCAGGATCTGTAGATATAAGCGTCACTATACCAGGCAGCCAGCCTCGTACTCAAGTTTTCCAAGTCCTCGACACTGTTAAATATTCTAATATACTATTGGGTAGAGATTTTATAAAGCAGTTTGGAAGAGTGAAATTCAACTTTGATAAAAACACCATTGAATTAGGAGAACTTTCCATAACCGGGTTATCAACAACCAACAACCACGTCAGATTGTGTGAAAATACGACTATCCCTGCACGCTCTGAGAAGGTTCTTTTCGAAAAATGCTCAATCATCAACGCTTTACTTGAAGGTGATTTTGAACCTAAAATGGTACCTAACCTAACTGGCGTATATGTCACTAGGAACAGAATTATTCCAAATATTGATGGCCTGTTCCCTGTAACAGTGTTAAACGTCTTAACGTCAGACATTCAACAGAAATCAAGAAAGTTGATGGGCTTTATACAACCTACCAGTGAAACCGTATCGCGTACATCGTCATGTAAAAACGAAGACTTTGATATTAACGATGTCACCCTAAGTAATAAACTGTCTGCTACAGAAACCTTCTAGCTTGAGTCGTTAATTACTGATTACAAAGACGTGTTTGCAACAAACCCAAGCAAAGCAAAGAGAACTGACCTTCTTGAACATAAAATCATTACACATGACGCGCTGCGTGTACCATAACCTCGCAGAATTCGTGGCGTGGAAAAGGATGTCGATCAGCAAGTGCGAGAAATGCTCAACAACGATATAATTCGTCCGTCCTATTCACCGTGAAAGGCGCCTGTAATTCTTGTCAAGAAGAAAGATAACACAACTCGCTTTGTGTGCGACTTTCGCGTTGTCAACGATGTCACAAAAAAGGATACCCATCCATTGCCTCATATTAAAGACGTCATTGACAAGATGGCTGGTTCAAAATACTTGTCCATATTAGACGCGGCGTCCGCCTACAGGTCCATTCCATTGTCAGAGTCATTGTCAGAAAATTTGAATTTAATGTCATTCCATTTGGCTTGTCTTACTCCGGCGCGTCGTATCAACGCATGATGAACATGTGTTTGTCGGGCTTGAGCACAGATAATGTTTTGTCGTACATTGATGACATTGTGATATTTAGTGACACATTTCACGAACACATGCGTGACTTGAAAGCTGTTTTTAACTGCCTGAGAGCAGCCAAAGTAACGTTAAAAACATCGAAATGCGTTTTTGCTGATCAAAAAGTTGATTTCTTAGGCTTTGAACTTTCTGTTGCAGGTATTAAACCACAAACACGCTTGACCAATGCTATTAACCAATTTCCGCATCCTGAATCTAAAAAAGAGTTATGGCTCTATCATAGCTTGGTTTTATAGAGCATTTATCAAGGATTTTGCAACTATCAGCCAACTACTTAACAAACTTACGGGCGACAATGTTAAATTTACATGGGACTCATCTTGTGAAGCAGCTTTTCAGGAACTAAAAACACATTTAACATGTGTGAGCCGATTTTAGCATTTCCTAAACTTCGTGACCCTTTCGTAGTTGAAGTCGATGCAAGTGACTATGCGGCCGGTGGTGTGTTATCTCAAACAGGCGCTGATAATGTTTTGCACCCTATCGCATACTTTTCTACTTCTTTTACCGGCTCACAACGCAACCGGGCTCCAGTTACAGGCTTTTGCGTTTGTTCTCACTGTGAGACATTGGCACGTCTATTTATCGGGTACAGAATTCATCTTACGCTCCAATCATAACCCGCTAGTACATCTAAGAAACCAAAAAGATCCACGCGGCAAATTTGGACGCTGGATAGCTGAGTTGGAAGAGTATAATGATACCGTGGAATACATTCGAGGAAAAGACAATGTAAAAGCTGATTTTTTGTCTCGTAACCCTGCTGCCAATCCAATTCAACCACACTCGCTCTTCGACGACAAGGTTTTGCTATAAATAGTAACAATACCGCTCTTGTTGACCAATTAAAACTGGAGCAAAGTATGCAGGGATGTGCAATACTTTGAATATTGATAATAATAATGGATTATTCCTTGTCAAAAATGGCAGGGATTGTAGCCCCCACAACGCCCCCCCCCCCCCCCCTTAGATGCGCCCCTGGCTACAAAGGTGTTGTTGGTAACGTTGCTATGGGTATGTAGACATTGGAACATGTTGATGGTAAAAATATTACAATGGGAAGCATGAATAGGCTAAACAATAGTTTGAGAGGTTTAGGCCAATGACCTCCTGCGACAGAGAACATGAAATGCCACCCTTGCAAAGTAATTTGCAAAGGAACCAAAATAAAAGAAATATTATTCGAAATAAAAGCTAAGAGAAATGTTGTCAGCGGTAGGCAATATGCGATATGGGTGCGAGCTTCTAGGCAATATGAGTACTTCTCGCAATCACTGGGTTTGCGGGTCGAAATGAATCAGAGCGGCTCCACTTGTGCTCCACCGTCTATGTCTATGAATTGGTTTGAAATAAAGCCTTTTGATTGGAAGATAATATTTTTAATGCTATCAATTATGAATTCATGAAAAATGAAATTCAATTTGTTAAAATTAGAAAATCATTCCGGGAGCGATCCAAGAGGATTATGAGCCAAGTTGGAAATGCTATCCGATTCACCGACCGTTCGCTGCTAGCAACGTTCCCATTGCAACATTGAGTCGAAACAACAGAACTCCCGTAGATCTTTGAGCCATTTGTCATATGACAAAGTCCATTTATGTCATATGTCAATTTATTCTAACGGAGCCATATGACAAAGTCCCTGTTTGAAATCTTCTTTGTGAATAGACTCTTCCCATTGAATTTTTCACTCGTAACTCTGTGACAAGATGTCCCACAGGTTCACTACAAGTCCTCCAAAGAAGCCCATTTGTTTGCTTATTTCTTATTTTAGTTAATCTTGTTCTTAATCAATCCTAATTTTTCCATTACGTGTGTTTAAGTCCTCTTTGTACAGTTATGAGAAACTTGTGAATTCGTGAACAGGCTCAGTCGAAATGGCTATTCTAGTTTGAATTATTACTTTTAGGTTTCACTTTTCTCAACATCCCCCGGTTGATCATTTCCGTCTGCTTTTTCATTCACGTACTATTTGTAATCAAGTGTACACAATTGCTCCGTAGATAGGTGGCATCAAGACAAGCGGTTTAGGCATGCAGTGCTTTAGGAACAAGATGCTTTCCTGAGATCATGTCATCTCCGCTCACCCTAAAAGAGATACATTAAAGATGGCACACTTCCTGAAGACCGGAGGAATAACTCTTGAGAAAATCTATCAATTTCATCGTATTGTTACTGCATGCAAAGTCCGAGTTTATCGGGCAGATTTTATCTGTGGTCAAAAAGAAAGAATTGTGCAGGAAAATGCGCTTTGCTGCGTTTGACTTACATGGCGTGCATTTACCCCTAAAATTGTACACTTGAATTCAGTGATAAGACCTGCAAAAGGGTTCACTTATTTTCAATATTTCTCAATATTTTTTACCAATCAGTAAATATTGACATGACTTTTATGCCAATCAGAATGCACTTGCATTGTCGTTTTGTAAATTTTCAAATTTTCTTTAAACTTAGCCTTGAACTTTGTTCAAGTTTGGTCAACGCACAATTCTAGTATCAGCCTCGCCTTGATTTCAACACCCATTTTTTAATTCTCAGCCTCATCAAAACTGTTGAAAGTTATCAAAAAGAAGTGAACTCTTTATCAGGTCACCAAATTCACGCCATAGACTTCTGCGTGACCATTCATAGCAAAAGAATTATGTGGTGCTTTAGGTTAGATCTTATAGAGCCTAGTCATGAGCTATCGACGTAATGCAAAAGGCTTGCATACACGTTTCTGCATTTGCACTCGCTACTGGGTCCTTTTTTTCACACCCTAATTTTTCATACTATTGATGCTGGTTTTTCGGATTGGCATTCAAGCTTTTTGCAGTCATTTTCATTCAAAATATTTGCATTTATATTTATACTTTGTTTTGTCATATTGTGATTTTTGCAAGCAGGTGAATTTCAAGAGTACAATTTGTTGTTCTATTGATATTGCACATTATGTTCATTACCCATTGTGAAATGCCGATAATTACTCACTACAGATAATTCTCGCGTTTATGGTTATATTTGTTTATGCTTATTTTAGTTAGAAGGTATTAGCTCGTCGCGCGTTAGTTTTCATGCTTTCCGGTAACGTTGTGCACTATAAACTCGTATTCATTGTTTTTCCATTTATATTTCATTTATCCCATTTACATCTGCCTTAGCATAAGATGCAGAAGCAAATCACGTATTACTAGAACAATAGTTTTCAAAGTTCTATACTTTTAATTCTCTGCCCTTGCATGCATTCTACGCATCAGAAATTCATTCAGAAATCGTCGATTGTTCATGCCCTTGATACAAATTAATAAAAAAATGAAAAACTGCAAAGAAGTACTTCTAACTAGCCCACTAGTACATAAAGAAGGAAGCAAAAGTTCTCGCTTATATGCGCTCAATTGACAGCAATGCTTTTAACACAGCAGTTGTGCTTTGGAAGCATCTTCCACTTGGATGCGATCGACTTGCTAACCTTCTTGTAGATTCTGCAAAGAAACAAATGAATTGTTGTTATCATATCAACAAGCGTTGTAAGAGAGTTTTGTGATGTACAAAGCAGGAATGTTTTGGCAAAGTTAAATGGATTCATTTTTGTCAAGAAGAGTCACTGGCATATACCATTCAAAACAATCTTCTTAAAAGTGCACCAAGGCTACTTTATTTTCGAACCATTCATCCACTCTTTATTCAGAACATTGTCAATCACGTTTCTAAGTATCAATTACTTAATTATCATGGGAATGTCACTCTCTTAATTATCATGGGAACAGTCTTTCAACTTTCAACTAGCCACTTTCAAAATAAGGCACTGTGAGCACTAACCTCTTGTTTGTGCCAACCCCATAAAGATACCCATCGGAGCCGCATGAAACGTCGACCAGTGCTCCACTGTTCTTCAAAGGGCCTTTCCATCCGTTACGGCATCGCTTGACATAGAGCTGGCGATTCTTGCCAATGCCGATTATGCGATCAGATTTGTCCACAGTGATTCTTGTAACGCCACCAGAATTGCGGATAAGAATCCATCGACCATTGAGTCCGTTCTTCTTCCAAAGCCGGTTCTTCATTCCCACTCCAACTATACGTCCGTCCAGCAACTGAGCGACCGATTTTACGCAGCAGGAGTTCGGAACCTGACGCCATGATGAGCTATCTACGGAGGATTTTATGTACAATTTGTGGTCCACTCCAACGCCAACCAGGTTTCCATTTTTGAGAGCAAGAATGTTGGTCACCTGAAATGACAGCAAAGCAAAATGATCAAAGATCTTGATTGAACATTTGTATGGCTCTTGTTGAACGTGAAAATGGGTATTAGAGGTATCAAATATAATAAATCGCTAAACTGTTGGTTCCAAAGTAGATGCTTGTGTTTGGAGCATGTCAGTGTCGTGTTTTTAATTATGTTTTGAATAAACGGGGATCAGATCCGCTAGTTTGATTGAAGCAGCAAGGGCTGATTTATTATTGGTATTGACGCAGAGATAAATTTTCTACACAGACATAGAGCAACTTTCTGCGGCTATTAATATGGTGAACTTACACTTCCACTTTTTGAAACAGCAAACCATGGAGAATTCAGGGACAGCTTGAAGTGCAGATTATTCGACATGCCGACACCAATGATCTTGGCAGTAAGTCGTCTGTCTTGGACCTGTATGGATTTTATGCAACACGTGTGATGTCCTCCAAATCTCCATTTGACCTTAGCAACACCTTTAAGTCGACTTGTGTAAATTTTGTTGTTTAATCCAACACCTATTATCAAGATAATTTTTAATACATTCAAAAGATCAGCCCAAGGAAACTGAGTGAACACGATGGATATTTGTCTAATAATAATAAGCGTATAAGTTTTCTATATACTGAAGACATATTCCAAAACCTTACTGTATGTTAGATGTGTGGACACATCATCTTGGACGTAGATATCTTTTACGCAGCAAGAGCCAGGAATCTTCTGCCATCGACCATTCAAGCCTGGTCTTCGATATATGAAATTGTCCATGCCGATGCCATAAAGTTGACCAGTCACTCCAGCCACTGCTTTGACTGTTCCTGAGTTGGCGCATGGCCCTACCCAAGGGCTGTTCAATGTCTTCTTTGAATAGAGTTTACCATTCATACCGACTCCGACAAACACAGGCCTTCTGCCCATCTTGTTTCTTACCGTTGTCAAATCTTTAACGCAGCAAGATCTAGGTACCAGCTTCCAGGGTGCAGTTAAAGATTTCTTTAGATAGAGGTGCCTGCCGACGAGTTGAGAGGTCATGAGGTCATAGTACAGAGTTCATTTAGAAATTGCGGAATACTGCCATTTTAGTGATACATGATATATGAAGAATAGAACAAAGACCGTCCTCAAATTTTGCTGTTGTTATCAGTTTGATCAAGAAAAGGTGCTTCCAATGCCAAACAGGTCATCAGCAGGACTGTGCCGCTATTTACGTCCCACCCTTGCATCAAGTGCCACTTGAGCCTTCTAACTCAATGGCCCAATTCTATCAAGCCGACTACGGAAGTAAGAGAGTGAGGAAATACCTGTTCGTTCCCACACCGACAATAAAGCCGTTGTTCATGACGTGAATTTGAGTCACACAGCAAGAACCAGGGACCTTAATCCAAGTGAATTTTTTTCCTACACCCCCTCGCATCCAAAGGTTATTGTCCATGCCAACAGCCAAGATTTTCCCATTCAGCTGAAAGACATGACTCCGTGCTTGCTCGCTACTTTGGATGGCAGCAGCGACCAACAGTATAAGGCTTGTGTAGAACAGCATCGTCCGAAATTTAGGCTTTGGAAGAAAAGCAGTTTTCATTGCTTGTTGTCCTGCCCACAAAGTATTGCGGACACATAAAACTTAATAGTTCTCTTAAAAGTGCTACAAGCAAAGGTTGATTGTTGAAATTAAAAAATTCCACGCGCTTCGAGCTGTTTAACAGAACGTTCCTAAAACACAAACGCAAAACTTTATAGTCTCGTGTCTTTCTGCGGGTCATGGACCAGATTTCACAAACAAAATGGGCGTTCACTATCAACTCACTATCAATTCTAAATAGTCATTACTCTCTTGCGACCCATTTGCCAAAATCGCTTTGTCCGCCTTTGATGTCTACTCTTGTGTGCTTAATTGTAGGGGAGGGTCATATTGCATTTTTCAAAAATTTTACCCTTCATAGCATTTTATAATGACCCCCTCCATTTATGGAAATTCCAAAGGACGACCAACCCCCTCATTTTATTTTCAACCCCCCATATTAGACATTTTAAACTTCTCAGAAAAAATGGCTTGGCTTCGTCCAAAACCCCTTTAAAGAAAAAATAAATCAGACCCTAAAATTTCAAAAGCGTTTACTCATTGTCGTCAGCCATACTTAAATTGTCTTTTAACTCTGTTGTTTTGCTTCTTGTTCTTGAGCTCTATGCCTCTGCCGTTCACCAGCTAACATGTTTTCGACTCTGACCAAAAGTGCACTTGCAATATCTCACCCCCCCTCATTTATTTCACCCTCCATTTTAGATGCTTATTTACGATTTTCCCTGCAGTTCATTTTATTATGACCCGTCCGCTTTATGAAAATCTAGGAAAATGTCCACCCCCCTCTTTATTCGATCCCCCCCCTCTACAATTAAGCACATAAGAGTAATAAGCATCCTCAATAAGCTGACTTAGTTTGCCTAGCGTTTCCTCTGTTGTTTTAATCTTTGATATGATAACAGTTGTCCCATGTCCCCAAAACAAGGTGTCCTCCTTCAAATTTAGCTACAATTAAGAACTTTCAAAGCACATTTCTAATGGCGATTACCTAGCTCTTTTTCTACCAAGCACCACGAGGAGATTCTAGTAAAACTTCTAAGTGGATAAGTAGCAAACCTCTGATCGTTCTACAAAAGTTTGTAAGCGAGTACACAAATGTTTGCTTTAAGTTTATGACTTTCTAAAGCTGAAAACTGCAATTCAATTATCTTAATCCTCAACAATGTGCGAATGTCATCATGCATTGTTGACCTTTAGATAAAAGGACAGAAACACTCTCCTCGATTGCTAGAGGGCGTGATCAAACACAAATTTGGACTAAATCCGCTAGCAGTTTCAAACTTTTGCCACATTGCTTCTGTTACGGTTTTAAAATCTATTGGATATTTTAAGCTTCCCTTGGAAATGGGAAGTTTGACAACATAAGTGGAACGTGTCCCAAAGCACCAAATATCCTTTCCTTTACTAGTTCTGTCAAGGAGTTTCCTCCCATCGAATTGCGAATTGGTGTTCACAATGTAATGTCACAAATAAGACACATGAAGCAGCATGTCGCCTTAAAATTGGCATCATGTCGTAAGAAATTGTTGTTTTTCGTCAGTATTTTCGTCAGCCTGAAGAAATTAACCTTAAACGTCTGCTTAAACGAATGTAAATTTTTCTTCATTTTGAGCACAATTAACGCGACGGTAATTGATATATTTTGCAGATATTTCTACGTTAAAAAGAAAGCTCCTGGTGGAGGTACTGAAACTTTTTCGTTACATCACTTGTTAGAAGAAGTTGAAATAACGTATTAGGAGTGATTTAGATCACTTTACAGAAGTAATTATATGAAATATCAGAGGGATTTTGGATCTTCTTCATATCTTGAGCACACAGAATATTGGTGCTGAAACCAAGCTATTCTGATAAAACTAGCTCTGACAAGACTTCACCTTCTAATAGCATACAACATAGAAATACTGAATGCTAGAGATACAAACCACTAACCTGGAATTTGCCAGTACTGTCTGAGGTTCTTTCCGGAATGACCTAATCGTAGCTACGCCTCCTTATATAGCGCTTGTGTGTCATTGTGTTTGATTCAACGAAGGCCCCGGACACAAAATGGTTAATGAAGTGAAAAACTTTCTTTGTTGCGTCAAACCATAACAGGAACACATACCCTTTGCGACAGAAAAACAGGCCCATTAAATTATGCGCCAGAACAAAGGAATCCCCAGTTGGGGATCCAGACATTTGGTTTCCAATTCTCAATCAGTTTTGCTTAAGAACATCTAACTTTTCGATGTTGATTTCCGATTACTAACATTCTCGTCGATATTATTCCCTGTACTGTTATGTGATTATTGTTATTACTTCAAAGAAAACCAAAAAAAGAGATATGGGTTTTTGTAATTAAATGAATCCCCTTATCGTTAGCCTTGAGACAAGAAAGTCCCTTGATGAGCATTAAGGCAAAGAGACAAAATACAAATGTCCCAAGTTCTTTCTTTTGGTGAGACGATCTTCGTCAAACATTTTGAATAAGTTACTATGTTTCTCTACGGTTGTTCCACATCGTAGATTCGTAAAATCAGGAACAGTCTTTCGCAAGCACTGTTCTCGCAAACATGCCCAATAATAACCTAAACCGTACAAGCTATAAATCCATGCTTCGTGTTGAAAAGATCTTTCACAAGCACTGGTCTCGCAAACATGCAATAATAACCTAAACCGTACAAGCTATAAATCCATGCTTCGTGTTGAAAAGATCTTTCACAAGCACTGGTCTCGCAAACATGCAATAATAACCTAAACCGTACAAGCTATAAATCCATGCTTCGTGTTGAAAAGATCTTTCACAAGCACTGGTCTCGCAAACATGCCCAATAATAACCTAAACCGTACAAGCTATAAATCCATGCTTCGTGTTGAAAAGATCTTTCACAAGCACTGGTCTCGCAAACATGCCCAATAATAACCTAAACCGTACAAGCTATAAATCCATGCTTCGTGTTGAAAAGATCTTTCACAAGCACTGGTCTCGCAAACATGCCAATAATAACCTAAACCGTACAAGCTATAAATCCATCTTCGTGTTGAAAAGATCTTTCACAAGCACTGGTCTCGCAAACATGCCCAATAATAACCTAAACCGTACAAGCTATAAATCCATGCTTCGTGTTGAAAAGATCTTTCACAAGCACTGGTCTCGCAAACATGCCAATAATAACCTAAACCGTACAAGCTATAAATCCCTTGTGTTGAAAAGATCTTTCACAAGCACTGGTCTCGCAAACATGCAATAATAACCTAAACCGTACAAGCTATAAATCCATCTTCGTGTTGAAAAGATCTTTCACAAGCACTGGTCTCGCAAACATGCCCAATAATAACCTAAACCGTACAAGCTATAAATCCATGCTTCGTGTTGAAAAGATCTTTCACAAGCACTGGTCTCGCAAACATGCCCAATAATAACCTAAACCGTACAAGCTATAAATCCATGCTTCGTGTTGAAAAGATCTTTCACAAGCACTGGTCTCGCAAACATGCCCAATAATAACCTAAACCGTACAAGCTATAAATCCATGCTTCGTGTTGAAAAGATCTTTCACAAGCACTGGTCTCGCAAACATGCAATAATAACCTAAACCGTACAAGCTATAAATCCATGCTTCATGTTGAAAAGATCTTTCACAAGCACTGGTCTCGCAAACATGCCCAATAATAACCTAAACCGTACAAGCTATAAATCCATGCTTCGTGTTGAAAAGATCTTTCACAAGCACTGGTCTCGCAAACATGCAATAATAACCTAAACCGTACAAGCTATAAATCCATGCTTCGTGTTGAAAAGATCTTTCACAAGCACTGGTCTCGCAAACATGCCCAATAATAACCTAAACCGTACAAGCTATAAATCCATGCTTCATGTTGAAAAGATCTTTCACAAGCACTGGTCTCGCAAACATGCCCAATAATAACCTAAACCGTACAAGCTATAAATCCATCTTCATGTTGAAAAGATCTTTCACAAGCACTGGTCTCGCAAACATGCAATAATAACCTAAACCGTACAAGCTATAAATCCATGCTTCTGTTGAAAAGATCTTTCACAAGCACTGGTCTCGCAAACATGCCCAATAATAACCTAAACCGTACAAGCTATAAATCCATGCTTCGTGTTGAAAAGATCTTTCACAAGCACTGGTCTCGCAAACATGCCCAATAATAACCTAAACCGTACAAGCTATAAATCCATGCTTCATGTTGAAAAGATCTTTCACAAGCACTGGTCTCGCAAACATGCCCAATAATAACCTAAACCGTACAAGCTATAAATCCATCTTCATGTTGAAAAGATCTTTCACAAGCACTGGTCTCGCAAACATGCCCAATAATAACCTAAACCGTACAAGCTATAAATCCATGCTTCATGTTGAAAAGATCTTTCACAAGCACTGGTCTCGCAAACATGCCCAATAATAACCTAAACCGTACAAGCTATAAATCCATCTTCATGTTGAAAAGATCTTTCACAAGCACTGGTCTCGCAAACATGCCCAATAATAACCTAAACCGTACAAGCTATAAATCCATGCTTTGTTGAAAAGATCTTTCACAAGCACTGGTCTCGCAAACATGCACGATAATAACCTAAACCGTACAAGCTATAAATCCATGCTTCATGTTGAAAAGATCTTTCACAAGCACTGGTCTCGCAAACATGCCCAATAATAACCTAAACCGTACAAGCTATAAATCCATCTTCATGTTGAAAAGATCTTTCACAAGCACTGGTCTCGCAAACATGCACGATAATAACCTAAACCGTACAAGCTATAAATCCATGCTTCGTGTTGAAAAGATCTTTCACAAGCACTGGTCTCGCAAACATGCCCAATAATAACCTAAACCGTACAAGCTATAAATCCATGCTTCGTGTTGAAAAGATCTTTCACAAGCACTGGTCTCGCAAACATGCAATAATAACCTAAACCGTACAAGCTATAAATCCATGCTTCGTGTTGAAAAGATCTTTCACAAGCACTGGTCTCGCAAACATGCAATAATAACCTAAACCGTACAAGCTATAAATCCATGCTTCATGTTGAAAAGATCTTTCACAAGCACTGGTCTCGCAAACATGCAATAATAACCTAAACCGTACAAGCTATAAATCCATGCTTCGTGTTGAAAAGATCTTTCACAAGCACTGGTCTCGCAAACATGCAATAATAACCTAAACCGTACAAGCTATAAATCCATGCTTCATGTTGAAAAGATCTTTCACAAGCACTGGTCTCGCAAACATGCAATAATAACCTAAACCGTACAAGCTATAAATCCATGCTTCGTGTTGAAAAGATCTTTCACAAGCACTGGTCTCGCAAACATGCCAATAATAACCTAAACCGTACAAGCTATAAATCCATGCTTCATGTTGAAAAGATCTTTCACAAGCACTGGTCTCGCAAACATGCAATAATAACCTAAACCGTACAAGCTATAAATCCATGCTTCATGTTGAAAAGATCTTTCACAAGCACTGGTCTCGCAAACATGCAATAATAACCTAAACCGTACAAGCTATAAATCCACTTCATGTTGAAAAGATCTTTCACAAGCACTGGTCTCGCAAACATGCCAATAATAACCTAAACCGTACAAGCTATAAATCCATCTTCGTGTTGAAAAGATCTTTCACAAGCACTGGTCTCGCAAACATGCAATAATAACCTAAACCGTACAAGCTATAAATCCATTCTTCATGTTGAAAAGATCTTTCACAAGCACTGGTCTCGCAAACATGCCAATAATAACCTAAACCGTACAAGCTATAAATCCATCTTCATGTTGAAAAGATCTTTCACAAGCACTGGTCTCGCAAACATGCACGATAATAACCTAAACCGTACAAGCTATAAATCCATCTTCATGTTGAAAAGATCTTTCACAAGCACTGGTCTCGCAAACATGCAATAATAACCTAAACCGTACAAGCTATAAATCCATCTTCATGTTGAAAAGATCTTTCACAAGCACTGGTCTCGCAAACATGCAATAATAACCTAAACCGTACAAGCTATAAATCCATCTTCATGTTGAAAAGATCTTTCACAAGCACTGGTCTCGCAAACATGCCCAATAATAACCTAAACCGTACAAGCTATAAATCCATCTTCATGTTGAAAAGATCTTTCACAAGCACTGGTCTCGCAAACATGCACGATAATAACCTAAACCGTACAAGCTATAAATCCATGCTTCGTGTTGAAAAGATCTTTCACAAGCACTGGTCTCGCAAACATGCCCAATAATAACCTAAACCGTACAAGCTATAAATCCATTCTTCATGTTGAAAAGATCTTTCACAAGCACTGGTCTCGCAAACATGCACGATAATAACCTAAACCGTACAAGCTATAAATCCATTCTTCATGTTGAAAAGATCTTTCACAAGCACTGGTCTCGCAAACATGCACGATAATAACCTAAACCGTACAAGCTATAAATCCATCTTCATGTTGAAAAGATCTTTCACAAGCACTGGTCTCGCAAACATGCAATAATAACCTAAACCGTACAAGCTATAAATCCATCTTCATGTTGAAAAGATCTTTCACAAGCACTGGTCTCGCAAACATGCCCAATAATAACCTAAACCGTACAAGCTATAAATCCATTCTTCATGTTGAAAAGATCTTTCACAAGCACTGGTCTCGCAAACATGCACGATAATAACCTAAACCGTACAAGCTATAAATCCATTCTTCATGTTGAAAAGATCTTTCACAAGCACTGGTCTCGCAAACATGCCCAATAATAACCTAAACCGTACAAGCTATAAATCCATCTTCATGTTGAAAAGATCTTTCACAAGCACTGGTCTCGCAAACATGCAATAATAACCTAAACCGTACAAGCTATAAATCCATGCTTCATGTTGAAAAGATCTTTCACAAGCACTGGTCTCGCAAACATGCACGATAATAACCTAAACCGTACAAGCTATAAATCCTATCTTCATGTTGAAAAGATCTTTCACAAGCACTGGTCTCGCAAACATGCACGATAATAACCTAAACCGTACAAGCTATAAATCCATTCTTCATGTTGAAAAGATCTTTCACAAGCACTGGTCTCGCAAACATGCCAATAATAACCTAAACCGTACAAGCTATAAATCCATCTTCATGTTGAAAAGATCTTTCACAAGCACTGGTCTCGCAAACATGCACGATAATAACCTAAACCGTACAAGCTATAAATCCATGCTTCATGTTGAAAAGATCTTTCACAAGCACTGGTCTCGCAAACATGCCAATAATAACCTAAACCGTACAAGCTATAAATCCATCTTCATGTTGAAAAGATCTTTCACAAGCACTGGTCTCGCAAACATGCACGATAATAACCTAAACCGTACAAGCTATAAATCCATGCTTCGTGTTAAAAGATCTTTCACAAGCACTGGTCTCGCAAACATGCACGATAATAACCTAAACCGTACAAGCTATAAATCCATGCTTCATGTTGAAAAGATCTTTCACAAGCACTGGTCTCGCAAACATGCACGATAATAACCTAAACCGTACAAGCTATAAATCCATGCTTCGTGTTGAAAAGATCTTTCACAAGCACTGGTCTCGCAAACATGCACGATAATAACCTAAACCGTACAAGCTATAAATCCATGCTTCATGTTTGAAAAGATCTTTCACAAGCACTGGTCTCGCAAACATGCACGATAATAACCTAAACCGTACAAGCTATAAATCCATGCTTCGTGTTGAAAAGATCTTTCACAAGCACTGGTCTCGCAAACATGCCATAATAACCTAAACCGTACAAGCTATAAATCCATGCTTCGTGTTGAAAAGATCTTTCACAAGCACTGGTCTCGCAAACATGCACGATAATAACCTAAACCGTACAAGCTATAAATCCATGCTTCATGTTGAAAAGATCTTTCACAAGCACTGGTCTCGCAAACATGCAATAATAACCTAAACCGTACAAGCTATAAATCCATGCTTCGTGTTGAAAAGATCTTTCACAAGCTCTGGTCTCGCAAACATGCACGATAATAACCTAAACCGTACAAGCTATAAATCCATGCTTCGTGTTGAAAAGATCTTTCACAAGCACTGGTCTCGCAAACATGCACGATAATAACCTAAACCGTACAAGCTATAAATCCATGCTTCATGTTGAAAAGATCTTTCACAAGCACTGGTCTCGCAAACATGCACGATAATAACCTAAACCGTACAAGCTATAAATCCATGCTCGTGTTGAAAAGATCTTTCACAAGCACTGGTCTCGCAAACATGCACGATAATAACCTAAACCGTACAAGCTATAAATCCACTTCATGTTGAAAAGATCTTTCACAAGCACTGGTCTCGCAAACATGCACGATAATAACCTAAACCGTACAAGCTATAAATCCATGCTTCGTGTTGAAAAGATCTTTCACAAGCACTGGTCTCGCAAACATGCCAATAATAACCTAAACCGTACAAGCTATAAATCCATGCTTCGTGTTGAAAAGATCTTTCACAAGCACTGGTCTCGCAAACATGCACGATAATAACCTAAACCGTACAAGCTATAAATCCATCTTCGTGTTGAAAAGATCTTTCACAAGCACTGGTCTCGCAAACATGCCAATAATAACCTAAACCGTACAAGCTATAAATCCATCTTCGTGTTGAAAAGATCTTTCACAAGCACTGGTCTCGCAAACATGCACGATAATAACCTAAACCGTACAAGCTATAAATCCATGCTTCGTGTTGAAAAGATCTTTCACAAGCACTGGTCTCGCAAACATGCAATAATAACCTAAACCGTACAAGCTATAAATCCATGCTTCGTGTTGAAAAGATCTTTCACAAGCACTGGTCTCGCAAACATGCACGATAATAACCTAAACCGTACAAGCTATAAATCCATGCTTCGTGTTGAAAAGATCTTTCACAAGCACTGGTCTCGCAAACATGCCCAATAATAACCTAAACCGTACAAGCTATAAATCCATGCTTCGTGTTGAAAAGATCTTTCACAAGCACTGGTCTCGCAAACATGCCCAATAATAACCTAAACCGTACAAGCTATAAATCCATCTTCATGTTGAAAAGATCTTTCACAAGCACTGGTCTCGCAAACATGCAATAATAACCTAAACCGTACAAGCTATAAATCCATGCTTCGTGTTGAAAAGATCTTTCACAAGCACTGGTCTCGCAAACATGCACGATAATAACCTAAACCGTACAAGCTATAAATCCATGCTTCGTGTTGAAAAGATCTTTCACAAGCACTGGTCTCGCAAACATGCCCAATAATAACCTAAACCGTACAAGCTATAAATCCATCTTCATGTTGAAAAGATCTTTCACAAGCACTGGTCTCGCAAACATGCAATAATAACCTAAACCGTACAAGCTATAAATCCACTTCGTGTTGAAAAGATCTTTCACAAGCACTGGTCTCGCAAACATGCAATAATAACCTAAACCGTACAAGCTATAAATCCATGCTTCGTGTTGAAAAGATCTTTCGCAAGCACTGGTCTCGCAAACATGCCCAATAATAACCTAAACCGTACAAGCTATAAATCCATGCTTCGTGTTGAAAAGATCTTTCACAAGCACTGGTCTCGCAAACATGCCCAATAATAACCTAAACCGTACAAGCTATAAATCCATCTTCATGTTGAAAAGATCTTTCACAAGCACTGGTCTCGCAAACATGCAATAATAACCTAAACCGTACAAGCTATAAATCCATCTTCGTGTTGAAAAGATCTTTCACAAGCACTGGTCTCGCAAACATGCCAATAATAACCTAAACCGTACAAGCTATAAATCCACTTCGTGTTGAAAAGATCTTTCACAAGCACTGGTCTCGCAAACATGCACGATAATAACCTAAACCGTACAAGCTATAAATCCATGCTTCGTGTTGAAAAGATCTTTCACAAGCACTGGTCTCGCAAACATGCCCAATAATAACCTAAACCGTACAAGCTATAAATCCATGCTTCGTGTTGAAAAGATCTTTCACAAGCACTGGTCTCGCAAACATGCCCAATAATAACCTAAACCGTACAAGCTATAAATCCATCTTCATGTTGAAAAGATCTTTCACAAGCACTGGTCTCGCAAACATGCAATAATAACCTAAACCGTACAAGCTATAAATCCATGCTTCGTGTTGAAAAGATCTTTCACAAGCACTGGTCTCGCAAACATGCACAATAATAACCTAAACCGTACAAGCTATAAATCCATGCTTCGTGTTGAAAAGATCTTTCACAAGCACTGGTCTCGCAAACATGCCCAATAATAACCTAAACCGTACAAGCTATAAATCCATTCTTCATGTTGAAAAGATCTTTCACAAGCACTGGTCTCGCAAACATGCCCAATAATAACCTAAACCGTACAAGCTATAAATCCATTCTTCATGTTGAAAAGATCTTTCACAAGCACTGGTCTCGCAAACATGCAATAATAACCTAAACCGTACAAGCTATAAATCCATGCTTCATGTTGAAAAGATCTTTCACAAGCACTGGTCTCGCAAACATGCACGATAATAACCTAAACCGTACAAGCTATAAATCCATGCTTCGTGTTGAAAAGATCTTTCACAAGCACTGGTCTCGCAAACATGCCCAATAATAACCTAAACCGTACAAGCTATAAATCCATCTTCGTGTTGAAAAGATCTTTCACAAGCACTGGTCTCGCAAACATGCCCAATAATAACCTAAACCGTACAAGCTATAAATCCATCTTCATGTTGAAAAGATCTTTCACAAGCACTGGTCTCGCAAACATGCACGATAATAACCTAAACCGTACAAGCTATAAATCCATGCTTCGTGTTGAAAAGATCTTTCACAAGCACTGGTCTCGCAAACATGCATAATAACCTAAACCGTACAAGCTATAAATCCATCTTCATGTTGAAAAGATCTTTCACAAGCACTGGTCTCGCAAACATGCACGATAATAACCTAAACCGTACAAGCTATAAATCCATGCTTCATGTTGAAAAGATCTTTCACAAGCACTGGTCTCGCAAACATGCACGATAATAACCTAAACCGTACAAGCTATAAATCCATGCTTCGTGTTGAAAAGATCTTTCACAAGCACTGGTCTCGCAAACATGCACGATAATAACCTAAACCGTACAAGCTATAAATCCATGCTTCGTGTTGAAAAGATCTTTCACAAGCACTGGTCTCGCAAACATGCACGATAATAACCTAAACCGTACAAGCTATAAATCCATCTTCATGTTGAAAAGATCTTTCACAAGCACTGGTCTCGCAAACATGCACGATAATAACCTAAACCGTACAAGCTATAAATCCATGCTTCGTGTTGAAAAGATCTTTCACAAGCACTGGTCTCGCAAACATGCACGATAATAACCTAAACCGTACAAGCTATAAATCCATGCTTCGTGTTGAAAAGATCTTTCACAAGCACTGGTCTCGCAAACATGCACGATAATAACCTAAACCGTACAAGCTATAAATCCATGCTTCGTGTTGAAAAGATCTTTCACAAGCACTGGTCTCGCAAACATGCAATAATAACCTAAACCGTACAAGCTATAAATCCATCTTCATGTTGAAAAGATCTTTCACAAGCACTGGTCTCGCAAACATGCACGATAATAACCTAAACCGTACAAGCTATAAATCCATGCTTCGTGTTGAAAAGATCTTTCACAAGCACTGGTCTCGCAAACATGCACGATAATAACCTAAACCGTACAAGCTATAAATCCATGCTTCGTGTTGAAAAGATCTTTCACAAGCACTGGTCTCGCAAACATGCAATAATAACCTAAACCGTACAAGCTATAAATCCATCTTCGTGTTGAAAAGATCTTTCACAAGCACTGGTCTCGCAAACATGCCCAATAATAACCTAAACCGTACAAGCTATAAATCCATTCTTCGTGTTGAAAAGATCTTTCACAAGCACTGGTCTCGCAAACATGCCCAATAATAACCTAAACCGTACAAGCTATAAATCCATTCTTCATGTTGAAAAGATCTTTCACAAGCACTGGTCTCGCAAACATGCAATAATAACCTAAACCGTACAAGCTATAAATCCATGCTTCGTGTTGAAAAGATCTTTCACAAGCACTGGTCTCGCAAACATGCACGATAATAACCTAAACCGTACAAGCTATAAATCCATCTTCATGTTGAAAAGATCTTTCACAAGCACTGGTCTCGCAAACATGCCCAATAATAACCTAAACCGTACAAGCTATAAATCCATGCTTCGTGTTGAAAAGATCTTTCACAAGCACTGGTCTCGCAAACATGCACGATAATAACCTAAACCGTACAAGCTATAAATCCATCTTCGTGTTGAAAAGATCTTTCACAAGCACTGGTCTCGCAAACATGCCCAATAATAACCTAAACCGTACAAGCTATAAATCCATTCTTCATGTTGAAAAGATCTTTCACAAGCACTTCTCGCAAACATGCCCAATAATAACCTAAACCGTACAAGCTATAAATCCATCTTCATGTTGAAAAGATCTTTCACAAGCACTTCTCGCAAACATGCCCAATAATAACCTAAACCGTACAAGCTATAAATCCATTCTTCATGTTGAAAAGTTTCACAAGCACTGGTCTCGCAAACATGCCCAATAATAACCTAAACCGTACAAGCTATAAATCCATTCTTCATGTTGAAAAGATCTTTCACAAGCACTGGTCTCGCAAACATGCACGATAATAACCTAAACCGTACAAGCTATAAATCCATCTTCGTGTTGAAAAGATCTTTCACAAGCACTGGTCTCGCAAACATGCACGATAATAACCTAAACCGTACAAGCTATAAATCCATCTTCGTGTTGAAAAGATCTTTCACAAGCACTGGTCTCGCAAACATGCACGATAATAACCTAAACCGTACAAGCTATAAATCCATGCTTCGTGTTGAAAAGATCTTTCACAAGCACTGGTCTCGCAAACATGCACGATAATAACCTAAACCGTACAAGCTATAAATCCATGCTTCGTGTTGAAAAGATCTTTCACAAGCACTGGTCTCGCAAACATGCCCAATAATAACCTAAACCGTACAAGCTATAAATCCATGCTTCGTGTTGAAAAGATCTTTCACAAGCACTGGTCTCGCAAACATGCCCAATAATAACCTAAACCGTACAAGCTATAAATCCATGCTTCGTGTTGAAAAGATCTTTCACAAGCACTGGTCTCGCAAACATGCCCAATAATAACCTAAACCGTACAAGCTATAAATCCATTCTTCATGTTGAAAAGATCTTTCACAAGCACTGGTCTCGCAAACATGCACAATAATAACCTAAACCGTACAAGCTATAAATCCATGCTTCGTGTTGAAAAGATCTTTCACAAGCACTGGTCTCGCAAACATGCCCAATAATAACCTAAACCGTACAAGCTATAAATCCATTCTTCATGTTGAAAAGATCTTTCGCAAGCACTGTTCTCGCAAACATGCCCAATAATAACCTAAACCGTACAAGCTATTAATCCATGCTTCGTGTTGAAAAGATCTTTCGCAAGCACTGGTCTCGCAAACATGCCCAATAATAACCTAAACCGTACAAGCTATAAATCCATTCTTCATGTTGAAAAAATCTTTCGCAAGCACTGGTCTCGCAAACATGCCCAATAATAACCTAAACCGTACAAGCTATAAATCCATGATTCGTGTTGAAAAGATCTTTCACAAGCACTGGTCTCGCAAACATGCCCAATAATAACCTAAACCGTACAAGCTATTAATCCATGCTTCGTGTTGAAAAGATCTTTCACAAGCACTGGTCTCGCAAACATGCACAATAATAACCTAAACCGTACAAGCTATAAATCCATTCTTCGTGTTGAAAAGATTTTCACAAGCATCTTGCCATGTTAATGATTCGTTGAGAACCTAAGCAGAAATATTTTAACAAAACTTAACCTCGTCGCTTTTTACCATTTCTCCAACTCTAACTAATTCTAGAAGTACTCTGGGCACCAGACTCACTATGGGTAAAATAATAGCAAAGTACAAGTTTGTCCCAAGGCTAACAGTAGGGTGGAATTATTTGCTTACAAAGACCTCTATAACATTACATTGGTGACAGGAGAAGTATTGATTGGCTATGGGAAAGATGCAGAAGATGGAGCTACAAGAGCAGCTTCACAAAGATAAAAAAGGATAGAGAAAATGGGACATGAATCTGGAAGCCCTTGTGCGATGTTGAAGGCGATGTTCACTTTGAACAGAGGTGAGAGCGCGTACACTTATATGCCAACACTATTTTAAAAGATGTATTTGAGCAATTAGAAATGAATTAAGTGTAGGAGTCGACACGATTTCACTGGACTTGATTCAGTTAGGAGAGTTCCACACCCTATTTGGCAACTGGTCGTCCGCAGTTTCGAATGGTGCTTTTCAACCAGTGTCCCGTTCTATTTCGCTCGTACTCAGCACTGCATCCTGGCGCCGCTCCCAACATCCAGTGGGAATGTGGGGAAGACCAATGAAACCAGACCCTTTGGGACCGGCACTAGCTAACATCTTTGTCGGCTTTTATGAAAACAAGCTTTTTAGATAAACTTTTGAACCCGCGGTCTATTCTCGCTATGTCGATAACAAGTACCTATTTTCGACTTGGAGCTGGAGTGGGACTCTTTTCACGGAAAACTCGACTCGTTACGTCTAGCCTTTTTCACCAGTGTCTATAGGAAACCAGTATTTACTGGTCAATATATTTGCTGGAATTCCTTTAGCCCAAAAGATAGGTAAATTGGTCACATTAAAACGTTAGTACACAGGGCGCTTAAGATTTGCTCTAAAACTAAGCTCACTTCCGAACTCGATACAATAAAACGTATCATTTTTGACAAGCATTTTCGACCTGAAAAGTGCCCTGTCTACCTCAAATAAAAGAGCCATCATTTTCTGTCATTCAGCGGTGAATCCTTGTGTGGTTTACAATGCTAAGACCATATTTTCCTCCACCCAAAGGATTCCATTTTATGCTCGTCATAAAAGTTTAGTCGTATACGAATTTGGTTGCCGATGTGAAGCTCGGCACTACTCAAAGATTGGAGGAAACAATAAAACAGAATGTTCCCACGAGCATAAGGACCAAAACGTCTGCAGAAAAAGAGCAGCCGCGTCGAAATTGTAAAAGACGCAATGCCCAAATTAATTGCGATTCGGCCATAGGACAACATCTTTTGGAGAATCCAGATTGCACCGTAACATACAGTGACGACAATTTTCGTATAATTGGGCAAGCTAAGTCGTCTTTTCACCTAGGTGTTTTGGAGTCTGTCTATATTTCAATGGAAAATCCCTCATTTGCACACTGTTGGGAGTCCACCATTTTGCATTCTCACGCTTACATTTTACTGCTGTTCATTGATTCCGTCGGGTTTCTTTGTTAGTCAAATGCATAGGCGCCGACTTTTATTTTTCCCTGCTCAAAATTTCAATTAAAAAAAAAATTAAAAATAGTTAAAAGGTAGAGAAATTCCTTGTCGCTTTAATAACACAATACAACATATGTAGTATGTATAATAACAAAACAAAACATTTAAATAAAGCAGATTTAACATAATGGTCTACGGAATCATCAGTTCAATTCTTTGGTTAGTGTTTCTTCGATAGAATAAACTTGTTTTGTTATTGTCCATCTGTCCATTTTGTTATTGTCCGTCTCACAACAAATTTGTCCATCTTGAAAAGCAGGTACGATCAAATGCTCAGTGAGAGCTATTAAATTCGAGTTTTCATTCAAAGTAGGGATGTAATTTTTTTGTAAATTATTGGTTATGGTTTAGTGCCTTTGCTCAGTTTGACCATTAAGACACCGTTCGATTTCCGCAATAGAGAAGTTAAAATATCAACACATGACGTAGGAGACAGAAAGTTTAGACTACTTTTTACAAGGGATATATTTGATTCAAATTACTCTTTAACAATAGATAAATTTCACATTTTGGAGCTGTTCTTCGCTGAATTTTCAGCCCAGTGGTGGATTTCAAACGAAATTTTCGAGCCCCCGAGCCCCCACGTAGTCGGCCCCTATGGTCAAATGGGAATTTTCTTCCAATTATATTTAGTATAGCGATTGCGTCAAACCTCGCATCGATCGGGTTCATCCGAGGTTATAGGAAGTAATTATACCGCGTCTGCTTCTTTACGCTGTTAGAATAAACTTATGAGTAAAGTGTATTATCGTTGATTGGTAGTTAAAATTAAAACAACATGACTCAAAACCAATGATCAATTTGAGAAAACATATTAATTCAGCCAATTTGCTTAGTAAATCAGAATTAGAAGTAGAGCGACTAGCAGGAGTAACACTCGTCGCTTATCGTCAAAGAGAGATGGAAAAGGATGAAAACGTTGTCTCTTTGGAATTGAGTTTCTGCACTTTGACTATCTATTCTGAAACCAGCGAGATTGGAGGTTTTCCTCAACACATACTCTGAGGAGAGTCGGACGAAAAAGTACTTTAAGTATGCACAAACTAGTTCCGCTTTCTCTTGCCGTTGGGAAATTATTTCAAGTACGCAAAACTGGCTCCGCTTTTTCAAGCTATTGTGCATTTTTGTACCGCAAAACACTTGTTCACTTATGGAGCCTGAGCAAATTTAAAAAGCAAAAGTATAAATACTCAAGGCTGCGTTTTTGACCCAGCATTAAGGATTCTTTAGGGCAATAGCAAAATTCACATAGGGCATATCGGTCGAACGAGGTGCATTTCTTTACCCACTTCTGAGCCAAAGACAGAAAGACAGCTACGGCCATCTTTATAAACCTAGATCATGCCACCTTAACAGAAGGAATAGCTTACAATATGGCATTATGATATCTATATAATATTATATTATATGATATATAATATTAGATGTTCGATGCAAAAAACATGTATTATAAAAGATATTAGATATGTGATATATGGTGTAGGGTGATTTTAGACAAGATTTATGCAACTCTTGTCACGGTTACATGATTAGACAAGCAACCATTAAGCAATTTCCAATAATCGACTACAAAACGTTAACTTCATGTTACAGAATACAACTCTGGAATTGAATCACAGCCGGCACGCACAATGAAACGCGCGGAAATGGATTCCTCGTAAGTACCACTGATAACAGACCGTGACATATTCGAAAAATTGTGGCTTTTAAAAATACTTTCAAACCTCACAAATACGTTATTTTTGACTGAAATGTTCTGGGCGAATTAATATCTAAAGATAGATAAATCCTTATTCTTTTGAATGATCAAATTTATTATATTAATTTATTTTATAAATCTCTTTCCGTGACAACCTGATACAAAGAACATATATATATATGGCATACGTGCTTTTTTATAAGAAACCTACCACAAGACCTAGTTCTAAAAGTTCTTTATACGCAGGCCTCAAATCATCAAGTTTTTAGTACCAAATGTTCCTTAAAAGTTCCTTAATTTTCACTGCATATCAATAAGCCTTAGCACTCAATAGAGAGAGGGGCAAGACAGCATATGCGAAAACTACTCGACGAAGCACTTGCAGGGGAGTAACTAGCATTCTTCTTTGGGGGGGGGGGGGGTGGTGTACATAGTACTTTGCCTAACATTTTCGCCTCTGCCCGACTAAAATGTTACGAGATTTGTTTTGGGAGAAGCCTTCGCGGTGTTCCTTCCATGTTTTATAACCGTTATGAAATTTATTGTATTTGTAATCTTCTGATATTTTTACGTATTTTTGTTTAGTTTTTGTACTGACCTTTAAACCATAAGTCAATGCCTTGCTGTTCATATGTCAATCAGTGTTTACACGTTTCTTTTATTATAAGGAACCGGTTTATAAGAAACCTAGTAGTAGAGCCCCAAAAATTTAAGAAACTTTAAGAACTAAATAAATATTTTTAAGAAACTCCAAAAAGGCTGACTTTCTGAGCCGGAAGATAATCCGTACCGGGAGTCTCGGTAACAATACGAAAATAATACAAGAATTTAAGCACACTGTACCGGGTGTCTCGATAAAAAGTACCCCTGTTTCCATAAAAATAACGAACAAGAGATACGATAACAAATCTTACTGTTGTGTTATAAGCTTTAATACAATTAATAAGCAAGGGAAGGCGCAAAATTTGATGTCTATCTAAAAATAAGAAACTTTTAGTATTAGAAAATAGTGAAAAATTAAGAAACTTTTAGTATTAGCACCCAAGCTAGGTTTCTTATAAAAAAAAAACGTGTATTATTAGATCAATTCACGAGTAGGCAAGCTGCAGTTCAGTCGTGTTAACTTCTTTTCGTAAAATATTGTAATGGCAACGAGGATAGGCGATTACTAACAGCAGATGATTTTATCAAAATCCTTCGAAAATGAGCCATTTGGGTTCCTTCGTCCAGACACTGGTAAAATTGTGGCATCCAGGATGGCTATGCCACTGATGCTGGCGCTGGACTCATTCAAAATCATGATGAAAAATGTATTACTGGGTCGCAAAGAACCGACGCCAGTTTTCAAGAGTGGTTAGCTAATAGGCGTTTAGGCTGGTGGAGTCACTCCGAATATTGATTCGCTCAAAATATTTACGAAGAGGGACTCAAAATATAACAATATACCGATACGATATACCCAGCGAGTCTTCGAACGATTTCGGTAGACTTAAAGATTTTGCCCTAAAGTTACGGATTTGCGAACATTTTGTCTGGCGTTTGTCCGACAACATGTGGGTTTTCGATTATTGGTGGGAGGGGGGGGGTGTCACACCCCAAACATCCCCCAATACTTATGCCCCTGAGCACTTGACACACGAATAACAAATAATCTATGCGAGTATTGGCTGCAAATGAATGGAACGGGAATTTTAGTTCTTGATCCTTGCAGTTATAAGATTTTTCAAATCGAAAAGTTCCTTAGGGATATCGTTTTTAGTAGTATAAGTTCTTCAAATATATCGGCCCTCTACAGGTAGGTTCCTCATAAAGTGGTTCTTTATAAAGCGTGTATTTGAGGTTTTTCATGGCGAAGTGCGTTTTTCACGGAAAGTGGACTTCGGTTTTTTTTAAATCGGTTCTCTCAGGCGTGAGATAAAAACTTGAAATTATTTGATTAAATAGATGGATAACGTGGCTTCTAGAATAGTGCCAGAAAGCTTATAGTTTCAGCTGCCAAATTCTTGAAAATTGATTTACCTAAAGGTTACGCGAAAGTCTTACTATCCAGGTTAACTATGAGAGCAAACCACACACTCGTTTGCAACCGCGTTTCCCGATCCATTTAGTGATCTGCATCCTTTTTAGCATACATTTATTCTGTTTACAGCCTATAGAAACGAACCCTTGAGAAGCGAAAGCAATTTTTAGACCCGCTATAAGTTCCAAAATCGGTGTTTACATTTTTTCGATTGCGGCTGCTGCGCAGCACCACAATTTTTCTTAATGGAACGAGAAGTCGGGAGACGATTTAGTTAATTAATATAGATAGACATTATCGTATAATTTGATCCAAATGCAAAAAAGAACCACCAATAGGTCTCGATTTGTTTTCCAAGCTAAAATATTGTTTTCATTCCCATACAACATATTTACCCTCAAATGTTGTTGGCCGCGCCTTCTTAAAATTCTGTTTTAGCATCAAAAAACAATTATACTTCTTAAGTATTTCCTAAAAAATGTCAGAAATGATTTTCATTTTTACCTTAAAAGTTTATCGAACAGAACTTAATGGTCAATTCAATAATATTCAACTGTTTCTACAATGAATACCTGAAATATTTTAAAATTTGCGGAACGAGATAAGTGGTTAGTCCACATAAGAATTTACCTCCGCGCTGTAATAGCTGCAAAAATTCTGTTCACTTAGGAGAACTACCCAGCAAAGAGTCAGAAATATCAAGCTATACTAAATACCAATCAATTTTCAACTTAATTTTTTTGTTAATATACGGATGCAAATGAGAACGAGGTTAAGGGTATTGGTGTGACGCACAAATTGACGAAATAAGGATTGGCCATTTTGCCAGTATGTCAGATGCTTAGAGAAGTTCTTGAGTAGACCAAATTGAACCTGTACGTTATTTTTACTTAGTAGAAAGTTCTGCAAACATGCAAAACTACGGTCAGGTGCCAATGCCACAACCATCCAGCGTAGGAGGAAGCTATAGGCCTAATCCGGGGCAATGGCAGCCATCTACACACCAGCCTGCTTTACCACCATACTCCGGGTATGGGCCACCATCTACTCAGCCGTATTCTTACGGCAATACACCAACATCCTATAGCTCGGCAGCGTACACAGCAAGCTCCCTTGCCCCTTCACATGATTCGATTATGGACAACGAGATGAGAACATTAATAGGCAGTTTATTGTCAACCCTTGAACATGCAACGAAGGAGGATCTCGATGCTTTATTGAAGAACGAGGACAGACTCAATGAATTGATAGAGGATACTCCACAGGTAGGATCTGCTAGTAACCATGGAAATCTAAACCATAGGTTTCGTTCTGAACTTTTCAGAACCTTATCATGTACTTATTTGCCTGTGCTTATAGAGATATTGCCAAGTTTCCCACAAACAATGCACAATAATTTAAGTAAAAGTGTAGAAGGGAACTGTATATAGCTTTGCTTGTGAAAAATTTATTCTGTTGGTCTGTCATTAATCAATTAATTATATTATGAATTATCAATTATTTAGTACTATATAGTAGAGAAGGATATCCTATGTCAAGAATCATATATATGTACAAGGAGCATACTTTGGTATGAAAATCACTTTTTATCTAAATAGTCATCTAAAATTATTTCAAAGTTTGTTTCAAGCAACTGGGTGTATCAAGACTATGATTCCATCTTCACAGCTAAAATACTGTGATGTGAATATTTTTCTATTTGAGGTTAAAAGTTTAAAGGAGAAGAGAAATCAGCTTATCCATGGTAACAAAGAGCAAGCGACATTCAATTTATCACTCCAGCCACAGTTTGAAGGCTTGAAGGAAAAACTGTCAGAGGCAGTCTTGTTGCAGTCTTCCAGAAAAGAAGAATATGACATATTAAAGAGCAAATTGGGTAATATTGTCTATTATTGAAATAATTATTTAAGAGTTTAGTTAAGGATAAATCTTCCATATGTCACCCCTTGTTGCTTGATTTTTAGCAGATACATGATTTGTCAGGCACCATATCGATTGAGGTGCATGATATGTGTCATATAAGAATGGAAGTACCAAAAGGCAGCATAGGTTCCAAATCTTTGATTGGCTGAGCGACTGAAATTCTGCGAACCCCATTAGCCATCAGAATTCAAGAATATGACAACAAACATAGATTTAGGCCTATTTTTGGACGTTTTTACCACTAACAACAACAAAATAAACATGTATTATGTGCTGAAAGATAATCTTAATTTTCTTTTGATAATGACTGCCGTTGTACTCAGTAAAAAATTTCCGCTAGATACGAAGGCTTGAAATTGTCCCTTTGATAATAAGGGGGATGGAGAACATAAGAATTGCAGTCTTTGCGCCTTAAAAGTTGTTTTATCCACATAATTAGCAAATATGAGCTTACCTTTGCAAGCCAATGTTAAAATTTTTTCTTGTCGGCACTGATGATTGTGTTACTGACCGAAAAATCCCTAAATTCCACTGAGTGAAACATTTTTTTATTCTAGAAAACATTGCTGCAAACTTTTCATTAGATACAACCTTAGCACTTCTACAATCTTCAGCTGCTGAAAAAGATGGTGCATCTGAGGTTAATATAAATTTATTTTTTCAATTTATGCACCACATTGAGCATGGTCTAACTAAAGGAAATTTATCTCTATCATAGTTTGCTAAGTTTTCTAGCAACTTATATTACAAGAAGTAATATATAGCCTCTCTAATTTGACCCATGACAAAATGGATGATTTATTGCATACATAGGCATGATTTGCTAGTTCACTCCAAATATGGAACATTTTTGCAATAACTTAAACAATTCACTCCTAACAGTAAAATTGACCCATGAACCACTCATAAATTCTTGTTACACTTCGATTCAACAGCACAATCTGAACGCATCCTATGCAAAACTCTTGATATATCAGTATATGGGCCATTCCAGCCACAACCAACAGATGCATATCAAATTATACCTCTGCATCATACTTCTTCTTTCATTATTTGATATTATTCATAGGATGTTTCAAGTTTCTAAGTTTAATGACAATAGCTTTTATCATTTTTGATATATAGATATTTAAGACTTATAGTATAGGTATGAATACTTAAGAGTCTGTTACCATAAATTGTGAATTTTGCAAAAAATAAATTTTATCTAAGCATCAGGTTACATTTTACAGATTCAAACTAAAGGAAACCTTTGATATCTAGTATGCCTTTTTTAATATTAGGCCAAAATTTAAGCTCTTCCATTAAATGCTGACTGTCACATCAAGATCACAATTTGCCAAAATCCACAATTTTGGGCCTCAAAAATCATTTTTGGTTAGTTCAATGAAACTCCAACTTTATGTTCTGAAAAGAAAATTGATCTGAAATTTGAGCAGTTAAAATATCTTATGAATACTATCCAGTGATGAAAACACGAAGAAGATTGACATTTCCCCATTGAGCTTTGGTGGAATGACCCATATTCAAGAAATAGCAGAAATGTTGACTATGTTTCCTCAAGTTTGTCATTTTGACTCTTGAATTTTATGAAACTAGGCACTTGCAAATGAATTGTATGAATGCAAATTACCCATGGAGGAGTTTCTGGAAAAATTCATTGGTGAAAGAACAGGGTATCATTTGCGGAAAATTAAAGCAGACAAGATGACAGAAATTGTACGACGTGGACCTCCTATGCAACAGCAAGGCCCCCAATATTATGGGGCCAGCTACCCTCGATATTAGGCTTATTTATTAGTTATTTATTCCTTACTGTAGATTGTACATGATTTGCTGTTGCATCTATTAAAATTATATATTTGTAATTGTTTGAAGTAATTCAAGCTCTAGAAACTTGCAATCATTCTGCATTTTTGAGCACTTTTATTTCATAGACAAATTGATTACAGCTTTTTATATAGATTCTGATAAGTTTCTTACATTTCAAGGAATAATCACTCTTATTCTCAATATTTAGAAGTTAGTGTTCTTGGATTTAATGGAAACGTTCTAACGTAACCTTCTAGAAGAAAGTACCTAAATCTGATTCTTGAAATCTTAGTTCAGCACAAGGCTTTTGTTAACGCTCACCAAAGGCAGGGTTTTTTAGATAGCACAGGGCATGAAAGTAGGAAGTCAAACCAACAGTGTAAAGCTGGAAGAGGTTAAAAATATATCCAAAAGTTTTTTATTTTTTCTCTCAGTTAACCATTTTGTGAATTTTAGGTTGAGAGTGGAGCTAGAACCCCTATTTGCTAACCCTGTCATTGTCACATATGTAGTGGTTTTCAAAACGACAGAATGATTTTCAAATCTTCTTGATACTTCTCGGTGTTCCCACCTTTTTTCTCCAATATCGGATCAGTTTCAGATGAATTTATTTTATTATTGTTAAAAGGGAGAATAGCCCAACTGTATGACACTTCGAATCGAATGAACTTCATTGTCATCATTGTTGTATGGTTCTCCAAAATAAGAAGTAATGGCGTCGTAAATTCTTTTTAGAACTTCTATTTTTATCAAGCATACAGGGACAGTCATGTGATACGGGTTTTATCACTGCTGATTCATTGTATTCTAAACATTGTTTTCCTGAAACGATTGACACAGTATGATCACTTGTTTGGACTCTTCCAGTAAACAAACTAGTTTTTAATTCGATGGTTTGGAAAATATCTTGAATGATATCCAATTCCAGCTGCGTGCATGGGTAATGTTTCTACCTGTCAGTTTTTGACGTTGCTTCCTAACTTGCCCTTTACCTTTCCATGAAATGGTAAAAACTTATTGTAATCCTAACATGTGAAGTAAACTTCTTTCATCATCCACTTTTATCGAGCATAAATGGGACCATATCGAATGGAAGCCTCTCGTTCGATATGTTACTACAGACACTTCAGGTATCGTTGGTTCTTAATTCATCACCACTGTTTTACATTTATGTTGAATCTTCAAAACCAATAGTCACTAATAGTCGTCCCTAGCAGGGTTTTGAAACTTAAAAGGGTGGATTTTACTAATAGACATTGTCCCTGATGACGTTTTGTCCTATATGATGAGTCACTTCACGAATGATCTTGTCAGTGACGATCCCGCTGGTTTTGTCAGCTAAGTTGCTTCGACCAGGCTCAAGTATCGCGCATAAGATGGAAAAATTAAAGGCATTGAGTCATGGTAAATAGCGGTTTTCCACGGGCTGTTTTCTGTTTCCAGGTGATAAATCGGCTTTCGTGTGATAAGACATCAACTGTGAGGTTAAAACATCATGTGTGCAATTTGCTTGACAGCCAATCAGATTAACGGAGCTATCATAATGACTCAGCAATTTTTGCAATTTGGGTATACGCTTTCCATTTATCATGACTCAATGCCTTCAACTTTGTGTTTTGCAAAGTTACAACGACTTAACAGTTGGTCTTGGATGGCGCGCTTATTTTGTCGTATGCAGCATTTGCCCAGCTTATACTGCATAATAACGGCACCCGTTAAACAGGTTTTAAAAGTAGAAATGACAGTCTAAAGTTCTTACAGAAATCTTTTCAGAAACCTTTTTCACATTACTACATAATAAATATTTTCGATTATTTTAGCTCAAACTAGAAACTTGCTCGTCTCTCATTATCTACAAATATTTTTCTAGAAAGATTTGATTTGCCAGTTAATCATAATATTTCGCTCCTGGAAAGACACACAGCATCTCGAAAAGGAGGTTGGCGGCAGTGAGGGCCGTTGTTCCGTTTCTGTCGTACGGAGGAGACACCTGTGGAGGAGAACATGGCTTTGAGTAATCGGTCATTGAGAGAACAGACTAACCAAGTTCCAAATGTTACGAAAGCAATATCTGTAGAGATGACCTTGTAGGCTGCGAATTCAGATTTAACTTTTGGTATTTACTATTAGTTCACAGCTAACAGTCCAGTTTATGGACAGGAAACTGCTGAGGTCTAAGTTCGAATTCTTCCAACCTAATTCAAACACAATGTTCTTCCATGCCTGATGGGCTCAATAACATTGCTGTTGAAAATTGTCACATCTTTCCAAGTTGCTATTCATAGCAGAGATGAAAAAATCTTAACTTGACAATCCTTTCAACTGCGTAACAAAACATCATTCGGAAAACTTTGGTACTTGCAAAATGTTGGGTTCAAAGCTTCAAATTTGGGTACAGATTCGAATCCATCTACATCTGGGGTAAGAGTTCAACCCCCCACCCGAGAGCGAATCTAAAATGATTGCTGCGTGATAACGGGGGCTATGATGAATCTTTGTAAAACCGATTAAAACAGCGGCCATTTTGCTATAGACATTGTTACGTCATCAGGTGGATACAAACCTCGACTAGATCCCCTCCAACGATATTCATGCCACGTAAACCTCGAATGATTTCCAGTGCTTGGAAGATTGTTAAGCCCCCAATTTCAGGTGTTCCTAGTAAGACGATTCAGAAGTAAATCAACAAGCGTTTTAGACTATGTACCTAGGCTTGTTTATTGATAATACAAGATAGTAGCAGGAAATTCTGATCACCCCACAGTTGCTGCTAAAGCCCTTGGATGTGTATAAAGAATGAATTGATGGCAATCTTTCCCCTAGACTATAAATCCGAGCGTGCTTCTAGAATAGTGTTTGCAATTTGATTAACTGCAATATCTGGTATATTGTTTATCTGAACAACTGTATAAAGTGTTTAAAAATGATGCATAGATTCTTGTAGCATTCGAAATTAGTTTGACACCCTTCCCCTGACTACGCCACCAAAGCAGCCGTCCATACTGTTCCCATAACTGTTGTGCTTTCTATCCCCCTGCCCTACGTACCTGGCAGATTTCGCTTTAACCTAAGACAGAGGCTACTCCTTGTACTAAAGTTTCAAACATACACATACCTGTTCCTGGTGCAAAGGCTGGATCAAGCGAGTCAATGTCAAAACTGACGTATACCGGGCCGTCCCCCATCAGCTCACGAACTTCTTTCATTAATGGAACCATCGATTTGTGCCAACAATCCACCGCAGGTACAACTTTGAATCCCTTAAAACAATGCATGTTCATAGTTGTAATGCGTTTTATTGTTACTGTTCGGTGTTTAAGTAAGTTGCTTTTCAGAAACAGAGCCAGAGCAAAAACCAACTGATTTAACGAAATTTCAATAGATGCAAGATTCAGTAGAGACAGGCTTTGTGTTTCTGTGGAGAAGCAGAAATATTGCTCCGTATTGTAATAGTAACAATCGGCTAAATAAGTGGCGATCTCGGATCTTCCCGTGAAAATATATTTTTAGGCTCCTCAATATGGTTTTACCAAATCCAATAGGTGAACAAAAGGGATACGCTTACTTGAAGTATGAGAGTAAAGTGTCTGAAAATTGCAGACTTGTTGCAGAAAACGAAGTAAGGTTAACTGGGCACAGGGCTTCGATAGCTCTGTCTTGAGGTCTTTCCATGTGTCCATTAGCTAATTTAAACTAATTTTGTTTATCTTAATCTTATAACTTTTTCTGCAAATTTATATTACTGATTGTAAAATACAACTTTCCAATGACATTACTTGTAGTTTGTTTGATATGCTGAAGAAGATTTTGAGTTTGAATGAGTTTTAGTTTGAGATGTTTTAGAACCAGAATCTGTTCGTTCAAGATGCTTGTCAATATATTTTTTTAAAATTGATTCTGGATACTTTGTAGAGGCACAATTGCAAGCCGTATCTTTTCAAACTGTTATAGAAACATTTTGAGTTTTGCATGTATGTCTGTTTATCTGTTGAGTCTGTTTATGTATGTATGTTTATGTATGATGTAATGAAATAAGGTACAATTGAACCTGCAGGGGCAGGACATTCAAGACATTTACCTTAGTTGCATTACTGAGATGTTTTTGTAAAGCTTAAACTTAAAAGTAGAAACACAATTCAGTTCTAACGGTGAAGAAAAGTAAGTCTCAGTACCAGTTTTCTTGGAAGCTCATAGTCGTCTTGGTACGTTGAGCCACGCAGCCCTATTTGCACCACCCGGTTGCAGTCCAGCAAGCCTTCTTCCACCGCCATTAGGAACGGGTTGCCGTGCTGGATCTTTTCTCCGTAAAGCTCACCATACAGGTCTGTATGGGCATCAACATGAACCAGTCCCACCTTGCCATATTTCTCCTGTAGTGGAAAAGTTCGCCGATGTTTTACATAATCTGGAAGGTTAGACATTCCTGTCTGAAAAATTATGCCAAAATGATTACGTCAAGGTTTTGTGCCAAAAACTATATCGGTATTTTGGCATAACGATAGAATTACCTCTTCTCTGTAAAAAGAAGATCTACCAACGTGTATAATAATGCAGTTTATCCAGATTCCAGAAAAAGCGAAAGTTCCGTAGCGTTCAGCCAAATCAAATATCTTCCCGAAGATCCTCCAATAGAAATCCAACTTACATGAACTGCCTGGAGTAGTGGGTATGTTATTGTGTGATCTCCACCCATCGCAAGCGTCTTGCAACCATTTGCAATTAGTTTTGCAGCCCCTTTTTTATCTGTTTTACTGCTTCAGGCAAGTTGAACATGTTCACTCCGATATCACCAACATCGGCAACCATTAATGTCTCAAAAGGTGATGCCCCTGTAGAATTGAAGATAGAACAGTCAGTTGGAAGACATGAATACCACGCTTTATAGATTGTAACATATCTATTTTGAATAGAATGGTTCGAAATCTCAACAGGCTAACAGGAGGTGTATGTCATTAAAAAAAACTGTGGTTTGAATATTGTCTTTAAGTTATTATTTAAATACAACGATATTAGCAAATGATCAAATTCGATGGTTGCTTTTCATTAAACAAGCTGGCTATTTCCACAATGCAATTTTTTCAACATATAGGTCATAGCAATTTTTTTTTAAATTAACTTTCCTAATCGCTGAATAAGCACTGCCCACCAAGAAACATTTTAAGCAATAGAATGCACTCCCTTTGAGTAATTCATGGAAAGTTCCAAAGCTACATCACTCCTGACAAGTCTACATCTATGCTTGTCTGGTAGAATTGAGGTCATAAAAGCTTACTTGTAGCAATATTGTGTCTTCTTATCAGCACGGACTCTGTTCTGATCTGCCGTGGGCCCATTCTTGTCCCTGAGCGATTTGTTGTACCTGCATCAAGAGGCACACCAACAAAGCAGACATCCAGCCCTAAATAGACAGTGAAAATTAATCCTTTTAAGCATTGATCTTTTTACACATTTCTTCGTATCACAGCTATTGAATGCTTCAATAGCAAAATAAACAGAATACTAGAAAACAATATTGGCGAAACAAAATCGGAAAGAATATTGAACAGAAGAAAAATGTTTGGATTTTATTCTGAATATCCTTGAAATCAGAATTCAGAATTCATTGATATCAATATCATTGAATATGATAAGATCAGGTTATTAGATCTAACATCTAAAAGTTCATATATGCACTGTGTAAGAGGGTGGAGAGAAAAGAAAGCTTTGGTTCAATAATGGTTTAGCTGAAAAAACAAAATTCTTTCGGAGCACTACTTCGAGGGGAAACACGGCAACACCTGAGGGGATTCCGAGGGGATTCCATTATCACAATCAGGCTGTAAGAAGGGTGCCTTTGCATTACCAAGAAGGGTGCCTTGAACCTTGGCAGAAATCTGAGCAAAACAGAAACGGCAGCTTTTAAAGATCTCACACAATTATGACATAAATTTGACATAAATTTGACTTTTAGTGTTGCTTTTGACCGAAAACTGGTTACGTTTGGTGAAGAAAATTTTCTTGCACTGGCTGCCGATGAAAATTCCGAGTTCTGATGGGGAGGGGGGGGGCAGTAAATGGAAACAGTGTGGAACTACAACGTCGTTATTTCATTCACAACTAACCGCTTGTCTAAGGTTATGTCACACTTTGACAGGTACATATTTGATTATGATTATTTCGGGTGCAATTTCTAGTTCGACAGTCTAGCTACCACTTACATTGTAGTTACAGCACTGGCGAATTATTGGCAGGTGCTTGGTAAGTCTTATAAACATCTGCTCGCGGACGGTGTCAGACGAAAGAGCTTCTCAAGAGTTATTATCAAGTACATAGCTAGTCTTTACATGTTCTTAAATGCCATAGATGGATATTCCTATCGTCAGAGATAAACATGTTACTTTCCACATACACGTTTAGTGGGCCATTGAAGCTATTTAGAAAAACATTTTAGTCAAGAATATAGTTTTTGTCCATACTTCCCCTTTTAAATGACCCATTTCCAATAACACTGTTAGGCTGTTGTACCAGCAAATTACCAAAAGCTTCATTACTTTAATTGCCTCAATTTAGCATTGCAGCTGAAATGAATTTACTTTTAAGTGAAATTTAAGGCATCAATGAAGAATCCTAAATCAACACTCTAATATCGACAATTAAATTGGAAATTGTGAACGAGTCTACTGCACATTGGCGCTTTCGGCTTTATTTTTTAGCCTATGACGTCACATTAAAACTGCTTAGGGCCCAGTCTTCGTCGCGGCTTTCATGTGGCCTTCGGAGCAAAGTTCAACGGAGAGGTGAAACGAACTTTTTGTCATGGAGGTGAAAGAACATGAGGATAGCCAGAAATTACACAAACAATAAACATATACTTTGAAAGGCGAGGATAAATGCATTGACCGTAAGTACATGTCTGCCTCCGACTTCTGTACTGTTTTTAACGACAAACGAGAACTCAAATGTGGCCTATGACCTATCTGTGACTTGGCCTACCGCGCTGGTCGCACTCTGTGATTATTCAGACGTGCTTGTGTAAAAGTGAGATACAAAGAAGGTTTCGTCTTAAATTTTTGCCGAAGTTCTTCCTAAGACAAGTTATTCCTAAGACTTCATGACACTTTTCAAATACAGAAATATTATGAGAAGCAACCACAATTTGGGCAGCAAAATGCTATGCAATTGTTATTTTATATCATCAGCTAGGTGCATGTTTTCAAATGCAGTTGTGGAGCTGAAATGAACTGAAAATTGGATATAAGGTTTTCCAATTATCAGGTAGTAAAAAACTGTTTTAATTTCTGCTCATCGCACAGTATAGATTTCAAAGTTTGGTTTAGGACAGAAATTTAATTTGAAAAGGTCACAAACTTATTATGTTTGCACCTGTTGGTAATGACATCATGCATTGTATTATTCTTTAACCAAAACCATTAGATGCTTGTGTTGTTTTGCTTCTTAAAACAAGACGCAACCACTGCAACTCAAACACAAGGAGGTATTTGAATAAGAGCACATTACACTATTGGAAATGACTGATTTTGAAAGACCATACACATAACATAATATATAATAGTTTTTTGTGAAAAGCAGTTCAAGTTGGCCTTACAATGGTAGTGTGCTTTTTACAATATATATATATATATGTTTCTTGTACTGTAGGGTGTTTCCAAAGAGAAACTAAAAAATGCTCTAGATTTTTCCCTGATTCCATCTCAGATTTGCATCTCAATCTGCTTCCTCTGGCAAAACATCACCCTGTTATTTCATGTCTATTGCTCAATTCGTTATCAAGTGGTACACATGTGGATTTTGAGCTAAATTATTTTGTTGCATTTTGTGCTCCCAACAGCTTCCTAGTTGTGTGTGAAACAAGCCAGATATATCAGACAGGAAGCACTTTTTAGGCATATCTTTTGGAATTTTCTAATTAAACTTGTTAATAAACTTGAACTCCAATATAGTGACACAAATCATTCTTACTGGTTCATTTCATTAGGGTGAGCCTTTTTAGCATAAGCAAGAAATAAGTCTTGTCTGGCTTTGGAAATCTTCACAAATACCATAAATCCTCGAATTATTTTTGTTATTTTTGATATTTTTGGTAAAAGATAATTTTTGAAATTTCTTTCTTTTCATAATAAAAAAATAACCTAAGTATAAAGTGACATTTAATTAAATTATTAACAAAAATATAAATTTTTGTTGTAATTCACTAAAGTTCCAACTAAAGTCCTTTAGGCAACCTCAGTAGTCAAAAATCAACAAATTTAGGGGGGCTTATTCGAGGGGGGGCTTATTGAAAATTTGTAGTTCTAGGGTGGGGGCTTATTTGAGGGGGGAGGCTTTTTTGAGGGGGGGGGCAATTTGAGGATTTACGGTAGATTTTTATGTCCTACAGAATTAAATAAAAACCTGGCAGCTGAGATTTATCCTGTCATTAAGCAAATTTGAAGAATAATGCGTGCTCTTTCATTTCAGAAAAGTTGCAGGCCTATTTCATCAACATGTAAAAGGAGCTTTCTGATTGAAAGAAGTTGTTTGATAGTCTGAAAAATATGTATGTATGGGTCTTTGGTATACCATTTGTAAATTCTTTAGATTTTCAACAACTTTTTTCAGTACAGTGTTCACATTGGCCTACAATGTGTTCATTTATTTTGACATGTTTAATGAATGATCAGCCTCAAATCAATTCCAATTTGGTGTCTCTGTTACAAAAATTAGCTGAGATGTTAAGAATATCCCATAAATATCAGGACAAAAAAAAGACAAGTTGGCAGATTCAAGATAATGTCCTGAGGACAAAATGAAAGCTGCCACAATTCAAAAAAATCCCTTAAGCAAAAAGAAAGAAATGAAGTTGCTGAGAAAATATTCAGTCAAAGAGGTTTGAGCCCCTTTCCTCAACTTGACATATTGATTATTTTTATCTCAAGACATCAAAACTCAGAGTGTTAAAGTAAATTCTTGTTAATGTATCATAATGTACAGTGGAATGCTTGTTATGTGCAAGCAATAAATGGATTTGACTGACCAATTTTCTTGATGATATGATGATAAATGATGATGATAAACCAGTTCTGTTTTTTATCAAATTATTTGTAAATCAAACTTGTAATGGGTGCCAGCAGACATGGCACTTTTTAACTCTGATCCTTTCCTCTTTCTCAACTTGTCTTTCACATCCTGGAGACACTAGGGGATGTGCACTATTCACCAATTGTCTACACAGAAATTACATCAGAAAATTTGCCAGGATTTCTAGCTTTATGCCAACCCACTAACAACCTGCATCAGTTGTTTTATTTAAACAATGCTGATTGTGTCGCAAAGAACCACTGGATGCGATCTAATTTAATCTTGTAACATGTTCTTGACTTTGTGTGTATCTTGTAATCCATGTAAAATTAAGTTTTGTTTGTATTAAATACTGTTTCCTTGTGTAATTACTTGTAGATTAGATTTAGGATTAAATGATAAATGAATGAAAACTGAAAAACTGAAACTCCACGTGATTAGCAAAATGGCAGGTTTTTCTTCCTGGTACACTTATTGCCGCCCTAGTGGCTTCTTGTAGCCTTGCTTTTTCCTCGACTAGCTATCTCATCGTTGAAAGATACGTCACGTCACCATCATTTTAGAAGTTGCTAGCGATGTATACATTGTCTTTATGTATTGCGTTTGTAAATGTTTATTGTTTTCCTAACAATACAGGACACTAGCCCGACTTGCAGTCTTTCCGTGTTTCACATTTAAGTGGTTTGTAGCAATAATCCATCTTGTGAATTTCAAATTAGCATGACCGTGGCACGCACGTTAAATATGAACACGGTGCTGCTGTCTACGATTATTCTTAACTCTTGGTCCCAGGGTATACCAAATAAACTGTGATAAATCCGAACTTTGTGAAGCAACATATATGTTACAGTTTATTTTCTATGTTCAACGCTGTAAAGCATGGTTTAGAAAGAATGACGTATCAAATATCTCATTCTGGCCTGGCTGGTCCTTTTCTGTGTTCCACTTTGCAGATATGTATTTCTGCAGCTGTTTTTGTAAAAGCCTCGGTAGAGCCTCCGTTCACTTGTCACCTTCCTTCCAGGAAACTGCTCTAAGTCTAGATACATATCTACCTCTCACCTTCGCTTGTTTTCTGTATAGGAAGCCTCATCATCGATGCGATACCTGCACATCGTGGTAAATCCTCTTCACTCAGCGGCTCGTTAAATCGCCGGCAAGCCGTTGCGCTTGCATGAAAATGGCGACGAAATACGACCGACAGCCCAGAACCCTTTGCTACCTTATTCATGTTCCTTTCGAATGCGGGCAACATATTCTTCAATGAAGCCGGCTCGACGCACAATGCTGTATTCAAAGCAGATGGGCCTCTGACATGCTCCTCCGCAGCGCAAGCACATTGAAACCCGTGACATCCACCACAGGCTTGTGTCGTCCAGAAGTTTTAGGCAAAATGAAAATTGATACTTGATATAGTTCTGGCAGATAAAGCCTGGTTTAAATATGAGCACAGGTCACAATTTTCAGCGACCCTTTCCTCAGTTTCAATCCTTGCGATCACATGGAAACCAGGCTTAAGATGACAATGGCGAATTGTACTTGTTATATGAGGACGAACCTTGCCCCCATCATAAAATTTGAATCATCAGTTTTACATAGCTAGCTATCTGGTTAGTGGGTAGCTATTATAGTTATGAAATGTTATTTGTAAACAGTGATCCTCTAATTAGCAAATAATTTCGCAATTCCAAAATCCCACATCATTGACCTGACAAATAAGCTAAAGCGACAAGAAATTCAGAAGCAGAATTCTGGATATCGAGATCTCGACTAAGTTTTTCAAAGGTGTTTGCAATCAATGTCAATTATTCGTACCACACTCTAGTGGATGGAAAGATTTTTTAGGCCTGGGGCGACAAGCACTTCGTAAAGGCAGATGTAGGACAAGTTTTCTCAGCGCAAAAACCCTGGTCACATCCACCTGCAGTTGGGTGTAGTTATTTACATAGCCGCAGAGACGTGGGAACCGGGGGGCACTGATTTTGCAGATCCTTCCAAGATTTTGCAGTCGACGAAAAATTAGTCATTTTTGTCAACAGGATGCTCCATTTGTCCCATGTTTTTCTTAAAATAGAAGTAAGAAATGATTTTATGCCTATCGCAGCCAAAACGCCCTTCCATGTCCATTTTCGTTTGAATGGACCCAGTTTTCAAAACTAGCTTCTATTTTTTATACTTTGCAGGGCCAAACTTATCAAGACCAGAGATTAACAAATATGATATTCTAACATGGGTGGTATGTGGTCTTGAACTGTCAAGTCAAATCAGTGAGACCAAGTTTCCCTGCTTTTGTGGTTCTGTCGACATGCCACGCTCTGATAGCAAACGTGAAAACTAATTTTGTTCCCCGTATTTTCAAGTAGAATCATCATCATATGGACAATGCTATTCCATTTTGCTTACTGGCTCTCAACTAACAAGAAACAACAGTCCCATGCCAAATTTGTTTGGAGATATTAAGCAGAGACTCCAAATCATACCCCAATACTTAGCTATATTTTCCTCCTAATAGAATGGACGAGCAAACATTGAAAAGGTTGCAGCAACTCAAACAGTATGCGGCAAAAACAATTGTGGAATTGCTGCGGATTCAGAGACAACTGGGAGCCGCAGAAGTGTCGAATGATGGTCATTCAAAAAGAAAGAAATGAAATTATAATGGACATTCAAAAACAAACAAAAATAAATGAAAGTTTAGAAGATGATAAAATTGATGCCGACCTTTTAAATATCGAAAATGAAAACATATGAAATTATCTGGAAAGCGTCTGGGGACTATGCTATTCTATTTTGCTTACCGGCTCTCTACTGAAAAGGAACAACAGTCCTATGCCAAATTTGTTGGGAGGTATTAAACTGAGACTTCAAATCATACCCCAAAGACAAACTGTATCAAAGTTAACACGATAAAATAAGTCTTAAAAGATTTTTGTTTATTTCCGAAGGTCATTCATACGATGCCTGGCTTGCAATGTTTTGCACCGCAATAATGGTAGCTCTATGGATATAAGAGATGAAGCCTTATATTATTTCTGGTTGTACTTCAATCATGCTTTATTTGCGTTTATTCCTGTTATGAAGTGAAAACCAGTAGCCATCAGAATTTGCAATATTTCCACGGAATATAGCTTGATTCAATTTTGAATTCAACGCAAATTCAAAAGGCCCTTCTTGTGGAACGATGGCCCTCAAATAGTCACCCCTCTCCCCCCCCCCCCAAGCTCATAATGCTTCCTACGTCCCTGCATGTTTGATTTCGTGATGCATAAACCCGTTTTATCGCTGGGGTCAAAGGACTTGCTATTTATCATTTGGCTGGTCTTTTCAAGTCACGCAACGTCGAATGTCATTGTAGCCACACTTGAATTCTATAGAGTTAGGAATTGTCACGAAAACATCGCGTGCTACGTGTCACGCCAGAGGCATCTCTCCTTCCCGTTCACTCCTTCGCCACTCGTCGTTTTTGTGAGCCTAGGCATTAGCAGTGGCGTAGCTAGAGGGGGGCAGCTGCCCCCCACCAAACTTTTTCAGCTGCTTGTCGGAAAATTTACCACGTGAAAAATTTCATCAATAGATGTCTTTTTCAAGTTTGAACCTTAGAAGAAAATCAAGTCAATTTTTTAACTGTTATTGATAGAGCTTCACGCGCATATCCATTCATTTAATAAAACCAAATGGCGGCAACCACCAAACTTCAAAGGTTTTAAAACTTGTCAACATCACTAATTTCGTCTGAATATTGTCGGAATCTGACCGACTTTCGCCTCTCCATTGCCAAATCGTAGCTACGCCACTGGGCATTAGGCGTAGTCATTGGTTGAGACAAACTTTAAGTATAGTATGTTTGGATAGGGACTTTTTTAAAGGTGAGGACTAGATACAACATTAGCAGAATGGAGACAGCAGACGACCTAAGAACGGAGGAGCCCAACCGTGTATACTTGAAAGATAATGTTGGTCCAAATGGTTGGTAGCCATAAGATGAGATCAATAATTTCCATAACATAACGCAACAGATAACGAAATAGTTTTACTGCGTTGTCAGTCCTGTTTTTGTTCCTTTCCTGGGCTGAAGTGCCTGCTGGATCTTTGAATCTGGGTTATAAATCCAGAGTCATGCGTTATGGCCCCCAAAAGGGGTGCGCTATGGTCCCCAAAATAGGGGCAAGTATCTCACGCATTCTGCGCTCTCAAACTGGCTACATATCATCTTAGCAACAATTTGTTTCATGGCCATTGAATTCGCACGGATTTCCATTGATCTTATACTATGCGTCACCAACTGCATAAAGTAACAGAACGTATAACTAGATTCCTATTATATTGATGAAAATGTGGAGACTAGTATGTGAAGAAGCTGTTTGTTTGTGAGGGTTTAGATTCGATGGTCCAATGGTAACTATCCTTTTGACTAGTGCTCCAATGATCACAACTTGTGGCTTTTGAGAAACATACTTTTGATGTTTTTGTGAAAAAGGCTTTAGGTAGAGACAAATTAACTTCCACTTAAACAAAAATATTTGGGCAGTGGAATCGTCCACGTTTCTATTTACATTTCAAGTAATAAATGGAAATTTTGTTAGCAAACCGGCAGATTGGGTAACCGGAATGAGGCTAGGAGTCTACAAGATACGTATATTCTGGTCACACTTGGTCCCCTCACAAAGTTCCCCTTCCTGTAATGCAGCGTGTGAATAAATTGGTGACTGGGTCGAAGGCAGGTAGGCCCTTTGAAAGCCCTACTCCTGAACATACCTTTGCTTGTGGCTTGAATGGGAAGCCTGAACATCGATGCGATTCCTGCGCAGCGTGGAGCTTCTTCCTCGCTCATTGGCTCATTCCGAGGCTGACTGATCGCGCTGTTGCTGTGGAAAATTCGACGCCATGCAATCCGCTGCCCGTTTCTTTTCATGAAAACTAATGCCATTTCAGCACTTATTTCCTTACAGTGATTCTAGGTATTGTGAATCGTGGCTCCAAGAAACGTAGAGCTGGCTCTAATATCCCCTTGTTTTTAAAGCTATGGCTTCGCCGCTCTTTGCTCACCAAATCTACATTCAGTGTTGCTCCCACAGAAAGATTTAAAAGTTCTTCCTAGTGGTAGTAATGCCAAAAGCTATATTGGAAACCAGAGTGTCCACGCTTTGCAATGACGCAGCAATGCTATTGGCTATCACACCTAGTGAAAACTCCTGATTGGCGGATAGCGAATTTTCCCCTTTCTTTGAATTCTTGCATTTCGAAATAGTCCTGTTTCATGAAGCCCCTCTACTTTTTGCTTTCATATCTTGATGCAATAGCTAATTGTGCCCTGACTGAATAGATCGTAACCAGTTCTGTACCTCTCAGAATAATAGAATGAATGGACAGTTAGCAATGGTTTGGTATTTTGAATAATGATTCCTCAAGAACCTTGTGAAACTAATTTTCCAAATTTCCGCTTTTGAATGGAAAAATAGTTTGATGAATGCCCCTATTATGAAACTGAAGTCCACTTTTGAAAATGTGAATTGGCTTTTACGCAGTTGTCGTTCAACACGCTTTGCGATGTCGCAATAATAGCTTGTGATTAGCAAAGTGTAAACATTTCAAACCTTTTCGAATAAAAACAAACAACGCATCCTAGTACCCGCCAGAAATGAATGCGTTTTGTTTCAAAGCATAGGCCAGGTTTTTCCCGATAAACTACTCTGCCTTTTGCTCGATAAATGTCTATGAACCATGTTCCCACATGAGGTGGGGCTTTTGCAGAGAACTCGGAATTCGATTTCAACAAAATGATGGCGATTTTCTAATTGGCGATGAAGCAAGCAAAGTCCAAGGTGCAAGTGTTTTTACTTCTGCACACGAGCCGATCTCTAGGAGATACTGATTGGTATTGTACGGAGGAGCCTCTGGTCTGTTAATCAGTGCATACCTTGCAACGGAAGGTTGAGAGGGGAGACCGTGGTCTCAGAATAATCATAGTCATATCATCGAAACCATAGAATGTCTCTTGCGCAATTATGTTGAAGATATTCACTTCGAGTGCTCATTTTTTCTAGATTTAGAAGGCATGGTCACTGGAACTAAAGAAACAAAAGGGACAGCTCAGCCAATAGATTCTGCTCAATGCTTCATTTCCCGGTAATAAAGTTTCTTATAAATGAAATCGATTTCATGGCTATATATGTTTTTCAAGGTACATGACCTCATACAGCAATTACGGGCATTAGAGACCTCTAGATTTAGTTCCATACTCAAACAACGACCACGCCCTACGTAATGCTCTCATGAACTGCCAATGTGGTTTTGTGCATATCAGTTTGTTAAAGGTCAATGAGTTTGGCAAATGCAGTCAGTGCCAGCAATGTCGCAATACTTCAATCAATCGCCATAACCATTCTATAATCGCCATAACTATTCTATAATCGCTATAACCATTCTATAATCGCTATATAACCAGTGTATCTCTTTAAAGGAGTCGAGGAGAAAACGGTATATAGGCAATGGTGAAAAGGAATCATTCCAGAGGCAAATGGAAGCACTAACGACCACAGGGGAACATGGTTTGCAGCGTTAATTACTTGTGCCGAACTTCAGTGAATCAAGTCAATCAATGTGAGCCAAAATACTTCCTAGCAATTACCAGATCAAAGCTTTATCATGATTATTACAAATGCATAAAGACAAGCAGACCCTTTCAAACGTCTATGCACTTGGAGCAGTTCTTATTACCGCACTTTGTGAAAGGTGGACAAGTTGGCTCCTTGTCCGTGCTGGTGCACCTGACGATCTGGGGGGTCCAGCTCAACCATCGGCCCGTGCTCACTTGCTTTGTGTCAACCTGCAGTTGCCACATGCACCCGGACCTGAACGGGTCTCCATTGTCGTAGTATTCGCAGGTGAACGCGATCTGACTCGTCTCCGATTGGCTCTCCGTCCACGCGGTCGAAAGAGAGGTCGAAACTGTGGTGGTTACTGACGCCGAGCCAAACTTGAGATCAGATTCGATGGAGGCGGCCACTTCAACTGTCACTGTCTTGGTCACTGTGGAGGAGTAGCTGACCGAGTTGGCAATCGAGTTAGATACTTGCCCGTTTCCATTGCAGCCAACCATGAGCCATTTTGCAGTCGGCGGCGTCCACTTGCCGCTTTCCCACTTGAATCGCTGATCAGCCAGGCCCTGGCAGTCGTGCGTCTTCACACTGCCTTTGCCGTCCTTCCCCGAAACATCCAAGCACTCCTTTGATTTCTTGTTCAGGAAGGCGCAGTATTGGCCATTGCAAAGCTTCTTGGGTTGGGACCACATCTGGTCACGTTTATCCTGGCAGTAGTAGATCTGGATATTGCCTGTGCCATCGTCGCCAGAGACATCCAGGCATCTCCTCGACTTCTCATTGACAACCTCCCCATTTTCGTAGAATCGGAACCACTGATCGAGCTTGTCTTCGCACTTCTTCACATTGACATTCCCTTTCCCATCACTACCGCTCACGTCAAGGCAGCGGTTGGACTTTTCATTTATGAGCCTACCGAATGCAATTTGCTTGCCACGTGAACGGAAGTAGAAGTACTGGTCATTCTGGTTTTGGCACCTGTGTACTCGGATCTTTCCAGTGCCGTCAGTTCCCTTGACATCCAGACACTTGCCGGACCCTATGTTGATGATCTGTCTGGCTTTCTGCGCAATTCCACCACTGTCATAGAACCTCTTGCTCTTGCCCAGCCGCCATCTTTGGCTTCTGGGGATCTGGGGATAGTGCTTGCAGGGCCTCGATTTCACCTTGGCGTTGCCGCTGCCAGTTGGCGTGAAGCAGTAGTTCAGCCTCTCGTTGCGGATCGTGCCGTCTCCGCAGAGGATGATCTGCTGGTCATCGCGTCCGTCGCATTTGTGTGTCTGGACCGTTCCTTCCCCGTCGCTCCCTCCAATGTCGACGCATTCTTTCGACTTGTAATTCCGTAGTTCAGCAATTACCTGCGGGTTTGGACACAGAACCTGCGCGGATCCGAGCGAAAATAAACTCGATGTCCAAACCGCAACCAACATTCCAGCAGCAGCAATATAGCAGCGACACATTGCGGGTTTGTCGTTGAACTTGTGTGTTGCCGATTAATCTAGAAGAGTGAAGCACGTAACGAAGAAGAGCCACCATTTCGTACGAAGCCATTTGCTGTGAGGAGTAATAAAAATGGTAGAGAGTTCCTAGTGCTGACTAGAATATTGTACTGCTTATGGTCCTTCTATGGTAATGCCCCTGTTAATTAAGAAATAAACGAGAGAATTGCCTAAATGACCAACCGCAGAGAAGTCTTGGTACCAGATACTATGTTGGCACTGGCAAGTGGCTCAAGCTGAAAAGATGTGAACGTGAGCGGCATTTGAAGTCTAGAAGACATACCTGATTCAGTTACACTGTTCAGCTGATCCAAAAAATGCGGGTGAACCGTTTGCATTTATCACAATTTTAGTTTGTACAGCTGCTGTGTGCGGCGTTTCCGAAATTTGTGCCATCGAAATTCACGGACACACTGCAGCTATGAAGTATTGATACACCTGCGCTGCGTACTACAATGCCTGCGCAATTAGTTTAGAAATCAATCGATTCTTGGGGAGTTTATTAGTTAATCATGTAATACGAGATGATTCGTGCGTTTGGCTTAAAAACAGTGAGTTTTGTTCATTGTTTTAATTTCAACTTACAATTCTTGTATGCTGACCGTTCCTTAGAAGCTTGTTGTAAAACACCAAAAAGAATTTGGTCAGCTTTTCGCACATCCCGTTTTCAATTTCAGAAGCCATAGCACCAATAACTCATACGGCCTCGTCGCTCCCTCCTCCCTATTATCAACAATCCCAAACTCTGGTTCAAAACTACAATGAATTGATGTTATATCGTCTGAAATAGTCCCTGGCTGTTCTTCTTCACTTTTTGACATATTGGTTGCAATTCATCAAACGATTAGGTCGTGTTTCGGAATTTTCAGCGCTCTTTTGAAAACCAACGCTGTTTCGTTTACGTACTCAAGCTTATCCTTTGCAATCGGTCTCGCGAACTGAGTTGCCATCATGACGTCAGCAACTTGAGTGATTTTTCTGTCACCCTCTTTCAAAGGCATTCTTGGATGCGTATTAATGGTGCGATTTAACTACAGTTTGCATAAAGGTTGCACTGGAAACTGAATATTTTGAGGAACGGGAAGTTTTCTTTGAGCCCGTTAATCATCTCAAATAATTAATTTGCTGCAGTTGTGTTTCGCCTCAGCTGTGTAGAGAACGAGCCTTTGCCAGACTAAAAGTCAATCTACTTCTTCGGTTGATTGTTGTGAGAAATGTCAGCTGGAGTATTGAAAAACAAAACACAAGGCTACATGTAAGATCTCTTACCTTTTAGATGTAGCAATGTGAAGATCGTGCATTGGAAGGGATCTTTTTCTTTGGATAGTGGTCCGGTATGATCGATTGACGCACGCAGGAGCTTAAAGTTTTGCAAATATTATTTCCCTGGAATAGAGTCTCTTATAACTGGAATTGTTTGGTTGTACTTGTCCATTTTGGCGCGGAAGTTCGCCTTCCATTTCACTGTTGAGATAACCATGCATAGGCGTAGTGGCTGGGAGGCACAATGTGGCTTGAAAAATAGTCGGAAAGTAAATTATTCCCACGTTTGTCGAAAAACAAATTAATTTTCAAACGCCACTCACCCAAAGCCCCCTTCCCCAGAAAATTAAACTCTCAATAAACTCCTGTACCATGTGATATATTGATGACGTCTAACAGGATATAAACAATTTTAACGTCACTGATATTGAAACTGGACTTTTCATAGAATGTATGGGGCTTAGTGTGAACTGGACCTTGATTTGTACAGCTGCTGTGTGCGGCGTTTCCGAAAATTGTGCCATCGAAATTCATGGACATACTGCAACTTTGAAGTATTGAAACACCTGCGCTGCGTACTACAATGCCTGCGAAATTAGTTTAGAAATCAATCGTTTCCGGCGTAGCGTGAATCTTTTTTATAGGGTACTCACTTTCGCCAAAAAGGCCTGGTTGGGCGTGGCATAGAAGAGAGCCAGGGAACCTAGCTGGGGTGAAAAGATTTGAATAACTTGTGCTGGAATCATAGTGAATTTGTCAAACCCAGGCTGCAAAATTGTAGGCTTACAATAGTGAAATGTGTTACGTTTTTCTTACGACAGAGAAGTTGATGCTTGTGAACCAACTTGTGGGCTAGGCCAATCAGCCTTTGCCCCGAATACGTAGCACCGAGGCATTTTTTAACACACTGAGTGTTGGGGGGATTGCCCCACGAGTTTCCCCACCACTGAAGAGAGAAATGCTACATTTGCCCCAAATATCGGCCATTTTGTGGCCCTTAGACATAAAAGTAACCGATGTTTCAATAGGTTGGTAACAAATTTGGGGGCTCAATCGATGTTGATAGCAATCTTTATATCACTATATTTCTCATTTATCCACCTTTAACTCGATTCATTGCCCAATGTCCCAAAATCTTAGTGTTTTCTTGCATTTCTCAGCTCTACTCAGGCTGAGATATTGCCTTGAAATTAATATATCCCGTCGTTTCTCGTGTTTTTAGCACATTTTTACCATAATAGCCATCAGTGCTGGTAGTGTTTCTTGCTGTCAACAAATAAGTCCCCACCCCCGAGTAAGCTTCCCCCTCGAATAAGCCCCCACCCTGAAATATTTTTTTTTGCGAAATAAGTCCCTGGGTATTATTCGAGGACTTACGGCTGTGTCATATCTTGGAGGCAAAAGTCTCAACGCTAAAATAGTTCAGTATATATCACAATCTCAAGCGCCAATCCGAAGAGTTCTGTGTCATTTTCTACGTCATTTCTGGTAGTGTATAAGTGTGGGTCTTTAAGAAAAATGCCCCACCACTCAAAAATGCTTAAAAAATGCCCTGCGTAGCACTAAAATCATCAACAAATCATAATATGGCGTCCCTTTACAGATGGATCGCAAGGGTTTGAAAACAAGAGGTGGCAGAAGACAATTTCAAACAACAAACATAATAGTTCAAAAACATTCTAAACATGATACTGATAGGACTGTGAAATACCTTACTGAAAGGGGAGGTTATTTTAGGCCGAATCACTCATTCAGTGAAGCTGCCACATAAGAAGTTTACATCAGAGGTTGACTTGAAAAAGCCATAATAGTGCCAATACCTTTATTATTGTTCGTAAAATATAAAAACCTGATCCAATAACTAGTCCAAGTTCTTGGAGCTTTCGTTAGCTAGGTAATTTGCATTGGCCATACTTCCCTGTTTTCCTCAACGTGAAGCCATCTATGAAGCCCCAAAACGAGATTAATTTTCAGGTTAATATATTCATGAAATTCAGTGCGCTGATTTGAATTGGGCGGAAGGGATTCACTGCTTATTTCGTGACGTAGTTGAGTTGAAAAACAAAGGAAGACAGTGGGAGAAACAGCCCAGCTTCACCTCCTTCGCTGCGCATTCAGAGAAAAATTCGGTGTATCGGCCTTGGTACATTGACATGCAAATCGAACAGAGGAACGGAACCTACAGCAGAAAACAACTATTCAAGTTGTTGAAATCAGTTAGGTAAAGTTTAACGTCGATCATGCTCTTTCTTGCAAGATTGGGGGCTTTGTCTCCCTCCGTCATAATGAAATGAGGGATCTCACTGTTGATTTGTTGTCAACTGTATGCAAGGATGTGTGCAAGGGACCATGTTTACAACAATCCGAGAATAGGATAGAATTGCGTGCTGGTGCAAGTGCAAGAGGTTTTTGGCATGCAAAGAGCATTTGTTGATGCAAGGGTATTTTACCCTTTCGCTCCTAGCTATCGCTGTAAAACCTTAGCTGCAACCTTCAGATCTATGGAGCTGGCGAAATAGAGAAAATATAACCAGGTTGTTATGGATCAGGAAAACGGAACTTTTACCCCTTTGATTTTCTCATGCAATGGTGGTGTGAGCATTGAAACGAGGAAATTTTTCCAACATATGTCGAAACTAATTGCGGAAAAACATCACCAAAATGTCAGGGAAACCTCTGCTTGGATCAAAAGAAAGCTGAGTTTTTGTTTACTGAGAACTGCAGTTATTTGTATTAGAGGTTCTAGGTCCCGAGAGGACAGGAATATTGAGCTCGAGAAGTGGGTGAGACATCGCTCGGCTACAGCGGTCCAGAAGAGAATCAACACGTGGACAGTGTGAGGAGAAAGCTTGTCTTTTTGCAAAGCGAAAAGACTTGTTTTAAACTGTTTTCTACAGATTCAGTACTATATACTAAAGTTTCTTGCAGTATTCATATTTCTTATTAACTTACTTATATTGATACCGCAAAACTTCAATATTTGGTTCAGTTTTTTCTTTGGTTCAGGTTCAAGGCATGAATTTCTTGTACATTACATCCTGGCCCCGTTGGTTTCAATGAGAAAAGACACGTGCTCTTTAGAGAGCAGATGCAAGAAACTAAACCAGACAACCAATTCAAGGAAAATGAAGCTTCTTACAATCTTTTGACCATGCTACGCAATGCGGTGACAGAAAAAATTTCGATTAAAATGGCTTCCCTTCCATGAACGTATGAAATTAGCAATAACACATGCCACTATTGAGAGTTTTTTGGTTAAAAGGAATGGATATGGTTCAAAATGCCTGGATTTGGGTTTAAAATGAATTGATTTGGTTCAAAATGAATTGATTTTGGCTCAAAATGACTGGATTTTGTTTCAAAATGAAAGAATTTTGGTTCAAAATGAATTGATTTGGATCAAAATGAATGGATTTTGGTTAAAATAAATAGTCAATTCATCATAATGGCAGGGCCAAGACGTCTATTAAAGAAACTTCTAGACGCTTCTAGACTTCTGACTATAGTGAACATTGGCTTTTGGGAAAAAGTGAGAAATCAGTTCATTCTACAAAAGCACTCTCTAAAAAACTTGAACGAACTCCCTCTAGTAAACAAAAAGGCACAGCTTGGTCCAAAGTGTTTAACAAGGAAGACCTTTTTGCTAGTGTATATTGGTTTTGTCCCAAAAATCGGTCATACGCCTTTCACATAATGTTGCTTCAGACTTTGATTTGAGTAAAAGAATTGAATTTTAAAGGTCGTAGCTTTTTTTAAAAAGTAAATCTTGAAGAAAAGTCTAAGGTAAATGCCTAGACTGAGCCTTTTTGATGGTTCAGAATTTTACTGAAATCAAATCAGGTAACTTTGAACTCATTTCGGTTAACACCATTAGAAAATGTAATTTTGGAAAAGACAGTGCTTTGAAAAGGCTGCAACCTATGTTTTGCCCAAAATAAAGTCAATCGTCCAAAAACTATTGCTTTCTGGACTTCATGGAATCAATTCAGAAATGGAATCATCTTAAAAAAGTCATAAGTCATCTTAAAAACTTAAAAGTTTTGTCCAAAAATTATGTAGTCTGATTGGTAAGATGGCGATACTGTTTCGAGGTAGAGAAAGTACAGCCTTAAATGAAAGATTTTGAACAGATTGCGCTGGAAAATTGTCTGCTTGTAAGATTGGAACCTTAGCTTTTTATTCAAAAACAGACGTTTTGATGACATTTTCAGGATCAGGATTTCAAAATTGTTTTCAAAATATCAACTTTTGTAGGGCTAGGAGCTTGCTTTTTGAAACATGAACAATTCTTGTTTTTCACATTAGGGCTGAATTTGTTTCTTAGAATGAACTTTGATATCGTTGAAGGACCTAATGTAGCGATCGAGACCATTAAGTCGCGAGAAACAATTAAGTTTTTTTGACCTTAGTTAGACCTTTAGTAAGATGATTTTCTATTGATGTCATGATTATAACTAAAAAATTCGCATCAGGGTAGTTTTTATTTATGAAAAGGCTGCAGCGCAAACACGCAGAGGCAGTTTGGATATGAGCCATGGATATGAATTTGATATGTCAATGCTGAAAACGAAATTTGTGACATCCCTTGCAGGCGAAATGCTCATGTTAAATCACATGACAAGATCTGAAATTTTACAAGCTCAAGTTCTTCATAGCTCCCTAGTAAAGCATTCTATCTTCAGAGTCCAGAAAAATTGACGGCTCGACGGCTGGGAACCAGAGGAAGGTTTTGCCTGTTTTTTGGTAATTCTGATATAAACAATGAAAGTGATGGTGAGAAATAATTTTGTTTCGAGTTGGCTTGCATTTTACCAATTGCAGCCGGGCGAAGGTAATAAATGTTTCTGGACGCTGTCTATCTCTAGAACTATTTAGAATTCACAAGACGCCATCTGGACAGTAGTCTCTACAGATTTGCAAAGCATGAACGAACGATTAAGAAATGTTAATATGAGTAACAAGATAGTGCTCATTTCAACAGCTTTCCACAACTATGCGCTAGTGCTTCAAAGACTTCTATTCTAAAACAGGAAAGTTACAGACGAAAGAAAAACTAAATTGGGACATAATTAATTTTGTCTAAGTGGATTGTCTTTTGCAAAAGAATCAACTAACAGACCATCCTAAGGCCTGCTTAAACAGTAACTGTTTAAAATTTGTTTGCCGTCGTCATCGCCTATTAGATTATTTGCTACATGTTGACAAATACAACCAAACATGGTACAAAAGTTTTGTCCTTGTCCCTTCTGCTGGAATATTACAAAGGCCATAATGCTAATTCTTTGTTCTATTCAGAAGGTCGCTTCTCCGCATATTTTTTGGTGAACTCCTCTGCATTCTTGTCGTACTTACTTCGATTTTTAGTGTACTCCTCCGCAAGATCAGCGCGCAGTGGATGTTCTGGCTCCGGGTCATGCACCAAGGCAACCAGTGCTTGAATAACTGTTTACACACAAAATAATTCGAATCAGCATTGAATTTACAGTGAGTTAAATGCCAGAACGAAAGAGTTTTGCCAAGACGCTACATGGGGCTGCATTTACTCGATGGCTTGCATCAACAGCCACTTACATGAGATATGCTATTTCTAATCTGACAACACATTTAAAGGGACCATTATCAGCAATAGCAGGATGTTCAAAAAGAAAAAAAAACATGACAAAATAGCTTTGTTTAAGGGGGAAGAGAATTGCCAGCTGTTGCAATTTCTTCATTAACCGCAGACGGCAATGGTCTGGTATCTCGAACAAGACTTCTGGTTTCAAGTTTTTGGTAATAGTAACTTGTTTACGCACTTAATTTCTTGCATTAACAGCACAGAAACTCCATTTAAAAATTTCCAGAATTCGCCAGTTCATCAAAAGCGAGACTATTGTACCATGTCACGTGGGTCTGAACGAATTTCTCCAAACACTTCTACTTTGAAACCGGATCCAGTCGGGCATACAATGTTTGGGCAAAATGTAAAACAGTCATGTAAAACAGTCATGAAAAAAGGAATAATGATTAAGACGAACCTTGCTCCGTCTTGGTGGCAGGTTTCCAATTCTCAGGGCTAATTATGGGTAAACAGACTTGGCCCTTCTCGTCAACATTAGGATGATAAATTTTAGTTTTGAATGTAACCTATGAAAAAGATTATAATTGGATGGTAAATTTTGTTTTGACCGTTACCTATGAAACGTAAGGCAACAACACAATAATTATCTCAATATTAAAAGTGTGTGCAATCTTGAAAGCATAAAAGCAAGCAAATTGGGTTTCTATAGCTTTGAGCTGTCGTAACCAGACGAGGGCAGTCCTTGCCTATGGAATTGAGAAAGCTCGACCGCAACCCAGCTTCGTCTACAGACGCCAAGATTAATATTCAGTGAAGAAACACGGTTTTGCACTATTCAATAATAGAAGTATTGCGGACAAATACTGCTGCAGCATGTTCGATAGAATTTTGCTTCTGGTTGAGTCAGGTATCATAATATACAAAGTCTTCTTTAATAGTGTTCTTTGAATAAATCATCAGCCAAAAGTATTAAGATGGGATTGCTTCGTTATCTCTTCTAAAGTCGACAAATCAGATTATCCTTGACTCAAATAATGGGAAAGAAATTAGGCAATGCGCCGGGCAAGGGAACATTTGGAAATATAGGGCCATCAGGTAACTCTTCTTAGCAAAGAAACTACATGCCAAAATAGCTTACCTTTGGTGGCTTAAAAGGATACTCTGCGGGAAAATTGATTTCTATTTTAAAAGCACCCTTATTGTATGGAGCCTTGTCCTGAAAGAAATTCAACAATTATTTAAATATGGAAATAAAACCAATATGGAAAAGGAATAAATCATAAGGTGTGATAGAAACGGAGCTTAGTAAGTGACAAGCAAATTATTTTATTTTGCAACGTAAAACCATTTACATTAGTAATTTCCCAGGAATATGTGCATTCTCTTAGAGGACTGAAGGCAACGAATGACAGGGAACAGCAAAAAATGCAAAGTATAAAACAATATGGAAAAGTCCATGTTGAATTTTATTTAAAACAAATGTTAAAAGACTTACTGGCACAATTAATCCCTGCCAATAAAGAATATTTGCTTCATCGACTTGAATTTGTCTGAACAGTTTTAGTCCAGAACTTTTTATGTCATTCAGCTCCTGTTGAATTAAAAGTGGAATTAGTCCCAATGTCGTTCCAAAATAAACAAAAATACATTTAAAAGGCATGCTAACAACATGCAGCTTTTTGTATAAACGTCATCTCTCGCAAGAGGAATTTGAAATGCTTCTAAATTGTAAGAGGCGGCATTTGGCCTATGGGTGCCGCTGACAATACGGGCGAAAGCGCCGGGGGCAAGTTATGGTACCAAAATTTTCTATAAAGCGGAACTTTTCCAAAGGTCTAGATTGCACAAAATAAACGAAAATGCTTCAGTTTAAGTCGGCATTTCTTTGGTATATCGTTTGAGGGATCACACGACTTCATGGTATTCATGGCCATTTGATGCTGGTACAGCACTTCCCGCAAAAAGAAAAAGACATCATTTTCAGTATTCCAGATTCGACCATTTTCCTCTAATTCCATCTCATTTTCATCATCGCCGTATTTTTTGCTTGATCCTGATGAATTTAAAGGTCCCATCTTTCCTCGCGTTTTCCGATACGTGGTTCAAAGTTAAGTGGTATGACCGCCACCCCGTAGCTATCTCCATCAACAAAATATGTTTGGGAATCTGACTGACTACGTCACGCGGTCAAGTTTCATTTTCCGAAATTTGCTTCCACGACACAAAAAAATAGAGTATTTATCAGAAACTTGAGATTCCTAATGAATTTACAATTCTAGGGCCATTTTTAAATTGGTGGCTTAATTCTGAGTCTAAAGTGAAAACAAAGGTGAAGTATAAACTCTTGAAGGTTTTGCGACAAACAAACTTCATGTTTGTCAGACAATGACCAAATATCACTGACCTTCTGAAATCTTGTAAGAGTGGCCTAGCTAGTGCATTATCAAACGAAATCAAAGAACATTTGCAAAAGAACCTTTTCTAGAGGTGTAACTAGGCATTTGGAAAATGGCTCATTAGCAGAGTATATCAGAAAACTATAAAATTGGGTAGTGATGTTTAAACCTTTTGGTAGTGATGTTCAAGTTGGTAGGAGTTTTAGCACTCTAAAAACTAAACTTGTTTAAGGTGAAAATTATCCAAAATATAAACTACAGATTGTTGTGACTATAAAAAAATACTAAATGAAGAATAAATGATGCTATTATCAATGTCTAATATCTAGCCATATCAATGTAAACTTGTAAATCCTTGCCATCCTATCCTATCCCATCACCTTTCCACTCTTTCACCTACACTTTAATGTGTTTGGTGAAAAGTAAGCCAATAACAGCAGGAACCCGCTCAAATGAAAATATTAAACATTCACTGATAATTACAAAGACTAAATGTTTCACTGATAAGGGATGCAGTAAGCATTAAAGGTTTTTTGTCTTATGAGAAATGGTGAGTGTAAGCTGTGAATACAGACAAAGTTTAACTTAAGATGTAGCTTCTGGTGATAAAAATTAAAATGATGAAAGCATCAAAATTTGTTGAACACATAAAGAAACACTTATTGGCAAATATTAATTTGCAAACAGTATCTTACAACCCCTTACATCATCTTCCATCCTCTCACCTTTTTGGCATCCTTATTTAACACAACTTGCATATCATAGTGTGCGTGGTTGAGACATTTCAAGAATGCAAATTGATGGTTCTGTTTTTCCTTAGAGTTTAGCGATTAAGCAGGTACCTCCAAATATTCTTTGCAGTAGGATATTAAAAACATAATCCAGAATAGGCTGAAAATCTAAAAGATTACTTTAAACATGGATTTCTTGAGTTTGTTCAATATTTTACATAAATATGCAAGCATGATAATTAATGGAAAAAACAGGTGAGTCTTATACAGGGTAACAGATAATTTCTTAGAATTTCAACACAAAATTAAGGATGAGTCTTATACAAAAATGCATCTTACACACAGGGAAATACAGTAACTATGTTTTCTCCACTTTTGAATACAATTTTAGATGTTTGATTTCAGCCAAGACATCATAGTTCCCTCAAAAAATATTTTAGATTAACAGCTGTTAATCTGTATAACAACTGCAAAATTTTAGTGAATGATAAAGCCTATTGTGTTATTAAAACAAGGCTCTTGTCATACTCTACAAAAAATTTCAAAATACTCATCAATTAACTTTTTGAATTTTACAGCAGGCAAATTTGAGATATCGATGGTTACAGGTAAGTTTTGGATTTTAAGGTTTAAGTTTTTGAAAAGTTGTAATGGATTACTGTAAGGTAACAGATACCATGAGCAACAGAATGCTAAATTTTCAGACACTAGATTCTTCCTACAAAATTTACTCAGCAACATATGCAAACATCATATCTTTCCTCGTTGTCATAAAACTTCAGTGTAGCCACCAGCTTAACCCTTTGTAAAGCATAATTGTAATTGAAAGTGTTTGGTAGAGCTTTTGATAATTTATTTGGTTATGTGCTTTATTTAATTTCAGATTTAGTATTCAAAGCCAAGTCTTGCAACTTATTTTTTCCTAATTTATTGCTTTTGCAGTTTTTTTCTGTTTTTCAACCATTTAATGTCCTAAACTGGTGATTCAGGTAAGCACCTCATGGTAACTATCAACTAGAGATCCTAGATAAAACCAGTAGTTGTATATTGACACATCATATACTTTACAACTCTGTAAAAAGCTATAGTCCCCAATACTCAGAAGGCATACGTCAATTTCATCAAAACTAAAGATTTTTTCTTTGCTATGTTTTGTATCGCAAATTCGAATATTGGGAAAAATTAAATGGTGGAACACTGTTTTTATTGTCCACTGTTTTGTGCAAATTACAATTTTTTGGAGAATTGAGATTATAAAAATACAACATATACCACAGCAAGCCTAACAGGTGTCTGAATAAGCGATTTATCCGGCCTCATGGAAAGCAAAATGATATGGCAAAAGAGCAAATTTTTTTCAACTTTAACCCTGATGAACCATGAAGCCTGGTTTTTATCTGATTGCAAGAATTGAAAATCACCCTACGGTTGCAACAAATTATACCAGATCTTTAGCTGGGCACAAAGCTTGCTTTTATATAATCACATAAAGTGCAAGTGACTTGGGGGTTGCTGAAATTTGTGATCTGCAATCCTTAACTATTAATTGAAACTGCCTTTTTTGTCTGTTGCAAATTTTGTGGACAAAGTTGCAAACAAAGTTTTGGTTGATGAATGAATACCGTAATGAAACACAGAAAAGATTGTCATGTTAAGGGGAAAATGAATGAGATGACATCATTTGTAGAAATTAAGAGCTGGCAGAGGTCTGACTTCACTTTTTGAGCCTTCACTTCTAGGAGATAGAAACCTTGTCTCTACGAAGAGTTAGAATTAATTTCAATGTCTGTAATTACTTCAATCAAATAATAATGTTCAGAATCATATGTCATTCAAATCTGCCCTATTCAATCTGTAGTTTGCCTATACTTTGTATATTACGCAGTTAATTTATTCATCAAGTATATATTTAAGAATTTACTCATTTGTTTCTTTAAGTGCTTTGATAAGAATTTACATGATCGTCTTTCGATCAGCTCAGAATTCAAAATAACTTAGGAAGTAACAGGACAATGATCTATCAGTGATTCAAAATCATATTCTGCGCCTAATAAAGGAACCAAAAAGCGTTAGTTAATTACCTGATGTTTCTCAAAGTTTGGGGAGAGGAAGTTAACAACTTTTTATCGTTTTGCGCCTAAGAGCCTTCGGCCTAACGACAGTACCCGTCAAACGGATAAATGCAAGCTGCCGCCCTCATTTGGAGCACGGAACTCGGGAATGATGCTTGGACTGGCAACGAGTAACTCGAGATTTAGAAAAGGTTTTGCCAAGACATCAATAAAGATGCTTTTTAGAGCTTGTCAGAAGAAGTCTGCCACTGTCTTCCATTTCTCAGCCGGTAACACGTACTAAAAACTCTAATAATGAAGAGATCTAGACTGAAATCCACTCACCTTGATCAACCTCCTTGTAGCAGCCATCTTGAGCACCAAAGGAAGAGGGAAGCTGGGCCGAGTTTCGCTTTCCTACAGAACGTGATGACGTCAAAGTACGGAAGGGAAGCCCTACACCTGCCTTCTTTATCTAACACGTGCAGGCAAGGATCCCAATCACAAGGGATATGAAGCATTTAGCTATTAGGAATGAGTTTGATTTTACTCCGAGTTAATTCAAGCTCTACAATAATAAAACAAATCTAGCTACATAAATTATAAACAAATGAACAAAAGAACGCAACATCAACAATAACATTAATTAAAATTTAGTGAAATGGGTGACATTGACACTAGAAACAATTAAAAACATTAGGTCTAGCATCACTAATTAAAACCATTATGATTTCACTTAATTATATGTTCATTTCATTTTGTAAACCGGCAGCCTATCGGTATATAAACAGTGCTGAAATCTATGTTGATAACTGACTCATAAAATATAATGTTCCAATAAAATGGTCTCTCGTTGAATTAAATTTAACTACTTTAAGCTGAATTCACACTGGATGCGTCGTGGTGCGGCGCGTCACCTAGCGTTATAAAGCGTCACTCGAGGAAAAATTTGGACTGTTCACACACAAAGCGTCATACGGGGAGCGTCATTCGGTTTTGATGCTTTCACAACACAATGTCTGCCTATCACAAAGACAGCCTTGTTGTTCTTGTAACACAAAACAAAGCCAGAGCTTAAATTTTCCTTGAAAAAATGAGGAAACATTTATTTTGGTTGCTCTTTGGCGTTTTGTATCGTCGATTAATTCCCTTTCACTCCATCAACAGTTTTATACAACAAGCTTTCCTCTGAAAGTCGGAAAATGTGTCCTCGGGAAACGTGCCTTTTAAAGAAACCCGTTCATTAAGGTGCTACCTACGTCCCCGTACTTAAGTGATGTTTTAAAACTATAGGGCTTTGAGGTTCCGGTTATGAAAGAGAACGATGACTCAACTCCCGAAGTTTTCTATTGTTCTGAAGCGTCAGCACGCGGCAAAGTTGAATTTATTTAACTTTGACGCATCGTGACGCTAGGCTGGAAAAACGCGATGCGTGCGCATAGCGTCAAATTAATCCCACCATATTTGGTCAGCGTCATGACGCGCCGCGCCGTGACGCGTCCAGTGTGAATTCAGCTTTACAGGCTAAAGAACACTTTTTGGAAAAGCTCACTGACTTTCAAGTAGTTTCTAGAAGATATTGTCTCAAATATTTTCTTAACAGATATTTAGAAAAGGTAGTTCTTATATTTACTTTAATAGATTAGTAGATTGCTTCATAATTTCGACCCTACATATCGAGTTGATTTCAAGCCGTACTGTAAAGAGTTTGTCTTAGTCAGGAAGAGATCACCACTTGATGATTGCCTTGTACCATAACAGTGAATATATACATTAACTGTTCGAAGATTCTAATTGACTATTAATTTTTAGAAAAATTTTGGAGGGGAGGATTCATGCAAAAACTCTGGTGATAGACGGTGAGGGAAGGAAGAAAGGGTGACTATTGGTTCAGATAGCATGTGTCTATGATGTTGAATTGAGTGAGAGAATTTTACTTTCTAGACACAAATGTGCATCTTTAAGAGGTTCTTTTTTAGCAAGAATTATCGTACAACAAAGGTTCTAACTGTCACTGGGGAAGTGCCTGGAGGCTTCTTTTTTCTTCCAGAGAGGTATCAAAATAATTCTTTAAAAAGGTCGCAAAATTTAAAAAAAGGGCGCCAGACCAGCTTCAACTCAGCGAAGTGGGGCAACTGCTCGTGTGGTATTCCAAACTAATCACTGATGGGCAATGATGCAGCAGAAGGGGGCATGGGGGCAAGATTTTTCCTTTAAAGTAGACGTACAATCAGATAGTAGACGTACTAGTGATCATAGACTCAATTTAACAATTCAATGCTCTTTCCCCTTTTCCTTTTACTTTGCGCAAAAAGCTCTTCTCGGAAGAATTTCTTTCTGTTTAAAACACTAGTGGAGCAGTGCCATAGAATTTGGAACTTCGATTTTTTTTCTCCTGCCATTATCTGTGGAAGCACCCCTAGTACGTCTACACCGGAAATAGAAGCTTCTAGAATTTACACAATGATTAGTCCTTATTTAAAAGACGTGACTTCGTATCAAACCTGCAAAATCCATGCTTCTTTACGCCTCTAGACCCTTTTAAGAAATGCCCTTTTGCGGCGTAACTTATCAATCGGTCGTCAAATGATCGAATCTGTTAATAACTGTCTCGAAGTTTGGTTCTTGGCACGGCATGAACACAACTGTAGTGGAATGACCTATGACCAAAATAAAAGAGCATTTACCAGAAAGTTTGGTATTGCCAAAATTGACAAAGCGTGACAGTTTAAGCAAATAAACAGCCCAAACCTTCTACAAATCTTGTCACAAAGAGAGAGCAACTGTGGAACCGACCAAAACTTATCCGCTTTTCATCAAGTCTTATTCAATTTCCATAAATCTTCATTAGGAACTGCCTTAAGAGGTATCAGCAATACGTGTCGAACGTATTCTTGCCCTTCGGGTTTCGAGGGTGCCAAAGGCCCTCGAAAAGGTCAGAGGGCTACAAAGCTAATGGTCAGCATTTAACAAATTCTAACATGCGTTGCTATCCGTTATTAAATGGTTTGAAATATCTTGAATGTCGGAAATGTCAGAAATGCCAGAAAGATCAACATCCCCAAACGTTTCGGGGATCGAAAATATCACAGTTGACATACTTGCAGCAACATACACAGTAAGGCATGCTCAAAAGGAAAGAGCTAAAACGAATATTCGAAATTTGGAGAGAAAGCTTCCAACAACTATCGTTTTGTTTATAAAATGGCTTTTCTTTCCGTGAGTAATGCTCTATGTGCCAGGGCCTTACTATCTGCTTTATCTTTACCTGTTTGAAGCTGCTTAATTATAACAAACACGACAACTTCATCTAACTGTTTATCTGTAAGTGTGAACATTGCAATAGAGGCGTGTATTGTTTGCATCGACGAAGACGGTGGCATCAGCGAAAACTGTGGTATCGTGCCTCGTTGCTTACTGTTCACGCGGAAAGTCAATGGAAGCAATTTCGTCCAGGGAAGGTATTAACGGATTGGTATCGAAAGCACTTAGTGGGGAAGGATCATCCAACGTTGGCCCTCCCATCCGGCAATTGGCTACATGTATTGCGGACAAAGTTCTTTAAAAGCTATAGAAAGTAGCACAAAGTCATTTCTTATGTGAAATAGTTTGTTTATCGCGATTTCTTTAATTCAATAGCTTGGTTTTCCCTCTCGATTTGACGATTATGAGGGCGGGTGAAAGCCGATTGTGGTTTCGAGGCTAACAACCTCCTTGTTCGCCGTTGTTATGGCAACACATGAATGACTGTCTATGAAGAGAACTCCGTGATTGGACCGCTTAAAAGGCGTTTATCCGGAGCCTACAAAGTAAAGTACTGGTTTCCTTTATATCGTGATAAAATTGCTTAGAGACTTGTCATGAAGAAGGCCCTTGTATTCAAAAGATAACTTGTTCTCAGCTTTTGATTTTTCAATGACTACCTAGCTCAATATTTAAAAACCGGTCCGTTGGGTTTTTTAGAAAGCAATGTGTGTTGAATGAAATAACAGCCGTCCAACATGGCATGCAAGATAATAAGTCCAGCAAGTGAAGTGACGTGATGATGAGCGGAAAATATCATCTTTTCAGAACTAATAACTGAAGGTGATATTTCTCTATAGCCATCGCAATCATTTTCAATGTGGGTATTTCTGGCAAATTTGAATGGAGTTGCCAAAGCGAAGCATCGAGATGCCGTAAGAAAAAAAAAATCTGCCGAGGCATCAAATATAAGATAAATCCAGTTCCAGGTACGGATATGGAGTGATGAACTGAAAACACCAGAAGCTGGGGTGAGGGGTGGTTGATGATCAATGTGCTTCATGCCCCTTTTCGGCAAAGAGACCCCCTTTTCGGTGTTTGGTACTTGAAAGTGCCAGTTTGGGGGTAAATCTCAATTACCCCCTTTCTAATATCTTCCCTTTAACGAATTAGTAAAACGATCCTGGGAAAATCTGGGGCGTGTCTCCCCTAGTCGGTGGCACCGCCAAAGCGAGCAGGTGATCTCTGGTCACGTGGTTATTCTGTTTCGCTTTGCAGGTCAGTGTTTAGACGTTGTCTGCTCGAACTTTTAGTAATGAATTCACACAAAATTTAAATCAAATGAACGAGGTTCGCTTTACAATAACAACTTGAAACCGCGCGAATGAAAACACGTGAATTTCCGTCCCTTTCATTATGAGGGCAGGTCGTCAAGTATTCTCTGCTCTCGTTTCGCGCAATGCTTTGTTGCTGGCCGAACGGTTACTGTTTTGCCCAGTTTCAATACAGTCGGCGAAATGCAAAAATACAGCGTTGTATTCATTACCACCATGTTTATACTGAGATCTCATCTGAATGCGAAAATTCTTCAGGACTTGTTCGCTGGTTTCTTTAGCCGTAAATATTTGCGAGATTACAACAGAAGAGCATTCCAGTTTGTCGCATCGTACTAACTAACAGATCGCTTTTTTGTCTCATGTTTGTTAAAGACTACTGCCTTTGTTCTGCGATCGAATTAAAACAGTTAAGGTCCGTCTTGATAGTAGAGGGAAGTCAGAATATTTCCGCGGTTTAACAGTTGACCGATACTCGAACACGACTTCTGCACTGGACAACTGGCATTCCCGTTCGTGCTCCGCAATCATCTTCGGAGCAGGTGAGCAAAGACCGGTGCGGTTCGCTTCCAGACTCTTCATTGGACCGTGCCAAAGGGACGCAGTTTCTTCGGGTCAGAAATAGCACTCTCCACATGGCAAGCATATGGTTCCAAGGTGCCAGGGTGTAGCCTTTGTCCCAAAGAACAAGCAGCAAGTGATTTATTACATCGGCAAAGGGTTTGAAAGCACGTGCACCATCATCGATTTATAACTGGCTGTTTTACGAACTGGCTGGTCAAGTTTTGTCTCATTGAGCTACAGCTCCTACGAAGTCACACATATTGGTTTCGATCGGCGGCTAATGAACCCAGGTGTTCACATTTTGTGTTCATATTTGGTGGTGCGAATTCTCTGGTTTTCGCCGGTTGCATTGAAGCTGTAGGATTAGATGCATATTTGCAACATTCAAAAGATCCGCTAAGATTCTATGGACATTCTGGCATAAGAGGAGCAGACGTCATTGGATTTTCACTTAAGATGCCTGGATTTAAAGTGGACAAAATTTTACACGGTCACGAAATTCAAGTTCCGAGAGCCATCAAACATTTCGAGACCCGAGTTGTCATTTTACCAGGATTCAGGGCAAAGAAGTTCAAAACAGAGATCATAATATTCCCTGTTATTAACAACAGGGAAAGGAATCTGAGTGACCTGAGATATTTCACCAGCTATGCTTATTACATGAAAGGATTAATCAAGAGGGATCTCATTTTAGACCAAGCTTATTACGTGCAAGGCGAAGCGAAGAGAAAATACCACCAGACGATGCGATTGGAACCAAGCGCGACCATGAACAAAAGAGGCTTCGATAAGAACGGGAGAGACCTGCCCAGTACAGGCATCAATGGCAGGTGTTAGAAATAGTCATCCCTTCCCTAGATTCCGAAGGGCTTAAGGGAATTTGTAATAGTTCCAGGTGCTTTGAGATTATATGGTACCTAGACTTTATAGAGATTTTTAAAGGTTTTGCATTTTGTTTGTTCCTAAAATCTAATACTATTTTTCAGGATTGTTGGATTGTGTTATCGCATTATTGAGACAGGCAACAGGGCATTTTTGCAGCGATCAAGCCCTTGCAAACGCAGCTTTTCTTCAGCTAGATGTGCGTTGTTATAGCTTAAATGCATGTGGTTCAAATCAACCGGGATTTATCACCTCGCAATCCCCATTTGGCATACGCACTTCGATGAAATTTGTTCCAACGTCGAAATTTAACCAATATATGCACGGAAAGTCTTAAGAGATCCAACCAGTCCTGCAAAATATCAAGACACGACTTAAAATGTTTATTCCGTGTACGAAATTTACTCGTGGCACAGCTACTAAATTTATCTCTCAAGAACTGTGCATTATATCACAAGCTGCGGGGTAATCCCCTAAACAGGCTCATAATCAAACATAAAATCCTCTTTTATACAACATTTCCTGTACAATGAACAATGTTGGCCAAATTATAACCTAGTTCCCACAAGCAGGATGTCTAAATCAGTCAGTGATCACATAATCGATAGTCTGATCACTGCTTGAATCAGTAATCATCTGGTATTGACTGTTTAATTGTGTACTAATGCTAAAGTGTAGCTTATATTTGGTGCACTCTGTAACCATGTATTCATATTTCACATCGATTGAAGCCTTAATCCCCGGTTTATTTTGCCACTTCCTCTGTCTTGCAGTGCAGGACGTCCCTTTCAGATTTAACAATGAATTGGCAAGCCTTAGCATAACTTAGTCTACACGAGTCGGTTGGCTTCAAATGAACTATATTGAATTATTTTGGTTAGTAGAAATATCAATAAGAGATTAACTGTTAATGAGTGATTTACAAGCTTGATATTTAGAGTTAACATTTATTTCGGTTTGAGAGGGTAGTCTTTTACTTAAATAAAGGCGCTTTATATATTCAAGATGAAAAATTTTATATCAATTCTCTGGGATCGCCAAATCTCAGAGAGGGTGACGTCAGATTATGCCTGAATAATGTCAAGACATCGTGTAACCAATAGGATTATTATAGATAACTCTTTATTAGTGAAAGTCATACTAATTGCTTTTGAAACGAGTAGAAACACCGTTCTTCTTTAACCTAGCCGTGAAATTAGGCAAGGCACTTCACTCTTTAGGGCAGGGCGACGTGTCCGGAGAAGGTACACCGCATGACGTCATCAAAGCATACAACCATTGCGAGTAACCACCTGCAGGTTTAAAGTATTAGTAGTACCCTATTTCCGAAAACCAAAATCCTTACCAGACTTCAAGTGTATACGACGTGCGTGATTTCTAGAGAAGGGGTTCACAATGTTCTGATGTGATATCATGCAGCAAAGTTACTGGTCTTCCATACCAGGGTTTGCTTATTGTTTAAGAGGGCAAAAAGCTGACAGCAACAAAGGATAGCACCCGAGCTGAAGGTCATGAGATTGCGATGGTCATAAAGGTGATTGTTACAAAGCCTCCGTAAGAAAACCCTGAGCAAATTTTCCTATTTTCACATGATGGCCTTAGTCACCCGCTATGCTTGGGTACACAAACTCCAATCATTAGTAATCTGAATACACCCTTTTTTATAAGGAACCTACCTCAGGGCCTAGTTCCAAAGTTCCTTATTCGTTGACCTCAAGTCATCAGATTTTAGTACCAAAAGTTCCTTAAAACTTCCTTAGTTTTCACTGTACATCAATAAGCCTTAACACTTAATAGAGAGAGGGGCGAGATAAAATATGCGGAAACTACTCAATGAAGCACTTGACACACGAATAGGAAACAATATACGCGGGTATTGGCTGCAAATGAATGGAACCTGCTTTTTAGTTCTTGATGCTCGCAGTTATAAAAAAAGTTCAAATCGAAAAGTTCCTTAGGGATTTCGTTTTTAGTAGTATAGGTTCTTTAAATATTTCGGCCTTCTACATGCAGGTTCCTTATAAAGTGGTTCCTTATAAAGAAAGCGTGTATATCTAAATAGTGTTTCAGCAAAGTAAAAAGCCAAGGCTGAAACCACAGCTGGAGCCAATGCTGTTTGTGCTTCTAGGTCAGGAAGGAATGGTGTCGTGCAGTGGCGTAGCGTCAAGGGAAGCTGGTAATGCGCCGCATGCCCTGCAAAATCTGACCAAAAATATTTTTAAAAACGCCTTTTTGAAAAAGAAAACAGTTCTCACTGCTTAAACATTTGCTTTAACGATTAATTGAAATTTGCACTGTCGCACCCTTGATCCACCCATCGGAGCTCAATGGATCCACCTTAGCTGTTACCTTGAAAGGAATTTACAAATCTTTGTATCCATGTTCTAAGGAACCCTTTGTTTTGGACAGACTTTGGCTAGCAACCTTTGTCTACAGCACTGCTCATTTCCGGGAATGCGGAATTCTGACCGCATTACCTGATACAAAACAATTGTTTTTTCCCTCTTTAAACGTAAAATTTTGCAAAAAGTAGAATAGAATGTTGAATCAACGATTAATCTATCATGCTAACGTGAGATTGCTCCAATTATTTGCTCACAGCATTGAGGACAGAGCTTTGAAAGGGAAGCAACTGACCTCAGCTTGCTTCGTGTTCTCTTGATCAGCATATTATCACGTGACTTGACTTGCTGTTCAACAAAGAGCCAGGGCGTGCGGTTGCCGATCCCCTGATTTGAAAAAGCTATAGCTTCCGGGGGCCTCGTCCCCTGCTCCCCATACCCCGTTGACCCGCATACCCACTTCTGCAACTCACGCTACGCCACTGGTGTCGTGCAGGTCGTATTTCTCTGCTACCCTTTTACATATTATTACCAAAGTGGCAAAATTAAAGCCCTGTTATTCGGAAAGCAGTCTTGACCAAATGATCCACTCCAAGCGTCTAGACTCCAGTGACACTGTCAAATTGACTGTAGGTGGTTGAACAGAGACATATAGATTGTCAAATTGATTTCAATCTCAGTCTTGTTATCCTCAATGCTTATTAAGCGCTTTTTACCTTTTTGCCAGCTGTAGAAATGAAGGCTCTATGCCTAGTCTACTTTCGTGAGTTTCAGTAGTCTTGATCTTTTTGATCTTTCTGTACAAATATGGTAAATATCTTGATTCTTTAATCTTTACAATAGTTAAACAGTTTCTGTTGGCACTTGCTCCAAAAGGCAAACAAAAGCGCGAGTCACTTTTAGTAAGTGGAAGCATTCTATATAGATTTACGAGCATTTACAGTTACAAGGCAAAAACTTAGATTGCGCTGTCAACAATTTGAGGCCGGCCAATCGAATGGCTGTCTGAATCCAATCTCCAGTTTCTATAGTTAAAATTCTTGCCACGAATTCGCGGTTGGATTTCCAACAGATAACATCATTGGGAGATCAAAGTAAATATAAATACCAAGATTTGCTTCTGAGAAAATCTTCTTGTCATTAAAACACGAACTGGATCTTTGTCCCGAATTGGTTCGAAGACATTAGATTTAGGCTCAATCAAACAAAGAAGCCTTCAGCGCTTAGGAGACATTGCTGCGAGGCCCACATTAAAAAGAATTTGGGTTATTGGATGACTTACGCGGTCTGCTCTTGAACGATTCACTCCATAATCAGAAATCGCATTTGTCAAACGAGAATTCACGGTAACCTTATCAACGATGGACTGAGGCAATGTAAAGTTAATAAAAAAAACAGAATGTTTTCAGGTTATGAAGAGATCGGACGATCAGATCAGACAAATCCCGCGAAGAAGTGAAATGCAAAAGGGTTTTCGTGGAGGACTGAATCACTCTGCCCCTCCTGATTTGGATTGTGTTGTAAGAAGCCAGCCAGGGCAATATTGGGCAAAGTTTCTTTTTCACCAAGGCTTTATTGCCAGGAAAAACATCTAGACCACAAATCAAAGGCAAAGTGCAGGGACGCCTGCATATAATCAAGACAAAAAGGATAGAAAATTCAAACAAAAAGATGGAATCCAGCGTATCTCTTAAACGCCTACCTCTGTACCCGTAACTCAAAAGTAAGGAAAAGTAAGTAGAGAAAGGTGCCAGTTATCAATGAGTACGATGAAATGCCGCTTGCCCTCTATAAAGCTCCCCTCCCTGTCATGCAAGCTCCCTCTCTCAATAGCTTCTATTTTTGGAAGGAAATATCCGATAAGCCCCACCCTCAATAACGCCTTAGAAAGAGGCTCTCTGGTGCAAGTGAAACAAAGTTGACAAAAACGGCGACTTTCATTATGTTTACTGGTCGTTTAGTGTTTCCAATCATTGACGCATTTACCCGTGGAACCGCTGGGCCCAAGCCCAAGGGGTCCTTAAGGTTTTTAATTTCAGGGGGCCCCAAGCAAAATTTTGTTAAGCCTAAACAAAATGCTGTTGATGAATTGAGTAGCATTATATGAACTCATTTGGCATATTTTAGGGGACCCGATTGACTTTAGGCCCAGGTCCCCGCAATTTTAATTGCGAATAAATTCAAATAAATTCAGTATCACATGCAATAAGATTCTGTGGAAAGAACGTTAAAGGCTTCATCGAATCATCCTTTCAACACTGTTGCCTTAAATGATGTTTGCATTTGACACTTTTTGTGTCAAGATCCTTTTGTAGTACTATGATTATTCAATTGGTTTAGAAAAATATCTGTCCTCCACAGCTAAATAATTAAGCAATCTTTGTCAAGTTGGTGAAAATTCTTAACTGCAGTTGTTTGAGATTGTATGATGACCCACTACTTCATTTACTATGTTTGAATTATGTATTCCGATGTAAGTTTGTATTCTTTTATTCGGCAAATAACATGGAATTAGCATTCCACTGATAATGGTTTCCACTAAATGACATTTATCAAGCACCCCTCTCTAATAAGCCCCTGTAAATCATTGAGAAAGTATGACGCCTTAGTTGAAAGAAAATTTCTTATAATCTAACTTATTTTTATCAGCAACTGGTGAGTAATTACTCGCTCTGATGGCGGAATGCCAAAAGCCACCGTGCAACCGCTAGTTTCGCAGCTTTCAAGTGAAGGTGGCAGTTTTGGTTAACACTTTGGATAAAGCATTCTAAACATGCTCCGACGTTAATATTTATGTGAACAGAGATCCTCGCGGAAGACTTAATTAAAGAAACCAATCACTTGAAAATCATTGCGTTTTTGGACTTTGTTCTAAACGAGATGAAGAGATGTGTGACTTGAACAAATTGCTTGCTTAATTTTCATTACATTGCTGGTCAGTTTCTTCGGGCCAGCTACTTTACATTACATTGCTGGTCAAACAACTTTATGCAAGGGCGCTGCATAATGCTAACATTTAGGCCCCGTTTACACGGGAACGGATCCGCATAGATCCGTACCCAAACTGGTTACGATAGGCCTTGCGTTTACACGGGCACGGTAGGATCCGTATCTTTTCTTGGAGAGATCCGTACCTTTTTGGGTACGATTAGAGAGCGAATCCATTTGGATCCGTTCCTTCATCAGCGCCGTGTAAACGGGTGGATACGGATCCGCAAATGCACGGCAGTAAGGCCCCGTTTACACGGGAACGGATCCGCATGGATCCGTACCCAAACTGGCTACGATAGGCCTTGCGTTTACACGGGCACGGTAGGATCCGCAAATTGAAAATTAACAATCACCTTGTCATTGCGCATGCTTAAAGAGAGAGATTCGCTTTTTGTCCGTTCCCGTGTAAACGCTTTATAGTTTAGGATCCGATCTCGTGTAAACGGTTGTGCATCGTACCCATATCGTACCTGAAAGATCCGGATCTTTTGGATCCGTTCCTTTTTCTCTCGTGTAAACGGGGCCTTAGATGAAGCGTTTGCATGACTCGTGCATACAATACAATGAAATAACATGATGACGTCACGTGAATTCATGCTTCTCTTAAAGGGAAGACAGTATACCGTCAAGTTTTCAAAATCAGTTGAAACAACTGAAAACCGAATAAGAAAAGCGATATGAGATATGATATGAGATATGAGATATGATATGAGATATGATATATGAGCACCAAGGTTTATGCAACACAGCAAACGGAAGTGACGTCAAATACTTTTCCTTACTCTTGAGTTAAGAAAAAGGTTTTCAGCGTGTCTCTTAAGGCCAGTTTTCAATCTTCAGTGCTAGAGGTGACTGAAAATGTGTTGTAGCATTTCTTCATTTGTCCTTTTTGCGCTAATCTCGAAGATACAATTTGCCTCTTTTTCATGACCAGTCGCAGGCCGGACTAGTCAAAGAGCCTCTGCCTGGCAGTTGGGATAGGCTCGCGAGCAAGGACAGAGGAAGCTTCAGGGTCATCATTTCTTTGATTAGTGGGGTTAATCTATTATGAAATTCAAAGGATTAGGATTAGATTGCGAGATAAGGCAACTAGGATTGCTACATAAAATAGAAAGCATGTATTCGCCGCAATCGAAAAACAACCACAAAGAACTAGTAGGAAGGAGACCAAAGATGAAAATGTTCCCAGCAATCTGAAATCTTCCGCTGTTCCCTTTAAGAAAATCCAGTTTGCAGACTGCTCGAATGGATAGGAGATAATATAGACCGATCATATGTTCAGTAATAGGCAATTCCAGATAATCAGCCTTAAGCCCGGGTGCGTTGGTGGTAGCCTTTTCTTATGGGTTAGCTCTAAAGTGTGACCTTCTTCTCTAACGCAGTAAGGTGGGGCCGGTCCCCTACTTGTCAGCAACACGAGCTGAAGAAGAGGAGGCCTTTCTGTATTACAGATGGGTTTGCCTTCCTGTGGGTTTGCCTTCCTGTGGTTTGGCGTTTCCCTCCTTGTATTCGCACTTGCTCGTGTGGTAAAACCAATGCACATAGCATCGAGCTTGCGTCTCATTTGGACCCTCACATGTCTTCGAGAAAGCGTTTTAAAATCAGGAGAACGTTGTGAATTTTTTCGATCGGGGAGCTCTGCAGACGACAAATAAATTGCTGTGTAATCAAATTGGATCCATCTTCACTACTGGAATCAAGTCATCTCTAAAAAATTGTTGCACTTAGTGGATGGATAAGAAATAATATAGTTGCTATTCTGATTGACCTATTACGAGCCCGCGTCTGAGCCTGCCTCCGAATTCCCATACATTTACATCGACCTTATTCATGCGTTTGAAATGTAAGGAGAGATATAGAAGCTCGAATTTGTCTTTTCAGAATTGGTTCTTTTCAACACTCTTTGAAATCAATTCTGTGTCCTGAAAATGTCCGTCAAGATTTGGTTGAGGTTTTCTTTGCCATACTGATTGCATCAAATTCACATTAACTTTGGTAGAGTAACATGTAGGGACAATGTTCTTATATAGAGAACAGAAAGTGTTTCAATCCATGGATCAGCAGACATGATATGCACGTAAAATAGCATGTGCTGAATGAATTGACCTAGATCAGTCTCTCTGTCACGTATCATTTAAGACGATTCTATTGTCATGAACTGAAGACTCAATAAAATCACAAAGGTATTAGGATTTGCATATTGAATCAAAAGTTAGCGTAACCCCTAGATTTCAACAAATAAATCAGATAAAGCCAATGGGTTTTGCAATTCAATAGGATTATCTACTGAAAGCTCAAAAAACCTGTTGCACTCCAGAGATAGAGCAAAATAGGTTGCTGAGTTGACGAACAGCAAGACGAGGAGTTTAACATAGGGAGCTTTTATACCAATGGATCGACGTATGTCATATTTCGATGTTGAAAAAGTCGTACATAGTTCAGAAATTATTGTACCACCGCCAAAAGTGTCTTTTGAGAGTCGAGTTTCGATGAAGCCCAAACTGCGAGTAAAGAACTACAAGACAGAGATATACATTTATCCAGTGTGGAATAACAGTGATAGCATGTGGGCATGCGAGTTGAGATTGTTTGGTAGTCACGTGCTGCTGCAGAGGGGCCTGGCAAAAGAGAATTTCGTGATTCAGGAGACGTCGCTAATTCCCGGTGAAATCAAGAAGAAGTTTAGGAAAGACATATCAATGGCGGCAATACCGTTCAGGGTTGGGTAGTGGAGGCCAAGCATCCTGACCTACTTACTGCGTTTGTTGTCCTCACTTCAGATTCGGACCACGGTCAACCTATTCATTATGCTGGTAATTGGTTTACTTTCTACCCATTGTATAGTTGTAATGCAATAAATACGAGAATGTAATTAAGGGAGATACAAATCTTGGGTGGTATACCAAAGTAGTGTCTGTCTGTACTCAGAAGCCAAATTAGGAACATGGAGGGTATGCACAGCTATTCATAGCTTGACCTGATCTTGTTACCAAAACCGCCCAGGACAAAAGCTTTAAACTGTTCGCAATAGACCTTTTTGAATGAAACGTCGCATCTGGAAGAGTTATTCGTGTCAATGGCTCGTCCAAATGCTTCTTTTTTCATAACTTCTGTTTGAATTTATAACCCATCCACTCCTTTCTTATTGAAATAAGTTCATCTAATATTACCTGGCTGGATGTGTTCAAATCCCAGGCATCACAACAATTTTAGAAAACTGCAGGTTGAGAAACAAATTTTTTTATAAAATACAATGAAAAAAACTTGATGACTTCATGAGTTACTTATTCAGACTATCTAAGTTTGGGATCATGGAGAACCTATCTTTAACTATTGTCTATTACTGGGATATATACAAAAAACGATCAACAGAGAATTGCGCACTCAATATAGTCAAGTGGGCACTTTTTAGAGACATTGGTTAAAAAGTGAGAGGATGACCAAAAGTTGGTACGAATGTTTCAGGCATTAAAAATGATGACGCTTCATGCAAGTAGGAGGATAAATCGTGTCGTCAGCTTTATGATTTTTGGCCTATCATAATATGAAACTGATTTGAAAATATTGCCTAACATTTCTTTTAGAAATGTTCTTTACCGGTGATATTTCCTATTTGCCCCTTTATGTGGCCTTTGCTTGGTCTTGTAAACTAAATCGCTATCTTGTTTTAATTGCGATGATTGTTCAAACATTTGAATACCGAATCGTTACTCAAAAGCACCTCAAAGGAAGTAAGTTCGATTCACCCGCGTGTCAACTGGTTGCTATGGTCACAAGAGAAATAAGGCCGGCTCAGGGAGAAAAAGGCGACTACATAAAACAATCTACTTGGAATCTGTCTACGCGATTAGGCCTTATTTAGTATAGGACGAAAAGGCCCCACCCACTATTAGGGTTAAACTTTTCCTGGATTAAGCCAGATGCATAGAAAACACTGGGATTAGGAGAAATAGGCGGAGAAATATAGATTCTTGTTGGAATCTTCTCAGAGTCATTCATCATAAATGCCAACAGACTGAATTAATGCTGGTGATTCAAAGCTAGTATCTTAACTAATAAGAAATGCGTAACAGTACAATGGAAAAGTCAACGTGCCTTGTGTTACTATCCATGTATGAAGTTAGTGATAACATAACACGAACAACAATGATCATTGAATGTGTGACTGTGAAAAGCAAACCACCGTGATATAAGCAGAAACAGCAGCTAAATATGCCTGTCCTTCCATGGCTAAATGCAGTCCTCGTCCATTGAAGTCGAGTCCCAAGCAAGTTTCAGTCTTCGGATCTGTCTACGATTAAAAAACGATAAATTGTAACTGGGCAACTGATAAAAAGATTTACCTTTAAGGAAAAAATCTTGAAGTAATCATGGACTGTGAAGTGGGGTCATATGCTTTGAAGCGGATCAAAGATATGACTGTGTCGCAGCATACCGCGAAAACTGCTGACGTGGCGGATTAACGATGGGTTAGCAATCTACTAAATAAAGCAGGCTCTTAGAAAAAGACTTAGGAATACTCACATTTCGCACAATTTTTGCCTTTAAAGTTGGGGAGACAAAGGCAGTAATACCCGTTCACAACATTGATGCACCTTCCACCATTTTGACAAGGCGAACTGGCACACTCATTAATGTCTAAGAAGCAATAAAAAATTGGACGAATTTGCTGCCAGTTCAAGAAATGAGTAGATCTTCAAAAGTGTCTAGGATTTGAATAAATACTAAGAATGGACGTTGACAATCGAATCAGTGACAGACATGATGAATGATAATAAAAAGTACTGTAAATGAAACAAAAAGTAAATAAAATTCTTGGGTTTGCATGTGCCTCAAAAAGGCTTTGATTTAGAGGAACGGGTTCTTTGCTGAAATATGAAGTGCTGGTAGGCAAAGTAGTAATTCTTATCTTTTTTATTATGCTGGTCACAACGGTGAATATTGAAAATGACTGTGATCCAAACTGATTGGTGGCACTTACTTCAAATACTGATTGTGGCAGTGTACAAGACGATGACGATTGGAGGGTATTAGCCAATCGTAGGCTGGGTGATTCCCCTGATCGAAGCAGTGCCCAACACATGACTTACCTTGCTCGCAGTGCGTTCCATTGTAGCCAGCTGCACACGTGCACTGATACTTGTTGATCCCATCAGTGCAGGTCCCGCCATTCTGACATGGTGAGCTGGCACATTCGTTTATGTCTATGGTAAAGTGTTATGGCTACTTGACTTCTTCATTAAAATCAGTAACACGAAGCGCCTTATATTCAGTAAGGGTATATTTGGGATAGGGCAAAGGGCCCATTCTGTTTTTGACAGATTTTCAGGGAAAGGCTACCAAATTCATCAAGATCACCAAAGAGCGGTGGTAAGATGTTTTACTTTCTTTCAGCAAGCATGAAGCCTTGATTATAAGCGATATGTGCATCTATATCATACTGCCTATCTACTATTCGAAAGGCATCTATATCATACTGCCACGATGTTGTTTTACACAAGACACAGTTCTGTAATGAAGCAAAGTAATATAAGCAAAGTAAGTGATGGGCAATATAAGTGCTCACTAATTTCGCAGCGCTCCCCCGTAGTGCCAGACAAACACATGCACTTGTACCCATTCACAGCATCGACGCAATCGCCGTCGTATTGGCAGGGGTAGCTGGAGCACTCATTTATATCTGAAAGAGAAACATCTTCAGAATTGTTTCAGCTGAAGCTTAGAAGCTAGTGTTCTATTGCATTAGTGGTGGGCACACGATGAAAGCCTATGTTCACGACGGAAGGACACGGTGACAACTAGTAGAGAACAAGGGGATCAAATCATGTCTGATATATTTAAGCAAAGATTCGGGCGAAACACGGTTAATTCGAAATGATGGATAATTCAAGGAACTATGTTTCCGCGATATTATATATGATATAGCTTAAATGATATCAGAAGTTTAAGTGCTATTTCTTCGGGAAGTGGCTTGCATGCAGTTGTCTACACTGGGTACCAGACTCACTAGTAGTTAGTCACAGTTGTTAAGTGTTCCAATATTTTGGCAGAAATTGCACTTTCCAAATACTACTGCAGGCTCGAGCACACAACATATCAGATACATACAGAAGTAGAGCTACCTGTCTCACAACTTTTGCCAGTGAAGCCAGAGGTACAGTTGCAAGCGTAGTCCCTGGTTAAGTCTGTGCAGGTCCCATTGTTTTTGCACGGCGAGTATAAGCACTCATCGATATCTAGAAAGAAGGCTCGCTATTCACGTATTTGTGGTATATGTGTTCTGGGTACAAAAGTAGACTATTGCGAGAAACAGCGGAAATATGATTTAAGCATACTTGGTAACAATCTTAATGAAGCATATAGGGAAGGAGCCCTCTTGCATGTACAATTAGCAAAATGTACTGATTCTAATGAACTAATTTACAACAACAACCAACTTTCAAAATTATAAGGAAGTTCTTAAAATTCTTTTCAAAAGTGTCATGAAAATCTCGACGATAGACATAGCATTAATCAGTTGTTTATGGTAGATAGCATCTTGGGTTGTGTAGAAATAACAAAGATTTTATGTTATGGATAAGAATTAACAGCTGAAAAGCTTTTAGATGAAGTAATACCTTTTCGTCTGTCACAGTGCAAGCCTTCGTAGAACTCATTGCATCGAACGCACTCAAAGTACGGGGGTACACAGGTGTCCTTGCAGAGGACATTCGGGGGGCAAAACGAAGCTGATCTGCATTGTAGGCCAATCTATTCATTAGATACGAATCTATGAAGCATTTTCATCAAACGCTAAGCGTGAACGTAAATGTTACGTAAACGTAATAATTGAAGAAATCCACGACGAATGTATAGAATGAAAACGGAGAGGAAGAGGACGGGGGTCAGGAATCAATTATCTAATGAGCAAAGATCTGGCTGCAAAATTTTGAACAAATTATATGCATATACTTTGCATATACTATGACGTAATGTGATTTAGTTAATTTTAGAGCACGAAGCCAGGGAGTAGAACGTATAAATATATGATCATATTATCAGGTCCTATTGAGCAACAAAACATTTGGCAACGACAGCTGCAAAGTTAAAGATTAAATTCAGGTTAAGCGTACACTGTCACGTGTATGCAAGAAAAGATACCTGGACATTCATTATTTGCCTATATGCCATTTCAAGAATTTTGCCAACAAACAAACTTAGATTCGGCAAAAATCTAATCAGATCCTTTTCAGATCCAAATTAATTTCAGAAATTCTTCGTAATGTAAGGACAGCTTGAATACAACATAAAAGATCCATCTTTCTAATTGAAAAATCGAACGTACTTTTACAGCTTGATAATCTGTTGAGAGATAGGTCCAGTTTGAGTTGCTCAGCATTGAAACCCCGATCATGCCATGATACATGGAATTCAGTTCACAGCCAGTGCGGTCTTTCTTCATGTTAATTGACTTGCATTTCGGATGCCGGACACAGCTCTGGACACATTCGATCACATTGGCATTTGGAAGCGACAAAAGCAGAGCATTTTGGAGATACTTCCCGACCATAGTTACCGTGAAAAGTGCCTCTGTTTGGCATGGCAATCTCAGGATTAAGCTGTTAGCACAAGACAGCAAAACAGGTAATGCCAGGCATAAGAGTGAGGTCCTAAAAAGAATTTGGGTATGCTTTAACTAAAGGATAAGACTAGGAATAGATAAGAGCCAATTAATAGGCCTACTCCTTCCTAAACCGTCCTTAGTGATATCCGTAGGATAAGGAGAGATTTACAATGCTTGAGATAATAGAAGTTAAACAAGTTGAGTCTTTGTACGAGGTTCTTCTTGTATGCGCGTGGCTTAATGAATTTCAGCAAACTTTCTTTTAAAGCTATTTCAAAATGTTAATTGAACTTCCATCATTCAACTGAAGAATACTGTGACAATAAATAAGTAGAAGGAGCGATTAACTTAGGCTACAGCAGGAGTGATAACTAGGTAAATTATCCAAACAGAAAGTTGGAAAGCGACAATTCATTCTGTTTAACCCACTGCATATTGACCGTTAAGGTCTCGAGACTTCTTCGATTTCATAGAGCACATATTGGACCAACTCAAGTTTAGATGTGCCTAAGCATGTTGAATTATGAACATCGAGTTGATCAACATTCAAAGAGTAATGGTTGCTTTTAATTTGCTGAATAAATTTGAACTTTACCAAAGACAAACAAACTTAAGCTGAACATAATTAGCAGGTTGAGATTCTTTCACACTAGAAAACACAGTTATTTGCAATTGGAAGATAAGTTATTGCTGAAATACGAATCAGCAAGCTTCTGCGTTGGCAAGGTTTATAGCTATCTAAAGGCCTATTGCTACCTTGATTGTGAAAAGCTGTTCAACTTTCGATGAAATAAAACATTTTCGCATTTTAAACGATCTCGCAAGATCTAACCACGATTTCTCATTCCTTAAATATTTCTGTTGCTATATTCATTTGAAGTTAGGTGAATATTTCAGTAAATCAGACGACAAGAAGTAAGGTGTCATTAACTTACTTGCAGCCTGGTGACATCTTGCGGACTGTTGCCTGGTGGGAAAAGTGCCAATAAGTGTTTATAAAATTACAGGCCGACCTGCTTCATTTATCGAAGGGTCCTGCACCGATTGGGGAAAATATTTGTTTGGCACCAGTAATATTTAGCACATCCTTCAAAACTCATTACGCCTTAGTCAAATCAGGAAAAGAAAGTTTGGTGAAAATTCTAAATAGGTCATCAAGGACGCTAGCAATAATAGCAGAGTTTACAACGCATGCAGCAGGGTCTAATTAATACATTATTAAAGCCTATTTGTTGATCCACAATTGTTTAAGGGAACCAGTCGAACTCTTGGGCTTGAACAATAAACATCTTCACACGAAACATGACACGAATCTAATTTACGACTACATATTTAAGACATCACTGTTAATTAACCAGCTTCAAAAAGCTGGCTTACTTACGTGGTCAGCTTATAAAAGAATTTTTGCGGTGTTCGCACACTCAATAACTACGATTCCGCTTTTTCCGAGCAATTTCAAAGAATATAGTCAACATTGAATCATACAACATAAGCTCTTATCTCGACAGCACTTCAACTATTTAATTATTCTTATTAAAAGTTAAGCAGACTTTTAAACAAACATGTGAAAAAGGTTAAGAAGCTTTTGCCAGACAAAAATAGCAGAAGACACAAGGATTCTCCAAAATGGCAAATGAAAAATTAAAATAAAGGCTCTGGTGTTAGATAAAGTTCTATTTTATCATTCCATTGAGAGATTTAAAGACTTTTGCAAAATTTTGCAAAAACTTCTGTAAAACATGAAAAATGGAATGGTGATAAAAGAAAATTAATTAATGTTTTCAAATTTCAAGAATTATTAGGATATTCGTAACTAGAATTCGTAAAAGAAATCTTTCATTTCACTATTGGTCCTTTTGTTTAATTTAGTAGAGAATGTCTTTTCCGATTCACAAAAGTTCTGTTTAAAAAAACTGCTAATGATGCTTAACAGAGAATCGAGTTAATGAAAACTCAAACCTAATGTTTGGAATGCTAACCCTTAAGAATTCTTAGAAATCTAACCGCAAAGATAACAATTAAAGGGGACCGAAGCCGGGCGGTGGCTTTGTCGTCCTTAGTCGCACGGCCTTCGAAGGACCAATCGGGGTGCTGTATTTTGAGCCTCCTGTTTCTGAGTTCCTGGAAGGTAACGCTCGGTTTTTTTCGGGATTTCGCGATGCTAACATTTCCTTCCGCACACTGCTGTTCTCGTAACATTCTAATCTTTCTTTTGCAACAGACCCCTGCTTCTTTCATTCAAGTATTTCTTGTCTTTAGATCTATACGTTGATGAGCTCCCACTAGGCTCCTTCTCCGTTACACTTCTTTTGAATTGCTTGTTTTTCGTGTCCGTATTTTTCTTAGGGCAGTCAGCCGATGCTTGTCTACCTGAAGTTGTAAATTCGTCGTTAGTCCAATGGTCAATACTCATAACAATATGTGTTCCATTTTCAAAAGTCCAATCTCTCTCTTGAACAGCTCCCTGTGGGACTTGCGATTCATCCTTTTTCTAAAATATTATGAAAAATAGAAATATCAAGAATTGTTATTATTCTAATTTGAAGTTCAACGACTGCAATATGTTAGGTAAGGTAGGCCTAACCACTTGCAAGAGACAACAATTTTTAAGTGTTGGTGTTTTAAAATCATTGAGATGACGACTTGAGATGAAATTAGTTGATTGAGATCTTGCTTCAAAAGTACCTTTGTGGCAATCAAATATTTGTTTTTCTCTGCCTCGAGATCAATTATACCACCACGCTTTTGCTGTCGCAGAAAAATGGCTTTCATTTGCTTTCTCCAAGACAAGAACTTTTCAGATGGCTTGAAAACAATCTAAAGACGAAAAGAAAGCATGCAATCTCTTGCTTCTACTTTGCTTCTACATGACACAAGAGTGTTTCGTTGTAATTCTTCTTATAATGTTTGACGAGGCGATTCAAAGACACACTCGTGAAACGCTCCAACTACGGAGCAATAAATACTGCTTATGATGAAAAATGGAGCCCTAATATTGGATCAGGGTGACAAACTGCAAAACCACATCAACAAATTGTAAAAGGAACTTTATAATATCACTTCATAATAATTTGCAACGATTAGAATCACACATTATAAAGAATGTTTAGTTGTAAATGAGGATACACTTTCTGGGCATCGTAAGCGAGTACACGAGCAGCGTTGCAACAGAAATGCAAATTGCATCGTCTTGTTCACTTCCATTAATGATTTCGTCGTTAAAAGGCTTTCATTAAGTGCTTAAAATTCTAGGTTTAATAGAAAACTATTCTAATTTGCCATAGGACTTATTTTCAGTTTTGCATTTATAAACTCGCTTAACTTAAATATTTTCCATAAATCTTAAGACAAGCTGCAAATGCTGGAAAGAATACAACTTTGTAGTTGCAGCTGTGGGAATTATAGCCTCTCTCAATTGTAATTCAAATAACTCCAAAAAAGCTAGCCTTCTGGTTGGAGTCCTCTTGATGGTACCTGTTACTATGGCAGCCAAAGCCAATAGAAGCAAAATTACTTTAAAACTTGAAACAGCGTCTTAAAACCAAGCCTTGTTGACATCAAAAAAGGAACGAATAATTTTACTCTGAATAAAACGTTCAACGAACTTTTACACTAAACTTTAGAGACAATAAATCTTATGCAAAGCTTTTCTTTTAAAATAGGACACAAAATATCAAGAAAAAAGGTTTGAAAAGAGTATGATTGACAGAGAAATCAATACCTGTTGTTCGTCTGTTGACTTGGAATCAAAGTCATCTGTCTTTAGCCCACTAGCGTTAACATCGGCACGGCATATAGGACAAGGTACCTGGAAGACAATACTTAGAACCTACAGTTGAAAGGAATGAAATCGCTGGCTAAATCCAGAATGCCAGACAGCCAATTTCAAGGAAAGGAAGCAAGCGAAAGCAACAGATAGAATGAGTTTTGGCTGGATCACGAACTTGCTGTTCGCAAGTAATACCTCGGTTAAAGACCCCTCAGTCGCTATCCAGCACATCAATGTCATTTGTCTATGGTTGGTTATTTGTTATTCAACAACATTTGTCTTTTCCATATCATAGCGTCATAAGTACATAATCAATCGGTTAGCTTTTGTCATAGTCAGTTTTATTCAATTAAATCTAACCCTTCTTTTAACCAGTCATAATTGATCAAAAATCATAATTAATCTTATATATACCACATTTATCACGTACATTGAATGATATTATATAAAAATACATATTAATAAACACTGTCAAATTTTAAAAAAATAAACTGTATAATATCACATAGAAATATATTATATGACATTATCTTAGTGGCATTGCATCCCTTTCTACTGAAAACAAGTGTACTTAAGCAGGTTGAACAAGAATTGGTTAAGTGGCATCTTCTTTAAATGTTAACAGGTATTTTTGAAGTTACCTCGTTGAAAACACATACACATTATAGAAGCTTCAATTATAAAAATGTTTGATGAACAGAATACCTTTTAATTTGCAAATGAACGAAAAAATTTGCTTGCCGAATCCATGAAATTGTCTTGATAATTAATGCTAATAAAACTCACAGAATTCTGATTTTCACTTGACTCTACTTCCAAATCGCTCCTTTGTTCTGAAGAATATGATGCCACATAACGGCTCAAGCATTCACGGTGAAAATAATGAAAGCATTCTGTTTTTATGAAATCATCCTCTTCCTAAGAAAAGAAATAAAAGTTTAAAACTATTCAAACTCTATCTTTTGGTATCAAAAGCCTCTGTTGCTTCTCTGCCTCTCAATATTTAATGGACCAGCTGGAACCTGAAAAACGCTGCAAGAAATTCCACAACAACGTGATAATGCAAGGGCATAAAACCTAGGCCAGTATCATGAACAGTGTCGAATTTAAGCAAATTTCTTGCTAATTACTTAAAAATGGCCCATGAGACGGTCTGATAATTTGGCATGGAATGACCCTGAATTTATAATCAAGTACCTTCACCATTTAAAAGTCAAAATTTGAAAAGTCAAAACCTAGAAATTTAGGGTTGGGAAATTTCTCGACCATTGTAAAGGAACCAACCTTTGACAAACAAGGGCGTTATAGAAAATACTTCAAAAACAGCTTGTTATGAGAAATGATAATAAATTTGGTCAGTAGAATGATTCGATACAAATAGATTTAAGGTGATGGTAAACGTTACTGGCACGATATTTTATTTTCTCCCCCTAAAACCAAACTATTAATGGAAACAGATTAAACTTTACATCCCTCGATGAATAAAAACGTGGGAATTCCAACCATATAAACAATAATTGGCAAATATATGAAAAAGCAGATATACTGTATAATGAAAAACTCCAGACAAAATTATTGCTTTAATGGTTGTACCAATCTCAAAAGCGGTTTTGCCGTTTGCGGTACCAGAATCTAACCCATATTAGCAGAGGCACATCCTATGCAACCAGTGTGCCTCAGATTTTTCAAACTCCTCTTCCCCTTAAAACTATACCCTGTCTTAAATTAGCAAACAATCTTCATTCTCTCTTATACATTTATTTATCTATAAAAGATGGACCAGAGCAAATATAAAATTGTTTGAGACATATTTGGTTACTCGACATAAATTCTGGCTGTGTGCAAATTCTTGAGCCATTCGATTAGTTCATTGGGGACAAAATTGCTTTTTCGCACCTGTGTGTAGAGGGATTATAAGTCCGTACAAAATGGTATTTTACCGATCACATTTGCAAGGTATACTTGTACACCACAGTGTAATCCGGGTCAAGTCACTTGAAGCTTTACATGGGAAACATGGATGTGCTATGCGATGTTGTAAGTAAAACATGCGACCACAAGCACAAATCAATTATAATCTGCTTAACAGACCAAGATATGCCAGACTGCAAAGTATTTTCTTTTAGATGGGAACGAATTTTAAATCTGCATATAATTAATGCTCTATGTGAAATTATGCGCGGAATTTTTTAGCAAGTTTTTCGAAGAGGTCTTCGAAGATTTCGATTACTTGAGTGTGAAATATCGATGTTTTCATCCAAAAAACGTTTACCGTAACCTAAGACAGTGGAAAAGCAAAGCAAAACAAGGCTGCCCATTGCCGCCAGAGCACGAAAATAACCAACCTCAAACATCTGCAGACAAATAGGGCATGGACACTCTGGTTTGTTGTTGTTTGTCAAGCACTCCTTGGCATACTGAAAGAACTCTCATATTAGCTCTGATTCAGGTACAAATGTTTTGAAGAACAATTGTTATAAAAATGCATTTGAGGAGTCATTTCAGGGGCTGGTCAAAACATACCCCTTTTATAGTTATTGAAGATACATCATGACCAGTTTTACAGAGGTAAAAAAAGCCTGAGCAAGCTATATATACTCTGCGCTATCATTAAAGATTCCAGGAAGCTCTTAACTGTCTCTGTTCACAAACAAAACAGGATATAAACAGATTTGATTTATAGTGGAAGAGAATATGAACACTTCAGTCATAATATCATTGCAAATATAATTTTCTTATCGGTGTACTAGTGCCTCCCCTCCCCTTTGGCACATCCTTGATCTAGATGGTTCGTTGGTTAACTTTTTATTCAAAAATTCTCTCCCAATTATAATAGAAAACTATCTTACTTCTATCAGTACAAACATCATCTCTTCTCCAATTTTTTTGGAAGCCAAACTGTCCATATTTGAAAGTATGCTAAAAAGTTTAACAGGTGAAACCAATGGAATAATGTATTTCTCAGTTAAACAAGGGAAACCTATGCATACCCATCAGCAAAAATGTAAAAAAATTAAAGGAGTTTCAAGGTGTGAATAAAAAGGGCATTATGGTATTAGCTTTGATTTTAAGAATTAAACGTATTTACCTTTCTGCAAAACTAGTTAGAGTTGTCTCATTACAAAAATGTACAGAAAATAACTGAAAAGAAAATGCCAATGGCACAGCATGACTTATTTTTGCTCCTTGGCTATTAAATCTATTGGTAAGTCTGATTTTTATAAAGATAAGTAATAAAAGCATTCAAAAGGTGTTTGAACAAGCAGTTCCTTATAAATGGTTTGAAGTCATTCTCATAATAAAGCTGTAAGAGGCAGGCAATGTATTGCTTCATAGGTGATCTTTATCTAATGAAACCTTGGTGTTCCAAAACTTCTCACTCTCTTGATCTTCTGTTCATAGAGTTAAGATTCCCCGCAATTAATTAACGACTTATTATAGGAGGGGTCTTGCTTTGATTTATAGTCCAAATCTGTCCATTGATTTTAAAACCCAATTCAGACAAGAGCAAAGACTAATTTTCAACAACACCATTGGTTGTTGAAATTATATTTTCCTGTTTCTAAGACTTTTAACTTTATTCCAAAGATATGCGACTTCTCTTTACATAAGCTCCAAAGAATTTGCAAACTAGTTTAATGTATTGCAAAAGTCAACCACTTGACTTCAAGGATGAGGGCAATATACCACCCACCTGTTCAAATTCATATGGCTAGGCCTGCATTTAAAACATTTTGCATCAATGTTTAATTAAAACTTCAACAATAATGCTTTAGAAATTTGTTTGAATAAAAGTACTAACTATACAAAAGTGCAACATGTACCTTTCAAGTTGGGCATCTGAAATTCCCCTTGACATTTTGATAGCAATTTTGGGCTTTGACTGAGGGTACTACAAACAAATTCAAACAAATACAATTTATCAAGAAAATAATGAATACTTTAGGGAGAAACAATTTTCGCAGGCAGATGGCATATGCATCATGTGTATAAAACAGGAAAGAGACAAAAATTTAGTTGAAATAAATAATCAAATGCTGTTGCAACATTACATTATTTTGAGAGATTTCCTAACAATTTGATCTAAATTTGAACTGTTTTTAAATCTAAAAAGCATCAAATATCTAACTGTGCAGAGAGCAAAAATGCCATTATTGTCTAAGGATTTGTGGTATTCTAACACAACACAGCAGTCTCCTTAAACAATATGCACATAGACACTGAAATACATTGGAACACAAACCCTTTCATCAAGGTTAATAACCAGCTGCATAAAGACAAACTTTTCATCATCATTATCAGCAGTGTGTGGATGCAGTGATACCTTAATTTCATACCCTCTGGAATTAAAAATTGAAGATTCATTGTGTAAATGTCCAAACTACATTGTGCATTACAACAAAATAATTCATTTCTGTAAAAGTATTGCATATGTCATTGTGATCATCAGACATGTGATACAAGGTCTCCCTTTTTTAATTCAGTCTATAATGCAGAATTTCATTATAAGGTGGGCTAAGCTTTGTCTATGGGAAGTTCCTTATATGATGTTTTTTCTACTCTTTTTCATCTGAAATCCCTTAGGTCTGTGCATGACAGATGTTTCAATAAAACTGCTTACATTAGCAGGCTACAATTTTGTGAAATCTTGAATCCTGGGATCTTTCCTACAGTTTTAGCCACAAATACATTGAAATCTGACTATTGTTCTCTCTTTTCTGATTCTTGTTTGTCCACTAAGCCAAAAATTTTACTGCATCAGCATTTGAAGCAGAGTCATACTTGATATGCAGGGAACCCTGCCAAACGCAAGCGCAACAATTCATGAACAAATTCTCTGCTTCAATTCAGGTTGCATAACTTATTTCAATGAACCAATTTAATGTAAAAATGACAAATTATGAAGATTCAAAATGGTTTGTAAACACCAGTTGTCCTAAACAAGCCAAACTCAACCAAAAGAAAAACCTCAGAGCAACATCATAAACACTTTTAATCATTCAATGTGTTTTAAGAGCAATGGTATAAAATATGATACAGTAAGTTGGAAGGCTAGTTGGTTAGTTAGTTGATATAAGCCTTTTTTATATAAATGATTTGACTACCAGTTAATCTATCAAGATAATTGTTGATGATAAAGTGACTTAAACATGGATGCAACTATTTACCTCTTGTCTGCAGTTTTTACTTCTAGTTCTTCTGGTAAATAAATTGATTGCAAAACAGCAACCTCATCTTCAAGTAAGCTGCAAAGACAGGTGTCACCAAATTAAAAAGTATATACAAGTACAACTTTTCTCAAACTTTGTGGCCATTACAGTATATCCACGAGTTAGCCCCCCCCCCCTCGAATAAGCCCCCATCCTAGAACTACAAATTTTCAATAAGCCCCCCCTTGAATAAGCCCCCCCCTTGATTTTTTCATTTTCGACTCCTGAGGCTGCCTTTGGCATTTTAGTGAATTACCACAAAAATTTATATTTTTGTTAGTAACTTGATCAAATATTACTTTATACTTAGATTATTTTCTATCTTATGAAAAGAAAGAATTTAGAAAACTATCTTTTCATGTGACATGTTCAGAGCCCCCCCCTCGAATAAGCCCCCCCCCCCTTGAATAAGCCCCCATCCAAAAATATCAAAATAAATAAGCCCCTGGGGGGGCTAATTTGAGGATTGATGGTATGCTCCTCTTCCATAATTGACACTTACTCATATGCCTTTAAAAGCTTAAGCCTTCATATAATAGATCTCTTCACTGTCTTTCCCTAGGTTGGAAAACTTGCACCATTTTGCTGACATGTTGTTCGAGCACATGCACGTTTTCCAACCTGGATCTTTCCTGTCAAGATTTTAAGCACATCTAGAAACATCAAGAAATCTATGATTGAGATCTTTCAATGCTGTTTCTTTGATCTACATTCTTGTTTGTTCACAGTTATCAAATGGCTTTCAAATGATTTAATTCACAAAAAACTCCTGAAGCATCAGTACATTACAGGGGCAGATTCAGGGAAAAATCTGACTACAGCAAAGAAAGGTAAATTTTTTAGAGCCACGCCCTTCAGGCTGTCTAAAATGAAGGACACACCCCTTTTATGTGAATACTATTTATGATCAAAATTTTTGTTAGTGGTCAGCACTAAAATCATATAATAAAATCTAACAAGGCTTTGATCCCTGCTTTCTGTTAGGAATGCATCACATTCACAGAACGGAAATCGCAAGGGCTATTGTTGACATTTTCAAGATTGAACGCAACAGCGGTGGCGAATACAATTGCATAGGTCACTCTATCTGTTTATTGGACAGTTAAACAATTGCATAGGTCAACTTGTATCTTGATTGGCTATTTGAGTCTGCACTTGATTTTATTGGACACTTTCTACAACAATTGCACAGGTCAACTCGGCTTCTTATTCGACAGTTCAAATTTCACCTATGCTCGCGCCAAATTTAGCATAGCTCAACTTTCCTGTCATTGGCTTGACGAACGAAGCAACAGCAAAAGCGGCAATAGGTTGTGATGTAATTCCAGAGAACAGGAATAATTTTTGTGGCACTGGAAAATCTGACTTATGCTCGCGCAAAGGTTGCTAATGTCTGGATCCGCCCCTGGTACATTCCTAGCTGTGTGTATCATAGAAATGAAAAATTGTAAAAACTTTCTGAATTCTTCTGAAGACTTCATTGGATCTTATGCTACCTCATTTCATCTTATCTTATCTCATCTTATCGACAATGCGAGCCTCATGAGCTAATCACGCAGCTAAACATGGAAAAAAAATTTCAAAGCTCTGCATGCAGACTCAATTCTTCTTGACTAAACAGTCTCAATTTTCATATTACTTCTTTTATATGCTTCTTGTGCAATTTTCAAGCAGTTAATCAAAAAAGTGACTTTGCTTCGCAAAAACATGTGGCAATTATGAAATAAACGACAAGCTACCGGGCAAACATAGTTTTTTCTGGGATAAGGCTTTAAGCTGCAAAACTGACTGAATAGTTGATAACACATATTAACCCTCTCTTTAACTAGTCTGCAGAGTATGGCATGTTTTTAACTGCATGTCATGTTTTTAAATATCTCTTTAACTGGAGATATTTTTATACAAAACCTGTTGCACACTGGGTATTTTTGGGTGTGGCAACTAAGATGGGCGTGGTTGGGAGTGGTCACATAGAAAATGTCAGCTGACAAAAAAGTACAGTTGTGTATGAACAATTTGAGATATCATGAATCTTACTTGACAAATATACAAATAAAAACTTGCGCTATCTTCAACAGTATATATACTTAAAAAATGTATTTGAAGTATTTTTGAAAACTGGCTGGGCTATGATTTAAATATTCACTATTTCACTCATCTAGGTCTAGGACTGGTGAGGTTGGCAACTTCCTAAATCATAAGACTTGTTGCCAAAGGTTTCAAGTGACAGTACAAGAGCCAAAGTTGTTGGCACGAATGTGAAAATGTACTTATTTGTTATTGGAGTGAAATAAATTTAATGATTACCTACTTAACCAAAATAGGCTGGAGACAAAATTTTATTTCCAAACAAATTCCCAGACGTCGGTCGTTATTGACAGGCACCGCGGAGCGTTGAGAAAAATGAGGGGTCTAAAAAAGTGGGGGCTAAAGCCCCCTCAGCCCCCCCCCCTGCTCCGCGGTGCCTGATTGAGTCTCCCACATTGATAAAATTTCAATCACAACAGGGAAAATAGCGGGTGCACACCGGCACACCAGGCTTTTTGTTCGTGCACACCGTAGATCTCGTCGAAAAGTGCCATACTCTGCAGAGGCCGGCTCTTTAATGTTCCAGCCAACTGATGAGTTGATTTTTCAACTTCTTGTTGGCCCCGTAAAAGGTACAGTAACGTAAACAAACTTTTGCTAAGAAATATCCTTAACTTCAACGATATCACAATGCTAAAAAAGTCTTGCAAAAATTACCAAATATTGACATTTAAATGAAACACCAACCTTTCGCATGTCGCCATACTTAACACAACATAATTTACCTGACCTCATATTCAACACGAGGTTTCAAAACAAGATGGAGCTGCACGTCAGAACGCCCCTTATCGAAAGCGTGCCGCTTTCAAAAATATCCGGCTTTAAGGTTTATTTGAAGTTAGAAAACACCCAACCTTCAGGATCCTTTAAGCTTAGGGGACTCGGACATCACTGTGTCCAGGTAGGTAAAGATATGCATTCTTGCTATTTCATTTCATTGAAAATTAATTACTTAGTATACTAGCTGACCTTGAATAATAGATGCCATTGCTCCGACACACTATGGATGAATTAAGATACGATTTTAACAAATAATTTACAATTTTTCAATTAATCAACGTAAGATTTGACGCAAATATGAAAATGACTATGTTCAGAATTCTTTACAGAGTTCTAGAACGTTGGAGCCATGTGCTCTATGTTTATCCAACAACCTAACATCTGAATATTCGGATAAACATTATCTTCCATCTATTATTATCTTTAATTCGAATGGAAGTGAAAGATAAACACAATTGCCAAATTATTAAAGTTTGATAAGTTATCTAAAATCAATTAATTGTTCTATCAAAAGCAAACAAGTGAATTAACTAATAATTTGTATATATAGTATAGAATCAGGCTAATGACGATCTTGTTGGCTACCGATCTTTGGTTTTTATAATTTTTCAGTAAAATGAAGAGATATTAGTGACGAGGGTAGGTTGGGGGCCTACAAGAATTTAAGAACTTCTATAAAAAAATATGGTTGTTCTACTGAATTGCTAAAAGTTTATACCTTCAAGATGTAAACTAAGCCTACCTACCACTGCCATTAGCATCTGTAATTCAAATGCCTATAATTTTTAAAAGAAAAGCAATTGGAACAAAAGTCAATATTATTAGCCATAAAGACAACCTGAAGAGAATCCATGAGAAAAGTGTCTTTGTTTGTCTGTTAATATTGTGTTTAGTATTTTATAATGAGACTTTCTTTCTTTTGACTTACTCCTCATCAAGCTTCTAACAGAAAAAGCTTCTGACAGTGCATGCTTTTTATACTGACAGAAGGGTCCAACCGGGATCAAGGTGGCCCAATCTTGATTGACGCCTCACCCCTCATCACTCTTGTAAAACTTTGTCCACGTGTTTCTTCTGGAATTTGATTGAAACACGCTGGTTTTATCATACCTCCTAAGAAAAATTAACTTGGTGCAAAACATTGAAATGCGACAAAAGGGGTGTGACATTAGGGACCACGACCATTTCCCTCTAACACAGCAGTAGCGCCCCCCTTGCTGAAATTTTACGACTACATCTTTGAACACAAGACACTATTAGAGCAAGATTTTTATACAGAGCAACCTATAATAGCTATAAGTTATAAGTTTGCATTTCAATCAGTAATTTCTTATTTTTGGAAAAATAGTTGGGAACTTTCATTAGAAAAACCTTTCTTCTTATTTCTCCTTATTGGTATACATTCACCTTTTTCATATCTTAATTTGACTCTATAAAATCCAGTTACTAGAGAACTATAGGGCCAGAGCCACTAGCACCCCCCCCCCCCCTTTTTGGTATACCCTGCGAGCATGCCTCTACCAAACCCAACAGTGCCACAGCGAGACCCGAAAGTGCTCCTTTCAGTTCCAAAGTAGGAGTGGTCATGTGCTTCCTTTTTTATTATAGTATTGTCCGACGTTCCCCCATAAATTCCGCTTAGTGCCTATTAAATGATATTAATTTCTTATTACAAAACTGTTGCTTGTATCTAAAAATCGTTTTAACCTTATTCCAAGAAGAATATTTCCTACTTTTTCTTTTGCCACATTCTATCTGCTTTCCCTATTTTTAGGCTGTCAGGAGAGGATGCAAGCATTTGGTTTGTTCATCAGGTAGCTTGTTTTAAATTTCAAAGCCATTGTAAAATTACACACCAATTTAGTCTCTCATGTGTTAACGAATCTTATAACAAAAATTAGTTCTAAGTGCTTTTGCTCCATGGAACTGCTCAGCCGAAAGTACAAAATGTGCAATACGTTGGCTGCAAAAATTGCTGCTAGAGCATTTGAAAAAGACTACAAAAAAGTAGTCATATTTTCCTAGAGTTTCAATTACAATTTTAGGGAAACAACCATATATTTCTTGATAAACAAAACTTTTTACACTTTTCAATGCAAGATATGAATACGCATTACTTTGTGGATAATCAACCTGTTGATTTTCCTGTTTCAAGGCTATGAAAATGTTGGGTCTTCTTTTTTCCAAGGTGGCAATGCAGGGATGGCTGTTGCCTATGCTGGTCGTTGTTTAGAAGTGCCAGTCACTATTGTGGTGCCAGAAGCCACTTCGAAAGAAGCAATTAGTCGTATTGAGGACGAGGGAGCTAAGGTTTTTGTTCATGGGAAGGTAACATTTACAAGTGAACTCGCTGTGTTATTCGTGATCTTAGTGAAAGTCCAAATTGCGATATTTTTTACAATTCTTTAACATTTATATTAAGAAACAACACTTCCTGTTTTAGTTATTGCATTCAAGAGTATCCTGCATACATGTTGAATGTTAAGCATATTACTGTTCATTATATTTTGAAAATTGTAGTTTTGGGATGAAGCAAATGAGTTTGCAAAAGACTTGATTGCTAGTGGCAAGGTTGACAGTAAGTAATTAGCAGTTGTCCTTTCTAATCAGTTAGTTTTGTATTTGAACAAAATTTGAATCAGCTTTGATGTCGGTTAGTTTGATCACAACTAGCAAGAGATGGTCAAGGCTTCAAGTTAATTGCCATATCATTGTTGAGGCGCTTACCCTTCACCCAGAAGCGGCACTTACCACCAAACAGTGGGGCTTGGGAGACTTCTGGGTGGTTGCTTGGGACAGAGCCCCAGAATTTTTTGAACTACGCCCTTTTTTGTGTAGGACACACTCTTTTCATTGATTTGAAAACCTCACTTACCTATGGGAACTGTCTATGTTGGCAGCATTTGAGTCTTTTAAACATCTCATCGTCATCATGCCCCCAACCTGTTTTTTCCCCTTCAAATTTAGACTAATCGTTCCCAGCGAGAACTGGGGGTGGGGGTTCTCCGTGGTTGCTTTTACCATTTGCCAGGGTTGAAAGTTTTCTAATTCTACTTAAAACATTGCGATTGCCTGGTGTATTGCAATATTTTACAATAGGGAATATAAATTCCACTTTAGGAATAAGGGAATATAAATTCCACAGCGAAAAGGTGAACCATTTATTGATAAATTCATTTATTCACTAACTTGGTATTGTCTTTCCCTTACCCTTAAAGAGGAAATGAAACCATTTTTTTTATTCGTTTAATCGATTTCTCCACCCACAATTGTGTAGGAAAAATAGTTCGAATTAGCTATTTCAAGCAAGAAGACTATTAAAAACAAACTTAAACACCGCTAAACTGACAATAATTTTTCAACCAAAAAATGGCGAAGGGGGACTAGACACTAGCGAGCTGTGACGTAAAGTTATGGACACGAAGCGCGCATGTTCGAGGACAACAAATTTTCTGCAGAGTTGGCGATCGCATGTTTAGTTTTTGAATTTCTATTCTCACCATATTGGACGAAAGTGACACTAGCTTAGGGGTTTCCGAAGAAGAAGAGGGGACAGTTGCTGTTTACTGTGTTCCTGCCAGGCCATACCAGTTCGGCAGACACGGAATCAAGTAGCGACGAGGATAACCTAGGTCACGACGGCCTAACCCCGGCAATTTTGCGAGAGCGATACGAACAAAAAACAGAAGTTAGTTCATGGTAAGTTTATTCCATAAATGTCGCATATATGTTTAAAACTCGTTATCTTTAGTTTAAATGATGTCTAAATACTGTAGGTATCAATCGAAATTAGCAAGCGTCATGTACAGTGCCTAGGCCAGGCCCGGAGGGTCGCACCATCGTAAACTTAATTGATTATGACTATGGCATTATGGCTTTTTTTTGCAGGTGTAGATGTTGAAAATATGAAGTTTATCATCTTGTTGGTGCTTTGGAGTGCAGATGCTGCACTGGGTTAACTTGTATTGGACGAAAGCATTGAACAAATATGTATTGCACAACATGAAGATTTCATTGCCATGTCAAATACAACTGTGTTTCGGAATGTTGGCCCACTGCGAAGGGACAGACAGGGGAGTATCACAGGAAGGCAAGCCTACACGAGTAAGTAACAAAACAAATCATCTTATTTAATGAAGCAAGTCATGTATATGATTGATAGTTTTGAAAGGAAATAGTTTTGGCAGTTTTATCTTAATCAGATATTTGAGAGCTGTAATCATTTCTACCATGGATTTTCTTTTGTTTACAAGTTCACAAGTTGTCAAATCTCCCCAGTATTACAGTATTAAAGTATTACAGTTTGGTGGATAATATTACCTATTATGTGACTTGTTCATACCTTTTCTATCATATAATTATGCAATGATGTCATCATGATAGTTTTACCTAATGTTTCCTCTTGTTTCATTGGTTACTCTTTCATAGTCATAATTTTCACACATTCTATTTCTCCCTCATTTACAAATTATTCTTCTCTGTCTTCAAATTCATCCTCATCTCTTTCTGGATTCCACTCCTCATCATTTTCAGCGAAACTTTTGTAGGAATCAGAATCACTGTCTTCCTCTTCAACTGTCTTCCTGTTTTTCCTGGGCTTAGTTGGCTGTCCTTGTTTTGACTCGCTGAATTTCTTTATTTTACATTATAGATAATTGATTGCCTACAAACAAAGCATAAATGAGAAAAGGGTTACAAAAAGTAATTTATATGGAAATGAAATGGAATTTAAATTTGGCATATCAGCAAATGTTATTGTGCAAAGCGAACTTACATTATTTTGACTTGTTAATTTCCTTTTCTGTCTAATTATTTTCAGATTTTGGCGATTCACTCAAGTTTTTCAATCTCAAGGTTTTCACCTTGCAATCTTGACAGGCTAAACTTGACACATCTGGAAATGAAGTTGCTTCCATGCTGGTTTCTGTAAAGACTGTCATTTATCAGTTTTAGAAGATGTTGCTTCGTCGAATAATTGCTCTTGAATAGTTCCATTTGTGTATCCGCAACAGAAGCCACATTGTATTGTATCTCTTACACCCTGAAAAACAGAATGTGAATTTGGGCCACTACATTTATGGAATCCAGGGACACCACCAAAGGGGGTTTGGTAGGTGTGGTACCCCCCCCCACATTGGTTATTTTTGCCAGGAAACTTGCTGGATACGCTACCTGTAACTTTTTTGCAACAATTATAACATACTAACATTTGAAACAGAAACACATAAAAGCAGCCTTTATATGAGAGTATTTATCTTGACCACACCCTTAATGAGTGAGATACACCCTTTTTGTCAGCAAGAACTAATCCTTTTGGCTGCGCCCTGGGTGAATCTATACAGTTTGATAAATGTTCTATATGCATATATGTATTTTGTAAACCTTCAAATTGGAAGGGCTCAACTTTGTAGAAGATACAAAATGTTGTTTTTTAATTGCAATGCCAACATTCTAAAAAATATGTCACAATAAACACCAATTGTTTGTTATGAAAACTTTTATCACGTTGAGATTTTGATAAAACCAATTGTTTTGTTTAAATAGACAAAAAGTAGCGAGTTGTGTTTACTTTTATTCTGTTGTACCCAATCTACTTATTTTGAGGGGGAAGATTTAAACACGAGCTCCACGTTTATATATTGTAGTTAACCTTATTTTATGTATCGTATATTTTGCTTTATTTACACATTAATTAAAGGAATATATTGAAAATGAAGTAGGCAAAAAAATTAAATCTTACCTTTCTTTTTTCCCGTTTAGACTGAGAGGTTGAATTTCCTTCATTTCTGGTATAATGCCAGAACAGCATCTCGTTGTAAAAACTTTTTTGTTTGTGAAACGTCGTCCCCCTCTAGTAGACTAGCTACGCTCCTTGTATAGCAACCTGGTTCAAAATGATCTGAGCAGAGGACGGGGTTTGAAAAGTAGCGTTGGTCAAAATTTGGCCTACGCTTTCTAACAAATTTAGTTCACTGCCGGCATACAGTAGGGTCCTTTGGAAAGCGATGGGTGTTTAAACCCTTGGTATAACTGTCATTACAACAGCTTTTTATTGTCTAGAGTGTGTACAACACATCGTAGACCACCACGAACCTTGGTTTTGTTACCTGGCTCCATAGCTAATCTAAAGTTTCAGTACGTAGAAACGGGATGTAAATATTACGAAACGCCGCGCGTGTCCATAACTTTACGTCACAACATTCAAAACGAGGCTAGTTAAACAGGGCGCACCGGTGCCACTTTTTGATTGAAAAATTGAAGTCAGTATTGCCCTCGTAGTTTAGCCAAAATTTCTCTAAACACATTGAAATTCTGGGTTATAAGGTAATTCATTACGGGGATTCAGAATTTAAAATAAAAATTTTGGTTTCATTTCCTCTTTAAAAATGGTTTTCATGAAGGAAAATTGAAGTTTTAAAGTATATTTAAAAGGATTGTTTAGAATTTAATTGTACTTTGTGTTTTTCAGGTGGTACCCTGATTCATCCATTTGATGACCCAGAAGTTTGGTATGTTTCTTGTATAACAAATTCTTCTAAATAAATACCGTTTTTTAAATCTTTTCTGCAGTTTTTAAAATTCATTCTTTCATGACTTTTTAGAGATGATTAACATAAGAGGCAACTAAACTGTTTAAATATCCTGAAATAAAATGGGGACACTCTTCAGCTATGCTTTATATTATTATTCACCTACTAAATATAGAGTATCATTTCATTTTATATTATGGTAGTAAGCTATATGATTTTATTTGTATTGTTAAGAAAACAATTTTCTATTGAAGTTTGTCTGCTCTATAAATTGTACTGCTGTGAATTCAATGGAATGTACAACCTTGCTTAATTGTTCAAAGCCCCTGCAGATAAGAAGGTATTAGCAGTTTTCTGTTTCCTTTGCAAACTTTGTAGGGATGGCCACAAGAGCATGATCCTAGAAGTGAAGGACCAGCTTAACACCACACCAGATTTGGTTGTTCTGTCTGTTGGTGGAGGTGGTCTCATGAATGGTGTCCTTGAAGGTATGCATGAAGCTGGTTGGCCACATGTGCCCTTGTTGGCAATGGAGACTAATGGAGCTGACAGTTTTGCTGCATCTGTTAGAGCAGGAAAAGTTGTCACATTACCTGGAATTACAAGGTGAGCAATTGGTTTAAGCTTTGTTGGATTTTTATGAGGGAACTCTAATGTTATGCTCATATCTCAAACAATCTGCAATTAAGAATTATAATGTTATCTCCCAACTGTGTCAGAATAACTACTTTTGAGTTCTGTAGATAAATGTTAGATTTTGAAATAGTTAAAGCATGATTTTTGCTTGCTCAATGTGCATTTTTGTCAAAAACTCCTCAGAGAAAACCCCAGAAAATAATCAAAAGTTGGCAGAATAGATAGCCATTTCTGGATCCAAAGTGAGTGAAGCATATGATTTGCTTTCTAATGGGCAATCAGCATCGACTTCAGAGCTTTTTTAGTAGAACCCAAGTGAAAAGACAAGCTCTTTATGTCTACACAGAGTGGAATTTTGCATAGATATGTCGACAGAGGCGGAGGGAGTTTTGAACAAAGTGAAACATGTGAAACACCTGGACTTGATTCAATCCCTATTGAATGACTGGAAGCTGGAGGCCAAAAAGCTATTGCAGTACTCCACAAATTGTGCTGCAAAATACGGGAATCAGAAAGTTAGTCAGTGATTGGTGCACACTGGACTATGTACCAAAACAAAAAAAGGAGACTTTCAAAACTGCGAAAATTTTTTAGAGCCATTGCTCTCAAATGTCATGTCAGCAAAGTACTTCTAACCACGTTGCTAGAAAGGAATAAGGTCATGCTAAACGGAAAAGTTGCGGATGGCTAGGAAACATCAGCAGTGGACGCGGAACTAGGCATCATCCCCTCAACTAGGCACCATCCTAGAAAAAGCAATAGCTCACTGCAAATACATCTACATATGCTGAATTGGTTACAGCAAAGCTTTGGACAGCACTCTGCAATCTCGGATACCCTAAGCACACCACCAGGCTAATCTATATAGCGATCATGCTTCTAAATTAACCATGACAATACTGAATTATTTCAGAATGGTGTACGCCAAGGGTGCATTCTATCTCCATATGTTTTCAACGCATACACCTAACTTATAACGAGAGAAGCCGTCCAAGACAATGATGGAGTGAATGGAAAAGAGATATCCAGCGCTAGCGATGCTGATGACACAGCCCTCATTGCAAATTCTGAACATAATTACAGAGCATGCCATGCCAAACAGCTCCAACGAACATGGGAACTACATCGAACACATCTCTAAATGCGAAGAAAACCCAGAGCACATGAAGACACGTGTCTCACGTGAAACTAAACCATCAAGGACTGGAATAGGTAATATTCAACAGATATCTAGCGGCAAACATCACCGAGAAAGGCCCATGCAGTCCAAAGATCCGTGCGAGGGCAGCAGCAGCCATGATGAAGCTGTCATGATGAAGCTGTCAAACACATGGATCAACGACTACAGAGAACATGGACAAACGAATCAGTTTAACAAAAAGTTAAACTATCTCCAGTTGAGATTACGTAATTTGCTATAAACAGTTTGATTATTTCAAAGTTTTAGACACTTGACACAAGTTTTCTTGCAGCGTTGCAAGGTGCCTTGGAGCTGTGACGATTAGCGAAACTTCATTCGAATGGACAATGCAACACAACGTCATCAGTCGTGTCATAGAGGATTCTGAAGCAGTGAATGCTTGTTTGCGATTTCTAGGTATCCAGTTCGTTTTTGATTTTGTTGGTCAATCTTAAGAACAGCTTTTATCATAAATCTTTGCTCATTAGGGAAATGTCTACTATAGAAAAAATGTGTTATATGTAGCAGGTTTCTGAGCTGGTTTTTTATTTATTTAGTGAAAAGCAGGTCAACGTAGCAGTGTATTGGAAAGATACTCATTTTAATGTAGAATTGAACAGCATAGCAACGCGATTTGATCGTAGTGTGGCATTGCTACAAAGTCAAGGTTGTGCTAGGACCTGCATTCTTTGATGCTGTTCTTTTCTAGATGACCATAAATTTCTTGTTCAACCTGCATGTGGTGCTGCGCTTGCCTCTGTCTATGCTGGCTCTATTAAAAAGCTGCAAGAAGAAAAGACGCTGGATAGTGTGAAAACTGTGGTGATCATAGTCTGTGGCGGGCATGGGATAACTATTCAACAATTATTAGCTTTGAAAGCAAAATTTGACTTGTAAAGGATTTTACGAATAAAATAAGCCTGTGGCGTTATTTTTATCTAGAATATTATCCATTTAAAGACTAGACATGCTTAGGTTTTAATTCTGAGAGAACTAGTGTAGTTTATGTGAGCATGTATAAAATGTTTGGAAAAGATCATTTTACTTTTTCAGATCTCTTACCAACGAGCGAGGGAAGGTGGCTAGGTTTCAAATTTCATAAGTTATGTTAGGAATGTTTTGCGAATAAAGCAATCAACAATCACTGTTTTTCAATCCAATGAATTGAAGCCACCAGAAATTTTATTCCTGACACGCGATTGGCATAAAATGTTGTAGCAGTAAGCAAAGTCTTTAAAAGTAGTATGAGGTATTGATGGGAGAACACAAATCCACGAGAGACCAATAACTGTGAACAATTGACGAGTTCAAACGTCAGTGATTAAGCTGACTTGCACCAAATACTTGATAGTTGAAACACCAGGATTTTGCTGCGTATGGGGTGAATACTTTAAAGGGAACATCTAAAGGGGGAACTGATTAAGGGGGATTTTTTTGGAGAGTTACTGAAGGAACAAGAAAACACAGATAAAAACTGCTAAGTCAGAAGGAAAGCCAAGTTATTCTACCGCTTTGCAAGGTGATGATTATGTTAAGTACATCGAATTATGAAATTAAGTATTTCAACAGTAACATAATACGAACACGTAGGGGCAGCAGTGTTAAGCTTGGTTTTCACTACGAGTTAAATGGAGTTAAAATTAAAATTAAATCGTGGTACAATTTTGAGTTAGCCTGAAACAGCGTGGAAAGGCATGAGATAGCGCGAGCTAACAACAAAATTAACCCAAGTATCGATTCGGTTTCTGATAAATTTAATAATAGAAATACCAAAAATTACTTTCATTTTAGTCTTGGAGCTATGGCTACTGCCTTAAAGGAAAACTTCTTTTACTTCTGCTTTTGGGTAGACGTAGAAGGAAAAAGGTTCTGTTAAAAAGTCGTTTGCCTGATTTGTCTTTTTCTGCCTTTTCTGTTTTGTCATACGAAACTGGAAACAGATTAACTTCTTCTGCGAGTAGCTCTCCATCTTGCAGCGAAAGTGAAGTCATTCTTCTCTCTTCTTTCACAACCGAGTAAAAATGACCGTCTTCAACATCTAAAATTCTGCTTAGTACAAATACATTATGTAAGAACATCAAGTGCAAATTGTTTTACCTCCCCCCCCCCCCCACGCGTTTTCTTTCCAAGCTCAGAGATAACGTGAATTAGCATGAGTTAATTTTCATGAGATAACTGTTAATGAGCGTTTCCATTATGAGCTAATTTGTAAACCACCTCGGATCACAAAATTATCTCACGTTAACTTATAGTGTAACCAAGCTTTACTGCCACCAACACGATGAAAAAACTTGACAAAACCCGAATACCTTAAAAGAACAGATGGCATGCTGTACTTTATAAATGAATGAGATGATCCATACCAATTTGTAACATACAAATTTAAATAATCAGACAAATTCAACAATAGCGAAGTACTTTTTAGGAATACTTAATTGTTCTGAGAGTAAGACAGTTACTTATTATAGATATCTTCTATTCATAATTAGCCTTCTTTCAAACAGAAACCGTATGAAGGTGATATACTCAGCATCCCCCCAGGGAGCCTTTTGTAAATATCGCTCTCTCTCTCTCTTAAAGGCTTTTCTGCAACGCGTGCAAGAAACAGCTTGCAATAATTTAACAACCAAAATAGCATTAGCATAATTTCACTTTGTCTTTGAGACATCAAAGAAAAGTGCTGGGTAACAAAGATTTTTCAGGTCTCCAATCAAGGCCCTGTTCTTGGAATCCAGCCCAAGGAAGGAGCACTTACGTAGCTTCCTGTTTCAAAGTCGACGCTTTCATGCCATCAACGAGAAATCGTCATACCTTTCTATGCACATAGATTTTCACCGGCACTAACTCTACGGAACTGTGTCATAAACATGGAAAACTATCACTCAATCTATGCTCAAACGTAATCGAATTTCCTAAACATAATCATATTCAACAATGATAAAAACATTACCTTATCAAACACGTAGAAAAAATTACCTCGGATTCTTCTAATTCTCTTACATTGTTCATGTAGTTGTGAAATACCTTGGTCGAAGCAGTCGAATTATCTCTGGATTGTGAAGTTCACTCACGAACCTCAAATCCCGAGACCAGTAATAATTGTTGATTGGTAATTTTGACGGTCACAGCGGGACGCTTGAAATTTAGCTAGAGAAATTTGGCAGGAAAAAAGATCCCTATATTTGTTTTAGGGACAACTCGATCTGAGAAGATAAAGTAACTTAGTTACTGTCTTGATGGATGACGAGGCATTTCGAAATTTCTAAGATCCTTTCACAATCAATCACCGATGACTCAGAGGTGAGTAGAACCAGGAGTACATAACACGTGTCGAGGAACAGAAGGGCAATCTATTAACAATCTAGAAACGCTATTTGGAAGCACTAAAGTTCATAGATTTCGGGACACATACTCCAGTCTTTTTTCTCTTTTGCTTCCCAATAGCCACCTTTATAAACAAAAATATCACTATCCGAAAAATCATCTCTAGTATTTTCAAACCATGTGGGTGCGTACTCCTCGTACACTTTTCCCGCGCGCCTTGCTGCTTCCGCTTCCGCCTCCCTTCTGCGCCTCCTGGCCCTTTGTTTCTCTTCTAATTGCAATTTCAGTTGATTAGCTTTGTCGAAGTTGCCATCCTCCATCATCCTTTCGTCCGGGCGCAAACGCGAGTCTGTTGTTGCTATGCCGTCCTCCATTTCGTTCAACGAACAAGTGAATTCAGAGAAGTTGTACATCAAGGACGCCTGCGGTCTACGGTCGAAAAGATAGCTACAATGATGGGTGCGAGCGGGATATTTGTCTTACAGTGTCCTTTTAGAACGCAAACCCGCTCCCTTTCCCTTTCAGAATACCCAACATCATAACAATAAAATGTGAATAATAAATGCGATTTACTCAGTGCTGCTCCAATAGCAAAATCAATCCAAAATAAATCTTGAGTAAATGTCCGAAAAAAGTGCCATTTGAAGCACTCACATTCTCTTGTACTCTAAGTTAATCATTGACTTCCTTCCGTTTACTTCTGGGTTACCCGAGGCACAGATATAAAATACATAGCACGGCTTCTGAAAGTTTATCTGTTAAACTACTTGTTTACTAAATTCTAATTATCTTCCTACAAAACAACGCTGCTATTTAATGTTCGCATTCTGCCATTTTTGGTTAGAAGTAGTTTGTCACATAATTTGTCACCACCCGACAATAACAATGACACAGTATCTGAGAAGAAGAAAGTATACTTACCTACAATCAATTTAAATCATAAAAAGTATACTTACTTTTCTCTATTTAATTTTATCACTTGTAAATGGACCAGTAACACTATTGAGCCTGATAATTGTAACTGTTTTTGCACCACTACATAATGACTTTTTAGAATGGTGAATACCCAATAGATAGTTCTAGAAGACATACTTTAAAGGCTTCTTCACCCACAGCATCGTTGAAGGTAAACTTTGCGGATTGCCGGCTTTGCTGACGGGATTCCCTTGCGGCACTTTTACCCCGGGTGGCAACGTTGGGTCTCTGTAGATGACTTTGGCACATTCTGCTTTCTGATCCCAGATTCCAGATATGACATAACGTGTCACTTTTTGGCTGTCAACAACATATCCAGTTACCTAAAATTAGACGAGGCCATCAATAGTACAATGATCACTAAAGACTGCTTTACAAGCCGTTAAGCAGGCAACACTTCAAAAGGAGGGTTACTTGCATCTTCAAAAACTTTAAAACTGTCCTGCGACTATAGCAAACATTAGAGACTGACTAGCAAATAAAGAAATTTTATAGCAAAAATAAAACATTGTCATTGATACGGAATCTGTAAAGACGACCATACTGACCCTTTTCGGCTTCTCTTTCGAAAAGTAGCTGTAGGCGTGGTATTTAAGATGGCACTTTTCGCCCGTCGTATGATTTGTAATGTCCATTTCTCCTGACTGATCTATCCACAATTTACCGACGATTATATTATTAACTGTCGTCGTGACCTTCTTCCAAGTGTAATGATTTCCAGAATTAGTAAACTTGCAATGGGCGGTGCCGAGCGGAGAAACAAGCAGGTATTTCCCCCTGAACTTACTGCTCATTGTAAAATTCTGCCATAGAGTCCAACCACGTCCCTCGGCATGATGAGCAATTGAAGGGGGGTGATGGCTGACCTGGATACGAAATAAATAACAGACGTGGGTCAATGCTATCTAAATTGCCGAATTTATCACGTCTGTTAGGTTGAACAAGCCTTCTACGTGGGGTATGCATTTAGTGTTCTCGCAAAACGCGAATACGCTGCCGGAAAGCAAATATCAAATATACAACTTGGGCAGTTTCGCAGAGCAGATTTGCGTACCAAGCATTTCAAAGACAACACGTCGGCGTGATAACTGTTGCCTTTTAGAGGGGGATATTTCTCTTCAAGCCATGCCAAACAACAAACGATCAAACGAGGAGGACACTGACCTGTTCTGCTAATGATCTCCAGCCCATGTCTTCGGACCTATCCGACTCGTACGTTTCTCCTAACAGTGGGTTGAACGGCTTACCGGTCCTGTCAGCTGTTGAAGCATAACACGAAATACTAAAGGCAGCCAGATTACAGATTTGCTCCAACGACGATTCACAAGACGCAGCTCTGTCCAATATGTCTGAATATTCCAATTCCTCCGTTAGCCTTTGTGTCATTGAAAGTGGTTCGTTGAAATTGACCTGCACAGAAGGACAAACTTAGCAGTCTTCTCAGGCTTAAGAGCAACTTTTTCAGAGCTCGAAAGCTTTGCAAGCCCCTCTTTTTCCTCTCTCAAATGAGAATTATCTTCCTGATCGCTTCATACAGTTACCTATCATCAATCGTTATTTCAAGTTCGTCATCTATTAGGCAATACAATTTAGCGCGTGTGTAGAAAAATGATTCGCTTCTTGAGAAAAGCTACTAAGATACGTCTGTCGTAGCACAAATGATACGAATGATACGCTGGTTCAATCGAACAGCAGCAGTAAAAAACTTGAATTCATGCTAAGCAAAGTGGGTATAAGAGGGGCTCAATGCAAGCAATCAGCATTGACAAAACGTACCGGCATTGGTATTTTCGTGAGCTCTTTTCCAATACAATTCTTCATAATGCTCCACAGGTTGATACTGACATCTGGCTTTTCGCAAATCCTAGTCCGGTAGACTCGCTTGACCTTTCTTGACATGTCAGTCACTGATGGTACGATATTCTACAAATAGGATTGAAATGAGTTCGCTTCCATTTTGTGCACACCGCCAGCAATATCACATAAACCCATTTAACAGACCTTCAATGCGTGTTTGGCGTGTTAGAGGCTTCAAACCCTTATTCAGGACATTACTGGAGCCTTCAACGAGAAAAAACAGGAAGCAAAAACAGAACTCAGGCATGCCACACAAATGCTTAGATGGCTTCGATCTCATCTCGATTGTGTCATGCTTTTCCCGTCAATACAATACTACGTGGTATGAGAAAGCAAGCTCTTCGCCCTGAAAATCTAATGAAGAAAACCTGTTTGATGGGCCACGAAAACCACTCAGGGCACTTCGAAGCATGCAGCCACACTCTAGAGGGTTATGAAACACCGCTTGACAGTGATGTACGTTATGTATATTGCACGGAGGGTTTTTTGCATTGCAAAGAATTTTATACTATTACAATTGGCAATGGTACGGGAACATGTGTCTCTCAGATGCCCCCGTCAAAATGACCAAAAACTCTCAATCACCTTACAATCTACACAGGCTTGCTCAAACCCTAACAACTGGAAAATACAATCTACCAGCCACGCTTCTGGCTACGTTGAAACTCTCTACGAATTCAATAATACTTTCTACGGTCGAAAACAACAGGTTCTTAGAAGACCCACTTTATTCTTTAGCGCTTTAATAAATACTTTAACAGCAAATCCACAGTTGTCATTGATGGCATGAATATTTTATGAGATAAATCTGGAAAGCGCTAGGGGTAAGACTCTCGACCCGAACGAATGTATTCCAAAAGTCCACGAATAATGAACTATTTTCCAAAATGGGGAAATTTGCTTTGCTTCTTGTGCTAGAAGGGGGGTCTCCTTTTGGAAACTGATTAAAGCATGGTTTGTAAATTGAAATAGAAGATGAGATAGAAGGTGACGTGTGAAGAGGGTGTCGTTGTATCTCAAGAGGGAATCGCAGATGGTCTTGACGAGAAGTCAGCTTCAGCAGAGACTTAGACGTTCTTCAAATGATTTGGCACTTGAAATAATCGGTACACTCCTTTAGGAATTCTCCAATCAAGGTTATTGCCTGGAACAACAACAACATCGCCTAAACGAAAATAATCTTCAAGCAAACTACGGCAAGTGAGGCTCGACAAGCAACTTGCGCAAAAACCTCTTCAAGCACAAACATCGAGCGTAGGCCGTCGTCGCTTCTCATAAAGCCTTTGTGCAGCGGCTATTCCGCAGTAATCAAAGATACTTGGAGCCAAAAACCAACTATATAGCGAGAGGTACGTTTTAAACTCACCATGTAGACCAGCTAGGACTTGCGTCGGGGAAAAAAACAACAATGCCAAAATGCCACGAGGCTGTTCGGACATATCGAGGAAATATCATTTCCAACATCGAACAATGAAGTGCTTACTTCAAGCATATAATACTTAACATTGAAGTGCCTACCAGACACATAATACTTAAAACAACATTTGAATCTATATCTGGGATACCAATCGTAAATTGCCGGTAGACAAAACAAAAGAATAATAACCGTTAGGTGGTATATTGATGATACTTAAATGAGGGTTATTGCTACAAATCTTTCAACAGGTCATGGAGTGGAGAGGAAGGATGCCAGATTTTATTGATGTCGTGGACTTGCAGACTTTGCACAGCAACGTGAGCAACAAATTGGTGTCGATAAAAGGTGGGTAGCAGGAAGATAATGCAGCATGGAAAAACACCAAACACACAGGCCAGACACAACAACTCTTGTACTCCTGCATCTTCAGTTTTTCATTTAACCCCCGGCGCACGGAGATGTGAACAAGTGTTTTACTGATTATTAGCGGCATCTGTGCGGAGTAAGGCCCATTTAATCGATAGTTATTTTTGAGACGAGATTTTTTTATTAATTGAGAAAGTACTCTATTTGAGGAGCAATGCAGAACATCGCAATATTGTGCCAGAACTCTAGATAAAATCAACATTACACGGGCTAGTCAGCAGTCTGGAGTCTCTACATTCGAAAATAGAATACTGCCCGATGCCTTCATTACCAGAGGTTGGCTGATGCCGGGGGTTACGTTATCCTTTTGATAATAGAATAGTAAACGTTTAATGGAACCAGAAGATGAGTAGTTGAATTGTATGCGTGCCTATCAATGCAACTAACACCTAAAGTGGACTAACACTTAGGAAACGACGGACTGAGTCTGTACCGCAAAATTTTGCTAGGTGCTCCTGCTCACCCCATTTTAACGCATGGCTGCGAAGCAAGACTTGCTCAGATGAATATGAAATTGGCTGGCGGCGACCAATGCGAGGTTATGGCATGGAAATGAGACCAAAAACTAGCCGGTTGATCACGGTCGAAAAGCAGGTTTAATACATTCTGAGATGTTATTAAAATGTATATTAAACCAATCTGAGACTTTTGAAGCCTGTTTGTCAAGAGCAAAGCAAAGCAGATGAAGGGTTATATTTCTGTCCCTGATGGATTGATGATCTCATCTGATCTTTGCGCTAATCCGCCAGGCCTATTCAGAGCCTTCTCAGCGCGCTCTCAAGCCAATGGCTGAAACAGCAAATACATTTTGAGCCGCACAACTGCAAAAGTATCTTAAACAAAGCGCGGCCAAGCAAGAAATTGTACATAAAACAGGCTAAATGTCCGAGCAACGGGCATATGAAAGGTGCTGGCCCCCACACATTTCTCGACTCAAGGAATCCTACCAGCAAAAAACCAAGAGAAGAGACCATTGCAAACAATTTCCCAAAGCAATCAGACGAGATCAAAAACAGCCAACACTGTTTGTCTGTGAGAGAAAAACAGTGGCTCAGCGGTGAGAGGAGGGCTGCGAGGCAAGGAGAAAGGCGCGTGCTACCCGCGTATACAACGCTTCCTCAGACCTGTCTAGCTACAGAAGATTAGAAAATAAGAAACTTTTGTTCGCATCCTCCCCCGTGACCCCGTGCTAACTACGCGACGCATATAAAGCCAATGGTAAAATACCATCTACCATGGAAGTAGAAGGCGAAGTGTACGTGAGAAATAGTTGACATTTCCTTGCTGTTTTTTTTCTTATTTCCATCTTGGGAGAATGAGATTACAAGGTACGTGTGAGCTCCAAGCAGCAACTTATGTTGGTACAGTCCAAGTGTATGCCCACCATACGCTGTTTGTTTTTGTCTCATTACAAACAAACAGTAAACAAAAAAGCCAACAAACCTGCATTTGCCCTCTGAGGTCGTACGAAATTGCCCGTCTGTGTCCGAGCTCTTGTTGATCCAGGCCTTCTAATTTCTTCTCTGACAGCGATCGCCTTAGTTGTGACTTGCTTTCCTTCGACTTGTCGAACAGCGCTGAGTTGTCGCTGGGAAAGGCCACCGTCGAGGTCACCGACAGAGTGTCGCTCGAGTCGTCGATATCCGAGTAGGGGTCGTTGCCGGCCTGCTCCTCGTACGACTCGCCCCTCGCCCTCTCGCCCCGCGCCTTCTCGCCGCACTCCATCCCGAAAGCCTCCGGGTGCTCTGACATGGCGTCGAAAAACTCGTCGTGGTCATCCTCCTCCTCGTCATCTCGCTCGATGGTTCCGCCGGGGCTTCGGGCCACCACCGAGTTATTGTGATTCAGGTTCACGACAGACAGCGACTTGCTACGGATATCCACGTTCTTGCAGACCAGCTCCAGTTTGTTGTGTTGCTTCGCCAGGGTCTCCACCGTTTCCTCCAGCCGCTGTCTTCGCTGCCTCTCCAGGACCAGCAGTCTTTGGAACTTCTTCTCGTAGGCCTGGGCAAGGGCCAGGAAATCGTTGCACGCCTAGAAACCAACCAGACAACCACTGACGCTGGCAGACTAGGCTCGGCTCATATTCAGAACGAACAATGGCTTTATATGCCAATCTGTATTCCTGTCGGGTTAATCGCTCGAAAAAAGAAACCGCATTGCTTAATAATACAGTAGACAACTCATTCGCTTTGCTTTGAAACCAAACAACGCTCAAACACTGCAGCAACACTGTCAAACCGATTCGATGGCGTATTCGTCACTGGGGAAATCGCAAGATAGTCCGCGGCTGAAAACCTTTATTTTTCCTTAGAAAATGATGCGTCTGATTAGGAAAACTGACAACAGACAGCGTTGAGCGCTTTGACGAACATAACCTAGTTTGGTAAGATACGCAGATAGATGGCCACTAGGATAAAGTCGCGAAGCAGTTCAATACTCCTTAAAAGGACGACAGGTGCTGAGCAGTGGATTTGGAATAAAACTTAAATTGAATACATCTGCGTTTGAATCCGCTCCATTCGTACCCTGATTGTACATCTAGGACGGCCATTAAATGCCCCTTCAAGTCGAGCAGATTTTCATTTCAATCGGTAGGTTTAAATATTAAAAGTTCCCACTTATATTCGACCCAAAAAACCAGGGATATTTTAAAGGCAGACTAAAATAGGTCGGATACATGCAAAAAATTTAACTTTGAAATCGCAACTTGAAGACTTTTAATAATGACTTGTGTTTACGTGATTAAAATTTATACACCAAAGAGACTGAGATTTTAACTTAACGATTCGAGGACACGATTCAGAATGTGTTGCTATAGGTAAAAAATAAGCCTGCAAGTCAATGGAGAGTGGGTTTTAGATTGAGATTAGAGTGGGTTTTCACACCCCAAATCGACTATGGCAAGGAGATGAGCATAAAAGGCCTCAAAAGAAGATGAGCATAAAAGGCCTCAAAAGAAGTCGAGCAGAAAAGGTCCCAAAAGAAAATGAGCATAAAAGGCCTCAAAAGAAGACGAGCATAAAAGGCCTCAAAAGAAGATGAGCATAAAAGGCCTCAAAAGAAGCTGAGCATAAAAGGCCTCAAAAGAAGTCGAGCAGAAAAGGTCTCAAAAGAAGACGAGCATAAAAGGTCTCAAAAGAAGACGAGCATAAAAGGCCTCAAAAGAAGATGAGCATAAAAGGCCTCAAAAGAAGATGAGCATAAAAGGCCCCAAAAGAAGATAAGCATAAAAGGCCCAAAAGAAATCGAGCATAAAAGGCCCAAAAGAAATCGAGCAGAAAAGGCCTCAAAAGAAGTCGAGCATAAAAGGCCTCAAAAGAAGTCGAGCAGAAAAGGCCTGAAAAGAAGACAAGCATAAAAGGTCTCAAAAGAAGACGAGCATAAAAGGCCTCAAAAGAAGATGAGCATAAAAGGTCAAAAGAAGTCGAGCAGAAAAGGCCTCAAAAGAAGCTGAGCATAAAAGGTCCAAAAGAAGTCGAGCAGAAAAGGCCTCAAAAGAAGATGAGCATAAAAGGTCCCAAAAGAAGTCGAGCATAAAAGGCCTCAAAAGAAGATGAGCATAAAAGGTCCCAAAAGAAGTCGAGCAGAAAAGGCCTCAAAAGAAATCGAGCATAAAAGGCCTCAAAAGAAGTCGAGCATAAAAGGCCTCAAAAGAAGTCGAGCAGAAAAGGCCTCAAAAGAAGACAGCATAAAAGGCTCAAAAGAAACGAGCATAAAAGGCCTCAAAAAGAAGATAGCAAAAGGCCTCAAAAGAAGTCGAGCAGAAAAGGCCTCAAAAGAAGCTGAGCATAAAAGGTCCCAAAAGAAGTCGAGCATGAAAGGCCCAAAAGAAGTCGAGCATAAAAGGCCTCAAAAGAAGATGAGCATGAAAGGCCCAAAAGAAGTCGAGCAAAAAGGGCTAAAAAACGAGCATAAATGGCCTCAAAAGAAGATGAGCATAAAAGGCCTCAAAGAAGATGAGCATAAAAGGCCCCAAAGGAAGATGAGCATAAAAGGCCTCAAAAGAAGCTGAGCATAAAAGGCCTCAAAAGAAGTCGAGCATAAAAGGCCTCAAAAGAAGATGAGCATAAAAGGCCCAAAAGAAGTCGAGCAGAAAAGGCCTCAAAAGAAGATGAGCATAAAAGGCCTCAAAAGAAGATGAGCATAAAAGGCCTCAAAAGAAGCTGAGAATAAAAAGGCCCAAAAGAAGTCGAGCAGAAAAGGCCTCAAAAGAAGCTGAGCATAAAAGGCCCAAAAGAAGTCGAGCAGAAAAGGCTTCAAAAGAAGACGAGCATAAAAGGCCTCAAAAGAAGATGAGCATAAAAGGCCTCAAAAGAAGATGAGCATAAAAGGCCTCAAAAGAAGCTGAGCATAAAAGGCCCAAAAGAAGTCGAGCAGAAAAGGCACCGCCTTCAGTGGTGTTCTTCAACTGAAGGAATTTTCATTCCAGTGAGAAGCACCAACTCCCAGATTTGAAAGTGGAGATGGGAAATAGAAAATGACGCCAAAGAGCACCTACGTTTATCATGGCATTCGACGTGATTCTGAAGAGCTGAGATTTCTCGTTAATATTCTTCAACTTTCCATTGACATCTTGTGCATCCTTGCCGCTCTTGCTGTCTACGGACTCGTTAGACGAGCGCGTTTCCTTGTCCACCAGATCGCCAACCGACCTTTGCAACGACGCGCCATGATTGTTCACCAAGTTATTGCACGTTATTAAATCTTCCAACTTGCTTGAGAGGGACTTTGCGGTGAGGTCATCTTCATCGTCGGCATCGCTATCACTATCGTCGTCCGCTGAAATTCGAAATTCGGGTTATTGGAATGGCATAGAAACTAGTAGAAACCTGGGTAAGCGGAAAACATAGGAAACCTATGAGCCAGGCACCTGAATAACATTAAGAGTGATGATTTAAGAAACTCCGGCACTTCCTGTTGGTGCGACTATAGGACAGGATAAAAGATGAGAACGGGCACACACTTGTTAGACGCATCTCGAGGGATACGCTATATGACTTAGCATAACTGAATATGGTTAAATGACTCAGTTAAGATGATCTCATTGCTAATAAAAGCATAGGGTCCGGTCTCACAAATGCAGTAAACATGGCTCCTCTTGCCATGTGGATCGAATAAGCAGCACTCTGACCTTGTCATGAAAAATGGTAGCCATGAAAAACAGCGAGACTTTATTGATTTCGAAAATGGGGTGCACAGCTTGTACTGCCGGTACGAATTCAAGGGACCCGTTTGCCTATTGTGAGGCACTTTTAAATATTTGCGTCTTCCTGGTAACTGCAATTACACTTAAAGTTTGCAAGCGGGTACGATTTGGCCGAAATGCTTACAAAACCACACCTTGGAAATCGTGCAAACCAAACAATCGATGGGTCAACAAACACTCTCAAATACCTCGATTCGATCTTTGTTATCATTTTTGGACAAAGCTTTATTTTGGACACCTTTAAGGCCTCGTGCGAAAATTCAACACAGACTTAAACAATGTTATGATTAAAGCGATACCTCAATAAATATGTTAAAGATTCATTCTCCTACCAACATTCTTGAAAGGTCGGCGCAGGAGCAGGCGTGTCAGCCGCTTCAATTTCATGCGCATTGCGGCTTCAATATGATTTGTCAGAATCGCCTTTTTGCTCTTCGGGCGCCTTTGCAATAGAACAGATTTTGCTCTTCCAGCAACGGCTAAGAATCATTCACTACTGGATCAAACCAATGAAAGGAATCCAAACAAAATGACGTCAATAACAATCGCTGATGTGGTCAAACTGATCCGCGAATTCAGTCACTCGACGCAATCCATGACGGCAAATTCAGGGCATTCACTGTCCACCGCGGCAAGCGTGGCACTCGAAGTATGGCACGAGTAATAACCGCGACAGCAGACGATTGGCATCAGCTGCAGTACACTTCACAAATCACAACACATCACGTGTAGGTGTTTACTATGCTGCATGCCAATGAAACTGCCCACAGCAAGGGCCTAGCTGCCGATACCAACAACCAAACTGCCAACAACAAACAACCAAAGAGGGCGTCCACTCGCACAAGAGCCCGAATGAGCAGTGAAGGCCGCTTAGATTATCAAGTCACCCGTTCAGAACAAAATGGCAATGTTCTGTGTGCAAACTAGTGCTTGTTCTGGAGACTGTTGACAACAGGTGACGTGTATAGACCGACACTGGGCACGCACGTGGTTCATGCTTGATCAAGCATTGGGATAACCAATCGCCCATGCACTCAAAACCACCCAGAAAGGACTTGGCCGATTCGAAGGAGGCTTGGGGGTGCTGGGACTAGACCTGCAAAAACAGAGCTGCTATTTCCCAAAGAGAAGAAACATCGTACAAAGTGATGCGCAATTGCATACAAATTTAAATCTGGACAGTGCCTTTATTTGGCTTACAGGTTTTACCCCTCACTCGTCTAGCCAGCTATTTCTCGCCAACCATTGCTTTATTGCTGTTGTTACAGAATCCAGCTTCGTGCATTAGTAATTGGTAGTTCATCTAAACGAGACTTGGTTTATTCTGTGGCCTCGTTCTCAAACTGCTCAAGAAACCTCAGTGCTTCCTTCGCGAACTCCCTAAAGCAAGGCGTACCTTTATCAACTCACTTGTGGCTCAAATGATTGTTATTAATAGAAGACGAGCTGTGCGAATGTAAAAAAGCGGAGCCTTCCCCTCTCTAGGGAACATTGAAAATCATGCTTTAGTCAAAACTCGAGGTGCGACTCGTTACTTGAAATTGTTTAAATCAAAACAGTGGCAGAGTGTTTGCAGGTGCAACAAGGTTCAGGTAGAGAAGTAGAACGAGGCCAGTAACCACGAAAATGGTAAATGCAAGCTGGTTTCACTTCACGTTGGCCTCTAGTACACATCACCCATAGCTCGTTCGTTAAGGCACATATGTTTATACTGTTTTACTGCGCAGATAGCTAGTTTTAAAAGTCGAGCCCACCATATTGATTTGCAGACAGGTTCAATCTGGTTTGTCTATTGATAATGTTTACTTTGTTTTTAGTCTTGTTATGTCTACTTTTCACTAATTTTTACGAGCAACTGCAACCTGTTAATGTTGTCATCTTTTAATCAGTAATCCAACGATAAATCAATTCGATTTCTGAAAAGATTTCCACTCTTGAATAGGAAACATTTCCTTTAGCATAGAGACAAAAAATTAGAGACTAAGGGACAAAGTATCCTTCATCTTTTACCTTTAAGTAGCTTTTATCAAAGTTCATCTGTTTTGCATACGCTTTGGCATGTTACCGGAGTTTAAGAAATATCAACTAAAATTTTCTAGGATCTTATCCCCCGTCCAGAAAGGCTTTGGTTTGGAATCATTTTTGTTAATGAGTGTCAATTGAATAAAAAGCTGTTACAACATACGCTTGCATTGTCTTTCGGTAACATTTTCCTTTCTTTTCTATTATGTCTCTTATCTCTAAAGCTTTTAGGAAACAAAGAGCCATTAGCTACTGTGGAAAAGTTGCTACAAAAAACATGGAATTGAAATGGCAGGTCTCTGAAAAAAGACAAACTGAATCACAAGACCAGCTGCAAGAGGAAAACTGTGCCTTTCTCGTGTGAAAAAAGACTTAATCACCAAATACGACTGGTACATAGGTCCATATGCTCCCAAAATGACACACATCAGTGTGGAAAAAGTTCTTTCAAAAATGCGCTAAGTAACATTCAATGTCTGGAAATAAAACAAATCAATTGCACTTGGCGATTTCAAGAGCTCTGAAGCAAAGTGAAGAACTATCACAGAAAACTTATTGCTAACTTTGCATCAGCAATATTCTAAAAAGACCTGTAAGCATCCTTGCTCTGGACACCTTCACCTACTGACATGCATGTAAGTGATGTGTGACATGCATGTAAGTGATGTGTGAACGAGAATGCTTCATAACAATTTCTTTATGAAATCTCTTCTCAGACTAAAAATTTCTCTAACATCTAGAAAATCTGCATCCCCAAACCAAGAGAAGCTCAAGAACAGCCAATCCTAGAAGTATTAGGGTGCAATAGTGGCTGAGAAGATCATAAACAATGGTTTGGATGGAATTCCTTTACATATTCAGAAGAGTAGTGGTAGGAAATCAACTGTGTCAAAAGGCTTCCCTGCTGCTCTGATTATCACAATGAAAAAGGGAATATCAACCATGCAGAATGTGACAACAATGGAGGAATTGCACTTCTTAGCAGAGTTTCTAAACAGGTCCTTTATGAGATAATCCTGAATTGACTGAAAGTCATTTCAAAAGAAGCACTTTCAGAAAACCAATGCCAGTCTCTCACTAACAATCATCAGATTGGAACTTGATACAAACAAAAGACAAAATCTACCTAGTGCAGACATCCAAAACTTGAGAAGCAATATCAGGTCCCAGATGTGAAGCCCTACAGTGCATGCAGAGACCCAAAGAAGACAGTATCAGCAGTTAAAGAACAAGTTTGTTAGGGAGAGAGCCAGCCTTCTACCATGCTCCACAGAGGCCAAACTGCCAGAAATTGTGTAGGTTAAGAGATGGTCTGGCAGCTTATTTACAGGCATATTGAAAACTAGGTAGAAATGACTGATGACTAACCTGGCAACTCCTATATAACACCTTGTGCCCAAAATCTACCAGGAAATTCAAGAAGCAATACATAACAGAAGAAAACATCCAGCTTTAGTGCATTTTGACTATTGTTGGGTTCATATAGCATTGGTCAGTTGAAGCCTTTGGAAATAGTTTATGGTTCATAAAAGCATTGTACAAGTTGAGAAACGCAATAAGCCATAAAATATTGTACCACTCTAAGTCTTCTATTGTTGTATGCTGTACCAAAATTTTACCAAACACTACAATGCAGTAAATGGGAAAAGAGTAGTTTGAAACTACAAAAAATGGTCTGCAAAATGCACATACCAGACTCAAGCATCTTGATAGCTTTATGTTTGGCAAGTTCCAAGGCAGTCACCCATCTTTGGCGCTCGACCTCTGATCCAGCTCTAAGGTGGTAGACCTGGCTGCCAGCATTAGAAATGACAAAGCTACAGGAGTCAATTGTATCTATAAATGCACCAGCAAGGTTTATTGTCCCTCTGCAAGTGTGATGCATCTCTACTGGGCTCCTGGTATGAAAGGAAGGTATGCCAAATTAAAGATGACATTTAATTGACTTTAATCTGATGTTTCAAGTGACTGTGGTATACAGTGAAACAAACAACTTTAAAAATCCAACTGAGCTCGTTATGCAACCATGTAAGGTCTCCTTGCAGATAGCTTTGAATCAAATCTAGGAAACAAGCTAGCATAGTTATGTCTACCAAGGTGGTTTAAGGAAAATTAAAAATATATTTTGAAAGTGATCTAATTTAGCTAGAGTTTTTTCTTCAATGTACAAGAACATGGCAACAGAACACAACTCTGTGTATCATGTCATTTAGGACCACACCCTTTATGCAGACAGCACGCCACTGAAATCCATCAAAATACTCATCTAATTGAATCACGAACAATGGTTTACTGATCAACCAATTACAACACAAATTTAATGTTTGTAAAACATGCAGTTAAAGAGCCAATTTTAGCACTAAATTACTGACAGACAGGTGTGAAACAAGCTATAAATAATTCAAGCCTACATCTTGATTCAAAAACATTAAGAGCTTGCAAAGTTCTGAAATTTCAGAAGTAACAGCATTTCTACCTCTTACAATTTCTACCTCCTACAATTTTAGCAAATGAAATACTATTTATCAAATATTTTATTTTATCATTTACATTCCATATAACTATCTTCTTAAAAATTTGTGCCAATTTTACAGGTTGTGTGCCAGTGTTCACACTAAACGCAAAACTTTAAATGCTTTCAACTTGGAAAACTACTGACAACAGCATATTCTGATGAGATTTGCAAGCCCTACAATGTGGTTAGAGTATATAGTATCCTCAGGGCAATTCAATTGGTCAAGTTTGTATCAAATAAGTTCAAATAGTCTGATTTTGCAACTGTAACTGCACCAAATTTCTTTTCTCAAGTAAAATTTGTGAATAGTTCTAGTCCATTTGAGTAAATTTTGAAAACAAGGGATAGGCAACAGTATTCTACAAAAATGTAACACATGAAATTGTAAAAATCACATATTTTCAAATGCATTCTATCAGCATGTGGCACACCTCTTAAAAGCGAAAAATGTCTGCGAAAATTTATGATCCAAGGCTACTATAATGTGCTTATGCTACAAAACCTAGGCTTTCATGCCCTTATGTTAAAACAATATTATGCCCTACTGATAGGTTGTTAGTCATGAATTTTTACATTTGAGGCTGCTAAAAAACCTATCTTAGATTTGACTGTGTTTTGGTGATCTGTAAAAAGCAATATCATAATTTTGGCAAGCATTTAAAAAAAATGTCAACCAATTTAGCCTTCTAGATGCTGGGGCTTTTAATGGGCATGATTTGTGACATCTGGCTTAATGATCAAAGTCTAGGGCATTGAATCAGAAGTTGACAGGTTTAACTGCTCACTTCAATGTCAAATTTGATAAAAGATGAAGACATTATACTTTAACTGCATGAAAAGGATTTGCTAATCATAGCTTGTCAAAATAAGTTGAATCTGTTAAATTATTTTAGACCATAATGAATCTAAGTGAGCTTAAAATATGTTACACCATGAAAGAAATGCATTTAGATTTATATCTACAAACTACAAAAAACATGTTGTTATATATAGACAAGCTTCATGGCTAATATTATTTCAAGAAAGCTTTATATTTATCTTCTCCTTCTATAATGGACCTGAACCTTAATATCAACTGCTATCACCACTGGTTGCCACTAACAATATCATGTGCAGTAATCTTCAATGAGTCATTTCTTCTATGTTGGACGTGCCATGGTTACAAAACATTCAATGACAACTGGTTCTTAATAAAACCAAGAACCGGACAATTATAGTAGTTCCAATCACTTCTACATATGGGAGTGAACCTGTTCGTAAAAAGTGGTTCGATACAACCACGATAAAAAAGTTAACTTTCATTATCCCTTAGTTCTGAAAAAAATTATGCATCTAAGATTTCGTTCTGTGGGTAAATTCATTTTGAATCAACATCGACACAAAGATAAGAGTTGAGCAAGCGCATTGATGAAATTTATACCATTTCTGCAAAGCTTCATTTCAATAAATAAAAAATTCGAAAACCAGAAACATTGCAAACATTTTTAATTTCCAAATGTCATTTAACATTTTAGAACAAATTCTTGCAAAGATAGGCCCTGGGCTGTTTTTCCGAAGCCAAATAGAAGAAAGACCAACCCTACCTGTAGTATGATAAAAGGCCATTCGAAAGAACAAACCACCGCTTTTGGTAACCTTTGATGTAGTTCGTCCATTTCCATAAATATCCACGAAACTGGTCGGGACATACCCTACCATCTGGCATTTTCAGAGCTTGAAATAGAAAATCAAGAGTTAGTTCAATGCTGACCAGCCTCCATTCGCCATATCCCTTGTCGCTGTTTGATGATATGGTATGATGTGTCACGTGATTTGCTTCAGGTCTGGGGAGAGAAATAAAGGTCAAGTCGCTGAGAGGGGAAATTTTGGAAAGTAAAGTGGGGAAGTTTACGTGCCTTGATACAAAAGAAACTCCTTAGGTCTGTTTCAAATTGACACCCCTCTGAACATTAATTTGAATTTTTACGAAATTTTTTGCTAGTAAGTATTAATGTTTACAAAAGTATTTCCTTCGAAAAAAATTTTTTGAATTTAAGGAAATTCACCCTCAACACCGCTACTTTCCGTGTCTTCTAGTGCTTCATGGCCAGTGTTATTAACAAAATTCTGGAATTCAAGATACCCTTATAAACAAATTGTGCGTAGGTCCATATTTACCTTTCTTAGCACTAAAGGGATGATAAAAAAAATTCAAAGATTTGGCAAAAATTTAAAACGAAGAGAAAATTGTAAGGTTGATTTCAGTCCATCATCGAACAAAATATCAGGCTTTTGGTGACATCATAAAACTGCAATTAACGTTGTTGTTGTTTGCGGGAAGGTGCAAAACACTTCAAGGTGCCAGCCAAATATGCACCATGAAAGTCCTTCGAACCCAGAACGATAGCCAATATGGTTAGAAATTCTCATCATTTTTGGGCCTATTTTTGCTCTGTTTGGGAAGTGTAGTCTACCCCCACCACCCCACCCCTTCCCATCGGAGACCAAGGCTGGGAGAGCACAAAAAACATAGAAGACAGACTGCTCATGAACCCTCTTTTGCGCAAATGTCGAGCCGTTTCCATTCTAAACAAGCCAATTAAGGCTGGCTTTCTTGACAGCGAACCTAACAGACCGAGTGCAAAGAACATCTAACTGAATTTTCATAAAACTGGTGCTTGATTTCAGCCAAGCTTGAAAATGAAAGACGTATGCTCTTTTTTCAAACTAAGTTAGGGGAAAACGTGAATTGTGTATATACGTCATGGCTCATAAGTAAAAATACACCTCGTATAGGAGGCAGGTCTATTGCTGGCCGCGAAAACGCCAACATATCCCTTGCAGTCATGCTTTGCCTTGAATTCAGCCAGAAGGTGTCTTGAGTTCACTAGCAGTACTCAAGGCATGACAGGTGGTGTCAGTATAGCTCGGTAGAAGGTCAAAGAACGCTCTATACGATAACATCTTGAAATTTCTTAAACGTTAATATAATTGCGCTTAGGAGCGGAATATGTGTTCTCAAGCCACGCTTTTGTGTATCAACTGTAAAATTGCATTTTTGTGGGTCAATACATCCTAGACAAGGGTGCCTTACTAGAACTCAACCAACATAGGATAAAGACTACACAAGAGATAGAAATATCATACCCGAGTCCCTCAGCAAACTTTACATTCCTACATCTGCCTACAGTGGCTTCGCTCAAGCCAGTACTTGAATTGCATGCATTTCCCATACGTTACCTAGACTGCCGGCCGAGAATATACTTCAGAAAAGAAACTTTTTACTTCCAGTTAGTCCGCAGTGAATTAGCTGTTTCTCCAAACGAGAAGCGTGTGTGAACTTGACGCCTTGTATGTCATGCTTGTCATGGCGTGTTTACAAGAAGTCTCCTCCTCAACAATATTTTGATTTGCTTGAATCGCATAAACAGCAAAATCAGCTGTTCGCTAACGCCTCAAAATCTGCTTTCGATATTGCAGTAGATAACAATAGAGCTGCTTGATGTCTTCAAAGGACATAAATGCGATTTTGTGTAAAAATACTTGCCGGGCACGTGAATGTTTTTAAAAAGAAACGTGCCAGGTGAACTTTGAAACCTGGATTTCATACTAGGACTTGGTCAACATATTGTTATGATCTGGAAAAGTCCGGGTTCATAAATGATCCGGCATAGCTTTGCTGTCCCACCGGGTCGGTCCAACGTCGTTTTTGTGTTCCGGGCTCGGATCAAGGTCGGTCTGAATGTTTTGGACACGATCACGTTTTAAAGGGCTCTAAAGCACTAAGGAGATGATGTCACAATTTTGCATATTTGGGAGCATTTGTGGTCATTTTTATGTTATGTGGCGAAAATTCAATAATTCTAAAAATAGGTTACAACATAAGTACATGACAAACTTTCCTATGAAAGATTCTTGACTGTGTGGATGACCAATTCACTAGAAATGAGCCTAGACTGAAAATGAACATTTGTTATTCGTTTAACGGTCAGTCTCATGAAACATGTAATGCGAATAATTATCGTATCCTCCTAAAAGGATTGTATCGTATGCTCGAGTTCAACCTTCCAAAGAGGCACTTGAAAATCTTTTGAGGCAACAGCTTCTTGAGACACGTGCATGGGAAATAAAAAGCGGATCCTTGGACAAAACACATCTCAAGAAGGCTTTTACCCGCCACACGTAGATACTATATTGATGGGGAGCGAATAAGACAATATCGTGATTATATCAAGATGTATTTCTTAAAGAACAGTGGCAAATGACAAAGCTACCACTTTACTCTCTAAACGTATTTAGAACAAGGGCGTCACACCCTTGAAACCTTAAGCAAATACCATTAGCATTAAACTCCTTGAGCAAGTTGGAATACACATTAAATATATTAAGCAAGTTGGAATAACAAAAGTTGAAAATTAGCTTCCTTCAGGGAAACTTCAAAACTTTATGGGAGGTACTTGTTACCTAAGACAGTGAATTTAGTTGGAGCTTTCGTTCTACTGTAGTATTGAAAACATTTTATGATCACGGATGATCACCTATTCTTAGCTGAGAAAGCTGAAGCAATCAAAACATTTAAATTCGAAAAGGTGTGTGGAGAGCTTTTTATTTGAATGGGTCGTTTTATTTTACATACATTGCTCCTAAGTGTTAAAGGCATTGATAGACTGTCCCGCATCTGCGAGGTAATCGAGTTCTGAGTTTTTAAAATCTAGCTCTTCTTTTCACTGGCTCCAAAGGTCTCCTTGCGAATAACGACGCGCAGAACTCCGTGAGCTGCATGACATCTTAAAAGGACAACAGACCGTCATGTGATCTTTGAGGTTTTTTTAAGATCAGGGACTCAAGTTTAATCCAGGTGTTTTATCAGTTAGATTACGGGTTGAACTAGAAGTTTCGCGAGAAGGAGTTGGGTGAAAACATTTTTCATGTGATGCTACCTATTATGCAACTAAAAAAGAAACACTTGAGAAAAAATATTCTTTAAAAGTTTTACAATACATAGGAAAGAAACAAGGCAAGTTTAGAGAGATTCCTGGTTCCGAAGATGAGAACGGATTGCAGGTTTCGGCAAAGGCAAAAAGAATTCTTAATTCGGGTTCAAATGACAGGGTGCAAAAATGGAATATTGCCCCATACTTGTATTGAAGTACCATTTCAAGTGGTATTCTTCGCCATTTTATCTTCTCCATATTATGGTCACTACGAAGGGCCCCTTGCTCTGATTTTGTTAGCAAGATAATTTCAATTGATATGCTTCTGGTAATTTGTAAATGAAAGGAGTGGCAAGAGTTTGTAACTTACTGGCCATTTTGATATTTAGCATAATCATTGCAGTCTAAGCCAACCATGCTTGGACTCTTAAGTTGCTTTGTTGTTCTACTATTAAAAAGAGGTTTTTTCTCTTTTGTCTGTACTTGAAGGGACAACAAAATGCTTTCAACCTGTTTTCATACGTTTTTGGGCATTGCAAACTTGCCAATTTTAATAGCAACTTTTAACTGCTCATTATAAGCCATGCGACTCTAAAAAATGCATCTGCGGGATGTTGCTTCCGACGAATGACCTGTTTGTCTTAGGGCTGAGCAAGTTCATCAGCTGAATTAAACAAAGTTTCTCATCGCGAGACATTGAAACGTGTAAGAGGTCCTCTACCAGGTGTAAAAGGAGTTCTACAACATAACAGTGAGAGAAGAGAAAAACGCACTCATTTTCAGATCATGAACACAACTCTTGATTAATTACAGAGATTACCAATATATACAAAACACGTGATCAAGGAAGAAATAATTGATTTATGATTAGTATGACATGGAATACCACTTGTCACAATGACTATACGTGTCCTTCTACAGTTGAGGGGGGAGAGGGTGTGAGGATGTGTGTGTTGAAACCCGTCGATAACTGAAGAGAGCTTTTAGAAATGATGAGATGTCCAATAAAAATAGTCTTATCTTTTCTTCTGTTGACATTCCTGTTGAAACCATTTTATTTGACCTCTTTTGTCAGCCAGAATGTTTGGAAGCAAAATTAATGTTTACTTTGCCAGTAATTGTTCATGAAATAACTTAATGTTCAGCCTAACCGGGTTTACAAGACCTTACATTACACAATGAATAGCTTCAACCAGAGTACTAAACATACTTTTTCTTAAAACAAGTCATTGCATACCTTTAAGTACTTGAATGCCATCTATCATTAGGGTTAAGTCACATGAGGTACCGAAAATTTCTTATACTCTTGAAATGAGAAGAACGGGCTCCTTGAATGCATGATCTTCCAGATAATGAGAACGTGATAGCTGTGAGAAATTCCAAATAGCCCACAGCCTCCAAAAGTGATGTGCAAGACGGGCCTATTGCTGAATTCCTAAGCAGTTTCTTCCATTTTACGTCACGTTACCACATAATGTATTTGGGATGGTTTTGGCGATTAGACTTTTATCATATCTCCAAGGTAAGGTCTTTAAACATAGAGCAGCAGAGCTCAAACTTAGTCCGCAATCCTCATCATAACTACCATTCATGCTCTAGCAATACGGCAGGGTTATCACATAATGTTTGGAAAATTGAGCTTACGACTTCTTATGGGCAGTGTGTATCAATTTATCTGTACCTTTGGCTATATTCTTTCCTTTAATCAATATATTTCTTAGTGCTGCGTGGTAGAGAGGTGGGTTGATCACCAAGCCATCACAAAACAATGCAAAATGGACAAGGAATGGTCCAACAAGTTGCAGTGTGTTAGTCGTGATAAAGTAGATGTAGCCCCCCTTCAAGATCAACCCTGGGCTGTGTTTGTAACAGGCTTGTCTAACATTAATGCCCCTTCTCTTTGTTTAGAAACAAAGGCAGCAATAACAAAGAACGGATTAAAATTCAGATCAGTATGTGTTATTAGCTCTCAGTGAAATTCTTTAGCCATCTGGAAAAATGTGATTCAATCACTACAAATGAGGGAAATTTGCGAAGTTTTGGAAACTATGGTTTGTGAAAACTTGATTCATTTGAAGTACAAAGGCAAAATGCTAACTTAGGACCAGCGTATAATAAGCTCTGAGCAATGAAATAAGTAAATAGAAATAAAAGATTTAGATAAAATTGATATAATACTTTAAAGGCGTGTTGGCAGGGGGCAGAGAGACAATGACGAACATTGAATAGAGTTGCAATAAGAGACGAGGGGTGCCAAAACTGTTTATTTGTTTGTTTGTTTGTAAATGTAAAATTTAACCTCGATTGTAGGAAAGGGAGCGCGAGTTGACTTACTCTTTTAATGTACGTGTAGCAGTGGAAATTATGGAAAGAAAGGTAAAGCGAGGAAAGACAGAAGGATAAAATTGTAAAATGCACCTATGACCCAGTAAGGTCATTTGAATTATTTTCATTGAGCAGAATGATAGCGGTAGACATCTCACGAAGTGTGGGGAATGGCGATCAGAATGCTGTGCTGTTCCAAGTAAAGAAAAGGGCTGCTGGCCAAAGATGGCATGCGTCTGGTACTTAGTGAGTCTGGTACCCGGGGTACACTTTTAGGAAGAAGAAATTAGACATGATGGGCATGATGGCAGCGTGATTTGGGGAGCCACAGTAGAATAGCCAGGAGAAACAGAGTTGTCTTCCGAGTTGATAAAAGAATTTATGTCTGATGAACCCAAAGGTGGGGGTAGCGTTTGTACTAAGATGAATCAGTAGCAAGGAGAGTGAGGGACGGGGAGTGGAGGAAGAGATGAGAGACACATGGGCCCTTGAGTAAATGAAACAAGCAACAACAACAGAATTTAAAGGACGCGTTTTACTAACTGTGAAGGGAATTATTGCTTATTGCTGCCTTTGTTTCTAAACAAAGAGAAGGGGCATTAATGTTAGACAAGCCTGTTACAAACAAAGCCCAGGGTTGATCTTGAAGGGGGGCTACATCTACTTTATCACGACTAACACACTGCAACTTGTTGGATCATTCCTTGTCCATTTTGCATTGTTTTGTGATGGCTTGGTGATCAACCCACCTCTCTACCACGCAGCACTAAGAAATATATTGATTAAAGGAAAGAATATAGCCAAAGGTACAGATAAATTGATACACACTGCCCATAAGAAGTCGTAAGCTCAATTTGCCAAACATTATGTGATAACCCTGCCGTATTGCTAGAGCATGAATGGTAGTTATGATGAGGATTGCGGACTAAGTTTGAGCTCTGCTGCTCTATGTTTTAAGCCTTACCTTGGAGATACGATAACATTTTAATCACCAAAACCATCCAAAATACATTTTGTGGTAACGGGACGTAAAATGGAAGAAACTTCTTAGGAATTCAGCAACAGGCCCGTCTTGCACATTACTTTTGGAGGCTGTGGGCTATTTGGAAATTCCCACAGCTTTCACGTTCTCATTATCTGGAAGATCATGCATTCAAGGAGCCCGTTCTTCTTATTTCAAGAGTATAAGATATTTTGCAAAAGGAACGAGTCAGCAAAAGGAAAGAGAAAAAGGTATTCTAAGGCCCCCTAAACAACTACAGATCATTCTTGCCACCGTTAAACATTTCTTTTACATCAGTACGAGTTCATGATTAAATCGAGGCCGTTTTCTGTTAGTGAGGCTTTTACACGTACTTACGTTTACGCACACGTGACTTGCGATATTGACAAACACTGGTCACATTTATCACATGTTTGATGTCGCACTGCAATCTGTTCGAAAAGTAGTTGGAACACCGTGAGAATTTTATAATTTTGCGACCCCGTTCTTTTTCCGTGTCTACTTGGTGGTTGCAATCCCCTTGCCCCCTCAAACAATGTTGTATCGTTAGGCAAAAGCCATAAGTAAATGAAAATTCATCAATTATGTTTTGGGATTATTCACTTCAGTGCTATACAACATTGTTTGCAGGGCGACAGGATTTCACACCTTTCGCGAATTGTAGATTAGAGCAAGTGCAGCAAGAGATTATAGAGCGTACAGGTCAGGCCTAATGTCTAAACAAGTAAAGAATATTCATTTTCTTTCTGAGCCTCAATACTCTTGAAAATTTTAGCTTTTGAGCCAAAGATTATGCTTGCCTAATACAATGTGTAAATTTGCCTTAAGATAAAAAAGTATCAAATCTTTTTGATAGGTTGCTTCATCATAATTTTCAACAAGAACAAACAGAACAACGTCAAAGAAACACTTGTTTTGCTTTGGGAGAGAATTCAGATTAAAGAGAAATTGTAGTCTTGATGAAGGTTGAGCCTTGCATTATTCTTACATTTTAGCAATTTTGAGCCTCAATACTATTGTAGACTTTATTCTTATAAAAAAAGCTATAATTCCATAAAAGAAGACTTACATTTTTAATAGAATTTTGAGAATCTCATTACGTGCATGTGCATTGATTGACATCGTTGTGGATCCGAATCAAAATTTATGCGGATTGCTCGCTTATGCTGGGCCGATCCAGACCCCCTAATTAAACCGGTAGCCATGAACAGAAAACAGCAGACCATAGAAGGTTGACATATACAATGTAATAACAGTTTGATACGCTGAATGATATGTAATATATAACAAAATCATACCTTGGCCCCAAGATACTTTTTGCAGACTGGTGTACTCTGACCCAGACCCCAAATGGTACCACTGGCTATAAACGGTGAACGCTAGGTCATGGAAAACGTAAAATCATGGGCAGCTTGATACGCCGAAAATGATGTGATATAGACTCAACTCATATCTTGCCGTAAAGTTTCAAATTTTAGGTCCATCTGCATAAAATTCGCTGTTTTACATTATCTTAGTTAATTTCTTACATTATCAAGCAAGTTAAATGCTTTCAAATATCAGACAAAATTAGTTTTTGGTAACGAGAAAAGGGCAAGAAAACATTTTTGCTTGGAAGAAATGGCAAATTTTTCAGAGGTCATGTGGGTTTTCAACCGTTTGTTACACAATCCCAAAAAGGTACCAGAGGAAGGCTTTGCCACCCTGGAACGATATACTGTCTTGCTGTATGATCGATCTAGCTCAACCATAGATTCCTCTAAAAGTCGCCTGTGGTTATTAACAAAAAAACAAGGTAAATTGAATCAGTACCCCCTACACAGCAGCCTGATAACCAGACAGGCTACCCCTACAAAGATTCCCTGTTTTTGCACATGTTTTGAGCTAAATGTCAGGCAGGTTAAGTTTAAGTCTCGTAGTTAAAGTCTCGAAAAGTTTTCCCAATTAGAAGTTCTCTTTGTACCCTTAATAACTTAATACGTGAGAGCCTAATTCTAATCTTAAGCTATGTATGGAATCAAGGTTTTCCATAAATTTGAATGTATACTTGCAATGTAAAATGTCTAAACGCAGTCAACTGAACACTATTATTTATAAGAAGGCAAAGGTTCCTATTTCAGAAATTTTAGCTTCGTAATAATCATAACAATTGTTTAAAACCATAACTATATGTTTTGCTTTCCAAGCTCTATGTTGACTTGCTCAAGTCACAATTATTAATCAAAGAAAAAACAATAAATTTGTCCATGTCTGGAGGAAGGAAGAAAAGAAGAAGAGGGAGGAGAGAAAAAAAGAAAACAGGGAAGGAAGGAAAAACTTTGACTTTTTCCACTCGCTCTTCCCTTTTCCTCTCCTCCCCTTCCTTTGCTTCCCTTCTTTCCTCCCTCCCACATTTCTTTTTGTTCATTTTTTCAAATTAAATGATTTTTCTTTGATTAATAACTGAGACTTGGGCAAGTCAAAGCTCTATGCTGCCTTCTTTACAACCTTGGCGAAAAAAGTCTGGGAACTCAGTCTCTGTTTTTAGTACCCATTGCACTTTATTCATCGGGACGATCGTGTTCAGCGTATCAAACTTTCTTTAAATTATTAATTTCAATGGCGTTCACCGTTTATTAGGGGTCTGGACCTAACCAACCCAGACTAAAAATAGAACTAAAGGGCAAAGAATGAATTTGGTCTATATAAAATATTGTTCGGCAAATCCAAACTTTCTTTATGTTGCGCGTTTCATTTTCCTTCGCCCTGGCGTTTTCCGTTTATGGTCATCGGTTCAAATAAGGGCTTGGATCAGAGTACACAAGTCTTAGGCCCCGTTTACACGAGAGAAAAAGGAACAGATCCAAAAGATCCGGACCTTTTAGGTACGATATGGGTACGATGCACAAGCGTTTACACGAGATCGGATCCTAAACTATAAAGCGTTTACACGGGAACGGACCAAAAGCGAATCTCTCTTTTTAAGCATGTGCAATGACAAGGTGATTGTTAATTTTCAATTTGGTGGTCTCGTTTCACTGCCGTGCCTTTGGGTATCCACCCGTTTACATGGCGCCGATGAAGGAACGGATCCAAATGGATTCGCTCTCTAATCGTACCCAAAAAGGTACGGATCTCTCCAAGAAAAGATACGGATCCTACCGTGCCCGTGTGAACGCAAGGCCTATCGTAACCAGTTTGGGTACGGATCTATGCGGATCCGTTCCAGTGTAAACGGGGCCTTAAAATAGAAGTAAGGGGCAAGACATTATTTGTGTCTATATATCACAAGTGACACAATTCTTTTGTATTTTTGCACTAATCGCCTGCATTAAAACTGGTCCCTAAGCCAGAATGAACAAAGTTCTAAACGTGTCGTACCAATTTGAAGTGTTGCACATGCGTATTCAGGGGCGATTTTAGTCTGAGAAAACTGGATCATACCAGTCTGAAGCGAAACCGTTTGATAAAACCACAGAAATAGCGGATACAATGTTGGTTCGAAACCAGCAAGGGTGTGTTTTGTGGCTTTGGTGAGGCGGACTTTATGCACCAAAGCGGATAAAAAGAAGACATTTCCGGTAATTCTGTTCTTGTTAAGGACCTCTTTTCCAACTTCTTCTTTTTACATCCTTAAGAAGGGATTTTGGGAAGGTGCAAAGAAGGACCAATTTTCGAGTATCAAGCCAAAGTAAGATTGTAAAACAGGCCTGTCTTGTTTGAATAGGCGGAAAAAGGCGCGAGGAATCTGCGTCTGCATGGAATTCGTGTCATTGGCTCTCTATGATTATTCAAGAGAAGTTAGTTCCTACAAAGTTTAATGGAGATCTTGTGTTTACCCGCATACTTGCATGATTTCCTCTTTTGGTTTCCAATTTGTAAGCACAGATGTCGGTTCACAACATGGCCACTTTCTCCCTTGCACGAACACAGGGTAGTATTATTTTCTCAGCACAATTATGCAGAGGACCATCACTTAATTTTTCCTGAAGAATGCAATATTTTACGTTCGTGACTTTGCAGGCAGGAATGTTTTTTGTTCCGTTGTCAAATGGAAAATCGTCTTAGAACGTTGACGTCAACAGAATGATGTAATTCCTTCATGACTGCTTTCAGATGGTGACGATGCTTTGTTCTGCGAGATGCCCGCGCATAAACATTAAACAGATCACGTGACACATTAAGGCATACAAGACTCGGATGTTGGTGTGAGTGGAATGTTGGCTCAAGGCAGAGAAATAACTTTGATTAGGATGAAGCCAGTCATCAACAAATAACTCGATAAAGATCGAAGTAAAGCCACTGAGCTACTTTTTGGGCCTAGTTTCGGTATCAACAATGAACAGCAAAGACAAATTTCTCGCTGAGTGGAAGGTGAAGTTCCCCCAGGAAGAGCCTCCAGATGCTTCTCTTATTAGCTCTGTTAACTTTATGAACATTCGAAGCAAGATATCAGACAGCGAGGAAAGAATCAAAGACCTCAAACTTGCATTGAAGAAGGAACAGTTTCATTTAAATTGGTTAATTGAACTGGAGATTGAGATTTCTGTGTTGGGTAATGTTGGTTTTGTTAGTGACGTCCCTGTTACCCTAACATCACATCCAACGCCTATCTTGAATGAGGGTGTTGCATCTGACGACCTCGAAAGTTGTGAGTCAGAAACTTGTGATGTCGATGCTCAAAATGCTGTTGAAATATCTAATGCAGTGCAAAATGAATCAGACAAGGTTGATTTACTGGAGAAACACGAACAACAGCCAGCGATTGCAGAAAATGAGCCGCCAGAGGGAAATGAAGTTAGGCCCGTTTCTCCAAAGGAAACTGACACTTCAGTCATCGAGAACTGCGAAACATTAAGTGAGCATTCGAATTGTGATGATTGTGAAAATGACAATGACAGCTTGTTCCATGATAATAAACAACTAAACATCCCTTTGAAAGCCTCTAATCAAAATGCTTGTTCGGAGGAAGCTGAGGACCATGAATATGTCAATGTTTTCGATTTATTAGTAGAAGGCAAAACAGAAGTCGAGTCTCCAACGCGTAAATGTAAAGATAAGAGACGTGCTGGTGGAAGTTGGAGTTTGTACATGGATGAGAAAGAGTCGAAAAAAGGCAATAGTCAAGAGTTCATTGAGGAAGCAGTGTATGATGAAATTAAACCAACTACTTTTGAAGAAAAACCTAATGATGAAAATGCAATGCACACCCAAACTGGACAACCTAGACCTGCAAATGTGTATGAAGAAGTCAAATTGCCAGGTGAAGACTCTTCAGGTCATGATGAAAACACAAGCTCCCCTAACCACGACAATGTGACAATTAACATGCTTTATGAATCAACAGATATTGTTTTAGCAGAAAAGAAGCCTGCCCACACAGAATTAGATGAAAAAGAGGATGAAGAAGCAATATATGTTAATGTTAGAGATTTTAGTGTATTGGATAGGATAGCTCCAGTTGCTAGAATTGAGGCCAGTGACACTTCAGATTATGATTCTGATACAGGAAGGCAGGAAAAAGATGAAAGAACTCATAACTACAGGCATATGACCACTGATGAAATAAACAGCTTGAGAAAATGGAGAAGTGATGAAGATCTAAGCCAATACATTCCCGATTTTGGTGAGTGTGTTGTTGTTTTCTTATTCTAGTTGTCAATTCTGTATTTAGAACTGAAGGGCAAAAATGCATTTTCATGTTTACAGGTCTGTTACCTGGAAAGATGTTAGGCCTTGTGAAGATAAAAACATAATCTTCATATTCTTCTCTGTATTTGTGTATGATGACATATTCTTCATCAGGTTATCTGTAGCAAGTAAATGTTTTGAAATGAATCACAACTTTATCTACACTAGGCCTCTCTCTAGAGGTCACTTTTCTGAGGTGTATTTACCTCAACAGACAAATCAAAACATAAGTTTGATATATCCTCTTGGTTTGCATCTAAATTGTAATGCAATCATTAAGCAAAAGCAGACACTCTTCTCTCTATGTGTCTTTAATATTTTGTTTTTTTTCCTGTGTTTTTTGGCAGAAAAACCATTCCTTTGTATTAGTTATGGATAAACCCAAACATATAGTGTGTACAGACCAAAATCTCTAGCTGCAAAATTACATTGGGTCCCTTTTCAGTATAATAAAACATGGGTAACCATAAGTATGTTGCTTTTCCATCCTGTAAAATCTCTTAGATTGATTTTTTTTGTAGCTTTGCATCTGTTATTCTAATCATTTTTGTCCTTGTTGATGTTATTTTCTAAAGCACCATTCATCACAATGAATTGAGAGAGAGCTTTCTTTGCTGATAAAAAATAGAAGCCATGTTTTGAATGTTTAAAACTAAAGCCAAAATGCATTGCTATGCAAATAATCTATCGGTGTTAATTAATAGCTGAAGAAAAGTAGCAGGTCTTGAAAATGCTTGGCAGGTAGCATTGAAAGCACCTAATTGCTCATTTAAAACACAGGTGGCAACTGATATTGATTGTAGTATAATCTCTTATTTCATTTGTGATAAAAGATATCTGTAAAATAGGCACCTTGGTGCACAAACAAATTGATCTGTAAGTTGCTTTGTAAATTTGTTTCATAGTGTTATGTTGTTAAGTATGCAATATCATTTGTTCATTTTCACTGCTTAATGCCAAGATCATAAACATTAAACAAACAAAGAAAAGAAATTGAGCATAAAAGTTGTTATTTTTATGTATGTCTTAGGTAAAAGTAGTAATGAATGTATATAATAGTTGTTCTAATTTTTTAAGTATGAAATAAATTGAAAGCAAAGTCAAGTTTCCCTTATTTTACTTCCCCTACATAACTAAAACTTCTTTTACTTTCTCTTCAGACTTTCATTTTCTAGTTAAAAGCTAAGATCTGTTTCAAATTCTTCAAATCTTTTTCAAACTTTTTTTGAAAGGGCACAATCATGCCTGGTATTTTGGTCCTACTTTTAGCTGTGTACATGCACCCTTGTCTGTGTCTTCTGTTTGTGTTCAATGAATGGACTCATTTTCTAGATGACAAATCATGTGATTCAGATGACAGCCTAGGTACTGGTAGCAGGGGAAGAAGCAGTAGCCAGAGAAGTCAAGGCCACAAACTTCAGAATGATGAGGAGAGTTCTGAGCAAAATTTCAACAGGACTGATAGAAGCAAACATTCTAATGATCAAGATATCACTGAAGATGTGAGTAAATATTGTACATCACAGTAGGTTGCTTTTCCCTATAAGATGTATTAAGGTCTTTGTCTAGTATCTAGTATTTTGGATGCTTTGTAGTTTTTATTTTGCATTTGCCACTTTTCACAATTTTTGTTTGAGTATACACTGTCAATGCAGAGTCATAACTGTTCTAACTATTGCTTATTCTCAGAATGGTTACAGTCCAAACATCAGGGTTTTTTGGGGCTAGTAGCCACTATTTTATATGTAAATGTGTTTTTGTTTATTTTGATAATGAGCCCAAAATGTTGAAAAGAAATAAGGCAAGATGAGAAAATTTTAGCCATTCTACAAGAGTGCTGCAAATATTGCTTTTGGTGTGACTAAAGCCCAAAATTCCTCCATTTAAACTTTAATTATGCAATTATAAGGTAACAGCTTTTTCTTATTTTGCTGTGAAGCACTCAAGAAAAATATTTAGAATATATTTGATATTTATTTTTAAATATATACTGTATCTTCTTGAATACTGTTTTCTTGAAGTATTTTCTAAACTTATTTCAGATGAGGCCTGAATCACCAGTTGATCAGGAAGAGGAAGATGGAAGTTCAAAAAGTCAAAAAATGAGGACATACCTTGTCAAGAATTTGTTAGATAGTGAAGCTTGCTATTTCGATTGTATTGATATGATAAGAAAGGTGAGTTAATTTGATTTTTGGTTTTTTACTAATTTTTTTTCAATGCACATTGCTTTAATGACTGAAATAACTTCAAACACTCACTTTTGAAGAAAATAGATTCATATGAATTGAAGCTCAATATATAGCAAACTACACAACAATGAAAGGAAAGTATAAAATAGCACATGCATAAAACTCCCACCTTGTAGCTACATTGAATTTCTGTTGCTCTTTGCTATTGTGAAGTTTTGTACCACAAAAAGTTTTTTTACTATATACAAGTATTTGAAATAAAAATTTTTCTGTTTTACAAAAAGAGGATGACACTGCCTGATAAAAGTTATTGTTGAAGGCTTTTTTGAATTTTTTAAATTCTTTGTAGTACATGAAACCACTGCAAAAGTCAACAGAAACATCACAACCAATCCTGACTATGAACGACTTTGATAAGATATTTTTGGGCATTGAAGATTTGCACAATTTGCATCTTAATTTGATGCAGCAGCTAGAACAAAGAATAGAGAATTGGGGTCCAAATCAAACAATTGGGGACTTACTCACAATATTGGTGTGTATAAATTCACTTCTACTGAATTGTGCTGCTTATTCCATTGAGGAAGATAAAAACCGTTCCAAGTCACAAGTCTGCGATTTATTCATCAGTTGTAAATATTACAAATATAGTTGTAACTCATTCTATTGAATATTTTCATTTGATTAATTATTTTTGGTGACACCTCTTCCCCCCAAAACCCTCTAACAGTTGTCGACATTGGAATTCGATTGATATGTTATCCAGGTCCAATTGAACGCTGATAAATTGAGACTGTAGAGACCAGAAATGGAATGAGACTGTAGAGACCAGAAATACGCCGAAATCCCAATTTTATGAACAATTTGATAAAATTGTTAAAAACTGCTGACATGTTTTGCATATTTCTATGCTCTGAGCTTGAACCACGATGGACACCTGGAATTAACCGCAATTAAAACTCAACATGTGGTCAACTGGGACCTAAATTTAAAATCGGGACTTTTTGGAGAGACTTTTGTCACTTAATCAAAGAAGTTAGATACTTTAGTGGTTCAAATTAGGTCGTTGTTGGAACTCTGGCATCGCAGTTGAGCCTGCTCTTTTGGTTTAAATATGAAATAGTTATTATTAATCCACAAAAGCAACTCCGTCATTAATCTGACTGTAAGATTATCAATAAATATGGCTTTTTGATAAATGTGCCCCCTCGCACCCAACTTGAAATGTTGTTGTTCGGTCTTGTACTGTTTACGCTTTATCGTTTGGCGTAAATTGTGCCATAAGGCCATTCCAGCCGACGGAGTCGAGTGTGCAAATATGCCTGTGATAACCACATGCATATGCGTGTCACTTGAAGCCTGCTATTGGCCTGATATGCACACGTGATTTTTATGCCTGTTTCAAAGAATGTTTTTATGCTTATTGGAGCATGGAATGGGTCGTTAAGGTCTCTGACACAATTTAATGGGGGATGGGAAGCCTTAATGAGAAAACCTTTTTTTCATTCAACACGTAAATATTTGCATGCTTTTTAATCTAACAACTATTTCTATTAATCGTTTTAATGTAATTCTGCAGTAGTACCCAATTGGAAGCTGCCTTATAATCAGATGCTGGACTTACCAAAGTCTCTTTCGTGCCCCTACCATTTACTCTCGAATGCCCTCTCGCGCATTTGCTCTGCATATCAATCTAAATGCAAGCAATTGTCTTTTCATTTTGAAGTATTTTATTTCACAATGACAAACAAGTTTATAATGAAGTGATGACTTGAATTATAGTAGTTCTTCTACGATGTTTGCCGAATGTAGGTGCAGGATTGATAGAATTTAGAAATAAAACTAATATGATAAAGGGTGTAACATATTTTTGGGAATTATAGATGGCCTTGCTTCATAAAATCGTGACTGTATATTAAAGCTCAGACAGCACAACAACTTACATCGATGGGGTGTCGGAGGAGAATGTACTTTCTTAGGCCATTGCAGAGAAAAACGCAAGATGTTTGCGTGTCTCAAAAAATTTTGTCCAAAGCTGTTGATTCTTTCAGCTCTGTATAAACGTTTAAGTTTTCTATGGCAAGATGTTGAATACGTGATATTCTCAGAGAAGCTTTGTCTTGGAGGCCTAGATTAAAATGAAGACTGCACATCTAATGCACAGCTCATGCTTTTGAAAAGCGTGTCGTATTTGCTTGTGTCGGGTTGGTTTCTACTCTATTGGTCCCATGAAATACAATCCACCTGGGCACTAGCCTTTCTTCCAGTTTATTGTTGTCATGTGAATGACGTAATCCTGTCGCCTATTGATTTCACTTCACAACTCGCTGACTTGATTTGTAGATGGATGGCTTCAGTGTGTACAAGACCTACATCAACAACTACAAGTCATCACAAGAAACCTTGCTCAAGTGTCGAAACGCAAATTCAGTTTTTGATGGCATTGTCCAAAAAGTGCGTAGCATTTGATTATTGTTTATTATGGCCCTGTCTTAGAAGGTTTTATACTGGCATAGTGTTTGAGCTGCCACCAACAGTAAGTTATATGGGAGGACTTATTCGACATTTTCTCCCCTCTAGTCGTGTTCACGGCCGATTTTGAGTTTCATTTCATTTAATGAACTCCGTGTATAATGTGTTGGAAGGCCTTTTTAAGGGGGTAGGCTATATTTGGCTGCAGGATTTATCAGGAGGGCTTTTTGCATCCAATTCCGGTCGCTTGACGTGGCCCAAGGGAGCCTCGCAAATCCAGAAAATAATCTGACAGCTCTTTGCATTGCCGTTGCTTGTGAAATCAAATTTTGTCATCGCAGTAAACAGTTAAATTACGTTTGAGTTCAGTAGTCCACAAATTTTGAAGGTCGAGCAAGCTTTAGAATAGGAGTAAGTTAAAATTTGTGACTATTATGCAATTGCCAGATTTTAGAAGTAACTTAACCGTAGTTATGTCGTACTTTACCCTTTCATATTAAAGCAGTGAAGGTTATCTATTGTAGTCAGAAATGCGTTTGGCAATGCCTTTTCCTTCACACTGGCCTTTCAACTCAAAACAAAATCAAAACCAATTAACCTTTGCAGTGAGATCTGGAAATTTAAGATGTTCCTATTGAGTTCCGTATCTTTGAAAATGTCTTCAATGTGGTCAGTTTTAAAAAGGCGTTTCACCCAATAATGAACGGCGGAAGGTTGTAAGATTATACTAACGGTCGAACTATAGCTTAGCGGTTCAGGCTTTTTATGTGCAAGTCTGTGAGCTATTTCCAACGGATTGCATGTGTCATCCAGAAAAGCCTAAACAACTGTGGCCCAATTGTGCCTATCCAACATGGAAGCTGAATGCAGTAGAATAAAGCTCATTCGATGTATCATCCAGCCTGTAATCGCCAAGAGAGGCTTCCCCTTCCGCGAACCCTGTACTTCTGCATTTGTTCTGCATCCGTTCTTCGGCAGGTGTCATGTCAAAGTGCTGCGATAGTCTTAGCCGACTCAGGTCAGCTGAGCTTGGACTAAAATCCCTGCTCATAGAAGCGTGTATTGTCGTGTCTGATAATGACTTTGATTTTATGACGTCAACATATTAACCAACGTAACGGTTGTGCTTTTGTTCAAAAGACAAGGCCTTAACACAGTAAGAATCATCAGGCTCTTTTATCCATCGAAAGCTGAAAAGAATCACTCATTGTTATGAATTCTGAGTGCTCAATTCTTTTCTGTTTCAATCTTTCAAGGATGAACAAGCTCCCCGAAAAGATAGTCGAAATGATTATCTGACTAAGCTATTGAAGCCCAAAGCTAGTGATGTTCCTTAGGCCATTGTTTGGTTGAAATATAGCCAGTTAGGTCATAGCATCATCTGCTTTGATTGACAGCTCGCTAACGGGTATATATCCAATGTTCATTTCACTATTGCATCAGTTAGTTAAAGTGGTGTTATTTCATCGTATAGCTAAGATAAAATAACAGCATCGATCTTTGGATTCTTTTCACAGGAGATAAAAGTCCATTCGTTGAAAGAACCCATTAAGCTTGACGGTGAGTTGAAGTTTGATATTTATTATTATTTCAAATCTAAGTATTGCTCTTCTCTTTATTCCTCATTCTGACAATATTATATTACCATAAGCACTTTTTTAATATTCCTTCGTTCCAACCCAATCCTTTATCATTTCAACAGGAATGTAACCCAGTTGTTCAACTTTAATGTTCAACTTCTCAATCGTTTGTTTCTTTAAAGTTGATAAAATATATTTTTTCCTTTTTAAATCTGGTTGAATTATTTACATTAAATATATACTTTGTAAAATGTGTTCCAACAAGGCTTTGTCATGCATAAAATGAAGCTTTCTGATTTTACCAAGAAAAAAGGGGAAGCGCTACTTGCTGGCAAATACTGATTGGCTTTTACTTTTACGACGAAATCAATTCTATTAGCCTTCATTGAATGACTTCTACTCCTATATTAATAAGATTACATGACGACAATTTTTAATAGGCTCTTTTTCTGTAGTACTTTTTATCGTTTTTTGCCAGCCTAGGATCAACCATTCACAAAACTTGTTACCTTGTCTTGCAGCGTTGTTATACAAACCAGTGGATCGGATGACGCAGTATTCATTGATACTCAACGTTAGTAAATATATAACAACGTACTCTGAATGTGTGTGAATTCAATCAGTCTGCCTTTCTTCCATGCATGCGCCTATCAACACCTAGGTTACTAAAATCCAGGCAATTTTGAATCAGTGCCGAAAATAGAATCCTCAATTGAGATTTCTTCTTACTCTTTCCTTATTTTGTGTAACTGTTATTTTATTTTCTTTGTTCTATTTATTCACTTTATCTTTGTTTGCTTCTCCGAACCTTTTCCTCATTATTTCTCTTTGCACACAGGACTTGCTAAAGTATACCCAAGAAGATCATCCGGATCATGCACTGCTTTCCGAGGCAACTGCGAATTTGTTTGACCTTTTCGAACAAGTAAACGTTAACAGAAAAGATAAGGTATGCCTCCTTGGTTTTATAAACTGCAATGGTTCTTCTGAGATGTCTATTAGTCTGATTCTGTTGAAGAAGAGATGTGAATCTTCAACTCTTTTGGCTCATTCACGGCATTCAGCATTGCACCCTTGAGTTTTTTACTCAGCCAAAAGGATTTGTTTAAAGGCTCTTTCATCTTAGTACATGCTATCCATACAGAAATAGTGAAGAGCATGCTTAGTCGAATCCTTTTTGAAAAAGAGTTTAAACATGGCTTCATTTCAGAGGTCACCACAGAGGCAGCTGTTAAAAGAGGGAAATGTTGTTGAGCTGGATGGTACGTCGTCTTTTGTTCTTAGAATTCAGATAATAATGGAATTTAAACGAATATTTGTATCCATACACCCGCCTAGTATTTGATCCGTAAGGCCTAATAATGAACGAAAGATATCATATCATACTAAATACTGGACTAATGGTATCATGTCATACTAAATACTGGACAGAAGATATCATATCCTATTAAATATTTGACAAAAGATATCAAATCATACTAAATATTGGACGAAAGATATCATATTCTACTTAATACTGGACGAAAGATATCATATCATACTAAATACTGGATGAAAGATATCATATCCTACTTAATACTGGACGAAAGATATCATGTCATACTAAATACTGGACGAAAGATATCATATCCTATTAAATATTTGACAAAAGAAATCATATCCTACTTAATACTGGACGAAAGATATCATATCATACTAAATACTGGACGAAAGATATCATATCCTACTTAATACTGGACGAAAGATATCATGTCATACCAAATACTGGACTAATGGTATAATGTCATACTAAATACTGGACGAAAGATATCATATCCTATTAAATATTTGACAAAAGATATCATATCCTACTTAATACTGGACGAAAGATATCGTATCCTATTAAATATTTGACAAAAGATATCAAATCATACTAAATACTGGACGAAAGATATCATATCCTATTAAATATTTGACAAAAGATATCAAAACATACTAAATATTGGACGAAAGATATCATATCCTACTTAATACTGGACGAAAGATATCATATCATACTAAATACTGGACGAAAGATATCATATCCTATTAAATATTTGACAAAAGATGTCAAATCATACTAATAAATTGGACGAAAGATATCATATCCTACTTAATACTGGACGAAAGATATCATATCCTATTAAATATTTGACAAAAGATGTCAAATCATACTAATAAATTGGACGAAAGATATCATATCCTACTTAATACTGGACGAAAGATATCATATCCTATTAAATATTTGACAAAAGATATCAAATCATACTAAATACTAGACGAAAGATATCATATCCTACTTAATACTGGACGAAAGATATCATGTCATACTAAATACTGGACGAAAGATATCATATCCTATTAAATATTGGACAAAAGATATCAAATCATACTATATACTGGACTAAACATGTCAAATCATACTAAATACTGATTTAAAGATCAGTGTTGTAGGTCAAGATGTAAGGTCCGTTTCTGCATGAAATGATTTCCACTCACAAAATTAGATTGGGTATTGCAGTAGAAATTAGTAATTTTCTATGGTCATCAAGGGAAATCCATCCCTTTTGATGATGGTGTAATCTTGTAAATATTGCCCTGTTCATAGATTTTTAAAGGTGGTGTCAGGTTTTGAATTGAATCACGTTTAGAAGCCGTGATGATTTCAGTTTGGCTAACTTTTTAACGTATTTTGGCAGATGGGCAACGGAAGGCGAGAACCTTGTTTCTGATGAGTGATGTCATCATTTGCGGGAAGCTTAAACCTTCGAAGTAAGTTTGGGCAATTACATGGAAATTTTAGAATACTTGTGCACTTGTAGTACTTTTTTGCTCAACTCCTCCAGTTGATTTTTTGAAACAGTTAAGTACTTTTGACATGCTTTTTGCAGATTTTTTTAAAACTTTTTTTAGTTAAATTATTTTGTTGGTGTCAACAACAGTTTACAAGAACATGAATATGAATTTAATTCATAGGGATGCATACGTTTGCAAATGGTACGTTTCTTTGTCCGACATTCAACTAAAACCATTCAAGGAGTCTGAAGGTATTTCTTTTAGCTGTTTCTATATCTTTTTACGTATAATGCACATGACTTTTTATTTATTTGTGTATATTTACGTGCAACTGATTTATATGCCAAGTGACAAAGGTATCTTTCATGCCTACTGGTATGCGATTGTTAAGAGGGTCTTCCCCGTAGAGACATTCAATTTGTTTGTTTTCAGTCAACTTGGCCAACGACTATCTTTTCATGTGGACTCGAATGTTTCAAACACCCTTGAAGTCTTTCTGCAATGGACCTTTATAGTGACTTTACGTTGTTATTTTTGATTCTCTTTGGCTCTCTAGGCTCGCAAACTGTGCCTGTGACAACAAAGGCTGACTGTGACAGGCTCCGAGCAACCATTGCCAATATTCGGTCTGAAATGAGAAGGGATGTCTTGGTGTCTACTCCACAGTCAAGTTTTGAAGGAGGTTCTCCGTTTGCCCGGGTAAGATTTGTAAATTTGGGTATAGTTTATCTTATCTTTATGTTAGTAATAGTATACTGTTTTCTTACTTTATTTTTCACTTTTCAAGCCCGGGAAAGAATTTAAAAAAGGCACTAAATATATAATCCCTTTTTGGCATAAAAGTGAAGCTAAAAAGTGAAGTATGTACCAGGCTGACTGTGGAAATTGCCTGTCAGGATAATGAACACTTGTCCATTGTGTTGAACGTCACCTTTCAGTTACACATGGCACCTTAAAATCCCAAGGTTGTTGGATTCTTTTGTGCCTGCCATAACAGTACAGGCTCAAACGATGGTGAGCTTTGAAATCGAGCTGATAATCGAATTTGTTTTGCAGCCCAAAATAAAGAAGCGCGACAGCAGCGCAACAACCTCCGGGCCACGCGCATCAACGCGGGCGATCGAGAAGCTGCGGAAGAAGCTGCAGGAACAGGTCAGCCCTGCGTGTCTCTCTACGCCTAGGCCTCAAATGCTATATTTGTGTACCTTGCATCCACAATCTCCATTGACATGCCTCCAGTTGTCAAACCTAGAGTGATTTGTTCTACATTCATTCAGTGGTCAATACTTACGATTCCGTTTTCACCCGTAACCCTTACAAGTATGACTTCTGTTTTTCGTGAAGTGCTGGCTACGTTTTATGTAAAACGTTGTCCATCTGTTTAACGGATTAGCCAAACTTATTTTCTAGGAACGGCTGCTGCAGCTAATTGCACCCAGTATTCCGCTCAACATTTATCATAAATCAAACAAGGTACGCATTATGATTAATGACTTTTGTCTGGGTGAATCTAATAGACTGATTTATTCAAAGTCTGTTTTCAATTGTAATCTATAAATATTGCATGGTCTGATTTCAAGGAGATTGTAACACTGTTAAAACCTTCAAAATAACTCAATTTAAATGTTTTGAAAAATTTCGAGGCAACAAATAATAATTATAATGACAGGAAACGTACATGTCCTGGGCAGTGAAAATAGGCATGATTTATCTCAGCTGTAAATTGGCATTTCCAAGTAGCTGGAAAGAAATACTACCATAGCTTTATTGTCAACTTTGCAAAGAGTCGTTAAAAAATCGCTTAATCCTAATTTTAATAATTAGCATGCTAAGAGTTTTAAAAGACGGCTATTTTTTATTTATTTATTTTTTTTAACCTTTTAAAGCAGGGTTGTATTTAAATTGTTTATAAATCCTTTGTAATGATTTCCTTCTTTGTATCTACTTTTAGCTCATATTTCATTAAGGGAAATTTTCTTCATGTGAATAAGCAGTCATAAATTCTGACGTCATACATGTTTACCCAACAGACGTTCACGTTGTTGCTTGGCAGTGATAATGATAAGATGCTTTGGAAGGAGGCTATCACACCCAGAATCAAGAGAAGTACGCACGATTAATCTACGTTCAGACAGAGCCTCATTTTGGTTTCACTTCAACAAGGCGAGAAGTGCAATGAAAAATGGCCCCCACACCAGTTGTTGTGTTACCGGGTGATTCCATCATCACTAATACCTGCTTTGGAAATTTGAATTTTAACAATATTTCGGAAAATGCTACCACAAGGCTTGTTAAATTTGCCCCAGGTTTGGTAAGATGAACTCCTACAAGCATTGCAAACTGTGCCTAATTCTAATTTGTTGTGAACTAACCAAGGGTGTGAATAGCTTGTAGCAGTCTGTCTATCTATCTGCATTTCATTGTCAATGTTGTCTATAATGCAATCAAAAATGCCTTATCAAGTGAGACAATGCACTTTTTCAATTTTGTGACTCTGGTTCTATGCTACATTTTATCATGAAATGACTTGTATGTTTTACATACAATAAGAGAAAAATGGGCAAGAAAGAATGATGTATGTTTTGTATATCTCCATTTCTTTTCATCATTCTCCTTCTTTGCAGTGGTGTCGCGAAAACAAGGAACGGTTCATCTGTCTAATGTTGAGATACAGCAAGCCCTTGAAACTTCTCTTCGGGTAGGCAAATTTAGAAAAACTACAGTCATTTTCTCAATAATATTCTCTTTTTGATTCTATGTTATCGCACCCTTTTAAAGTATTTTGATATCTTGTTGACTGGAGATACTTCGAGCCAGTACTTCGAAAGTCGAAGACCATGGCGTCATCTGGGATTGAGCAACAAACAATTATTGTCCTAATTTGGCAAATGTTTTTGACAACGAACTCATGTGGCCTAACCTCCACTTCTGTCTTTTGAAGGTCCAGCGCTTGGCATGCGGTTCGGTGCTGCCATTGCCTCGCCATTTTTCCCGACAATCCGGCAGGAATCAGAAGAACCAGGTTAGCATTCAGCGGTTTAATCAAAAGTGCATTTGTTGATGAATAATAGCTGGTGGTGGAAAGGGAGTAAGGTTCTGAGGTTCTTTAAGATGTCCGGCCTCTTTTCCGACCCAAAGGGAACCCAATGAATCTCAATGAGAAGATGGTGCTGCACTCAGATTTTGTAAGGCGCGTGTCAATCATTACCGGGTGACTTGTCAATCACAGACTGTGTGACGTGATTTCTTCCATTAGCACAGTTTCAGGGCTCATATCTTAGATAGCATAGCTTGACATTGTAGCCAAGTAGTCGAGCGGATATAGATCTCATTTTTATAATTGTTGAAATTCAGATCTCCTTGCTTTTACAAGTTTTTGATCGGCAGATAACGAAGAGGGTTTGACTGGATACCTGTACATCCATGTTCAGAATGGGAAAAGCTTTTCACGAACAGCTGGTAAGAGTTTAACCGTTGGCTGTATCGTAGTATCCTTTTAAACACGCAGGCTAGTCAGTGATATACGTGAAAACGTGCACTACGCTTGACGTCACAGCACGATGTATTGCATTCCAGTCGAAGGCTTGGGCATACACTTATCAATAGTCTTTGCTGAGAAACGCTCGAATGATATAATTTGTAGGGTGCCTCCAGCCGTTTGTTCACGCCTTTTTATCCAATGCTTGTCCTAGAAAACTACTGTATTCTGGAAGTGGACAGCTATGGTCATTTCTTCCGCAAAGGAAAGACCAAGGCAGCAAAAGGAGCTGAGCCACAATGGGATGAGGTATTAAAAAACACGCGTTATAAACATCGAGCGTAAGGCATACAATGTTTTCTGTTTGCTCATTCTGATCTGCTTTGCCTGTCTGTTTTCTATATGTGATCGTGATAATTGTTTTCATGTTTTAATAACGAGATCGCTTTCTATAGTTTTCTGCTTGTTCCAGGATTTCGAATTCGATGTCGAGGCTGCCTCCCTCCTGCGCATAACTTGCTACAATAACAGAAGTCGACTTCTCGGTGATGAATTCAGTGGCAAAGTCGTTATAGATGTAAGCACTTACTGTTACTGTCCATTACTGCCCAGGGTCCTCTGATTGCGCTTTAAATGTTTATGGTCACTCGTTTGCTCAGATGTCTTCTAAGTATTATCTTCTCTAACAAAGTTCCTGTGATTTGTGAATTCTGGATGATTCACAAAAGGCATTTTGTTGACAATCAAGGCATGTATCAAGGAAATTTGACAAATGGTGCAAACAACTTTTGGACAGGCCGATTGCGTTTTAGCTGTGCTTCCAAAATAGAGCTTCTAAAGACTTGCATTTTTAGCTTCATTTTGTAGAAGAACTCGGGTTGTCTTTGATAATTGCCTTACAACTACGATGTCTAAACTGGCATTGCAGCACGTAAACAAGCCGACATCTTCGTCAGTAGGAACGGGAAATACTTTGAAATTCCACTCACGAAATTTTGCCATTCTCTTTGCAAAAATAAATGATATGAATGCTTTTGACTGCAGTTGGCAAAAGAGAACCTCGCCGATAACAGATGCCACACATTTACCGTCGTTCTCGACAAACAAGGCGCCATTACTCTGACGATTTCATACTCGCAGTCGCGACAGGGCATCAAGAGAACAAGAACCAACGCCAGCGAGTCCAAGGTCTTCAAAGTTCCCATCTCCACAGTTACAAGGTGCGTAGGCATCGAAATGGGGCCACGGGTTCTCGTGCTAGAGGCGTGTGCATTGCAAAGTCCCACCCTGTATTTTATTTTAAACTGCTATTAAGTCTGTTTGTATTTATTTGAAAAATTCAAGGTCCAAGTAAATAGTTTTAAAGAAATGCTGCATTGAGAAGACTCTCGAGGCTGAATTTCTCATGAGTCAACTGAATTATCCGAAGAAACAACAGTAAACACGAGTTCCTTCACAACCATAAGGTCATAATGGCTGCATGATCATCCACTGAAACGCCATTTTTGCTTTTTAGAAGAGAGAAATTCGACGTACCGCTGATTGTGATTTCCTGTGTAAAAGAGGTCGAAAAGAGAGGTGGGTGTTGGGCATTTGACTGACTCATTAGCAAAGCTTAAACAAATCAAAGATCAAGATAATTTTTACTTTGCAGGAAAGTAAAGAACTTCGGTAAATTTTTTTCACTATTTGTATAATACGATCCCGTTATTAAGTCAATGAAGCCTCATAATTTGATATACGGAATTCGCTAATCTATTTACTTACATTTGGTTATGATTTTTCACAAAGTGGCTTGAAGAATTTGTACCTTAAAGACGCCTAGATTTAGCTTTCGCTCCAATGATCGAATATTTCCACTGATCGAGTGCATGTTTAGACGGTAGCTGCGTAATGCCTTAGGCAGCAGCTTTCAATTGACCTGGAATGTTTGAACACTAAAGCACCCTCTTGTAAGAGTGTTGAGCAAAGTTCTTTGGGACGATTATCTCACCATGATTATAGCAAATCATTGATTTTTTGTATTATGAATACGAGGCGCAAAAATATCTTCATTCTGGATATGTGCAAACAAAATGTTGCTTGACGTTTAAAGAATTGTTGTTTGTGTTTGTCAAACCAGTTCCTAGTTATTGTTTATGCCTACAATACGACTGGGTTATTAAAAAGTGGGTGCCTAGATACAATATGAACATTTAAGATAATTTGAAAACTTTTTACCCAACGATATGTTTTGACTAATCAAAATAAGCAATGCTCATTATCTTCGTTTAATTGTCTTGTTTTATTTTGTGGTGAGTTTTCCTATCCTTCATAAACATATTTCCTATTGGAACATGCAGCTTTTTCATAAATGGGAAATTCTTTTATAACACACTTATTTCCATATAAAGAATATCTGAAGAGAAAGTTTCCATTTCTCGATGCCTACCTGACTGTGCTTTGAATTATTGACTATTTTGATTAATTGCTATAAGCTCCGTCTTTTTAATTTTGTAGGTTTAGATGAAGTGGGAATTTATCGATTATCGGGGATCGCCTCCGAAGTGAAGTCATTAAAATCTGTTTTCGATGAAAGTAAGTGAAGATTTGGATGATTACGAAGGTATTCACGTTGCAAACCTGAAATAATTTGTGTCTATTTTTACTTGATCACAAAGGCGCCCTGAGTTTAAACTGTGAAATTATGCATGATTCAAAGGGACGTTATCGCTCCAGTGGGTATGACTGAATCACATGTAACAGAGCAAACAGAATGCCCTGCAATTGCAAAAGTATACTTGCAAAGCCTTTTCTTTTCAAATCTTTCTGCCAAAAATCACGCATAGAAGTCCAGAAATTAGTGATAAGGCTTGATTTATGCATTGATGACGTAGCCTGGCGTAAGTAGAGCCAGTTTTGTAAGATACATGGTTTGCCGCCGGAGCCAAAGAATTGAAAACGTACAAAGAATAAGAAATATTTTTTTCGAAAAAAGCTTCTGCTTGAAATTATATGGTATATTTTGCCAAAATAGGGACTTTCCTTGTTACAGCTCTATGAATATTCCACGATTTCACTCTTGTACAGATCCGCAGAGTGCTGTTCTGGGTCTCGCAGAAGCCGACATTCATGCCGTTGCGGGGCTAATGAAGCTGTTCCTAAGAGAGCTACCTGAGCCATTGTTTACAAATGCACTCTACCCAAGATTCGTTAGCGGATTGCGTAAGTGACCTAGGATGTCTTATGGCATGTGTTTAGACTTGCTGGCAAACAAGGCTGTTGGCCCTACTGGATCAGAAGAGATCGTAAATGTTTTGTCTACGACCTTTCTGTTTTCAACCAGTGACAAATAAATTGTGTCCTAAAATGTAATCGAAAGAACTACTAAGCCGCTCATCACAAATTTTGTGAAATATCGGTTTATAATTATTTCCATATTTTTTGTAAAGCGATTTTGATGGAATCCTTCGTTATGCAAAAGCAGATGGTGAGTTTACGATTACGAGTTTACGAGCAGACGATTTGTATTTCGAAATCAACGTTGTCAAATGTAGGCATGAACCATTTTCAATTCTCCTTACACTCTCATTGGTCTCCCCCAGAAATATCAGACAGCGAGGAAAAAGAGCTTTACATGATAGATACCTTTCAGCAACTTCCCAAGCCAAATAAGATAACAGCGTTGTACCTTTTCGAACACCTGAGAAGGTATGCCGTTATTTTAATCTCTTACTTTGCTAGGTGATTCTCTTTTTCACGTGACACGTTAATCAACCATAGCTTTGGTTTAGTATGACAGGTTTTATGTAAACAAACAAACAAAAAACAAACAAACACAGAAACAAACAAAATATGGTGCTTATTAGAATGCACTGCCCCTAGTAATCAAATGCTACGCCTGGAAGGCAGTAAAACGTTGGTCTTGTCCAGCCATGTGTGTTTTCGAAGAATGGTTGTTTGTTTAGTCACTAATATCCTTACTAGCGAATTTATGCTAGAATCAAATGTAAAGTTAATGTTGCTATGTTGTCAAGTTGTTACGGCTGGTTGTAGGGGGTCGAGCGATGTTTATTGTGGCACGATTTTCATAGGAAGACCTCATGCACTCATAGTTCTTTAAAAGCCAGCATTAAATTGTAAGAAACGTACAATGACAATTAAGGACTCGGTTCAGCTAGGACACGTTGCCTTTTAGAAACGTAGGTTTTTTTGTGAGATGTGGAGATTTTGAAGCAGGATTAGAGTAGCAGTTTGCCTGTGTAGAAATAGCTATGAAATGGCTCACTGGCTTTTGTTTGTCAGGATAAGTCAGAAGGAGACGATCAACAAGATGGGCATCAACAACCTCTCAACGGTGTTCGGACCCACCGTGCTGCGACCTTCAGTTCCGGAGCCGGACAAGAACCACGACAATTTGCGGTCCGGAAGTACGTTCGATATTGGTGCTCTTGACGTCATGTCGCAGGTGAGCGTGTTCAGGTTTTTCCTGGGACTAAATTCCAGCAAAACACGGCTGCCGGAGGATGATATTGAGCTATGGCAACGTTTGGATTATCAGAAGGCGGCTGAGATCCAAGAGAGGCTGCTGGAAAATGCCGTAGAGTACTTGATTTGATGATGATGGTAAAATGCACTTATGTGCTGAACGTTTTACATACGAATGTACTAATTTTGAAAAATCTCAGCGATTCTCGGAACAAGTACCGAAACAGGAATAATACAGTTTTAAGCATTGATCACTCTGATGCAATAGCTCTCCAGCAACCTTTTGTTTCAAAGAAGGCAAGACCAATAGTTGCCTAGTTATTAGCAAGCTGCCTGGAATGGAAGCCCTGTAGAAGAGTATCTACAGCCTAGAACATCCATTCAGAGATGAGGGTCGAAAAGAGAAGACAAAAGGCAGAATGGCGGGATACCCAAATTGCTGCCTACAAGTGTAAACAAGTGACGTCACACGTGCGGTTGTTGGTTGCGGCTCACGTGGTGTGTACTTCTGAGCACTTTCCACGCACTAATTGGGAGATGATCATTTACTTCTGTTTACAGCATCGGTCTTCGCAATCAAAGGATTGGTCCTGTGACGCATTTTGCAGCCGGCTTGTTTGTTGCTATGCCAACGTTCTCATGCCAAAGGCAACTGGATTTTGCGTTCACGGAGACAATGCCTCCGATTGCTTCTAGCTGCGTCAACTCTCATGTAACCAGCTTGTAACTCATTTGCTAAGCAACCAACAGGAGCGGGCGCCAATTCAATTTACGGTCTAGTATTCAGAAAGGGCCCCTTAAAAGCTATTTCTTAGCTGGGATATAGCTCCCCCCTCCCCAGAGAAAGATGTTAAAATGACATCAGCTTTCCGGGCGAGCTTTCGTTTGTACCTCCCTGTTGAGACTTCGAGCCAGACGCCTTGATTCTTTGCCTTGGAAATTGTCACAATTAAGCCAACATCAACACGTGATAGCTATTGTAAGGGCCTCAATTAATTATCCTGGTCGACAATATAAAGGTATACTAATTTTCAGTTTACTGGTATGTTCGAACAACGCATTTAAGTAGTAATTCATTTCAAGATTGTTTGTAAATAAATAATAAAGATTCAGTTACTTTTTTGGACAAATATATATATATGACGGAAAAGACCACAAACTTCAGGTGCTGAAGGGCCTGATTTCTACGTGATTTCCACGTGTTCAGGGCCTGTGAGGTCGACATCCGCTGAAGAATTCCCAGTTTAATGCGTCCAATTTTATTACGTTTAGTTTGCGGATTGAAGACTGAAAACAGCAGAAATCGTATTCAGGTTAGATACGCAGCATAGGCCTGTTGTGTGATACACAGGACTGAGACGTTGTGTGAAAGATAAGCACGGTAAAAACGTTCGAAATGCCAGTGCATTTATCGACTGAGCGACGTCAGTAAGTGCCAACAGAGACCGTTATTAGAGATGGGCCTAATTAGCCGTTAGCCGATCATTGATCTGATCTTAGCTCTTGTCTGCTGCCGTATTAGAGAGATCCTAGTTTCGACGAAATAGACACTTTGCTAAAAAACTAGAAACTGATTCATAGTCAATCCACCTCAAATCGGCTTTCACCATGCAGCAAATTTGCTGTTACAACTATCACTATCATCATTATTATTATTACAAAAGGCGCTAATGTATATTGAAGACCAAAAGTTCAAAGCAATAGTTATTGGCTTCTTGCTCTAATAAAGGTGTTGCTATTGCTAATTTCAGTGCAGGGCGAATCAGTATAGCCAGCATATCTAAATCAGCAAGCGTCAACAAGCGACAAGAATCGTTTGTGTGATGCGAATGGGCGTCATTCGTACTATTAACGCTGACTATTTTGAATTCTACTAGATCTAATTCATTTCTCAATTATTTATTAGATAGGAGCAAACTTGTACCCGAAGATATCGCTTAAAGGCAAGTGGAGAGCATTTTCACACCGAATGTTTCGCAAAAGCTCTAGGCAACGCGAACCTGTAATGAACATGTTCTAGCTGAAGCAAAACGGAGTTTTCTGGCACTCTGGATCAAAAGCACGCTCTTTATTACCAAAATAATCGACATTTTGCGAAATGGCGTCAATATTAGCTCCGAATGTTTTCTTTTTAAGAAATGGCCTTGAGTAAACTTTCGAAAAGCCAAATAATGTTGACCAAGAACGTCATTCGGTTGGCAAAGATAGTAATTTCTTATATTTCGAAATTCAAACAAGGGGATTTTATTTCCAAAAAGCCACGATTTTTCGAGCCCTGCTTCTAACAGCTTGCGAAATTGCTGCCAACGCAGAAAATGTTGAAACGTGCTCTCTGCTTTGCAGATGCTATTCGCGTTACGTCAAATTTAAGAAATAGTATTTTTCTATCAAACGCATTTCACGATTCATTTGCTTGTTTCTTTCTTTCCCTCCACTGAGGCTAATCTTTAAAACCTGCTTTGTGCCGCAGAAATTCTGTCTTCGTTGAAGCATGGTGGGGCTCAAGCACAGAAAAATCGTTTCCATGTATAATTCATAAATAGAGCACATTGACTATTCAATGGTTGCATAGAGTGGCTCACCTGGGACTTGAAATTAGAGTGGGTGTGGTAGAGTGGGTGTGGGCCGAAATGCTGCAACACAAGTCAGGAAAAACATTCAGGGAAGGTGAGGTGTCCCGAACTCATTCATTCACGAGCGACAGCCTGTGCATTTTAATACACGCGACGACGACAGTAAAACGGATGGAAGTAAGGGGGTGTCAGCATCACGTGTCGATGCTTCTGCCGTGTTTGTACACTTTTAGGCTGACACTTTGTTAGGTCAGCATGTCGCTTAATGCCCTGATGCTGAAGTCAACTTGAGTGCCTTGAACGCCACACAATAACGAACAAACATCGTACACACACAAGGTATAACTATGACTATTGTCCGTCCTAACGCTGTTGGTCATCGGAAGGGGGTAAAGTCAGTCCTCTTCTCCGTCGGGAATAATACTGCCAATGCAGCAATACTTGTTCGTCAATGAACTTGACACAGGCCGGATACATGAGTTCTTTCCTGATCTCTTCATGCTGCAGGAGTTCAAGGAAGAACAAGCACTGTGGGTACCTGCGGGAAAGTCGAGAGCCAAAAAGATTATGCATTGTCACGTAGGATCTCGCAGATGATCCCGCAATCTCGAGGCAAATGGATATTTAGCATTAAGACAATGACACTTTCAATCAAACAGACAAAAATGATTAACTTTAAACCAAAACTAAAATATATCGGCGGGTCGTGTAATTTTGCTGCCCTCTATGGTACAAGTACGGTCGTTGACAACTCTCCCTTCAAAAGAATCAATTTTAAAATGCTGTGGCAAAAAATATTCTAAAAAGCATTTTCAGTTTTTTAGCAAAAACCCGTTTATGGCCTTCTTAGCAGCTCCCATTCTAGTGACGTAAGAAAGTGAAATTTTGGTCAAAGCTGATTTACGAAGAAATGGAAAGCACGGGTAGAAAAATCTGAAGCCGTGGTAACAAACTTGGATTCAGCACGTGACATCTCTTTGATTGGTTAGATTTTGGCACGGGAAAAGAGTTCCAATAAAAAGGCCTAAATGGTTTTTCAATGAGTATGATAAGAATGGACCGTGGTCTCCATCATGGGGAGAAAAGGTACTCAACTACTGGAAAACAGAAAAAACTTCGCACTTACTACCTCGAGTTTCCACGAGCAGTAAAGGTCACACACACAAGGCAATCGCCGCAAATTTACTTCCGGGTGCCTTAAATTCCAAAAATTCTCATAAGAAGTAGGAAATTTTAGAATGGGCTTACTTGAGGAAGACGGCGTATTGCGGATCTTTCCAATACAGCAAATACTTTAGGTAGTTCACAAAGGCTGCATCTTTAAAATATCCATTCTGGGCCAGAACTGCAAAACAAAATGTTTTATTTTACATATGCGTATGCAAGTCAGTGATTTCACCATTCTAACAATACTTTAAGATGGGCCTTTTCGTAGATGACTCTCTACAGGATGGCTACTCACTTGCATATCAATCAGCCATCAAAGACAGCGTTTTAGGTCTTATAGCGGTACTGCCATGACAGAAAGATTCCTAGTCACAACTCTTTTTTGAAGGCGCGCCATGTTTACGACCCTTAGACCCCGTTCACACGAGAAAGGAACGGGGCGGAACGGAACATTTTAGGAAATGTTCGCACAACACTAAAACGTCTTTGCTCCTTCGCACACACCGGTTAATCTCCTTTGAATGAAATAATAACACAAAATGGCGATGATGACAAACAAGATGTCAGATGGCAAAGAGAACAATGCAGATGAAAGTTTTAAATGGACATGTAGCAATGTACAGTTGTTGCCTGAACCCACGGGGACTTCAAAGCATCCGAGGCAACAAAGAACTGGGCGAAGAAAAGCTCAGATGATTATGTCTGCCTCTGCGTAACGTCATGTAATAAGTCCACAAAATGGAATGCAACGATTTTCACGAGAACTAAATCCTTCCATTCCGTTCGTTATTCGGATAACTTTTTAAAGTTGTCCGTTTATTGGAACAGAGCGGAACGCCTTTTATCGTTTTCGTGTGAATACTTGCAAAAAATTCTTTCTTTTCTGGGCCAGTCTATATCGTCCCGTTCCGCCCTCGTGTGAACAAGGCCTAAATGAAGATAGGTGGCAAAACATTTTAAAAACGCGCATTCTTTATTTGCCTCCTTTTTTATCCTTATGCGGCACAAAACTCGTACATTTCTTTAGGAAAGCTGTGTGTGGTACAGGTAAATGTAGTAAAGATGTGCGATATTCGCCACTGGAGACAGAACATGTAAACTACTAACACCAGATTCAATTGTAGAAACGTGTTTTAATAGGCGTAACATTGTAAAAGTAAGGAAACCTTGAATTATTTTGAAAAATTCGAGGGTCTCCATTACAAAACGGAGCCAGTGGTTGAGAACTTGATAAACCCCTACGATTTCTTTGGACATATCCTACCATTTTAGCGGCTTTAACAATAATCACATTTCACAGAGTCGAATGAACTGCTGATGACAAATCTGGTCAGAACAAGCTAAAGGTTCCAAGGAAGCGTGCAGCCACTATAATTCTGACAACGAAATGTGGCCAGAAATCTCCTGCGTAGAACAGGTGCAGCCAAAACATAACTATGACCAATTTGAAGAGCCCTCTATAAGCATATGAAATTCATTACATCCACACAAAAAGAGCTCTGATAATAACCGACGAAGAAAAAACTAAATTTAGTCCCAACTGTAATTGGAGCTGCAACTGTAGGGCTCTAAGCAACAGCACAGGGAGTCTGGATTACAAGTTTTTATGGTTATCTGCACACACTTTTCAGGTGAAACGAGATACAAAAATGCTTCTCAAAGCCATATTTTCAAGACTGAGTAGCCTGTTAATTGATAGTAATTTGTTGCTAACCAAGCTAAAGTAGTAGTTATTCTTCAATCATTTTTAGATCATGTAGTTGCATCATTTCGGTTTAGCAGCTGCTACCAATCCAGCAGGTAATTCTAGCTGCTACCTGTTGGCATCCAAAATGGGTTTTTGGAAGACATCAAAGATAAACCATTGATTTTCCAACTGAAATTCTGTTTCCTTTTGATTTTCTGCATCCCACACCCATTCTTTGATTAAGCTGACAAACCAATTGTGAAAAAGTTGACAAAAAAAGTTTAAAAAGAAAAGATTGGCAGATGCAGCTAGGAAGATCAAGCAGAAATCATAATAAGCTAACACAGATGTATACACAAAACAGAAAAAAATCTGCAAAAAATCTGACATTACCCTAAACAAAAACATTTTCAAGCTGGTTGTACAGGGGGCATGAGTATTTTTATCCCAGGTACTTCAAGACAGACAAATACTTGGGAATAACACACCCAAGGCTAGGTTTGCCCAGTTTGTCTGATGTTTAAAAGGCTGTCCACATGACATCAAAATCTTCATTACAAGTAGCCAACTTTAACCTTCTTTTTAACACAAAGTAGATTGTCTAGAAGCATTATTGGTTAAAAATTAATAATCAAAATTAAATCAAGTCAAAGGAACCAAACCAAAAACAATATGTTTTGTTTGGAAAATCAAAGTTAAAAAAAATAGACTCTAAATGCACTAACCATCTACTAAGAGAAAATAAAATATCATTTTCATTAAATTAAACATAAGCTTCCAGGCTCAGAAATTGAAGTGTGTGAGAAGCAGCTTCTGTGCACAATTCAAATCTTTTTTAAAACACAAAGGACAAATATCATAAATTTTAATGCTAATCTTTGAATAAACAAAAAACATAAGCTGGTAAGCATGAAAAGGCTTCACTAAATTTGTAAAAATTCCGACTCAAGGAGACCAAGTGTCTAGAGCTTCTCACCACTGAGACTCCAGAAAGTCTCTGGAGATTCAACTTCCTACTCCATTGTGCTTCTTAGATGAAGTAAATAGCTCACTTACATTCAGAGATAACCTAATATTTTGTACTAATTTTAAAAAATGATAAGGATGGTGCCCTCAGCAACCATAGTTCATGTCAAGTGTAGTGATGCAATATACAGTGATGCTTAATGTCAAGACCACTTTGAATGCCAAATCATAAAAATAAAACTGTACTATAAAAGTTTATCAGCATTAAACAACTAAGAAGGGTTGTTTCTTTTGAAAAAATTGATCCTTTTCTGAAACTAGCCTTTTTTTACAACAAAACATGAAAAAATTTCAAATAGTAGCAAATCAAAATATATTTTACCTAAAAAAAAATTCTAAAAATTGACATACCCCTGTAACCAAACAGAATTTTTTCTGAGATGTTGCATACGTTACTCATGAGCATCTAAAAGTTTGTTAAAATTTCTCAGATGATGGTGGTTTGTTAACTTGGCATGGTAAGACCTTATTTCAAAACGCTGTTGATAGAATTAAAAAAGAATGGCATAACAGGAGTTACTTACAATTCAAGTAATGTGGATTTGACAAGCATTGGATAAATTCTAACTCCACCTCGAATCTTCTTTTATTTTCTTCTTCTACAAAGAAACGTGGTAGGTTTTTACAATCAAAACTACAATGAAACTAGCATAAGCTTGAAAAGATAAGCTTACAATCTTGAATTAATGTTTTTGTCCTCTTTTCGATTGTTGTCTCGCTTCTTTTTTAGCAAAACTATACTTCTGCTTTGTATTTTTAGCTGACAAGAACAACCCAGAAAGAAATTCATCAAGCGAAATTCAATCGTACACACATGGCGACTAAACTTGCCAGTAGGATCCTCTGTTAAATGCATTCGCAAGATGGAATCAAAATAGTTGCTCTTACCCTCTTGCCTTCTTGCTATAGGCTCCATAATTTCGTTTTATATGTTAAATATGACACATTTTCAAATATTCTCCTATCAATGCAAAATGTGTTCTGAAACTAACAGACATTGCTTTCGCGCCACTCTATTAATTTTGCCTCTTTATCAAATTAAACCTCCTTTTCACTTTCCATCTTGAAGCCCCAACCTGCCCTGGCAATTCACATTCCCTTGAGAGAATTTCGGGTCTTGTGTTGTTCTTTGCTTCCCGTTGCATAGTCAGCAAGATTTATCAGTAGTTGCTGCATACTTCTTCTTGGGCTTTTAAATAAAGTTTTGCATATTTTCAAGTGAAATGATAGGTGCATCAAATTGTGGAGATGATTTGCTTGACAGTAGCATTTTAGATGTACCTACCTTGCCAAGAAAACGAGTAACTGTTCAATTTTTCTCCGTAATCATGTGCAAAGTCTTGTCAATTCTTATCAAGCTAGATCTTTTTACTTTCTTTTCTTTGCACTATTGAAAGTCAAACACATTAAACTTTCTATAAACTTTAAGAACGTCTGCTAATGAAAACTCTGTTCCTCATATTTGTTCGTATAGTCCGAACTCTGCATTCAATTACTATTTTAACCAGTGTGCCTATTGGATACGTTATTACCAATGCCAGAAACATGATCAAAAAGACAGCAATGTAACTTTAAGATGGTTTATTCTTTACGTTTCCAACTCAAGGTAATATACGGATATACAGCAATGAATTTCGGCAGATCCCATTATTTACAACCAGCTGCTGAGAGGACATTTGTAAGTACATTGATGACGTTTTCACGAATTGGTGTTGAAAACACATGGATTTGAAAATTCCATTTATGCCAAAGGGAAGCGTTTCATGCATTTTTGACAAGCATTGGTGTACGTTTTGCCACTAGAAGAAGTAGCCTTCAGGCAAATTTCACAAACTGGCAAATTTTTGGCGACCCTTGATAAGGAACAGGGTTATCAAAGCTTTACTTCCTTGTCGACGTCATTAATGTACGAGGACTACATAAGACAAAAAGGAAAAAGAGTATAAATATACTCAAAAGTTGCTAAAAAATAAATTAAAGTTAAGCAGTAGCATACAGCCTATTTCTGAAGTATAGTAGCCAAACTTATTACGAGTTTGGCAAGCAGCTTTGACGTAACAACCTTATTTTGTCAAATGAACCTTGACCACAACTACAATCCTGGGCAAAAGTTAGGGGACATTTGCTGTTATAATTATTTGTTGCAAAAGCATCAAACCCCCTGCCCCCAATATCAATGTTGATGTTGAATTTTTAGGTTTTCTGGCTTCCACAATCAACTGCCATTACCCACCACCAACATTGACATTGGAGGGGGGGGAGGGGCATACTACTGGTTTTGAGGGCAATTACGCAGAAAATCACTTAAAAAGTAATTGTGTCTGAACCTTTTGTCCAGGATTGTAGCTATATATCTACTAACAAATAACAACATAAAACTTCATTACGTAGCCAATTGTAACTGATCCATTAATGAAAAAATATGAGCAGCTTTAATTTGCGACGTACCTCAGATTACTTTTGAAACGCAATACTTATTTGATTTAAAGACGTTAGCCACCAAATTGCATGAATTTAGCTTTGTTTTTGCTAACAATAAGATTCGGGGTTAGAATTTAGATTGGAAACTCTGTTCGTTTTGCCATGCAAATGCTACGAAAAAGTCATTCCTGGAGTACTCAAACTCTAGCGAAAGTTTTACCTTACATAAGAGGGGTAACTACCACCATGCTATAGAGGGGTAGTACTCTATTGGGCTTAGTATCATATCCAAATGAGTAGTTCAGTGACGTAGCAGCGCTGCAGTCCCAATATTCATCCAATCTCCCCCATTCGGAAGCTCTTCAACCAGGAGAAGAAAGACCCTAGTCAAAGGCTTTTAGGGCCACAAGACATACTTGGTGTATATCGGAGCTAGAATATATTTACATATCCTTTCTCCTGCCACTTTCGCGCTATGTCACCGCTTTTATCAGCTGGCTCTGCACCCTTTTTTGTCCTTGAAAATATTGAGAGACCTGTACAACATGTTTGCAATACTTTCTGATCAGCTACAAGTTTGACCCGAGAACATTTGTCTACTCTGCATCGCACCAAAACACCACTAACATTGGTCTACAATTAGTCCACCTTTTAAACCAAAAACCGCTCCCCTGGCTCCACGCAAATTGCAAATTCTTATGTTTTGATTAAAGATCAGGAGCGAGGTTGCTTGTGAGAAAAGTGGCATTTAACGCGTATGTAGTAATGTTACCAGAGCCATACCAATCTGGCAGTGCAGCTTAGAGAGGCTACAGCAAACATTTGAAGAGAGGATGTAATATAGTGTTAGTCTGTATTGATAAAAGTACTGTTGTGGTTGTCATGGTGATGCGATGCAGTGTAAACAAGGTTTACGGGTAAATGAAAATGTCATACTCCTAGAGATGACGTCCTAAAGTTTAAAGACAAAACTTATCGACTTGTTAATTGGGTTAGCAATAGCCTTGCGTAATACCAGCGCAGCTACAGCAGCGAATTTATCTACGATATCTATGCACAATATTTGTCCATTTTCCTGTGGAATAGGTCAATGAAGCTACCACACGTCCCCTGCGGGGGCCATCTGAGCCGTAGTCAGAAGCGTCTGGCCTGCGTTGTACTGTGCGAGGGCGCTGTTCGCCTCATGAGACAGCGACTCGACGAAGGAGAATGTGCCGCTGTGGCTCATGTCCATTGCAGGGAATTCGCTCTTTATCAGCGACTGGTCCAAAAAGCTGCGATTTATCATGCCCAGCTGAAATGTGAGTCGATTTCCGTTGAAGTCCTCGACAGGAGAATGAACCATGTGGCTTGGAGCGACTACGAATAAGACAGAGAGCGAATGTAATAATCAGAAATTAGAAATAAAAATGTTCATCTAAACTTAGTTTTACATTGAAATCTTCTGTGGTGTAACATACATGCTATTGCATCTTATACACCAATGTCATCAATGACAGGTTGTCATTTAATGGGTGTCGTCATTGAACACGGAGTAGATAATTTTCCTGGGACCCGTTCAATGACGGTTGCACGCAGAATAGGGTTTTGAATGTACGAAAATGCACGTACATTCAAGTCCGGTAATCATAGCACCCTTGGAAGGCTGGGTTGTATTTCCAGCATTCGAGGTACAAACTCATGCAAGTCGGCCCATAATGATGTGCGTTTCTAATGGTATACGCCTACTGCGAAACCTAATCAAGAAATAATAAGATTGGAAGTTGAGGGTTCGCTCACTCGGACATTCCAATGCAATCGCTTCCCAATTAGCATGCTTCAAAAGAACTAGCTGATAAAAAGAGAAACCAAGATAGCTCTTGATTCCGTTTAGTGCACGTGGGTCAGTGGAAAGTGTAACCTGACTTATGGAGTGTGAGGGGTAACTTTGGTAGCTTTTGGTAGGCAATGGGACGATGCACACCCTGGACATTTTTCAGACCAAACACCCTATAAGCGTCACCTATACAATGGCCCATTTTCAAATCGAGGTACTCTGGGTAATCTAGTCTTCAACGTGGAAAGGTGATCACTGACCGCAATTGGTCATTTTAGGTCCTTCAAGAAAGTGTCAAATTCATGTCGATTATCATCATCATGGAATGATGTGAAAATTCAAAATCTGCAAGCATTCATTAACGCCTTTTTGTCATGTCCTTGGCATATCATCGCTCATTTTCTCTCCTACGCTATCACAAGCTACCCTTTTCCACTAAACACAAGCTGTTGTAAAGATGATCTAAGTCGTGTTAATTCTTTAGCTCGGTTTAGCTCTCGATTCATCTAAGTAAATAGGGAGAGGGATATCATAGGAAACAGCCTTGTTCATAAAGATTGGCGCGTAAAGACTCTAAATGAACATACAGGGCAACAAACAAGAAGCAAGTAGGAGTTATAATGGACGGAAATGTGTTTTAGGGAGCCCAGCATGTCTTTCTTGAGGTCATTTTAATGGACACTTGAAGCTATTAGGGCGGTGCAAGGTAACCTTATTAAAGCCCATATGGGCGACGGCTAAGCAGAAACGCACGTAGGGGGCAACTCGGCTATTCTAATGAACTCAGTATGAAAGATATGGATGAAATTAGGATTTTACGGTGACTTACAGATCTGAAGCGATTTTTGTTGCTGCAAAGCTGATCAAAAGATGACAAAAGACTACAAGATAACACGGCGATAAATCACTTATAATATTCCTCTATTCTTGTGATCTCTTTTGGATTACGATAGTGGTTACATATGCAGCGAATTCAAAACGGTTTTGGGTCGACATTTCACGAAACAATGCCAAGTTTGCAAATGCCAGACTTTTGTCTGGCAAAGACTTTCTAGTTTTTGTGCGATTAGTAGATTGTTCTGTTAGTAAGGACACGTTTGTCATTGAAGATATCATATCATAAAGCAGTAAAAGCAGTTTGCTTAGAAGAAAGACAGTTCGCTAATATAAGACCGTGTCGTGTTGAAAAGAAGGGAAAGTAGTCCCTTTAATGTTCTAATGTAGCATCTTACTTTGTTTCATTATTTGGTACTTGAAGAATAAATACTGTTTATTTGTGCAAAATCGGCCAACCTAAACGGATGTTTAAAAAAGTCTTGTAGAATCGTGAGACCTCAGAACTGATTTTTCCCCTGTTGACGTCACGAATGAAGCGAATGTTCAAACTTGGGTCATTGTCAGAGTCTTGGGCCTGGCTTTCAAATCCATTATGCAGACTGTTTAGGGGGCACCCGGGTGTCAGGGGAGTTTGTTCTTAAAAGTTCTGGGACTTGGATGAAATATAGCAAAAATTTTATATTGTCTCCTGCCGACTACCGTACTTGCAACAAGTGACTCATCATTGCTTTTTCTATTTCTGTTTTACTGACAAACCCTGTAAGCTAACTGACCATTTTTACGCCGTACTTAAAGTCCCATCAAATATTCAGTTATGTAAGAACTTAGAAGAAGGGGATTGGAAATGAAGGAAACTGTGTTATGAGTTTTTGCAAGCCTTTTAAACGGTATTGCTTAATTTTGAAATGTGCATTGGCAGAGGTGCATTGCACTAGGACATGGCATATCTTATGGAGTCATTGGTTCACTTGTACACTGCCTTTTACTTCTCTAGTTCACCTCAAATGGGTACCGGTTTATGGCGAAGTGTTCTGATAACAACTCCTCAAAAGCAGTGTGCAGAAGTTTGTAATTTCAGAATACGTAGTCCGTCCAACTTTCACCAGACCGATCTATGGACACAACAATATGGGACTCTTTCCAATTGCCAAACAACAGCTGGCAAACATGAGCTTTTGCAGCAAAGAAAATTTTTGCAAAGTTGAAAAATAAGAGGAAGTTCTATGTCTAGCATAGGGCGTGTGTGGGGATTATGAATTGCAAAACTGTTAAGGACGCCTGAAGGCTTGGTTCTGAAAGCACAAGCGTCAGTAGGTGATGCTCTATGCAGGTGGTATATGCTAGCTTACCACGCACTCTGGCTATCTGGCGATAAGTCTGGCATGTTGCTGTGCAAGAAGTGTCTCTTCGCCTAGTTAATCAGTGGCCTACGCATCATCTAATTCTGTAGGATAAAACATTGTTTGGAGACAGCAAGGCTGGAAATTTAAAAACACTAGGCAATTTTTTACTTCATAGGTCCGGCTACTTAGTACAGCCTGTCTCATACATTGAGATGTCTGTCCGGGAAATGCATAGTCCGCAGGCAGATTTTTCAAGAAAGTGAAATAGTGAAGAAAGGCCTACCTTGGTGAAATAACTGGTAGGACGTCGGAATGCTCTCTGGCGAAGAGCCATCCAAACTTTCTCTTTCCTGCCTGGCTTCGTGTTTATTTCCACGGCCTGCCGCTCTTCGGCCGCCCAACACCGAAAGTTGCTTCATTCGCCTTTCCTTTGAGCGCCGATTCTGAAACCAGACCTGAATGACACGCATGTTTAGGCCCGTTTCTTGGGCCAGCTTCTCGCGTATGTGTCTTGACGGCTTAGGGGTCGCTGCGAACGCCTGCTTCAGCGTCTCCAGCTGCTTCGCCTTGATGGTGGTCCTAGGCCCTCGCCGTTTGCAGTTCGCGCCATCCTCGTCGTCGCTTCCATTTGAAGTTGTCGTCTTGTCCTCGCTTTCATCGGAGACAGGCGATGACTCTGAAAATTTTGAAAAGATGCTGAGGTCAATTTCTCTTTCGTCGAAAAAATGACTTTTTTAATAATGCTAAATCATGGAAGAAGGGTCGAAAATGCTAATTGGGTTTAGCATGCGAGTCTTTTCTTTATAACGGGCAAGTGCCCAAAAAGAAAATAGAGCGGGGTTGGCAAGCGTAATGGTAGGAAGGTCTGAGAGATGTCTCGGAAATTTAGGCCTCCTGTCGACAAGCCAGCTTCGATGCTAAGAAGGCAAGAGTTATAAACGTCCTTTTGCGGTATATAAACCATCAAGTGATCTGAAATGTTGAAATTACGTGGTGTCGTTGCTAGTGCTATTTGAAAGGCTTTGCAGTGCCTTTTTTAATTCACGTAAATTGCTGTTTACACCGATGAAAATTCACGAATTCTCTTTTGATTCATGTTCGCTCAGTTTAGACTTGTATCAGAGAGCTCGTATAATAATTGTATCGATTTTTGGCCTGGATTGCTAAATGCTGACTTCAAATCACTGCAAATGTCAACTTTGGCTCAATGTAATTGTAAAACTTCCATTATTGTAAATATTAGCTTCTATTCAATGCGAATATGAACTTTTATTGACTGTAAATATCAACTTTGTGTCACTGTTGATATCAGACTTTGGCTCATTGTAAGTACTAGTATTAGCTCTTTGGAAGTGCAAATTGAAACCCGCTGACGCAAAAACTCAGCTACCACTGGTGATTTTTCCCGCTTCGTGCTATGACTTTTGGCTTAGTCAAAGACATACATTCGGCCTATTCTCAAGGTAATGAACATACAAGAGTGGGCAGTTTTTTTGAAACTGGAATGCAATTCAACTTCTGATGAATAAAAAAGACCAACGAATGTAACTTGATACCGAGGCAGAAACTCGATTACGCAATAACCAATTACATTAGCGGTAATGCTTCTGTTTCTACTGTCTATTGCACGGGAATCTCCAGTAAGAGGTTGCCAGCGGTGATATGGGAATACAAAGCTCCATTTTACGGCTGCAGGTAGCTTGTGCAGAGTAAAATGTCTCGATGCACAATTGCAGTTGGCGCGGACAGTGCAAAGCGCACGGATTAGAGTTTGGGATGTCACTTAAGGCTCTTAGGCGTACGTGAACATGGAGAGCATCAGAAAGCAATATGTTGGGCATGTGGTCAGAGAGGAAATCACAGCGGTGTCATATGTTGTCCAATTACGGTGATTGTCAAAGGCGACGGGCTCACCACTCCGTGACGCGAATGCACAGAGCGAAACATCTGTACAGCCCACTGACAATAAGGACTTATACATTGAAAGAAGCTCAATCCACACAACCTTCATTGAAAAGAGCTCGCTTATTTAGAGAGCTCCATGCGTGTTTCTTAGTATTAGGCAGAGGACGGTGCTTCGATAAATCCACTTGCTGTTGATTAATGTCGCAATGAATGTTTGATTAATTAATTGGAATAGCTGGCGAAAGCAGGCAAGCCAGCTCCAATTGTCTATGTACTAAATAGATTAATATTTGCAGGTAAAACTTGAATGGTTGGAAACAAAGTTACAATTATTAGCTATTGTACAGTGACAACCTTCAAATAATCCAACACGTTTTTTGCTGTGCTTGAAAACCAAAATTGAATGCAGAGCAAAAAGAAGCAAATAATCAACTCTGTGAGAAATCTCAAGAAATTTTATCAATCATTCTGTTATCTAGACCTTTTTGACCAAACTCTGATTGATCAAGTTTAGCATTAGCTAATAGTTAACTTAGCAAGCCAAAAGCAAGCAAGCCAGTTTAGATTTTTAAAAGGAAAATCATTGCTATGACTTTCATTATTATAATTAGAACTATCATTGTTGTGATTACCATCAAAACTATTGTTGTTGATATAAATATCATTTTTTTAAAACATTTATTGCTACTTTTAACAACTATCTGCAAATTCGACAACCCAATAAGAAGTAACTGACACATTTTGTCGAGGGTGATTTAATGTCATTCATTTTTTTACGAGAAAAACTAAACAATGTAGGGTTAGGTTCATTTGCCTGTGACCATATTTGTCCAGATCCAGTCTTGAAGGAGGGGATTAAGGTCTAGCCGTCCTTTTTGCAAACATACAAGCACATTAGGGTGCACAAATCCTCCTGGAAAACGTCTTTGTGCATTTGAAGTAAATCAGCACGCAAAAAAGGAGGGGGGGGGGGGTGCTCCCTTTGCAATACAGATCGTTCGTAGTAGCTTTACACCCAATGAACATCCAATGTCTTTGAAAATGGGAAAGTGTGAAATGCGTATGATCAAAGCGTCTCACCTGAAAAGGATATTTTCTTTCCTTCATCATAATCATCCTTGCAAACGAGTTGGTTGTCTTCCGTTCTGAAAAGCTGTTCCCCAGTGTTGATCTGGCGCTGGCATCGAGAACATGTCAGGCACGTGCTATGGAAGACTTGGTCATTGATGCGCCGAATCAGGTCTGTAGCAGTTATAAGATTGTTGCAACCAAAGCATCGAGTGCCGTATAATCTAAGATCGAAAGTAATGTCAGCGTTAGTTCAAGGAACAAATAGGTGAGGTAATTTGGTACTTTGGTCGCCAGTAGTCAAAGGCTGCCAAGGAATGCTCTGCAATTGGCTATAACTGCAAAAGGTTTAGGGAGAGGGAAGGCGTAACACGTAAAAAGTTTAATTAGTCAACTACTATTTATTTGGGGTAAAGAGAACATGCTATCAGCCGTTGCACAAATTAGGGTGGGATGCACTGTAAAATGCCAGGTGAAAGCAAAGTGAAGCAAAGAAAAGTACTAATTCTTGTAGATGGCACAGCCTTGTTAGAATCCAAAATTGCCTTTAGCACATCTATCCAAGCTTCATTCCGGGCAATATGTCAGATTACTCATTCATAATTAATAATAAACATGGTTCTTGTTTCAGGTTAAAAAATTTTGAAATGGACGTGTGCAGATATGACTGTAAGCATATTCTACTGTTTTAGTCAGCCTTGGGTAAAATGTTTCGAAAGATGGCATCTTACAACAAAAGCTTCGGCTTTCCACAAGTCTCTCTTTTCCAAAAATAGTTTCAACTACTTGTAATCAAGCAGGTATGATCAAGTCTATCGTAACGGTTCACTATTCAGCAAACGGGACAGTCTTCGCTCCTCTAAAAACCCTAATATAGAGGATTTAACGTAGCATTTAGGAAGCTTCAATGGAATTTTCTAGGTTCATGGAAAGTCTAGCTGTTTTGCTTACAATTGCTGAAGCTAACGGCGTTGAAGATAACATCAAAAAGGCCGCAGACGTGGCTCTCAAAGGCAGGTGCTTGCTAGGTAGATACTTGCTTCTAGCTCACTTCAAACGGGCGACTGGGTAAATTTCAAATCCACAAGGATTGCTTCCTAAAGGTTATGCCTTTGTAGAGCGGTTTTGCGACATACTGCATGACAGCCAGACCTAATCGATTGATTCAAGTGCTTTTTTATATTGGGTCGCTGTATTGATTGATAATCATAGCTCGATAAGATGAAATGTAAAAAGTTCAGATTACAAAGCAAAAAACTCCTTAAATTACTTAATTAACTTAAAGATCCCACTTCAAAGCGGAACTTTCAAACATGAAATGGCTCGAAACTCCAACACGCGCTAAAATAATCAGGTGATCTATCACTATGGACAGTACTTTTGATCATGAAGCAGAGTGGACTGAAAAACTGTGCAGAAATACGAAAAGTATTTTTAATGACGTATAGATGAGGTGCACTTTGAAGGGTGTTTTGCTTGCATAACACATCACTGGCCTTACGATATGTCAGTAGTTTGATATGATATGTTAGGGAGGGAAACGGAGTTTAGGATTATCACACTAGTACTCGAAAAGCTGATCACGGATTTAGTCGGCCAGTGAGCCAGAGGATGGGTATGTGACAAAAGGGCAAAAAAGGCTATTGAGACATACACGGGTCCCCTTTCCAAGAATTAGGGTTAGTAAGGAAATAGGAGTAGAAGGAAGAAGTATGGAGAAATTAGTCGACATGGTTCTGCATATCAAATGTTTTATTCAGTAGATCACTACAGAAATAAATTCTTTGAATGCTTCAAACAACAAAGAGAGTGGGTCAATCCTGCTGATTGGTTGCGCTACAAGCACCTGACAAGTGCTCTTGTTATTTTTACTCGTTGGCCATTACATACTGTCAGATATCAAGTTTCTTATCCAGAAGTCAAGAAGAAATCTGAGACTATATCGTCCTTATCAGAAGCGCATTTACTGTTCAAAATGATACGAATCTTAACACCGTATTGCCTCTAAGCTTAGATCGCAACGCCAGAAAGTCTAGCATTGAACATCTGAAATTTCTAATCTCAATTTTACTCGCTTAACAATAATGGCAACTCTTGATGTCACGTCCAAAGCAAATTAATCTTCGCACTCCTTGTGTTTCCCTCTAACAAAGTCAACATGTGTTACCGTTTCGAAATTCGTTTACAAGGACAATAATGTCTCCTAGGAAATCGTTAATATTTCATGACATTGATAAGAACGCCGTGCTTATGCATCGCAACCGCTGATGAGGCTCGGCTCAAAGATAGCAATCCTGGCATCAGATTATTCGTCTGGTCTCATCTCTGGAATGCAAAGGCATTGACAATAGACCAGAACAATATCCCCTTCATATCAACATAAAGAGATACCCTGCATATGCAACTGTGGGGGTGTCTTCGATAGAGGAATGATATTCTCGTCTTGGCCTTGAAATCGAAATATCACTTCTGACTGCTCAAAGCAGGCGTGCGATTATTTCAGTGGAAACTCAAAACGACTCGTTGCCAAGAGATACATTGGTGACATGGGAGCACATGAAAGATCTCCGTTCGTTTCAGCATTGACTAGGGATGAACGTTCTTATGTCGTTTGCGTAATCACTTTAAAGGTCATGCAACCTCTCTTTCACTGAAACAATACGAAACTACTGGGAGTGTTTATCAATGTAGACGTGTTGCCACCATATCGAAAGAGGCAGGCAATAAAAGATGCAGTTTGTCTGTCATTTCATACATTTACTAAAATGCTGTGTAGGAAATTGTGGTGCATTGCTAATCTTTTTCCCGAATTGAGCCAAGAATTTTATCAGAATTCAATGCTGTTTTTGAAATAAGTAAGCATCCGAAGGTTAGGTAGCAAAGAATCTGATTGTTTTACCTTTGCTTTAAGGTGCATAAACTCCAAGTAGACAGATGCTCAAGTGAATGGCAAAAATGCCACCTCAAGCGATAGTCTCAATGTTAGGTTTTCTGAGTGAAATGATGAGCGGAAGCCCCAGTAGGCGGATTTGAATAAAGGTAGTGATAATCGCAACTGCAGATAAGGTTAATTGTGAATAATTTAATTTGACGAATGATTGTCAATTCTCCAACATCAGCGCTGGAAAATGATGGAGCACAAGACCTCCTTAAGAATGCATGTTATGCCTTTCCACCAATGTGACTCCTATTCGAAAGTTGGCAGCTCTAACAAAACTAGCGCATACTGTCCCTTGAATTTCCTGCAACAATGGTAATAGTGATGGTAGCTGCGATTGAGATTGGCAACACTAAAATCAAGCTTTGAGAACCATGTCAAACAACATTGATACAGGGGGCAATAGCAACTCCGTTGAAACTGTGCAGGGGTTAGGGGCTTTGCGCTTTCTGTAGGGGTCGTACCACGAGGAAAAACGCTCTACACATGGTACAAGCCCTGTTGCATGGGATAGTGTTTTGCAAACGTTACGTTTATTTAAAGGTCGGTTGTGCCATTGTGATAAGAAATTTCTTCGATGGCGCCTGAGGGTCAAACCACCACGGTTTTCCATTTGTCCTAATTATCATAACCATCTTTAATCGCGTTTTGAAAATCAAGATTAACAGCATTACGGGTCAATTACGGACATGGATAAGTTACTTTCCAAAACCGAGCATTTTAACTGAAATTCGCTAAAGTGGAAGGGGACCGTAAGAGACACTTTATAAATCGTCATTATATAAGAGACAAGCACTTGCAGAATAAAAGTGTTTGTCGCAACTCGGAATGCTGTCTTTCAGGCCAGATCTCACCGCAAAGAAACTACTAGGCATCTCTACACCCATCGCTGTGCACATAATGACCTTTTCTCCTTTTGAATAAGATAATTGGCAGTGCTCCTTATCTAAACCTTTATCTACGTGTTTAAAGATTAGGGGTCTTGAATCTAGGCCAATATCTAAAGCCGGCAAAACTTGCCTTGAAGTTCCCACAGGTATAACGAGAGGCACGTCAATATTTAGTCTTGTATAATGGGTTGAAAAGGCTTTGTGATAAGTTGGAGAATATGCAATTGGACGTCTAGAGACAATAAAGGAGGTTACTGAAGTGAAGCCATCAAAAATTTCCGCCTTACAGGCATCGCAGCATTGACAGAAATGCTCAGAGAATTGCACTCCAAAGATGAGGAAAACAGTGACAACAAGGCCGACAAGAAAAATTGAAGATTCAGTTTGCGATTCCAACGAACCCAAAAACAGGAAAGAAAAACCTTGGAGAAGGCCATGAGATTCCCAAAACAAAGAAAGCAGAGATCGAAACTGGAGATGCACTTGTCCTGCCAGAGTCCACGATGACAAGCATCATCGTGCGACAAATGAATATCCACGCGTGTCCCATTTTTAGCAACGATTACCCGTCTATAAATGGCTTCAATGTGTGGTTAGATAGTGAATAAGGTCATCAAACGAACTTTAGATCATCTACCAAACGGCAGCTGGTCTTAACTGCTCACAGCCCCTTGGAGTTGGTGGTGGGCTCACTCCTTAGTCTTGGAGGGAGCGTGTGAAAGGTCTTGGAGGGAGCGTGTGCAAAGTTCTAGTGTTGAATTTCCTTCTAATCGATAATATTATAGCAACTGTCATACAAACATTTTAGAGTCAAGCTCATCTTCCACTAGATGGCTTTGAACGACTTTCCATACACTGAAAATTGTCAGTCCATTTTCTGTTGCCAGTCTTTCTAACTTTCTGAGAGTTATTGCAAATTAAGTTGATAATGGTTCATTTGAACGACCTTTGTACCTAAATGAAAAACAAACGTCTAAATTTGGCATCGGGATCTGGCTGTCTGGTGTCTCTATAGGAATATAGGCAGTGTCAAAGTACATAGGTGACAGGCCACTTCCAGTCACCAAAAGCTGAGAGCCTGTCAATTCAATATTAACATATGTCAGTGCTTCAGTTGTATGCTTCTTCACAAACATTGTTCAAGTACTATTGAGCCAATGCTGTCAGAGTCCACCCTATATCAAGCGAGGTCCTTGTGAATGTGAAGAAAGACCTTGAACTTCTACTTGGCTTTCATAAGACTGCAATTACAAAGAGATTCCCAACGTAGACTAAGCTGTCTCAAAAGTGACAATTCTCAGTGATGCATTATGAATATCTTGGGTGGATTTGCCTTCTTTTCTCGCCTATTCATTTCAGTCTAAATGGTTTAGAGTTGAGTCGTTGAAAATGAAGAGACATCTAGTCAATGTGGCGCTCGTTGTTGCTTGGAAAAAGGAAATTGGAGAAAGACTGAAAAGCTGACCAAAGAAAATACAAGAAAGATATTAACAAACATTGATGAACTTAATAATAATTTGAAAAATTAGAATAAAGGAGGAGGAATGAGCAGACAAAGAAGGCGGCTGAAGTCAAACGTACTTCTTGCCTTGATGTCCACTAACAGCAAATGGCCAATGAAGGCTTCGTCCGTAAACACTTTGAATTTATGAGATTTGGTTGTCATCATAAACAGATTGTCAACGGTGTCTTTGGTGCAAAACCGAGTCAGACATTTGGGTTATACTCTTAAACATTTTCTAATGGTACCAACCTAGATTCGAAGACTCAGGTGAAAATGAAGGGAAATGTGTCTACGTCATTGAGAGACTGCTCAGGTAGGGAAAAGAACCTTCGTGAAGGCACTACATCCATTTCGTGAAACAATGTACTTTCTTCAACGACCGACTAGACAAATGCATCATCAAGAAATTGCATTGCCCTGTATTATCGTGCTTCATTGAAAAAAAGACAGAGAGACGGAAGCTTTGCGAAGGTGCAATCACTTGCAAGCGAGACCCTGAGAGAATGAACACGAAGCAGCTGCAACCAGCCTCGTGTAAACTTCAAAAAGACTAGCTGCCAGATAGCTACTGAAAATTAGCAAAATGCTATTCTCTTTGCACTAGACTCAAGCTGTCAAAAATATATCTTGTTATTGCGCACAATGCTGTAAACAGTGGATAGGTAGTGACAGCACACCACCTGCACCCAGAATGTTCATAGGTGGATTGAAAGGAAAGCCAGCAGCCGGTTGATTCATTGAAAACATTTTGAAAGCAGGCTCACCTGCGATGCTCAATTGACATAATAAAACAAAAGTTAGGAGCGAGAAATCAATGTTGCCTTCCCAACCATGCTTAGCCTCTCTTCATCAGCTCTATCAGTTATCTCCTTCTCTATAATGTTTACCTACGTTTGTTGGTTTGCTTAACATGCAAAAAATACCCAACTTCCCTGCAAACGAAGTCGAGTTAATCACTGCACTAAAGAGTATGTTAGCACGCATTATCTGTTGTTTGTAAAAGTGATTAACAAACAGTGATTAGATCTGGTGATAGACGCTGTAGACAAAGATTTCTAGATATTAGGGTTGTAATTTATGAAGAAGCGTTAATGTCTCCGATTAATCGGTCATTTTGTCGAATTAAAAATGATTGCTCGCATCTTCCCTTCAAATGTTTATTCAGATCATTAAAGCGATTTGAAACTACTTGCTAAGAGGATTCATTGATCTTCTTGATTGTTGCTGAAGATTCTTCAAAGCGATTACAATTCGTTTGTACAGGATGTTTTTATTGACTTAGCTTGTTTAGCTGTTACGCTATGACTGCTAACAGTTTGTATCGTCTTCAAATGTTATACATTGATCGAATCTCAAGAATTTCTCCCTACATTTGCCGGAAATTACCATAAAGAATCGTCATAAAGAAAACTGTCTCATATTGTTTATTCTGCAGTATAACTCGATCAATTTCGTAAAAGCATTTCACTTCCATTTGCGTCTTGGTGTTAGCGCTTACCTAAAGCTAGGCAGTAAGCAAAGCAATTGGTGGTCATTATCTTCGATGCCAGCATTAGTTGGCTATGACTTACAATTATCTATTTAAAGCAACTAGAGGGAGCGAATTGTTAAAGCAAAAAGTGTGCAGGCTATGACGCTACAGCTTAAGTCACCAGAAAGCATAGACTTGATTCATTTTTATCGACTTTCAAATCAATTGCGACCATTGTGGATGGAAAAATGAATTAATTTATAATTTTGCTGCTCTGCTGCCGCTTCTAAGTATCATAGCCCTCCCCCTTTAATGCTAATTTAAGGGAATTTTTAAAAACTTTTCTTCAATAAGAATCGTACGTTTCATGCTTTGAGGTTAAATGAATTAAAAAAACACTTGTTTATTTTATCCGTATTTTTAAGAAATGAGAACCATATTTAAACAGTGGCAAACTGCATCTAGAGAGGCGTGTGTACGAACAGTCAATAAGCCCCAGATTCCATTTAAAAAGGCAAATGCAGAACGAGTAACCTGCTGCAAGCAAAAATTACATGTCAGGGAAAAAATCACTGGTCCGAAAATGACGCGATAGTCATGTTTCCAGCAATGCGTGAATTTCAGTTTAATGAGGCACACGACTGTCAAAAATCTAGGTTTAAATTCGAAATAACAAAATACACTCAAGAGTTGTAAATTGAAATAAAGAAATTTCAGGTACCAACCGATCGAAATCATCCTTGCAATAAATTTGTTTGTTCTTGGAAAAACATTTGTCAGCCATGGTTTTTCGACACTCGGAGCATTTCACGCAGTCCACATGCCAAGTTCTCTCGAGCACTTTCGACAGGAACTGGTCTAGGATTGGCAACGAACAGCCACTGCAAACATTCGTCATAATGGTGCCTTGCTTGCGAACTGTCTGTACTTGGTGCATTCAACAGGATAAGCGTATCAGCAGCGAGCCAGCATCAATGTTTGTTGGTTGCAATAAGGTATCGCTATGTGTGAAGAACTAGTGTACTGACCTCCTCTCCAATCTGCGTCCGTCTACTACCACTGTGGAGCGCGCAGGTTGCACTGACACTAAATAGATTTTACGGATCGCGCTTCCAGTACTTCGTGCGAGGCTCTCTGACTTTTTAGGTGTCTCAGCAGGGAGCAATTTCGACATCTGCAAAAGGAGTGAGGCAAATACAAATCATTGCTAACGCAACCGCGGCTCTTAGCTGGGCAGCAGACGTTTTCCAAGTGTTGCTAAAAATCGTTTCATTTGTATTCAGCTTGACACGGGGTCGAATAATAGCGGAAATAGTTGTCTTTCTTCAGTATTGAGTGGAGAGAATCCTCTTGCATTGAGTGGAGAGGTCAATGTCTTCTAGGAGGCGAAAGAAGCGAGCTACAACTTGCCAATGTGCTTCTGGATATCTCCCTATCATTTACTCAATCTGCTGATGCTTTATACGACTGATAATAGCTCTTTTGTGTTTCTATAAAAGAGTTTTCATTTGTTTTCGCTCCTCACGATATAATTCACTTGCGTCATGCCTGAATGGGTCAAACAAAGTCATCGTTCTAAAGGAGTTTCAAGTCCACAAGTAAGACGGTTCGCATTGCCGATCAACAATGCTCATAAAACAGGCCTTTAAGCCTCTTCGAGATATTTACCTCATCAAAACGAGTGCCATTGATCATATCATTGATCATTGAATTAAATTTTTGGATATTTGGCATTTAATATTTCCAGAGAATATTTCCAAAAAATATTCTTCTTATAATTACCTGTCCGTGAATCACTAAGGTCACATTTTAAATATATCTCGAGTTTTTCCACCGGACGGGCAAGCAATCTAAAAACACATCATACTTGTTTGTCTGCTTAGTTTCAGAGTACTAAATATCAGAAAGCCGAAATAGTTTTACCATATCATCTATCATACATCCATTGGTTTCGTTTCAATTTGCTGAAAAATTAATAATAACGGTTCTCTTGACAAAGTGAACCCTGCTTTTAGAAAATTGGTCTAAAGAAACTTATTGCTTGTTTCCTTTGAGTGAAACAGTTTTTAGATTGACTACGTTATAGCATCTTCCTTCCCTTTACTCTAAAAGTACTGAAATTGAAGATATGGCAGTAAAGGGCATATGAAAAAGATGATTACAGATCACAGAAAGCCGTTAAAAACCTTCCTGAGACATATGCAATGTTGACCTACGTGCTGTCTATAAGCCCCTGGAAATCTCAAGGATCTCAGTGCCACTCAGGTCTAAAGAGATTCCCAGAAAAATCTAGTTCTGAAGCAGACCGCGTCACGTGGTGTTGCCTCTAGAGGGAGTTTCTGCCAGCCTGGACCCGACCATTGTCTAGCAACAAAAACACGCTCAAAAGATTTTATCCTTCTGGGAGCTTGGTTACCGCCACACCACGTGTATAAGGCGTTCTGTATGAAATGAAGACTGAGACGCTGAAAGTGAGGCTAAAAGCGACAGTGTTTCAGAGCCCCTTATTTCGTAGGTACGGTTACATACAGGAAATTCAGTAAAGTTCAGTTGTTTGGGAAATAGACAATGGTGTAGAAACGTAGTTTTGTCTGCTAAAACAAGTAACAATTAAGTTCAAGTTGATAAGGATTGTTTGCTTTCTAAATGCTGTGAACAATTTCAACAGCAATTTTCATGGCTTCTTAGATAAAATTAGGAAGGCAGACCTCAAATCGACCAAGCTCCTTCTAAGGGCTGTATTGAATCCTGAACTGGAAAACTCTTTAAAGGCAACTAATTTCAAGGGAACATTGCCTTCAAGGGGTGCAAAGACATTGGGGCTGATTAAGTAGGTAATGTAGGGAAGGGCGAATCAGGAGTTACTAAAAGATGAGCTGCCTTGATGCTAGGGGCTACACATAAATGCCTTCGTTGTTAAAGGTTAATCAGGTCACTTGATGAGGTGGGGTTGAACGTAGTATGCCAAAGTTAGATGACTTCTGGTAACGCTAAAAAGGAACGAATCGTCTTGACAACTTCAAGACAACGTCTTGAAGAGAAATGGACGAGTTGAAGGATTTTTCAAAAAACTTAGAAAAGGGATGTCCGAGGGCATCTCTGCGTCAAATGATTACAAACGGAATAATAGAGCAGATTATAAGCGTTAGCATAACTGGAACTGGCAGTCGTGGTAGTCGTCGACGATGAACCGAAGGCACATGTACGGCCCGCACCTGCGCGTGGCACGGCCTCCTTAAGAACCGTCTATTCAAAAAGCATTGGGTGAGAAACGCACCACTTTCGCGAGTAATCAAAGCATGTTTGTCTCAATTGCAGCTCTTATTCTAATTGAAAATCCTTTACGAACAACTACAAACAGGATTTTCCGTAGCTGTTGAGTTTAGGTGACAAATTTAGCGCTAAGAAATCCTTCTTACTACCTAAGCACGGAGCACAATTCTCTGCAGTTTCCTCCAACTGCGTGAAACAGTCCACGGTAGCTGCTCGCGTACAGCTTAAAGCAGAATTGCCATCTGGCATAAAGACATTCAAAACATATGCAGACAACCGGACCGCAGTATTCAAGAGAACTGTATTGACTATCCTTGCATCCAAAGGACCAGCGCAGTGTTAGTCCTAAAAGTCTAATTTGCTAAACTGCTTAACACAGGGACCTTTTCAATTGCTCTTATTGCCAAACATCTTATTCACTTTGCTAAGGTTGCGAGGTGCAGGCTGATTGTCAGTAAATGGTGGAACATTGGCCGCTACTTAGAAAAGCCGACCACGTGCAGTATGCTCGAATGTGCGCTAACACGTTGGGCGAGGTCTAGCCTTGTAAGTAATCCGATCTCGAAGCTCGAAGAATGACTGGCAACTACTCAGTTGCACTGTGTGCTCCTTGGTCCAATTGGCAGGCCTTAGATGCTTTTGCACCTCAATCAAATCGTAATCGAATAAGATAACTTGAAAGAGCCTTCCATTTCAAGAAGGAAACCGTAACCAAATGCACTTTGGAATCGCGCGAATTGTCAAAACGAGAATGACATCCTATTCTCTACGGAGAACCTATTAACAAAGCAAGTGATCAACAGAGACTGGGTGCTTCTATCAATAATTGCTCAGGAGGCTTTTACGGAGAATCTCCTGCAAGCTCGGAAGGATGCATGGTTCGGGCATGATAGATTCCGAAATCGAGAGCCGCTTCAAGTGTCGTGAAACCTTGCAAGCTAGAGGGACTTGAGGCCAATAGGCCTACAGAGCTGAGAGCCCTTTGGAGGAGGTGGATTAGCGTTGGCATGAGGGTGGCTATGAAGCCCTCCCCCGGAACCCCACTGTTCACCCTGTTTCAAGTCATTTTCGTACTTGCCAGAGAGATTTAAAGATGAACACGGGGGCTTATGTTGCTGTATAGCAGTGTCTCTAGCCGGACGTGAAAGAAGCAATCTAGGATGCAGCCAAGATACGGGGTCGTAAAATGAATTAGCAGCTTGGCATGATTTAGTTGCTAAAAACATGGCAATTTACTTGTCCGAAATATGATAACGCTAAATTTTATATCAATTAAAATCGGTGGGAGAGTGTGAAACAATGGTGACGTTGGGAGGTGAGAAATTCCCTCACGTTCGGTTCTTCCATAGTTGGTCAGTTGCACAAAAGAGTAGGTTGGCTGGTTTGTATAGAGACAATTGAAGCATAGTTGAAAAAGATAGTAGTTTGAAAAACCACTACTCATCTGATAGCCAGCTGATAAGAGCCAGACTACGCAGACAATGCAAGTCTACAGCCAATGAAGGACCCAGAATAGGACTGCGGATCATGGTCTGCACTGGGTCGCATGAGACAGAGTATAGCATTCCAGCGTGATTGCCTACCATGCTTCTTAATCAGGCATTCAATAGAGCCAAGAAATGGCATTGTGCCAATGTTTATTTTCCATGAGTTGGAATCCTAACTTTATTGATCTTCATTGTTTTTAAGCGCATTTAAAGACGGAATTACCAGTGGATTAGCCATGCAGAACTGTAATATGTCGCATTGGTGGAAGTAATGATCACGATTTGAACACTGAAAACAAATGGAATTAAGGTTTTGAAGGAAACAAACAGGGGCGTGCCGAAGTAGGGAGTGTTGGGGGGGGGAAGGGTCTGTCACACCACTTTTTATAGAAGCCGTCGGTAATTTTTTGCCAGTCGACAAAAGCTGAAACAACTATAACAGCGTGTCGATATTTCGGGAAAGAATCAGATTTGCACTTTTGTTATATCCAGCTTAGACACAAAGGAATCACTACGGTACTAGAGTGTAAAATTTGTGCGCTATGATTAACTATCTTTAATCAACCCTGTCGGTAAATTTCTCATGTTACAACCCCCCCCCCCCTCCCACTCGAAAGCCCTTCGACACGCCACTGGTAACAAATATTGTGCACTGTTTACAAATGTGTAGTAATGATAAAAGATAGCGTGGCCTTTCAAGCATACTTCTCTGCTGTAAAATATAAACTTCAAAAAATAAACTTAACTGTTATATTGCTCGTAGACAAGTAAAGTAAGGTTGTAACTATATTTGAAAATGGAACCTTATTAGAGGAAATCTACATGTAGCCTATGAAAGTTTTCTCTTTTTCGATGCAAAGAAGGTTTGCCAAATGAACTTTATGAAACAGGGAAAATCTTCATTTCCTTGGTTTATTTAGAAGTTGTAGGAATCTGCGACGCGAAGTCTTTAAGTCAGAAGAAATTAAAAAACCCCATCTACAAGACGCCTCTTAAGATTAATTGAAAATTATAGATGAATATTGTTGAAATTGTAAAGTTGGCATGATCTAGAAGTCCTTCTTCTCATCTAGAAAGCTGCAGATTTACCTGCTAAACAACAGTGAATTCAATAGGATGCCTGAAGAATGATTTGGAAGTTTGCCAGCAAAGCAAGGTTGCCATGGACTGGTGTGAAGTTATTACCAAACACGCACACGTCCAAAGGCATACATCGCAAACAAACCATGCATTGATGTCATTGAAAATATCCTGTTGCCAGAGCTTCCTATTTCGAAGCAACACCTGTGCCAGCATTTCGTATCCTTTTTGTCTATTCTCTCGTTTCTTTGCTGTTGATTAGAAGATTGGATTTTGGAAAGGAATCCACAAAACCATACCAGCCTCCAACCAGCTTTTTCTGCCCCCCATCAAGATTTGATCAAGGCTCTAACTCAATTGCAAATGCTTCATCAAATGAGAAAATTAATTTTTCATGCAGCACCTACGTTTCCTTGAGTATTGCACTATAAAGTATAAATGACAAATAATTCCATATATTTGGCAATTACTTGCAAAGAGGCAATAGGTTTTTGCTCGCATTTCACGTATAACAGATGCCAACTTTACGTGTCATACAGTTCAGGTAGAAAATGATTCCAAGATTTCGAAGCGTCTCTAGACATTGCTGAACAAAAATCCCCTCATACTTTCAAGTCGCACGTAACCAGACCTATTTTCCAAGCTTGATAAATTATGTTTGAAATGGAAGCACTCATAATGCTTAATTGAGAATTTTGCTTTAAAATTTTTAAAATGGATACTGCTTCCAAGTAAGGCATTTCGATTCAAGCAGAAACTGCTGTTGATATTTGATGAATGGAAGATTCAATTGTGAACATAAAAAAAGCTAATTAAAAGTGCTTATTTTGTCAAGACACAATCGTTTTAAGGAATTGATCACTTTGGTAAATTGTGCCAAATCAATTCAATTTTTAAAGGCATCCATCCACAGATTCGGACCAACCAACTGTATTGTATTTGGTTTTATTCTTTGAAACTAGCTATAACCCCAACCAATCATAGGCAGGCCATTAAATTCTTATATGTTGTTCTTTCTCAAGCATAAGTATGTCAGTCAATATCATAATAATGTATGTTATGCTTCAAGGTCGGATTTTCCAAGTTCAACAGCACCAAGGCCTTCTCAAAACATCAACCTTAAACCTATAAACATCAGCGCTGCATCCAGTTAGCAAGTCAAGAATGTAAAGTTACCAAAAGGGTAATAGTAGCAGACCAGTGTTCTTCCTTGCCTATGAAAAATAGATAAATGCTGTGCACATTAGAATTTCAGCATGGGCTGAAACCCCATCGACAATTTTAGACACATTACCATTTAGCGCCCCAACGGGAAAAAACTTCTTTTGTACTATACTGTGATTATAGAGAACGTTGAAGCTGTTTCTATTGTGCATTAAAAAATCTGTTATGACAATTTCTTTGTTCATCACGATTCGCAGGTTAAAAATAACCTTCCACCATACTTAATGAACATCAGGTATCATAATTGACCTTACTCCAAACTTTACCAAAGCCAACCCACTAAATGTATTGCATCTTCATCTATCTATTTGCATCCCTAGACAATATTCTTTGCTCTCTTTCATTTTAACAATTCTTCTTTAAAACGTTTGATGGAGAAGCGAAAGGATGCCAGTTACTTTCAGCGTACAGGCAATTAATGTTCAGGAAATAAATGTTTTTTCAGATAGGTCCAATCGACAGCCAATTTTCATTCTTGAGTAAATGGGGACTAAAGAAAAAGCGCCCAGCCGAATACTTGAATAATGTGCTTAAAAGCAAAGAGAAACATATCTAAAATTGTAATAAACTTTTGCTACATTGGGGGAATCCCGTGGGCACTCAGGGTGGGTGAGGAAATCCATTACGTTCCAAGCGGAGGAAGCAGATTAAATTTAGCAACTCATTGAGGCCGCAATAGCAAAATCAAAAATGTTTTTAGCTAGAGACGAAAGGCTTGTCCCACAGGAAAGGAATCAAAAACAAAGAAAAGACATAAAGAAAGTCAAAGTAGAAGAAATCAAAATAAAGCAAGCCAATCTATCACAAGTGAAGTAAACAGAAGACATGAAGCAGAGAAATCTAAATGTTTAGTGCTCAATGAAATGCTAAGCTAAGAAATGTAGCTAAACTTAATAAAGTAATATACAGTTAATTAAGATACGGGTTATGTAAAGAATAACAATGTCATGTCAATGCAATGTCAAATTGACTTTTTTTAAAAGCCGTTTGTTGATGCAAAATGTCTTCCACAAGAAGCCAAAGTTTTTAAGGAGCGATCTGAAATAGCAACTAGCAGCGCAGTACTTTCCAATGAATGTGTCCTTTTCTTGGTATTTGTAGAAATTAGATTTTATAGAGTTTAATAGCGAGCCTTGCTTCTGATAAATGGTACTTGGTGGCTTCACTGTAATAGTAAACAGGATCGGTTCAAACAAGGAGTCTTGGAAAAGACAATTCAAATATAAAAATAGCAGATATTGAAAGGATCATTTCAGTTCTCATTCGTAGATAATTTAAATAATGGGTTTCTAATAGTTGCTTAAGAAAGTCTGGATACAGACATACTTATATCGAGAAGAAACTGAATTAGGAAACCGGACAAGAGGAATTCTGCAGCAACGGAAAAGACTACTTGCTCGCTAGGCCAGATCCGTTTTAGCTGAAAGGAGTTCTTCAAGAACGAGATGAGAAGCGACCATATGGTGAGTTCTGTGGTGGTGAATTATTGATGGAGAGCAGTTGGCAAATTTATTGCAAGCTATTGATACGAAAAGGGCATCAGTGGGCGGACAGCAAGCCGAGTGCACAATGTAGGAGAATAATAGAACAAAGAGAGATCGACGTTGGCTAGCAACTGCACTAAAGCTGGTGGCGATACGGCTGTTTCGATGGGTTAGCTTCAACGCAGATTTCTTGATCCTCACGTCACTGGCCTTTCAAGTTTAGACAGCATGTATGAAGTGGGCTATGTATAGAATTGCGCTGGGGGATGGGAAGCACATGGAACATGCAAGATAATTTCGGAGTCAGAGTGCGTGCATTTCTGAATGCCGTTTATTCTCTAGTAATAGAGAAATTCAGACAATTTTTCATGGCTCAATCTTCGACCAAATTTGTTGTGCAATTGGTCCAATTAGCTGTGCTTTAACTTAAAAAGCCGATATTGACTTTCAGAATTTAACAAAATTCAGAATTATCATTTTCTATCCAAACTCTCCCCCCTCTCCCATGCGAAAAATTAATTTTCTTCGCTAAAATAAATGGTTGACAACGTAGAAAACCAAGCATACACGAATCTGTGTCAGCTTTTGCAAATTCAGCATTGCGTGCAGCATACTCAGAGGAACCAGCAAGTCTTTAATTGTCTCTTTTCTCAGCCACCCAATTTCATGCTCACTCAGTTTGGTTTTTGTTTAGTATGAATATTTGGAAGTTAACAGTATGGTGTGATTGACTCTCGAAGTCTAAATGGAAAGTGATCACTTGGAAATGGAAAGTCATACAGTTATACATATGGCTCGCCGCAGCTCGAGCCATAACGACGGAGCAGCGAGTGGAAAAAAAGGTTTTAAACCACGATGCCAAGAAAGATCTAAGATGAATTTTAGCTAGCAAATGTACAGATAAAAAGGAAAAATCTTTAAGATTCCCTAAGTTGTGATCAGACCATATAGTAGTTACTCTTCAACTGGCTTCAAGTTTCCAAAAATGGCTTCGAAACCCTACCTCGGTGTGTAGCCCTTCCCCCCTCCACTTTCAAACGGCTGTGCGGTACCTGATTCAAATGCAAAGTACACGCATTCGAGTTGAAAAGTGTATGCAATCAAGCCTAAGAGTACATTGAACTGAGTTAGAAAATTACACATCTCCATCAGGATCAATCTTTTCTTGGACTTCTCCTTAACAGGAGTAAGTTTATCTCCTTCGTACTGAATTTAAAAAAACACACACACTCGGGCTAAAATGCAGCCTATAGTGAGATTCAGGCCATAAATTCTGCACGTACAGTTTCTTGCTAAAATACGCTACCAATACTTGTTTATTATTGGTTGGCTATGCACTGGCTTTTTTCGTCATGTCTAAGGCCGTGGTGAAATTTTGCGAAAGAATGTATAGAAATGAGCACAATTTGCTTCAATGGCCAGATACTCAATTTATCCTGCATGTTCTGCAGCAAGAAAGTCTATATCCACGATTAAGATCTTTTTCAATTTTCAAGCTCAACAATGGTCCACAAGCACCTAAAGAAAAAATCGATTACGTCGCTTGTTCAAAGAAAGAGTTATTTCACTTGCATTCAAATTGGAGTTTGCATACTAACGGCATACTAAGTTCTTTTCTCTCTCTGTTTCGATTGTTTGTGTTGGCTGAACAGAGATGTTCGTGGCAAGAGTATGAAGTGTGGCAAATGTCGTTCATTTTGCACGTTGACGTTCTTTCCTAATCGTGTTCTTTACGACTAACGAAGCAAGCCAGTTTCCCAATTATCTGCCATGTGATATCATTAAGAACTTAAATAAATATAGCAGATAGCATGAAAGGTATTCATGGGGAGGGGAGGGAAAACTGGAAAGAGCACGTGGCTGCCATTTATCTCATTGCACGCTTTTGTCAATTAGAAAGTCAAGTACATAAATTTTCGCCAGATGTCAAATAAGCACAAAAATCTCTATCAAGATAAAAACCTTTTAGGTAAATAAAAGTTTATTGACCTGTCAAGGGCCCATGATAAGAATTTTGATGTTTGTCTGTCAGAATTCCTGCTACCCAAAGTAGTATTTATGGCTTTAATCCTAGATACAACGGGGCTTTTTAATGAGAGAGCCACCTCGTCCACAAGCTGCCCATAATGACAACCCATGCTATCCACATCGGGGCAAAAAGCCCTCCAAATGCAAAAACTGTTGTGTACGGGTGCAGGCACTTGAAGAGACTTGGTGAAATCATCCAAAAAGCTTTGCTGGGCTATTCAATAGATACGTACCGGTATCTTGTAACTTGATAAGAGGTATTCGAGTACCCTTGCATTGAGAAAACTAACATTGCGCGGAAAAGTAACGCAATCTACAAGGCAACAAGAGCGACAAACGTACCTGAGATGTCCTTGAGAAATTGATTGAGTTGAAGAAGGCCCTTGAGCAATTGTGAACTCGAAATCACGTTCTCATAGCCGAGCCATTTGACAAACATTTATTTCCACATAAGAATCTATAATGTGCCTTCGTTCGTCAGCTGCTGCACTGACCAAACAAAACGACTTCTTGTTGTTTGCTCAAAACATACAAACTGACAAAATTTAGCAGTTTCGCTTGCTATTTGCTTTCGGTTCGACGAGGAAAGGTCATCTCGATTGCCAAATGCTACAACACATATTTGAAGTACCAGCAACAATTAAAATCTTCAGTTCACTTTTCCAATAAGTCAAAGCTTTTACTAAATACCGTAGGCCTTCTTTTGTTGGATATCCTCCAGTTTCCCGGATAGCATTTATTGCCTTGAAAGAATTTCGAAACATCGCTGGTCTTTAATAAACATTATTTACTTTCAAGGAACGTGCTATGTCACTGACGTGCAATAGAAATCAGTTTAGGTATAATTTTTGAAACAGCAAGGAGCTCTATTAATGTGAAATACACGGCACATTATATTACGATTCCCCAGCACTATATAACGCCAGCGAGCTGCACAGAATTTCTTTAAATGTTAAAAAACAAAAGGAAGCAGAGGGTTCATTATTAAAGCCAGACACTTAATAGTGTTTCTTTGTTAAGAGTTCTATTTAATGGGGTATAATTGGAAGTTTATTTGCATCTTCTTGTATTACGGATTCAGACAAATCACACGTCAAACGCTAAATAAATTCTCAGTACAGATATCCTAGAGTTCCGGATAAACCCGGTTGTCTCTTCAGGCCTAGCCCGCTCTCGGGACCGAAACTATTCTGGAGTATTGACGTCATAGTTTCGCAACTGTTCAAAGCTCAATTCATAGTCAGATTTGTTGTTTGTATACTTGCGATGGTGCTGTGAATTATTAAACGGCAACATTGATTTATGACGCGGACACTAAGAGGCGTTTTAGCAGGCGACGAAAAACTAACAACAATGATAAAAAACAAAGCGATGAAGTGTTTGTCCGAAATTAAAACAGAAAGATGGAGGCAGTGTCAGCTGTCCTAACAGAATGGCTATTGATAATGATTGTGGGATCAACAATGAGCAACATGCAAATAGAAGTTGCTGCGAGCAATCTAATTACACATGACGTCATCAGATGAAGAGTCGCTCGGTGAACGGTGCTTGCAGATGCCGAAGCGACCATGCTTACGTGGCATTTTGACCGGCAGTATGTCGATGACTCTATCAAGTCGACGGCGCACGCCTGCCTGATCTTGCGAGGCTTCAGAATAACGACTGCAGAGAGTCGCCATTAATTTAGTGAGACATGCCATCTTCTAACGATGAACAAAAATACCCACATTGTCTTCAGTAAGAACTGTAATCGGCTTCGTGTAGGTTGTCGCGCGTCTGCAAATCAAATAACTTTCCAGCAGAGCTTCAAGTATCATGTCTGCAAAAGCTTCTTTAATTATGCTTAAGCATCGGTCTTCGCTGCAAGCTACTGTGAGCCCATTTACATAAGCTTCCCTTATATGCACAGGCAAGGCATATTTCAGTTGCTTGAAGGCGAGATGTTGCATAGAGACCTAATATAATCAAATTTCCCAGAGCTGTCTTTAAAACCAAAGACACATTTTGTGTGATCATATCGGTCTTTTCAGAAGATTCCTTGACTAAAACGCGCTGAGATCACCTTTCCATTATCAGACATAAAGTTGCTGAAAAACATGAGAAACTGTATTCTTTGGAATGGTAAAAGCATCGAGTCTCATCTTAGACGTTCTGAAAAAACATCAAAGTGGAAGCAGATACATGGGCCCAGCGCATCGAGGAAAAGCGCTTTCAGAATCAGAAGCTGATTCGCAATACCGAAGTTAGGTTTCTAGCAAGGCCTACTGCTGATGACATGTCACCGACCAGGAACTGTATTGCTCAATTTAATAGACAGGAGAATCAAGAGAAGGCGTCGAGCGATTTTACATAAGAGTGAGAGTACACTGTAAGTCAGCACGCTTCTTCAATGAGACAAAGGATCTCTGATGCTGTCAGATCTTCAAGCACAGCTCTACTGTCAGAAACATCGCTGTACTTTTGGCAGGCAAAGTCTCTTTGGAAACCTTGCAGTGAGCTGCAAAATTCAACTTTGGAATCAATGAGAGGGATCTAGATTCTACCTAACTGTAACGAAACTGCTGAGATTGACGACTGAGTTTCTGTAAACAGGACAAAAGCTCAGTGTCTGACTAGGTGCTGCTCTGCAAAACATGGAACTCTAGTTTGACTTGCACCCAGTCCACTTCAAACGCACAGCCTGTGCATATTGAATCTCCCAAGCTCCTATGGAGTAGGCCAAATACTTCGCAAAAGTAGTGCTTTATTTTGCAGTTCAAAGGCCGGCTTGCTATCACGGTCAGTATGGACACCAATAACATCCAGACAAAAGTCATGACATAGCTGAAGCAAAGCGTTCTGCTACAAGAAGACAACAACATATTTTAACGACAGCAGATGTGCAAGCTTAGGCCAGCTTAGCGTTCTCTAGGAGATTAGATGACCTACGCTGACAGCCTTTTCAGCCGGGTATAGGCGTGAACGAAACTTAAAATTAGATTCATTGTTCCATGATCTTTTTATGAAAATTCGATCAAGCAAATCCGCATAAATTCACGAGACATACTCCTCCTCGAGGGCTTCTCTTGGGCAGATTCGTGCGGCTTCTAAGTATCAACCTTCTTGCTATGGTTCTGCTAGAACTGTTTACGAGGCTTTGAATGAATGAAAATCAAAGCTTCAACATGGGAATGCAGTCGTAGGTAACGTAAACAAAGCAGGGCTCAATCTACAAAACTGCAGTCTGTCAAATTAGGCATTAACAAAACCACGCACTATATTTGCTTGTTGTCCATCTGTATAAAATGAGTTGCTAATCACGACCGGAGCACAAATCGTTTCTAAATCGATGAGCTATATTCAGCAAGCAATAAACGATGCTGCACCCAGAATTTCGGCTGAAAGTTTCATTTGAAAGCTGCTATCAAGGATCGTATGTCAAAAGTACGAATGAGAGGCATTAGTCTGTTCTAGCAGAGCTAAGAGAGATAAATTTGAAAAAATGTCACAAACTGACTTGTCCTTTTACAAACTTACTTTGAATGAATTAAAACTCCAAAATCTATATACATGAAATAATACATCGTTAACTGTTAGTTTCCGGAGATATCAAATGATGACAAAATAGATCATTCAATATGGGAATTTCTTAATCGATTTAGCTTTAACTTTTCCTTCAATACTCCCAATCTAATAAGGTGTGAAATGGCATGGAGACTCGCAAAACGATCTTTCTTAGCGAAATTATCGGTTTCCAGCCACCAAATCTAATTAGTGAACCTGGAAAATGGCAGCTTTACAACAAAATTAACAAAATTACAGGCAAGTTTTTTCAGTTACGGTGACTTTATACGACGGGCTTTGAAGGGAAACACTCAGAAGATAATCAACTTGTCTTGTTTATGTGAGGATTTTGTTCTGCCACTGCATTATGGACAACTGCTCATAGATGGCTTCGAAACCATCAGCTGCTTATTTCTTACTTACAGCCATTTCTCAAATGAAACTGAGCATTTGTCATATTGTGTTTTAGCAAGTACTTGGCAAAATAGATGTATAAAATAGAAATCTCTTGGGCAACGATAGGACTTCAATCACATTTTAAAAATTTCAACTTTTATTGAGAGTCCAAGGGAGCGAATGACAACTTAAAACAGTTACTTCCAGTACCATCATTATACATGCAGACACTCTGAACATAGACATACCAACATAAGTGACAGGGTGTCACCATGACAATGTATGAGATTGAACCCACCGCCTAAAATTGTAGTTAATTTCAATGTCTCCGCGGATCCTTCGCGCATCAACAGATCTACTATGTCAAGTCTGAAATCGAGGCTCAATGTTAGCCTCTTATTAACATTATTAACTGCTTTACGTTACACTCGTTCGAAACGCGCGTTTCTATACAACTTCGAAATGACAAAGAACAATTATTGACATTTAAAGAATCCTTGAAAAAAGGTCCTTACAATCAAACTAGAGTGCTTGCAAATAGTTCATTCTCCCTGAAAAACCTTTGTACAAGCGTCGTCAACAAGGCTCCCGCGAAAAAGACGAAAGTTATTCATTGCAAGCACTGAAGACCAGTTTAATCCAGAGTAGGCTTCTTTGGCGATGGCTAGGCAAAAACTAGCTATCGATGTATATGACGTCCATTCTAGAAAAAATCAAATGAAAATAAAGCATTGAAACTTGGCAGGAAAGGTGTAACAAGCCTGGCACAGGGTATCGTCAGAAACGAAAAAGGTAATGGAAATTGTTGTGAAAAGGCAGGTGAAAGTCCTTTAACCACTTCGACAATTTTTTTCATTCTGTAGAAATCAACTCTAACATCTGACACCAAACATGAAAGACACAAACACAATGGTCAAAAACACATAGGCAACGCCCTAATAACGTGCTACAATATACGGATGTACGTGTACAGGAGAACATATAAAATGATTCTCAAGACTCTATTGCCTAAAGTGAATATTATTGTACTACCGAAAGACGAACACATCTTATTTACGAAGTGAAACGTGCCAATGCAACCCAAAAGACCTTAACTGGCCCTGAAAAAAATAGCATAACACGGAGAGGCAATATGACCTGTCCCAGACAGCTGCTCGTTAGAAACCCCAGGCTCTCATTAGCATACACAAGAAGTTCCCACTAAATTATACATATTTCCAGTGAAATTTTCCTTCATAAGTGCTGTTGCATTTTTGATGCTAATTATTTTGACTTTGCCCTGCATCGTTGCAGCATGAAACGACCATTCATTTTTAATATTTCATATACATGTTTTATAAACGCTATTTTGAAGACAGAAATTAGATACACGTTTAATAGAAAACATACTCGTTCTCTGGATCAGAGTCATCATTGGACCTGTCATCAAGCCTCTTTTCTTGAGACCTATCCATCTAAAAGTCAAAAGAGATGTCTCAGCTAATGTGATTAGAGCTATCTCGCTTTCTTGGAACAGAGCTCTCAGGGCAGTTCAAGAGAATTATGATTATAAAAATGTCTTGGGAACTGCTAACCCTACCCCCATTATTAGCAACCCCTTACATCACCCCTCGAGGCAAAATTCTTGCAGAGCAGTGGAAAATAATAACTTAAATATCAAAGTCGAAAATTTATCCTCAACTCCTCGGTTGATTAATATCTACTTTTCTAAAGACTTTTTGAAACGATTATTCCTGCATAACATTTGCAGATGACCTTTAGAGTACAAAGGCTAGAAATAACTGCATTGCAATACTTTTTAAATTTTATGCCATTGATCATAGTCTATTGCAATATTTTGTAAAAAATTATGTACATGCTTGGCTGATTAAAATATTTGAGCAGCCATCACGAAATGCCTATTCAAAACACCCCTACTTCTTCAAGTTTCTTCAAAATTGTGTGGGCTTAGGCATGAACTATAGAATGTCGGATTTCTGCATTGCAATTTATATTTCATATCTAATATTTCATACATTACAAATTTGCTGTGATTGAATGTCATTGCATTCCATTCGATCGCGGCAGTAATGAAGTACTAAACAAACCTCTGACTTTCTCTGAGTTATTGTCCTCAGAAAAATGGCGTCACGTGGTACGTAAGGAACAACAGCCATGCTTGTATTTTCGAGTCTCCTAAGCAATAATCAGAAACTACGGTTAGGCGCTCTTCGAAAAAATGTTCAAGAGTAAAGAATTGGAGAAGGATTTCATTCTCTTAGAGATTAGCAAACAAAGTCTATCGAGCCAAGAAATCAGTCACAAAACAGGAAAATTGGCAACAGCTGCGTAACCCTAAGGCGCACAACTTTTGCGTAGCTTAAAAAGAATACTCACTCCATAGAAAGATTAAATCGAAAATACTTCACGACAGCTATTTCAAGCAAGCTAATTACATTGATGTATTGAGGTTTCGCTTCAACGTCCGAGCGGCAATCTTTAACCAAAGCCTAGGTACATACGGAATCAGTTACTTGAAAACATTCTGGGAAAGTCTCAGAGCTCGGTGAGAAAACTATCATTAAATTTGTAATTTAATAGACAGGTAAGGCCTTTGGTGAAACACTTCAAAGAAAATATCATGCATGCTATACAAGTAGTACCCAAATGGGTAATCAATACTTTGAGTGGGAGAAAGACTAAGTCGTCCAGAACTATTTTTCACAGAGGCAGGCGAAGCAGGATGCTAGTCCCATAGAGAGATGGTCGTAGTGCCTATCAGGTGGTCTATGAGAAAGAGCTAGTTTTCTGCAACGTTGTCGCTGAAGGAAGCTTGTACCCGCAAGGAAAAATAATCATTCTTACAAAAGAAGTTCACATGAGAACAATCCAATTAAACCTACGCCATGTCATTTAAAATGGAATCCGGGAGTATCGGACGCATGGTCTTGAACGTTTCTTGTAGATCAACATGTAGCTCGAAAACCGGATCAATACTAGAAAAGAATAAGAGAAGGAACGTAAGGCTCCGTGTTGAAAGTGGCTGATACTGTAACATGCAGACTGAAAAGCACAAGAATTTCACAGTTGCCATAAAGAAATAAATAAACATTGGAATTAAATAATAAGTCATCAGAAGAATACGACATTTTCGATACTATAAGAAGAGCTATATTGATTGGATAATTAACTGACTGGCGTACAACTCAATCAGTGAATGGCAAACTCTTCTCTCATTCTTTACTGTTTTTCATTGCTTACGTTTTAAGCGTTTAAATATATATATATATATATATATATATATATATATTCTAGATTGTTTTGTCTATTCTGATATAACAGTGCTCGATGTGCAAAAAGCACAGAGCAATAGATATAATAGAAGACAGGCTAGAAATGAGACATGTTCTCTGTTACTTCGATGATGTTGATGTTGATCAGACAGACTATGATGTTGACATTGTCTCCTAAATATTGAATTATATATATATGTGTGTGTGTGTTCTTTTTGGGTGGGGGGGGGGTGTTTTTTAATACTTCTAATAATACTAATATCAGTGCTGAGTACTTTAAAATGTTTCTCAAGATATCTATGAAAAAAAGAAAACAATTTTGAAACATAATTCGAATTAATAAATCAGTCATAAAACAATCAAATACAGCAATGTGTACAAAATTTGTTACAATGGAATAATTTACATTAAATGAAATTTTTTTCAGTTTTTGGAATTGATTACTGTACCTTTGCTCTCTAATGTCAGCATCTTCATCTATATCTGAATCATCTTCAAAGTCGCTATCATCATTTCTACAGAGAAATCATTCAAGGAATTGAAAAAAACAATATGGAATGAAAAATACCTTTTGAAACCAATTGTATTGAAAAAGGGGACAGTGAATAAAGCATAGCATTATGGCACAATGCTAAAGCTGCTTGTTCAAATGTGTAATAGACTCTCTCAGAACTTGGAAACTTAGGACCAAGCAGCTAAATTTTCAGCACCTATGTTTTACCCAAAACTTCAAAGTGCTTTTGATAAAAACTTTTACTCTAGCATTAAATGACAAACATATCAATATTAAACTGAACAGAAACCAAAACAAAACAATACTTACAGCTGTTTAACCGATCCCAAATTCAGGGGATTGTCAAGACTCAGATTTTGCATGCTCTCAGCCATTTTCTCTTCAGTTATGTGCTGTTTTATCACAGGTAATAGCATGCTGTGTTTTGGAAGAGATAAAAAATTTGTGTATATGAATTAAAAACTAATCACCAACAAGAACTTACATTATCACAAGAAATTTCCAGAAACCCACATATGAATGCTGGCTGTTACAAGGTATACATTATAAAGTTTAACTAGAAATAAAAAATACCTATCAAAATTCAATTTGATTATCTGAAATCACTTTATATCATCTAAAGGACCAAAAATATTAGCATAAGGTAGATAAAGCTCTAATCCTAGAAGGTTTATAGACATTATGAAAGAATGAAATGTATATTCATGGATAAAATGTCAAACTTTCAGCCAGGGGTGGAAAATTGTTCTTTCTTTCTGGGACTGCAGTTCAGAAAGCAAATATTTTCTGCACCGTAAACAAGCAGCACAGAAAAGAGTCATGTAAAGTTGCATCTTTTGAGCATTCAGAAGTACAGTGACTCAACCAGTTAGGAACTAGACATAATCACACCACATCTTCTTTGAAGAATAAAACAACAACTTGCACTAATATTTCAACCATCAATAGCTGTATGATAATTGATAGCTTTGTTCGGAACAAATTTCTATAGTTTGATATCACATAGTTTGCTCTGTTTTCTATCTATTCAATCATTGATTCAGTTAAGTGCTTCCCTATCTTACATGGTGCTACTTCTTAACTATCTTATGTTGTTGTAAATATGGGTTTGCTCTATAAAATGTCATCAAAGCTGGTCAAAGGTTGTTGCCTACTGCAGATCTTTAACAAAAGAGCTAATTACCTAGTGCAGAAGCAAAACTGAAACTGATTCTTTAATTTCTAAATCCTCAATCTGTCCAAAAGTTCTCTCGTGAACTTGAAACAGCTTGCAGTGTTTTGGCTCTAAATTTCTGGTATGGTTGCTTAATAATCGCTGACTGAATTTATTGACTTGATTTTATTTCTAATATCTTTCTTTCTGCTTTTGTTGATTCTTTCTGTCTGAAATTTTAGTACCTTTCTATATAAATTCTGATTTCTGCTTTTTTTATTTCTGGGAGCAAAAAATGGTTCTGTGGTCTGATTTCCACCCCTGCTTTCAGCAAAAATCAATAGCAGTTTAAGAAAAGATGAAGAATTTTCCAAACCTAGAATCATCTTCTGTCTTCCTTTTAAGACATTTACCAGGGTTGTATCTGAGAACATAAGTAAGTTAATCATTCAATTTGCAATTCAACTCTACTAAATACATAGGTAAAGTAATGCAACCCATACATATAAACTTTAAATTACAGTGATGTTGACATTTGCTTTTTGACATTTGATGCTGACAAGTCTAAATCATGACTCCAACTTTCAATGCAACTTTAAAATTTAGGAAAGTGAACATTTTGTGTAGCCAATCAACCAGCAAATGATCAATTTTTACTTAACTCAGAACTAGATAATTAATTTTCAATTTGTGCTTATATGCATACAATGTTGTTTGTGTTTTATGTTCTCTGCTTTGTTTCTATTTCTTTTATATGCAACAAGCAAACTTCAGTGATTTCCAAAAATTTCTATTGGAAGGCATTTAACAACTTCATTGGCAAAATTTTGTCAATCTAAGAGAGAATCATTTGCCAATGATGACCTAGGCACATTACATTGAAAAATATTCATAAAAAGGTGCAGATAACAACCAATTGACAAACCTGTTTCAAAGAGGCTCTAGTGACTTTTATGGGACTAAACTCAGACGGTACACACTACAACTAAGCTTCAAATAAGGATTCATAAATTGGTTGATGAAAACAAAAACAAAAATTCTGGAATAAATATGTTGCTCAAATGAATATTGACTAAGATGTTTTAATTTTTTGAAAACAAAAAGCAAAGAATGCTTCAGTATTGAAATTGACAACTCACGTAATAAAAGAGCAAAACACAGTTCAAGAAACTACAAGGTTATGTTAGGTTTGAAACATTATAGATATGTTTTGACAAATTGATTTATATAAAATATACAACTGGCATTGAAACATTTTGGTTTGTAAAACATGAATGTATTATTTGTGAATAGAGGCATCAAAATGTTGTTTGATTTGACTTACTGAAAACATGTTTACTTGAGATTTGTTTACGAGCAGTCTACCAGTGGTGAAATATGTTCTCACTAGAAAGACGAATACTATTTGCCAATCGATAATACTAGTTGGTCTGGTAAATCACAGAAAATCAACCATTTACAGAAAAAGTGCTATTTTCCTACCTGTAACAAACATCGCCATGGTAAGCAAATGGGGCGCCATATGCGAAATTATCACCAGCATAAACAATATCTCTGTTGGAGTATGAAGATGCTTTAGGTACAAGATTTGATGACTTGAATGATGAGGTTGAAGGCTTGGCAGACAGTTCCATTACATGCTTTTTCCCAAATATAGGTGCACAACGAGAAGCCAATGCCTGCCTTGGAATATCGGGCCTAGACATCGGCACCGAGATCGGGAGCTGTGAAGGACCAGAGCATAATAAACGTTCCATGCAGCTAGCACCAGCTTCTTGAGTGCCGTAAACATCCATTTCTACGACTTTTTTAAGCTTCTACTTTCTTGTTTTCACTAGTGAACCGCCATTAGAGTTTAAAGTAGCCTGTTTTCTGATCACCGAAACATTCGTCTATCGGTCGTTTTCGTTTTTGTTTTGTAGGAACCTGAATGCGAGGCTGACGCGTTTCCAGAATTTTCAAGAACACTTCCCGTCATAAATGATCAAAAAGATGCACTGATTTAATCGGATAAACAAGATAAATTCAAAAACACGATCAAGGGAAACTTAGTGACGCAGTCGGAATACATTTGAAAGCTAAATGAATGATTAAAAAATATTCTTGCTGAGATCTGAAGATGGTCAAAGTGTTTCCATTTAGGGGGCATTCTTTTCTTGCAAATATTGCTTCGACTCTGATCTCGTCGGAAACTTTATTGGCAAAGATGTTCAATTCCACCTGTTAAGAAACATACATTTCTTTCCAAATTTTGAGATTTTTGGCCTGGGATCTTTAATGGATCATTTCCCCTTACAAATAGAGTACAGAAGCTAGTCAAGAACAAGGATTTTGGTGCAAGAATAGCTTCAGGGCGCGATTGTTGAATAACATTTATATTACTTAGTTATTTATATTATGATTTGGATAAAAAACCAGACCACGTTACGAGGTAAGCAAGGGAAGGCTTATTGTGTCTAGCGTCAGGTAGAGGAAACCCCAGCAGAGGGTTCTTGCAGGAAAACGGTTAAGCTGGGTAGTTCTTTGATGCCAATACCACTTCTTAATAGAGTGATGCCCACCACTCGATGTGCGTGACACAGGACTCAAAACGTGGTAACTCTCCCTGGCATCATCCGTTGCTAGTATTTATTTTGATCAGAATCTCCTTCCGGAAATGAATTCTAAGAATTCCCCAATCGAGGCATTTGCAAAAGAAGGTCTCTGACGAGGCCATGGCATATAAGTCCCTGGTGTTTAGAGGGAATATATTAGTTCATCGCCTATCCAAGATAGAAACAAGTTGTACGTTTTTGAAGAAAAAAAACATCTTTGAGAGAAAGATGTCGACAGGCAAATCTGGACGAGCGTTACAGGAAATTGTAAAGCGCCTTGAAGATTTCGCTTCTAAAAAGTTGGCTGAGAAATGGGACAACGTGGGCCTTCTTGTTGAGCCCTCTGGCTCCCACATAGTCAAGAAAATTATCTTAACGAATGACCTTACGCAAAAAGTACTTGCTGAAGCCATCGAAAAGTCGGCTAACATGATAATCTCATACCACCCTCCCATATTTGTCCCTTTAAAACGACTCTCACAGAGTAACTGGAAGGAGCGGATTGTGGTGAAAGCTGCCGAGAATCGAATCGCAATTTATTCTCCTCATACCAGCTTCGACGCAATTAAAGATGGTGTGAATGACTGGCTTATTAGCTGTTTTGGCCCCGGTGATGTTCGACCGATAACTTCGTCAATTGATCCCTCTTGCTCTGCTGAAAAGCCAAACGGCTGCTTCAAAATAACATTCACATTCAAGTTGAATGGCAGAGATCCCAGTCACAGCATAAGCGAGTTGATGGGGAATATAGATGAATCAAAAGATATTGTAACTTATTTTGATTTCTTCGAGGAAGATAGGTATGTTGGTTTGTAATCAGATTTAGCTCATGCAAATGACAAAGAGGAAGTGGCCAAGGTTACTTTTGGGGGGTACTAGTATTGAAATAGATTTATTTTCATTCTCAAAGCATTATCATCTTTATGCATTTAATTTAATATTGAAAAATATGTTAGGGTTGAAAACTGCAACACTTATTTGGTCCAAAAGAAAACATTTAGAATGTATTCATTCAAGTTTAATTATTTGCATAAATTTTTGTCCCAATACTGGTGATCCCACTTCATTGCTTCATGATTGTACTTTTAATGTAATAATCAATTATTGTCATGTTTGATCAATTCATTGTTCAGAAAGGTCTTAGAAGTCTTCACACCTCCACTTGAAGCAGCCATTGCCAATGTATATAGCTTGGTGTTCAAAAGTGACATTGAGTTATTATGCTCAGAAGTCTCAAGGCTGGAGCAAGTGAGTGCAGGGTTACATCCATATCGAGTAAACTTGTTTCATAAACGCCTAGGAACATACTAACTAGGTCTTGTAACTTCTCAACCATTATATTAATAATACTTGCTATTTGCTGTTTTCTTTCAAAACTTGAAGTTTTTCAAATATACTTAGGATTTAACTATTTTGTTGGTATTTCCTCCTTTTGAGTGTTAGTTTTAAGCTATTTGTATATGAAATGTGAAAGAAATTCAAACTTTGCCCATCAAACAACCCTGGACTAAATATGCTTAGTTTAATCCTGGAGCTTTTAAATTTTGATATACTATAGTTCAATAACCTTAGGTTCAGGACCACATTTACAACTGTCAGGGCCCTGGGCCAAAAGCTGATGGGGCCCCTTAAAATATGGCAAAGTGGTTTGTGCCATGCTACTCAATTCATCAACACACTTTATATTGGTAACAAAATTTTGCTTGGGGCCCCATAAAATTAATAACTTTTGGGGTCCTGTGTCCAGTTGACCCATGGGTTAATGCTTCCCTGCTTTGATGAGCCTTAAAAAATGAAGTGAAGTGAATCAGTTTGATGATCCTTTGTTGTCTGACATTATTTTGCATCTGTGCGTCAATGCCTTGTCAGGTTTTCTGTTAAGGGTCTTTATATGCTTGAATCTTAGATGCCACTACCAAATTTTGGAATGGGGCGTACCATCCAGTTGAAAGAGCCTATACATATTCAGGAGGCAGTTAGAAAAATAAAGGATCACTTAGGAATTCAACATGTCAGACTTGCTTTGGCAAGGAAAGTGTCATCAGATACTGAGGTAAAAAATTGCATTGATCTGCTTTTCCTGTTATCTCTTTCTTTAGGATTTTGAAGTTTTAAAATGTATATTTGAATGGATTGCAGAAGTATTTTGGATGCATTGTAAAAGAAATTCAAATCTGAAACTTTTGAATTTATTTCTTGCCCTGAATCTGTTGTCTTTCTTTTGAACACAGCAAATCTAATCTGTTTAAGGTAAAAAGCATTGCAGTTTGTGCAGGTTCTGGAGGAAGTGTACTAAAGGGAGTTTCTGCAGATTTATATGTAACTGGAGAAATGTCTCATCATGAAGTGCTTCATGCAGCTGAGAGTGGCAAAAGTGTAATTCTCTGTGAGCATTCCAATACTGAGAGGGGATTTTTGAAGGCATTTCTACCAAAGATTTTTGGTTGGTTCAATGGAGATGTGGAGGTAGAAGTTTCTCAAGAAGATAAGGACCCATTAACCATTGTTTAACACCAATCTTTTTATTAAGGCCTTCACACTTTATAAATTTAAAATTTATAAAGACAGCAAATGGCAAACATTTTAGACATTGATGAAATGCAGTCGAAAAGAAAAATTTAGCGTTGCTTATACTGTGCTTACATTAAGAGTGTTTTACCATCCAAAGTTTAGAAATTTCTTTTATTAGAAGTATAGAAATCGTCTTTTTATCACTTTGAAAAACTTTGCATAATTTCTTTCTGCTGTTTTGATGAGTTGAATAATGAATATGTCAGATCACTTGTAACTCACGTTTGGTGAAGATTAACTTTTCTGATATTGAAAATAAGATGAAACAAACTTTCACGAAACGTTTACGTCCACCATCGCCAGAACCAGCACCACCAACAGCAGACGAGAATTTTTTGCCATACTCAAATTCTAGAGAAAGCAGTGACAGTTAAAACGAAACTGCCATGGCTTTCTCTTCATCGCAATCCACTGCCGTAGCCGATTCAAATTTATCTTCATCCAGCACCGCTGCTGTGTCATTTTTGATAACACGGAAACTCCTTGCCAACCTTTGCTAGCTTCCTATCCAAAGCGCAAAATGGGGGAGCAGGGAGGGGCAAAAATAGAAGCTTTAACAAAAGTTGGTTTCAAGTTTACAAATGGTTGAGTACAATCAAGATATGGATGCTTGTTTTTGCTATCCGTGGAGGCTGTTCTTCCCATGCCCTTCAGAGAAAACATTCACAGAGACCGGATTTCGTGATTGAAAGAATGCAAAGTCAACTGGCAACAAAAAAGGCTTTGCAAAACACCAGTAAACGCGGAATCACAATAAATCGCCATGGTACTGTGACCACAAAAAGTACGACGCAAGCGTGACCATCATGACGTTCCTTCATGCCGTCTAGCAAGTACCATCAAAGCAACAGAAATGGTACAAATTGCCGTCTTTCATGGTACAAAATATCTTGCTGACAACGGTTTGGCTTTTCGTGGGGATGCTGAAGGAAATATAGAAAATGGTGATGGCTAGTACCCGAGAACCTTTTTTCAGTTGCTTTCTCCTTTTGGGCCAAAGTGGAGCAGTATTCACCATCGACTTCCATAAAAAGCCAAGTATACTTCCCCAGAAATTCAGAATGCGATCATTTCAGTTTTGGCGGCACTTGTGAAACGCTCAATAGCTGAAGACATCAGAAGAGCAAAGCTTTACACAACCATGGCTGGTAACACCACAGACAAATCCGTCATGAAATTCAGGGCCCGGTTTTGCCGATTTCTGTCATCCAGTGGGGATACCAAAGAGCACTGCGTAAATATAAGAGGAATAGCTGATCGGTCGTCTGAAGGAGTATTCAACTGAATTACAGCCTCATTGAAAGATTTGAGCATTTCTCCGGATGGAATTGTCTCTCAGTCATATGATGGTGGTGCAAGTTTCATGGCTGAAGCATATACGGGGTTGCAAGCCCTAATTAGTAAATACTGCGAACGAGAGGTGCTCTACATACATTTCTTTCTGCACAAAATATCGTTAGTTGCAGTGCAAGTTATGTGAAACATTGAAGAAATGAATGAGTATTTTGGGATGGTTTCTTGCCTCTATAGCTTCTAAAGTGTTGTGATGTCTTAGATGCTTATGAGGGTTCAGCTTTAAAACGTCTGCGTGCAACACGTTGGTCCGGGCACTTTGAAAGCACAAACCACATCAATAGCGATTTTGGGGACATAATCCAAGCGCTAAAAATCGTCTCCAAATCAAGATCACGTAGTATACGAAGCGAAGACCGTAGCAATTGGATTGCTACATCAACTAGAAGGGAAAGAAGATAATGGGGTGTTCGTGTTTTTCAATTGCTTGCTGATGGACATTTTCACCCCAATGAACATGATTGTCAAACAATTTCAATCCTCAAATGAGAGCATAATTTCAGCCTTATCTTTTGTTTATGCATCAAGAGAAGATCTAAAAGAACGATGTAAAAATTTAACCAAGAATAAATACACAAGAATGGTTGCTGACTTTAGGAGTTCCACAAAGTACACAGAAGTCAGCAACGTTCAGCAAAGAAGGGCCCCTGTTCCAAGGCATTTTGATGTTTTTGTCATAAGCCCTGTCCACACTACACAAACTAACCCAGGTTCGCCCCAGGCTACATATAACCTAGGGTGAACCCTTTTTTGTCCACACTTGATTTTTATGTTTTGTAATGTGGACACAAAGTCGGGGCGAACCCAGGTTAGCTGATGCTACGCATGCGTAGTTAAATTACAACAACAACAAAACAACAACAACAAAACAAATTTTCCACAAACACGATCAAGATGGAAGTCGCAGTTTATTGTATTTTGTCCAAAATGTTTTTCCTGGCAATGCAGTTTATTTTTCGGCGCGCAAAATGAAAACACATGTCAAATGAAAACAAAACACACAAACACATGGTTTTGTGTCCACACCTACAAAATTCAGAACACTAACCTAGGTCGAACCCACCTCTGGAGATGGGTTAAACTAACCCAGGGCGAACCCAGATTAGTCGTGTCCACACTGCAAATCTAACCTTGGTTAGCTAAAACCTGGGGCGAACATGGGTTAGTTTGAGTAGTGTGAACAGGGCTAAAACCGAGAATGTCCCGTCAGAGCGCCATTAAAGATCAAAACTTCAAGTGTTTAAAGAATCACTGCAACTGATTGAGGCAGAGTTCAATAAGCAGTTTTACGAGACCCTGATACCCTTTTATGAATACGCAATAAAAAATTCTGTTCGAGAAGGTTGGTGCGTCTTCTGCCGATCTGCAAGCAGAGTGCCAGGTTTTTACTCGCGTACCTAAAGACGCCAAGTGGCCAGAGAGCAAGCTTGGGAAAATTGATTTAGTCGCTGTGACAAAGAGTTTCGCAAGAAATAGGGCAACTAATTAAAACCAACTATTTACAAAATACGATATTTACAGTTTTTGGTAGGTACAAATGCTACAATTACTGTACAATCGTCTCCATTCCATCCTTAAATGTTATGTTTAAAGGAAGCTATAGATTGACTGAACTTTATTCTAAATTCTTTTTGCTCTTAGCATTATCCTCTCTCTTCTCCTAAAAATTGACTTGCATTGGAAATTTTGCCACCCAAACATCAAAGACCTGGCTACGGGCCTGGGAATGTATAACACACCTACCTACGACTCTTAGAAGTCTTTTGCTAGTATTATCCTTAAAAATTGTTTGATCAGTCCCTCTGCTCCTTTATCAGCTGCTAGGAATGCATTAATTTATTGTAATTAGGGCTTTCGAGAAACGAACTGCAAATTTGGGGGCAGCATCATGCTCTTATTTATTCACATATTTAATTGTCAAACGGTTTTGCATTTTCATTGTATTGTTGTGTGAACCTCAGTTTTAGGTCATTCTGAATGAATAAAAAGTGACTGTGTTGGTCTCTTACAGCTACTATAAAGACATTATGCTTTTTTGTTCTTCAGTCACCAAAATTCTCACTCTTTGATTGATAACCACCCTATGCATTCATATATTCATTTTTTCAGCACTTGAGCATTTGAGTTTTTGACTCATTAATCGAGTAGACCAACGACAGCTACACCATTTTCTGTTCATCTGACATTTCGCTCTGCAACCACAACTACTCCAGTTTGGTTACGAATCTACAAACAAGTATTGCGTACGAACTTATCTTTTTTTACAGTTTCACAACCCTTTTTTAATTTGTTTTTGTCAATTGGCCATTTTGTTATCTACTTTCACTGTGGATTCAATATTTTGAGACATCGCCGTGCAAGATAGAATTTCTATTACTTTTGCAACAGAGATAGCGGCCTTCACAAAACGGCTTTCTCTCTTCTTACAATTGAAAGCAAATGGTCTAGGCTTTGGATGACTTTTATCTTTTATGAAGATGACATTGCTAAATGCCGTAATTTTTCCATATTGTCACAACTTTTTTACAACGCATGGTTTCTGTTTGACGTGGTCTTCATTTAGATTTGAGAACACAACTTGATATCAAGAGTTCATAAGATTTCGTTGTACTGCAATATTTGGCTCAATCACAAAATTTTTGTCTTATAAGCTGTCCCAGGCTTCCTCTTACTGTAATCTGCTTTTTCGTAAGATCTGCTTACACGACAACAGTTATTCGTTTTTTTCTGAAACTAAACTAAAGTTTTGAAAAATGTTACCAGGCTTCCCATTTCTAAAGTTGAGAACCACTGACATGACAGTTACTGACTAGAGCAACTTTCAATCTTTTTTATTTGGTATAAAGTTGAAAAGCATTGAGCCTTTGACTTCTAAGTCCTTTGTTCAATATTTCTAATGGTCTTTAGTGGCTGTTTTCATTTTAATAATTTTTTTCATCATAAAAAATCATCAACCATAGATTCCTTTTTTTATCTCACCATGCAATCATTAATATAATAGTTTAAAAGCACATATTTTTTTCATCAAATGTCTTTTCAATACTTTATTGGTCGTTGCGTTTCTAAGGAGACGGATAGAACTATAGTGAGAATTTCTTGGGTGCAGGTATCAGAAAAGTTTCGAATAAACAAACGCGTGTATAAATACTAATGCACACAGTTATCAGTTCCGAGCTGTGATAGTATAGAATATATCTGCTCGCTTTACGATGCTGCGCGATTAAAGGACATCATTTTGTAATGAAACAGAAAATTGTCCTATCTCTTTATTGCATTGCTTTCAGTTTGTCAGTCATTGCTGATAAGGCAGAATTCTTAGACTTCGATCAAGGACAAGTCGTGAAATGTGAGTATCTCAGTCAGTTGCTATAACAGCAATGTGAGAACTGCATGTTGTTTTGACTTGATTTTCAGATGCAAAATTGTGAATTCTTTTGTTACCGATAGACGAAGTCTTTTTAGGACATACAATATTACAGTCTTTCCCATTTGCCTGCAAATCAAGGCTGGAGGTATCTTTAGGTTTCGCGTCCTAAGTCGGCCATCACCTTTCAAGACTTTGAAAACTTCTTTACTGTGTTCTAAGTCTGCGCTGTAGAATTTAGCTTCCAGTACCGTTTTATACGTGGACTTAACACTGTGAATTGGTAATAAAACATTTCTATATTTTTAAAAGTCTTAAAATTTGTCAAATTTGAATCAAAACAACAAACATTCAAGTCTTATGTCGTCCTTCCTTTGCCAGTTCTTTCAGTGGAGAATGCAACCAGGCCACTTAATTTATCGCTTTATCGTATCGTCTACCAGCTTATCGTACCATCGTTTCTTTCACACTGCCACGCCCACTTAGAAGCATCTTCTTTTTATTTTTGTAACCGTTTTTGCATTGCTGTCTTCATAGCTTAGTTGGTGTTTAGCGATAACAGCTACTACTAATCTTATTATCATTATTATTATAACTTTTCACGATTGACATCAATTGGTTTACCTCACTGTGAAATCAGCCTATGTGCAAAGAGCGTCGGAAATATTGTCCTTGTCAGTGATAAAATACATTTGGCATCAGCTAAATTAAATGGAAGTACCTTTCTACAATGTAACCCTTCTTCCCCACTTTTTCCCGTGTCGTTTACAATATAACTGTTTGAGTTTCTCGTTTATTAGCATGCGTTGCAGTTCATGTCTGTTTTTCAACAGCGTACACAATTGTAGATCTAAGAACTCGAAGTTCTATTTCTTCGTAGATAACGTTTTCGTCTTGTTTCATAGGGATGTCAAACTTTGAAAATGATCCATTTTTCCTGCTTACAACATCAGCTGAAAAGGTGGAGAAGCGAGAAACTTTTGATGAAGAATTTCGCCGTACATTCTACTCCACTCAAGAGCTTCTAAATAGCAACATGACAAAGAAGTTCGACTCCCATATTCAATACTTCCCTGCCAACGTTCTGATGATACAAGCCATGTATAAGTTGATGAAGCCCAAAGGGGTCTTGAGCAAAGAAGGATTTTCTTACTACGGGTAGGGTATGCTCTGTCATTTCTTTGAATAGAAATTATTATCTTCAAGGAAGGACGTTAATTATTATTTTATCCGCAACTTTCATTACCAAGATAACTTTACGTCAAGAGCATTACCTCGAAGCACATTTCATGTTAAGTAAAACTGAAAGGAAAGGTTGGTTTGACAATTGGTGTAAAAGGTTGTAACATCCAAATACATGCTGGTGATACAGGGACATCGTTTTCTCACAAAGTTTTGTGTTTTAGAAGAGATTTTCGTTGCTGATATGACAAAAATTGCCAAAATGGCTAGAAAATGTCAGACCAGTAAAACTTTGGAAAAAGGGAAAACTAAATGAATGTTAGGGCTTTAGTCACAAAGCAATTCATTCGAAGAACATCTTATTAATTTTGAAAGTAGATGTAAATATTTGGGCGTGACAATGGATCCACCACGAATGACCATCGTCAAAAGACCCCGAAGAACGTGGCCATTTGATTAAGGCTCTTGAAGGAAATGACACATTCGCTATCAGCTTTTGCTGCTGAATCTGCCTACAAGACAATTGGTCTCCCTAAAAAATTATATGGTTCCACTCCGTGCTCATAGAATCAGGCATGGTAGCGAGTAAATATGAATGCTTGCAAAGGAGCACGGTCTAGGTAATCCACAACCAACCAAAGGGTAGCAAAGAACGTGGACTCGTGAACATTTAAGAGCATACGAAATTAAAGGCAGCTATACAGATCCTCAAATGCTTGCAAAAAGTTGCGATCCCAAATCTAACATCTTGTATCCAGAAAATGGCGCACAATAACCACACGAGAGGAGGTTCTTCAGCGCTCCGCCTTCCAAAAGTCAGGACGGAAGCTGCAAAAAGGCATTTCAAAAAGGTCGAAAGGCCCTCCTTGCTTCAACGACAGCCCCAATTGACACCCCCAATCAACATAAATTGTTCAATTCAAACATCGATTAAAAGAACATTTCCTGAGCAACAAGCTCATTTCAGATCTACTAAAAACGATCTTTAACCCTTAATTACTCTCATTTTTAACTTTCATTTTTTACTTGCAATTACTTTTACTTATTTTAGCCATGTCAATACAGGGTGCTTATTAATAACAGTGAAATTCATTTCAGGGATGCAGTGAACTTCTTTCAAGTTAGACCTTAAACGAGAGCAAAAAGACGACTACCAATAGACCAGAGCAAGCCTATAAATCAATAGCTTCGATGACAGAAACGTTCAACACAGTCGAGACCACTTTTGCCAAACGAATGCCTCAGCTGCTTTGATTGAGGCTTGACTGCGTTGGACCCTCTACAGCTTTCTAATAAGAGTAATGGGGCGTCCAGCTAAAGTCAACTTTAGATTACGACGCGTAATTTGAACTGGAGTTTCTTTCTACATCTATCAAAGCTTTGCCTAAAGCCTCTGACTCTGATTTCGACATTATCTTTTCGCTCTTTGCAGGCGCATCAACACCGATGGTAACGCGATGATCTTGTTCAGCCGACCATTCGCCTCCGAGCAAGAATTGCTAGATTCCTTAAACCGGTCGCTGGGCAAGCGACTTTCAGATCAGCAAGTCGCCGTTGGATATTTCGACATGAAGAAGCCTCTTGTTGCAGTCGCTAACTACATTGTAAGCCCACAGGATCTCAAGAGGCTGACGGGTTGGCTGAAGTATCAAAAGAAGTTGCATGCTGGTAACTTTAGGCACTCCTTAAAGAATAGTCGCGTGATGCTGATCATTAGCTACGCGTGTTGCTCCAAAACAGCTATACCTTTGTTTTCCCCTAAGTACGGAACCATGAAGCTCCAAGTTGGATAAGGCAATCGAATATCAATGCTCTTGATTTACAAAATAAGAATGGAGTTTTTCTTGTGATTCCTTTCTGCAAAATTAAAGATATTAAGAATCATATTGTACTTTTACAGATTAATAAATGAGGAAGCTTTGTAAGTTTGATAAGCGCCATGATTCAAAAGAACTATTTGCAATCGACTCTTGATTGGATCAACTCAATTGAGAACTATACCACTTGTCTGCTGGCAGATACCCCTAGGAATGCCCCCATCTCAAAGCAGAGTCGTCTCCTTAGAGACGTCAATTCGCCATTCGTTGTCGTTTTTCCAAATGTTTAGCCATTTGTTTATCATATGCATGATTCCTAGCCAACAACTGGCTCTAAAGAGAGATTTCGCCTCATTCGCTCAAAAGAGCGGAGTTCTAGAGCGGAGAGCGTTTCATTAGCAATCAACTTGCACTACCAATCAGTTTGAATAAGGCAGTTAAATGTTTGGAGATGTGAATATTGATCATAAACTTTGATCTTGAGGAAAGGAATCTTAAAAAAGTTGATCTGGTGTCACTACCAGGCTGCTTTGAAGTTTATAACTAGCTGCGTTCAAGTCTCTATATTCTGTATACGGAGCTGGTAGGACATGCATTGCTCGCATACTGACTTTACACCTGTAAGCGAAAACAATCCAGCCACCAGACTCGGCTTTTCCCATTGTTCTTGCAATAAGTCTGTAGGTGCGTTGATAACCAGCTAATGTCAAGATTAAATAGGCTCTAGTTTGAAAAAAATCTTATTGGTCTCAGCAAACACCGTACACGAACTATCTTTGTAGATGAAGGTTCAATTACTTCAAAATGAGAAACGCTGCTTCCAATGCTGTTTGTTATTGAAGTTCTTTGTTGGTTTGCGATTACATTGAACACTGTGCTTTGATTAGCTTGGTATAGTTCCAAGATTTACTACGTCAAGCGCGCTATGTCTGACGACGAAAGCTATAAGGAGCTACTGATCGAAAAGGATGTACCCCAGGAAGGCGAAGGTAACTTTTCTACCAGATATGTTGTATCCAACCTTTTTCTCTCTTGAATTACACTGTATATTTGTTGAGGTCAACGATGATAGTTTTATGCATTCCTGAAAATTCTACGACAGTACCTAAATAATTGGTTAAGGAATTCAATCTGTACAGTTAACCGCGTGTTTTGAGCTAGACTTCTCGAAGAAATGCCAGCTTTCTATCTCCAAATCTCATTTAGTTAAAAATTGCGAGAAACCAAGATACAGTGAATCGTCAAAGCAAAGCCCGCATAAAAATTTCAAGAGAGCCTGAGGGTCATGATATTCCTAATAGAGCTGTAGGGGTAGGGGGGCAACTCCCAAAGTTATATTTCAAAATTTTGCCTTAACACATGCAGTAGACACTTAAAGCAGAAACAGACACTTGGTATCTTTGCTTCAAATTGTTGTCTTCTACTATCCTTCCTTTTTAAAATGAAGAGCTGTACATGAAAGATGATTTAATTAACGAGCATATTTGTCAATGTTAAGAACTCCAGGGCCTTTTAAAAGATGCAATTTGTTTAAGAAGTGGACTACCGGGGCATTGAGATCTCATCAAAAAAGCAAGAGCACACGCAAGAAACATAGTGGATGTGAGCCATACATTCATTTAGGTTATCTATGGAGTTGCTACAAAGAAAATGTATGCAACAATGAGGGACCTTTGATGCATATAAATTTCAGAAGTGCGTTACGCGTGAAGGCAGTCTATCTAATGGGTTTCAATAATGGCAGTTCGCCTATATCGCGTGACTGGTGCTTGCCAGTATGCTGGTTGCCCTTCCAAGAACATCGTGGAGGTGATCATGTTGTTTGACAAGAACTATTTCATTTAGGTGCACACGGCAGCCGAAACTACACCGTCGAAGAGGCAATCGAAAAAATGGGATTTGGCTGGTTCCAAGTCAAGTTGTTGGTGTTGTGCGGTATTGCGTGGGTACGTTTTGAAAGCGGTTTCGCCGTCTTCGATCAAGCGTTTCTTTGTTAGAGCTTCTTTGCTATTAGTTTACAAATAATGACAATATACTGAAAAGCTATCTGTGCCAGGGAGTGTCAGTATAACTGGCTCAGAGATGTTCTACAAGGCATCTCTTTACTTTTTTGAGACACCTGTTGTCGCGAAGCCCTCTGTCTCATTTCACACTTGATTAAAGTGACCTTTTACCACCGAATCTGCGTCACACGATTTGTACCACATTCCATGTTATGGCATATTAATCTCTTCAGAACTTCCCTTCAAACATGCAAAATTGACGTGGAACCCTCTACTAGAGCGTTCTATTTCAGGTGTGTCAGTATCGGACACTTTTACATGGGGTCATAGCCTTCAAAGTACCTCTTACTTCACAACATTCACTCACTCATTTACTCATGACTCCCTCAATTACTCACTCACTGACTCACTCACACTCTCACACACTCGTTTACTCATGACTCCCTCAATTACTCACTCACTGACTCACTCACACTCATACTCTCACACACTCATTCAGTCATTCACTGACTCACACACGTTCAATCGCTCGCTCATTCATTCACTTACCAACTCACTTACTTACTCACTAAAGCACCAAACACTTCCTACGCCCCGAAAAATGTGCACAATTCATCAACGATAGTTATGTAAACTTGAGTATTCCATTGTAGATGGCAGATTCCATGGAAATGTCAATTTTAGCCATTTTGGGCCCCGCGGTACGATGCGAATGGCAACTTACCCATTGGCACGAGGCGTTCCTCACAACAGTAAGTACCATAAAGGAGTCTGTTCTGTCATCGTAATAACGTACAACTTCTAAATTCTATGTACCTTTTGTTTATTAGGAAAGCAGACATTCGTGCAATATTTTCGTGCAGTAATAGCTTTACCAATCCTTCGCTTATACCTGAGCCTCTGCACGGTTGCATGAAATGTTTATTTTTTTATTTTTCTAAAATTCATACAAATACCTAATGATTGCATCTTGGAACTGCAACCTACCTGTCGCCAAAGCCATGATCATTTGGAATGTCACACGTGAGAAAAAAACCATCTGACTGTAATAAGACGCGATTACTGCCAGACAAATCACAGCGTTTGAAGACAGTAAGAGCTACCTACTGTTTGATACCTCGACGAGCCTTGGATTGAAGTAAGTCGGTAAAATAAGCGTCTTAGGCTGAGCTGCAATCGACAACAGTGAATCCTAATAAGTATGTTTGCCATCGCAATTGTGACAAATAAGTCGCCAGGCAGATGCAAAGGTGCTGTCGTCTCAATAGGACTACGATAATCCTTGGTTAGCATATTGAACTCGGCCAATTCATTTTCGAAAGTATGGTTGGCAGTTTCGTTGCAGGCTTTATCATCGCCTCCTGATGCACCATGAATACACAGAAAACAGCATACAAAGATATCTGATTTTCTATGTCCGTCTCACATTTCCAAAAATTTCTCGCTTTTGTTCCTCACAGGTGGTCTTCATTGGAATGTTTGTAAGCACGTACTTTTGGGGATACATGGCTGATACATATGGCCGTAAAACGGTAGGTTCTGAAAAGTATCACCGCTATTGCTGAAAAGCAATTCAAAAAGTACGGATTGCATATCATAAGGCGTTGCATTTCAGTATGAAATGAATTTGAGCTTTAGATGCTGAATATAACCCAAAATATAACATCAATAAAGCATATAGGATAACAAAGAATGACATGACATGACATGATATGACATGAAATTAAATGAAATGAAATGACATGACATGACATGACATGACATGAAATGAAATGACATGAAATGACTTAACATGATTAGACTTGACCTGAATTGACATCACATGACATTAATTGACACAATAATGTGTTCTCACTGCATACTTTTTAGGGTTAATCAATTTCCTTTTTGCAGGTCGTCATATTCGCGTCCGTCGGTATTTTCTACTATGGGCTTATAAGCTCAATATCACCAAGATACATCTGGATTGTAATATTTCGTGGTATGGTAGGATTTTCAATGTCAGGAGTTGTGCAAGGGTAAGGGTCTGTTTTGAAGAAAAGTATTTCGAATCGATATTCTAATTTCTATTTTGACTTGATTATTAGAAGCAGAGAAACAAACGCCACAAATATGGCCTGCTTGATAAAACTATTCCTTCTTTCGCATTGTTACCTATTCATTTAACCCATAGAATATACAAATCGAAGGAAAAAATTCTTGGGCGCATTTATTGCTACAAATTGAATAACTCCAATGACCTTTAAGTGCAATTTTTAGCTCTATATGAATTAACAGAGAATCTTGTATTATCTTGCTTTACGATATTTGACATAAAACTACCTCCAAACTTTATTCCATCGTTCAAAAGCTACCAATCTACGCTAAAATTGAGCAAACGAGTTTCCTCTACTGAGGCGTCCATCCTTGCGTCGCTTCCAGAGGCCTACTGCACCTTTCTCTCGCCTCAGACATCTTTCTGGAGAGGAATTTATTGCATTACCGATCCGTTTACATTCATCACAATATTCAACACCATGCTACCACTATTCTACCTGTGTACCTCCGCGTGTACCTCGACCAGGTGTCAAGTGCTGCCTCACTTTCGGTAATGAAAATCGCTGTAGGCTAACACCATCCTGTGTGGCTGAGTGGCTGGGCTCCTGGAGCGACTTAAATCATCACCTGCGACTTCAATATTTTCTGTCTGTAACGCATTCTTGAAAAGTACACTGTTGTATTTCTACAATATTTCATGTGCTTACTACAGACATACAAGACTTTTTAAGCATAATTTTAGGCTAGTGTATAAACTTCCCTGATTTCGTAGGGCATCCAAATGTTATTGCAGCGATTAGAAAAATGAAAAATTTTACCAAGTAGTTTACTGGGTTTCAATTAATTTGAGTATAGAAAATTTGATCAAACTGTACCGGTCTAAGTCTAGTGTCTTTCAGATATAGTTTTTAGTGGTACGGTAATTTTATTGCCGGCATATTAAACATTCATCATTATCAAAAATGCTATCGCGTCCAAATAGCAATTCATAGTCATTTGAAATACGAGAGAGAATATTTGGTGGTCAAAAAGTCCACACTGATTGTATTTGCTTTTCACTTCAACATCACATGACGGAGAAAAGACAGATAAAAAAGGGGGGCTCCTGAACGTGACGATTCAGCAACTTCTTGTTTTCCAGGACAACTCTCATATCAGAGTATTTACCGACAAAAGCAAGAGGCCTAACGATTAGTTTCAGCAGCGTAAGTAGAAACGTGTTTTTGAGTTTTCCCCTCGATCAGTATTCCTTATTATTACTCGCTGCCCAACAAATTATTTTATGTTACGTCATATGCAGTGCAGTGAGTTTAGCATAGGATGCGAGGACGGAGCATACTTTTTTTGAATGAACTTTGTCTCTTTCAGTGCTTTTGGTCTATTGGTACGAGTATGGAGATACTTACTGCCATGTTTGTTATGCCTACCCTGGGATGGCGATGGCAATTGTTCTTCTCGTCGCTGCCTTCCTTAATTTTCCTGTCCATAGCAAAGGTAAGCAACTCTTAGAACTATTCTGACTCACTTTTATTAAATGAAGCAAGAGGCCGCGAACAAATAGCAGTACCTCAATGGCACAAAAATTGAAAGGTCTGCCTTTGATGTTTCTTGTCGTAAACAAATGTGACCCTTTACGTTCTGGTCCTTCATTTCACATGTAAAAAACTGTAACTCAGTTTGTTATATGGGGAATCAGTGCAGTCTCTATTAACCAAAAGAAAACAACAATTGCATATAAGGATGCTTTTAAATCTTTGAACTGCATACCAAAGCAAGTAGGAGAAGAAACAATCCTGGAGTTGCTTCATAAAGGGTTAGAGAAATAATCACAAATTGTATTTTGCTTCTAATAATGTTTTCTTCAACAAATTCTTCTCCATATAATCTGTTCTTCTTATAACCTTCTGTCAAAATATTCTTTTTCCTAGCGTTTCTTCTTCTGACATTTGTATCAAAATTGAGAGGATCTCTGTAAACGAACGATTTGCTTTCCCACTTCTAATTCTGCAGTTCCTCCTTCAATCATTCTCATAGTCGTTCCATTCTTCTTCTCTATTCTTTCGAAAGCACAAAACTCAAGATTGTTTTGGGTTATTTTGATCACTTTGTATGGCTTTTAAGCATATTATGCAACTTTATTGATTAATTGGCATGTCTTAAATGACGAAATTATTTTTTTTTGCTTCAAGTCAGAAACAGCTGCTGCTAGAATTCATTGAAAATTATCTTCCGCAAAATTGTATTAACCTTTCCAGCTTTATTCAATCGCTAGTTTTAAATAGCGATGAAAATTAAGTCACCATTATTATATAACAGCTTCCTTAGAATTTGCCATTTAAATTAAGAACTCTGCAGCACTTTTAACAACGAAACCCAATTCTGCTCTCAAAGATAAACCTTGAGTATTTGTCTGGGCTGAACACAAATCAATACCTGGTGGCGAAAAGAATCCAAACTTGCTAGTTGTGTGATGAATGGATGTTCTGTATTTTGCAACTATAACCATAGTACTGTCTCAGATTCGCACGCTAAAACGAAAGATGCATGACAAATAGATGGCCCTCTTGGCCAAATAGTTGAGAAATGTCTTCGATCCAACCTGAGTTTAGTGTCGATCTTTCGGCTGATGTTATCGATGTATCGGGTCAATCGGGGCGAAGCATTAGTACCTATTTAGCTGGCTAAGATTCTTCCGTACTTTTTATGCCTAGATGCTGCCAGAGTCTGCAAGGTTTTACGTTGCAAGTGGACAGCAGGACAAAGCAATAGCCATGCTTGAAGTCGTCTCAAAATTGAACAAAGTAGAACTTCCTGATGGTAAACTCATAGCTGCCAAAATTGTAAATGAGCCACTTTGAATTCCTTTTCCAATTTTCTTCGCGAAATGTACTATCATTAATATCTATCTTAAAAGATGAGGCCTAGATTACTTCCGAAACAGTTTTGAATATCAAATTTAAACTTATTTTCAAAATAAGCATCTTGAAATAGTTTTGTGTTTATTAATACGAATAATATCTAGAAACGAACAAGCATCTACATCGTTAATTTAGCAGCTGGTAACGTAATCGATTGGAAAAGGATTTTTGCTGTAACTTTCTGTCATTTACTAGAAATTGTGGTTGCTGTTTGAATGGCAAGTGAAAGTAAAAAGCATTATATCCTTAAAAATAAATAAGACTGCCTTAACCCTTTTGGATGAAAACACATAAACTTATTTTTGACAGCATTTTTGAACACCACAGTGTGATGCTCCCAAAAGTATAACTGCTTTCAATCAAGTCATCTCTAGGCTCTTATAGATGAAAGTATCTTTTATCAAATAAAAATGGCACCGAAAGTAAAAACTTTGGCTTCTTATTGCATTCGTTTTATTATTAGTTAGTTTAATGGCTTTACTACCAATTAAATTGGGCAAAATCGACTTTGTAAATCTATGGTCCTGAGCATCTTGTCCCTTCTTCGTTCTAGTAATTTCCATTGTCATGTTATCAGTCTAGAATTTAGAAATGTCCATTTAGTGTTTAAGATATATTAAGCAAGACTGTAATTTTTTAACGCTTTATGGTGTGCAAAGAGCCAGAAATGTTCGACTCGTCCGCAAATGATTTGATGCAAAGCAAGATGTTTATCATGTACAAACATAAATAGCTAATAGAGTTTTGTCCTGTATTGTAGACATGCAACCGTGGAAGTATATTTGAAATGTTCAAAGGAGGGGTCTGGAAAACAACAGTTCTGCTGTGGATAATTTGGTAAGTGATGCAAGCCAATCGAAAGTGTTATTTTGCAAATTCGATCAATAAAATTCAATTATAACTGGATCAGGTTTAATCAATTATTTTGCAATTCAACTTTCTGGTCTGCATAGCTATACCGTAAGTAGTCTTCCTTTACTTTAAATTTATAGCAAATTTGTTAGGAAAGTATAGTAGCAACTGAATGAGGCATGTCCTTCTATTGTTACCTATATTTAATAACCATGTCCTATTGTAAGATAACTGATTGCTCGATACAAAGTTTGCTCGGTAACGGAACCTCAGCTAATCTAACTTCAAGTTTGAAAGACTCAAAATAATTTGAACATTTGCAGGTTCGGATCTCATTTCAACATATACGGACTTGCCCTTTTGACAACATCCTTGTACTCAAGTGGATACACCTGTTATGGTAAGACAGAGTGTCAGCATTTCTTACAAATTTTGCTCCTTTCCACTGCCAACATTTATCATCAAGCATGCTACGCATGTTTTGCCTGCTTTGACGCAGGACCTTTTGCAGAAATAATAAATCTGTCATGCTGTCAATGATCAATGAGTCACGAGCCATTTTGAAGTTATTAGCTTCTATGGAAAACGGACCTATAAGCCCAAAAGTTAACATCAATCTCTTCATACGCTGTCAAGTGCTCTTCCGAATAACTTTCTTGCACAATATGCAGAATGACAGTAATGTTTATAATGTAACTGGAAAACACTAAGAATTTATGCCATTTCCATTTAGGGCTGTTAGAAAATAACTTTCGATAACTTGATCAATGATTTTTAGTTTGATTGATTAAGGATAAGTCGTTTTAAGTCAACTAGATTAATATATAGGAAATTTCTTCATTGCTTGTACGATAAGTCCAGTATGACGTATAGTGATAATATCGATCATGCTTTCGCAACTGATTGTTGGTTATTGATTAGCAATTAGTCATTAGTGACTATTGACTGATGTGTCACTCAAAGTAATGACATGGATTTTCTCAATCTCAAAGGAAATGCACCAGTTCCTAGTGAGGACATCACAAACTGTGTTTATTGCAAAAGCCTTGAAAAGACGGACTACTTGAATTTCTTTTTGGTTCTAACTGCAGATTTTCTGTGTGAGTTACATTTGCTTTGTGCGTTGACAATAACCTTTAAACATCGTGTCAATAGGCATTGATAAATACTTACCATATGTTAATTATTCGTTGAGTTTATATTCAGATAGATGACATTGTTTTCAAATACGGTACCAATAGCTAAGCCTAGATTGGGCTGTCAGGTTTCTTTGAGTTTATTTGTGACGCAAATGGAATGTAAGTGGAATGCATGTATGCAGAACTGGAGAGGAATGGCAATGATGACGTTCTGGATGAAGACCATGGCCGCGGAAAGAGCATGAGAAGCCGTGAACAGCAGAATGTCCCAGCTGCAGCTAGAATGTCTTAGTAAACTACATTAAGGCATCTCTTCATTACTTCAAGATCCTTGGCTCGCTCTTATGTTCTGCAATACATTGTTATCGCATATCCATTTCCCGAATCTATAATGTAGCATAGAAATCCAATAGATAATACCCAATTTCCTTGTCTATATTGAAGTGTGATAACGGCGATTACTTCATAAAACTCTCCAGTTCTTCTAATCATTTATTTATTTGTTCTTCGGGCTTTCTAAGCTACTAAAGGACCTTTGCAAAAGTCATCCATAATATATGCGAAAATCTAGTTATGTTGAAACATTGTTGAATTTCATCATCTCTAAGATCTTGGCAATTTCAGCAATTTCAAAAGTGCACGACAAAGCAATTAAATGGGTGCCTCGTAATTGCAGCAGTTTTTTACATAAATGCCACGTCAAATACTCATGCTTCTAATTTTATCTTCGGATTCCTGGCATGTTCTAGTTTTGGTACCTTTTTCAGAAGCTAGCATCAACAAATAATAATGATTAAACAGGGCATTTTTGTCCTTTTTTCGTATCCCTTCTTTCTTGTCCCTTTTTTTGTCCCTTTTTTCTTGTCCCTTTTCCTTATCCCCGTTTCTTGTTTTCTTGTAACCTGCAATGTCACTGCTCTTAAAGGGTAGTCTGACTGCTTTCTGATCTGTCTGATGCTTCATTTATTTTTTCTTTGCATCCAGGTGTTCTTATTGTCGCGTCTTTGGCTGACACGATTGGCAGAAAGCGTCTTCAGGGGGTTGGCTTCTTAGTAATGGGCATATTCTACAGTCTGTTGTTCATCTGCACTCACAGGTAATCAGAGAAGCTGCTTCTAGACTTCATGCCAAGCTGGCCTATACATCACGTCCAGACGTAGCTCGTTATACACTCAGATAAATTAATCTCGTTTTCCCAGCCAATTTCTACTAGTGAATTGCATGGTCGCTCTAGGATATTGGCTTCATGATCTTTTCTTTTAGCTAATCATATCAGAAGAAATTCTGTTATCGAGCACGTGATATGGCTGGCAGCTGACAATTTCTATGGATGATTCATTAATAGAAACAATATTGGATTTCAAACTGATCGTGATTAAAAATAGCTTTTGGCCACTTAGGATGTGTTTACTTTGAATTATAACGAGAAGCGTTCATAAAACATGCGCTTATGAGAACAAGATGCTCAATTTTACGGATGAAAGTTCAGAATACTGCAATATAGCAATGTAATTCACTATTTTGATGCTGGCTGTTTCAGTTTTGCGTCCCGATGTTTCTTTTCGCGTTAAGGTTCGTTTAAGAAGCTTTGAATAAAATTTGGCACGAGTCGTTCCAACACTCGTTACTTTCGTTTGGAAATGCCTCTGAATTTTGTTGCCTTGTTCCTGTGTTCCCATTTTTGCGATCTGTGCTGTTGGAAAAAAGAAAAAACAATTGGTGAATAAACGCTTCGTGGTATATGCTAGTAGTATTCAAAAACTGGTCCCGCTTTTTCTAACTATTGCAAAATAAACAATACATTCGCCCTCTTAGCTTTTTCTTAGGACTCATTTTTACGGATTTGCTCTAGAGCACCTTAAACATCTTTTCACCAATCCGGAACATCTAAAACAGTCACCAATAAACGAATCCATCAACAACAGATATTGATAGCATATATACCTTTTATAGAGCATTTAAGTATCCGTATTTTATTATGGAGTACCTAGTATGAAATACCTAAGTCTTATCTACGTTTGTACCAACAACTCATCCTCAGTATACTGCACTGTACAATGATATTATGATTTGAATTGAACAATTGACCCTAATGGATGCCTGTTTTTCCAGCAAGTCCTGGACGACCTTCTTCCTTTTCGGGGCCAGATGTTTTGCAGCTGTCGCCGATCTAGGTGGATACATATACACCCCTGAGGTAGGTTCAGCCTAAAGTTCCTTGTCCAAGCCAGTAGCATCGACTTTTTTAAATAATAATGCGAGTGTCTGTTATCTGCTAAATCAATTCAACCGAAGGTATTTACATACTCTTTTTCTTTAAGAAGCTTGATAAAACATTTCTATTATTTTGCATTGGGTAAGTTTCTCTTGGATCTCATACACGAGTTTAATAGTAAATATTCAGCTGAATAGCTAACAGTGCTTGATGCCTTTCGTTCGTCAGGTTTATCCAACGCACATACGAGGCATGGCATTGGGCTCGTGTTCCGGCATTTCGCGAATCGGCTGCATGCTGACCCCCTTTGTTGCCCAGGTAAGGCGTAGCTGGCACAATTCTTGTGGTTGTTAGAAGAATTTGGAACACTTGGAACAAGCATCCCATTTCAACGTGTCCTTTTATGAAGCATTTTAACAAAGTATATAGCCACCTAAACACCCGCCAAGCTCATCAAACAATACAGCTACTTACTAGAAAATTGTGATACTTCATCATGCTCATATGCTCCTTGGCTGGTATACAAAAATGATCACCTCTAAGTTGATGAAAAAAATAGAGTTTGCCATTATTTACTGTAAGAGATTTTGGTGTGCTAGCAACTTTCTAGCAGATCTTCTATTTACTTCATTGTGTTTGCTATTGTCGTATTTTGCTCACATTTGTCGAAATTTGCTTTGTTCCTTTGCTCTAGGTTCTTGCTCACAAGTCAATTCACTTGACGATTTGGTTGTATGTTATTGTATCAATTGCTGGATTCATATGTAGTCTGCTGTTGCCCATTGAGACTAAAGGAAGGAAGCTTGTGGTTAGTAAATTAGTGGTGACCAGAGCCAGTTCTAAAAATTGTTCTATTGCAAGATGTTAATGCTTTATTTGCCTGTAATGATACATATTGTGATGGGCATTCCTTCTTCTTGTGGAAAAAATGAATTGAAAGCTTTATGGAATATGTTTTGGCAAAGTGTTAATGAAATGGCTACAAATGACTCGATCAATGTGCAAGAGCTTTGATCCTATCTTGACAGTCTGACCTTTTTGTGTTTTCATGGAAGTGCAAAATGTTCGCTGAACTTGTTGCACTCAGTATGCTACAGTGTACTCTTATAAAGAGCTTTGAGTAATCCAATGTATATTGGCCGTCTACCTAGAAAGAAGACAAGATGAATTAGATGCTAGTTTATGAAATGAAGATTTATAGTATGGTGTAAACTATCATTAATTAAAGATGTCATAAATCGGGTAACTATAAAGAATCCTCAGCACTGATTGTTTAAGATGAAATTTAATTAAGTTTGATAATTTGAAATTCTGTGCATAAGTGCTGTGGAGAGCTTCTCTGCCTTGTAACATTGATTCTCTAAAAAATATAACTGCAGCACGCCGTTTCTTGCCGTATACTATGGCACTGATCAATGTGCTTTCAAATGGCAATAACTTCTGTTTTTATCCTTTCACAGGAAACCGAAGAGTCATAGTACCAAAGAGATGAAAATTTAGTGAAAAATATTTCCTTTAATTTTGCTAGTCTGTAAGCTATATAATTTGATAGTTCTAAAAGAGAAATTGCAATTAAAAACTGTCTTTAATACTAGCCTTTAATTTGTTAAAAAGCATACTTCAAATGACTTAGTATCAGCATTTAGAGTAATTTTTTGTTAAAGTTTTTTCAAAACTGTTTGTTATTGTTCATAATTTCAATGTAGGTCTGGAAAGATAAGATATAAAAGTAGAAAAAAGAGCAGAGAAATAGAAAGATTGAGCTCTGTAACTTTATGCTAAATGATGCATGTACGATTTACTTGAAGTTGTGTTCATACTATATAGATTCCTGAATAAATTCATACTAAAGTAAATAGATTTCGCATGGTGCTACCCCATGCATTCCTACAATAAGGAATAGTCTCGATGAATCTGCTTTAAAATTATCGGGTATTTGTCTAAGAAATGATTTTTCAGCGAAAAAATCATTAAAGTAAACCAATTTATAACAGTACTAAGTTGATTGGGTGATAAAATGATACGTGGTTTGAAATTTCCAATCTCAAGTCACAGAGAAATACTTGATTCAAGATTCAAAGCTTTCTAGCGATTAAGTGATTGGTAATCTCAGAGGAGTGAGCCCTGACAATGAATGGTAGGTAGTCTGAAATGATTGAGCTCTAAGCATGAAGTAACAGTTATTCTTATAAGATCAAGATTTAATCTTTTGGTAATACGTGATCTTGAAAGAAAGATTATTGACGGAAAATGGAAAATTGTCTAGAAGCATTCCAACCAAAGTTTCAAAAAACATACGTTCTCCAATTATCACGCAAATATTTAGTAACGATAAAAAAATATCAAAAACTAATGGTATTGTAGATGATATCAGAATCGATTGCAAAAATGGTTATTCCACGCGGAAGGGTTTTGCATCTTTATAGTAACAAGGATAAGATCAACCCACACAAATGAATTAAGTATCTTTGATAATGATTTGCTATAAAAGCCATACAAGATATTTTAGAGAGAAAATTGAATTTTGGCTCTCTTAATATATGTGGCTTTTGCAACATTCAAAAGTAGGGCTTTTTGAATAATTTTCTATTAATAATACTGGGCTAATTTCACATGATTTTTGGCAATTTTTTGGGTAATCGAGAGGGAACTTTGCTTGAGAATCGGTATATGTAGACGTCCCTAAAAATGTAAGCTGTACAACATTTTCAGCCACCAACTATATGAAGAAAATGCTAATTCAGTCAGTATTTCAAGTGAAAACGCAGTGAAAGTAAACAATACGTCGGCACAGATAGGAAAGCCTGAAGTCGTTTACTGATTTGATGTTTGGCAAACCATAAAAACCTCCTTTAGAAACATACATACATACAAACATACAGTGACAATAATTTTCTTATAATTGGGCAAGCTAGGTCGTCTTTTCACCCAGGTGTTTTGGAGTCTGTCTATATTTCAATGGAAATCCCATTCTTTGTAGACAGAAAGAGTTCGTCTTTTTCCTTGGGCCCTTCTCTTCCTCTCTCAATTATAACCAATCATGTTCTCTGCTTATCACCCTCTAGTGTTTTTGATCCGCATCTGGCTATTTGTTCGGTCAGCTTTTGGTTATTTTCTGACGCTTGCATACTCTGAGGGGTGTCGGACGAAAAAGTACTTAAAGTATGCAAAAACTAGTTCCGCTTTTTTGCCATTTAGAAACGCTGTGCACCAGCTCTTCCTAGATGAACTACATGCAAACTTTGGCCTTGTAATTTTAGAATGGTGTAGCATTTGCAACGCAAGCAGTTTTGTATTGTATTTGCAAACTTTGCATTTATGCACCGAAACACACTATTGCTGCAGACACTTTTTGGTCATACAAATAAAGGTCATAAGCTTTGCATTCTGGCTTTACTTTGAATGCAAGATTTCCTCACCAACAAAGCTGAAAACCACATATTTTCCTCTTCAATACAAAAATTCGGACATCTTTTACGCTTTTAATATTTTTTAGGGATGCGGATCCACAAAATATCTATTACAAAGGCCACTCTAAACCGTCAATTTTTGACGATGTATCGCCAATCGCTCCTTTCAAACATAGTCAATAGAAAAACACTGGTCTGGAAGGCCGGCAAACATCAAAGGGTATTTCGTAATATTTGAAAGCATGTTGAATTCCCCAGTCACGTGACAACATCCGTGCACAGCCTTGCACGGAAGTGTTTTATTATGGCAGAAAACAACAAACGTCGCAGACCTTCTCATAGAATTTCCCAACATAATGAAAATTCAGAGGTATCAGATGAAAATTTGGACGCAATCCTTGAGGCTCTGGAGGTAGAGGAGAGTTTGCAACATGAGTTTAACGATGAGGTAAGCCTAAGTAGTTTTAACGACTACTGGTTGATTCTTTCCATCTTGCTTGGTCTCTCAACAAATTTTACCACTGACGAAAATACTTCCGTTTTTTAATTTTTTCCTGAAAGATCAGAAAATTGATTCCATTAAGTCGGCAATGCTGTTCAGCTTTCTCTTTTCTTATTGGCCAAATTTCGGACCCTGATTGTTGGTATGTTTTTTGCATGGAGACATCAACATCGGTATACAATAGATTTTGTAAGATCAAAGTAAATGTACACTTGAGAAAAATTAAATCCTTGATACCCAAGGTTTCAGCGAGAACCAATTCAGTTTCCAATGTTTTACTAGTTTCACATATTCAATAAATCAATTTTTTCAATAAGCTTGAGTAGCTTTCTCAGAATCGATCTTAGGCCCCCAGAGTTACCTTTGCTTTGTTCTATTCGCTGTAATTAAATCGGTTAGGCATTTACATTGAATTATTTGTACCATTAACAAAATTGCAATTTTGAAATTGCATTTGATAAATATTCTTTAACATACTCTGAGAGGATTTGTTGAGTTTCTTATTGCAAATATTTATTTAAAGGCTGAAATTGATGATTACATGTAAAGCCTTGGCCAAACGACTAGATTTTTCACTCGACTTTTTGCTGTACATTTGTATTCCAAATATCAAAAGGTGTATAGTGTTGTGGCCAAACGGCTAGACATTTCGCTATACAACTTGCTCGACTTTCTAACTTGGAATCTCGCTTTCGCGAAAATCTCATTCTCGTCACCCATCGCGCCAAAAATTTTTAATTTCAATCGCAAAATGGAGGGCAGACAAAGGAAAGTAATTGCAATGATACTGTTATTAGAATCTGATGATGAAAATGAACAAGTAGCTCCATGCTTTAACAAATCGGGTGCAAAAAACGACAACCGCGAAACTCAAACAGTGAAGTAAGCAAGTAAAATCGACAGCGAGCAGTTTGGCGCGCATTTTCTGAAAGCAATTAGTGGGCATGCGCTCTACAAAAGTTGAGAAACCGGTCAAACGACAATACAACGCTATACAGCTTGAAAATCCACTAGATTTTTTTGACCAAGATCAAAAACGCTATACATTAAAAAAATCCACTATACAACTCTATACAAGGTGGCCAAACGACAAGATTTCCTCACTAGATTTTTGTATAGAGAAAAGTCGAGTGAAAAATCTAGTCGTTTGGCCAGGGCTTTACACAAGAGTAGTGGCCGAAGCAGTGTGCATGGATAATGTCACGTGACTTTTAAAAATCCTAACAATAAGACATTCTTTAGATGTTTGCCGTACCGCCCTACATTCTTTGGGGACAAAAGAGAGTCCTCTTCCACCAATCGAAATGCAAGTTGCCGACGTGAGTGACGCGTCGCAGCAGAGCAAGGCGTAGTCACAGAATAGAGATGTGGCGTAGTAGAGAACCGCGTACTCGGGACAGGGCAGGGGTCATTTCGTGCTTGCTACCCGTGGCGTTTGGGCGTGCCCATTACCGGAGCTGCTTCTCATTGCCTTTTTGAGAATTTCACTGTGGAAAGCTGCCTTGCAGTAATTAATTTTCGTTTCTCCTTTCGATCTGATGATTGTCTCGATGTTAAACTAAATTTCCGTGCTTTTTGTCGTTATTCCGCCGTTTTTCTTGGGTTTGCTTCCATCTGCCACGAAACATTTGCTATCCAAGGGCTTGCTTGCTTGCTTTCGAGGATGGTTTGTTCCTTCTCAATTGATTGCTTACATGAAATGATGCTAATTGAAATTTGATTTTCCTCATTTTAGGTGAGAAATCGAGCCGAAACTCGCGATAGCAGCAGCAAAATTCACGAGAAACCTGCAGGGAAGCCCCCGCTGGCTTCAAAATGTTGAAAACTTCGTGCCTCCTGTTCGAATCAAAGTAAGTTTGTTGCGTTGCTTCAAGTTTGTCGTTTGCGTTGTTTTTCTGGTTATTTTTTCGAAGAATTTGGTTTTTTTGCTAGATTTTCGCACCTGGCTGATTGTCCTGTTGACTCCTTCCGCCAGGCCTCGAGGGCGTTTCTCACTCTAAATAGCTTCAGCAGTAAACATCATGTTTGATGCATTCTAAAATCAGTAACTGCTGCTTTTTGTGGCCCTCTACGATTGCGTTTTTGGCAGACCTCTCTTCTAACGAGTTTTCCTTGCTTGCAGGGTCATGGCGTGGCGTCAAATGTTATCCACTGTTGCCGTACAGGGACTCAGAACTCAGTTTTTAATAGACGAAAGACTACCGTACGAACTCTAAAACCCTACGTTTTTATGTTGTATGTATTTAATTTTCTTGGTGGATGACGATGCATGCTTTTCGATTTGACGTTTACTCATTCTCGCGTTGTTTCTTTAGTGTTGGTAGCGTTGTTGAGATTTCTGAAACTGTATAATTAATTTGGTGTCTATTGGTGGCAATAGTCAGTTTTTGACTGCTACAGAGGCAGTTTTCATGTGTGCTAAGTTTCATTTTGTAAGTTAGAGATTTCGTGTCACGGTGTTTTCTTTAAACTATATGAAGGAGCGAACTACGCAGAATTCGAAACACAGAAGGAGCGGACACTTGAAACGAAAGTGGTCAACGAAAAAATGACTCGCTATCCTTCGCGTGCATCACTCGCATGCGGTGCGTGGCTGTGCATTACGTCATTTTTGCTCTCGATGCGAGGCTCTTGTCTTGCCGAGGCTAATATGCCTAATTTGTTTTGGGGGTAGTTTTAAGGGGGCAATTATATTTCCACAGAAGGGGTTTTAAGCCCGCGCAGCGGGGTTTGGGGGTACCTATTGACTATGTTTCAAACTAGTCATTTCACAGAACAGTTTTTTCCTTATTATTGATGCACCTGTAGGGCAGGCAGAAGCAAAATCTCCCATACCCAAGCCGACAAAATCTTTCGACTCAGAATTTTCCATGTCGATTTCACACGTTTCTCATTACATGTTCTGCATTGCAAACAGCAAAATTTTCCATCTAGATGCACCGGTAAACTCGATAACGGAACACTTTGTTATGTTTACACGGTTCAGTGGCTAACAGGTTAAGACCTAGAGATGCAAGAAAGGTCGTTTTCAAATTGGCCTAAATCAAACTTAAGAAAGCAGTCTGCATAGGGAAGTTACAACCGTATACAAAATCTCTGTTGTTTGATTGAAAGGACGTTTCCCTACCATCTTCTTCATGTAAAAAAATAAAAGAGTTCATTCCATAATCAGAGCGTGGTGAGTTGCATTTGTCTTTACTCATTCCACAGAAGCTTAATGTTGCAAGTATGATTAATTTAGAGAAACTTACAGAGAAACAAAAACTTGTAATATTTGTTGTTGGGAAGAGTAGTTTCATGATAAATCTCAGGCGGTACGCATGCAAAATAAAATTGTAAGCAAATAACGTGCATGGGTTGATTGTCTAATTAATACTAATTTGCTGGAAAAAACAAGACTCTTTGTATCTTAAAAACATGTTTTCTTTTAATAACTTTCATATGCTGATAAAGGCTACACAATTCAGAGTGTGCTATTAGAACCTCAAAGCTCTGCATTGATAAATGGAAAATTCAATGAGCATTAGATGTTAAAAAAGCTAGCAAAAACAAGACACATTTTCAATAACATAAGCTCTTTGCAATATTAATAAGCCTTAGATGATTTGGCAATTGCATTTACAGCCAACACACTGCAGCTTGGCTTTTTGCACAGTCTAGAATATTTCAGTAAAAACGTTATCAAATAACAAATGATGAGTGAAATTGCCTCTTTGGTGAATGACTTGTGCAAGTATCTAGATTGTCTTAGATCCCCTTTGTGTATTCATAACGACACGAGAGTAGCCTGGAAAATTATAATAAATGTTGTCCTAAACTACCATTTCGTGTTGGTGCCAGTAGGGTCATGGGAGGAGTGCTGCTGGTCGTAATCATTCAGTGAGTGTGGGAATCACAGTCCTTTGGCTTCACTTAGGCTAGGCCAGGGGCTCCTGAGAATCAGGGAAACGCTTTCCAGCACGAAGGAAGCACTCATGAATTGATTGAGGAATAACGATGGCTGTGAAAAATCATTGTGATTCATACCAGCAGTAGTGCGACTTTCATTCAGCTTTTATCGATGGCTGGTTCAGGATACTACATGACAAAACATTGAAACTCACAATTTTGATAAATATGGACTATTATTATTCACTGAACGATTGATTGATGCTTGGGAAGTCCATTAATGCCCTTAAAGTCAGCCATGGCTTTGAATAGCTTACAAAACATGACATAGGGGAGTGAAAATGTTTCACTAGTTTTATCAATTTTGTTTTCTTTTAACAGAGGATAGTGGTGCAGCGTTCAAAAAGTTATGAATGCCTGGAAAGTGCTGATTGTGCCAATGCTGGCACTTTTGCAATATGGTATGTAGTACTGGTATTGTTTTTGATGCGAGTGAAATGCAAAGATGTTTAAAGACTTCACATTGATTGTTTTACCTGCCTCTCAAAAACCATGCTCGCAAAAAAGCAAGTTTTTACACTTTACATGAGGTTCCCACTGTCTTCCGGCTCTATGGCTCGCTTTGTGTCTGAGAACCAACTCAGAGCCTTTTAGATGTCGCTTTTACTCGTTTCAGTGGCAACTTGCTTACCTTCTTAAAGTTAGTAGAGACAAAGAATGTGAATAAAGAAGTTTTGTTGTTGTTGTTTGAAAGCTGAACTTCAGACCAAGACTTGGCACGTAGAGACCAATCAGTCTAGTATCATTCTAAATCAGTCTAGTATCATTATAAATCAGTCTAGTATCATTCTAAATCAGTCTAGTATCATTCTAAATCAGCCTAGTATCATTCTAAATCAGTCTAGTATCGTTCTAAATCAGTCTAGTATCATTCTAAATCAGTCTAGTATCGTTCTAAATCAGTCAAGTATCATTATAAATTAATCTAGTATCATTCTAAATCAGTCTAGTATCATTCTAAACCAATCTAGTATCATTCTAAATCAATCTAGTATCATTCTAAATCAGTCTAGTATAATTCTAAATCAGTCTAGTATCGTTCTAAATGAGTCAAGTATCATTATAAATCAATCTAGTATCATTCTAAATCAGTCTAGTATCATTATTAATCAATCTAGTATCATTCTAAATCAGTCTAGTATCATTCTAAACCAATCTAGTATCATTCTAAATCAATCTAGTATCATTCTAAATCAGTCTAGTATCATTCTAAATCAGTCTAGTATCGTTCTAAATCAGTCAAGTATCATTATAAATCAATCTAGTATCATTCTAAATCAGTCTAGTATCATTCTAAATCAATCTAGTATCATTCTAAATCAATCTAGTATCATTCTAAATCAGTCTAGTATCATTCTAGTATCATTTGCACAAAATTATTTCTATCTTGTTCTATAGTCTGTTCAAAAGACGTTCAGATTGTCACGTACTGGGGACAGAACTCAGCATATGGAGCTGATAGCAGAGAGGAACGAGATCTGGTCGAGATATGCCGTGAAGATTCTCCCTACGACATTGTGAATATTGGCTTCGTAAAGAAGTTCTTTGACCCCATGAACGCAAGTATGTATGTCAGGGTATCTTGTCCCTAGCAACCGTGATTCGTATCTTATACAGTAAGGTGTAGGGGCAGACTAACATAGATTACAGAGATACCGATGACACATTAGTTTACAGGGCGTATTGAAAATTTCAAGACATTGCAAGTTTGCTAATAGTAACGATTCCTTCCTCACAGCAGCAGCAACAACAACACAACAGCTTTAATGGCAACAACAACATTTAAAATTATTGAAGCTCCAAAATTTCTTCAAAAGAAAGTCCCAGCTCAGCTGTTTTACGACCTTATACTGACCCTACCGAAATGTATAGTTGAATCAACGGCATGATTTCGAAATAAACCAGCTGCTGATATTACGCAAGGTGCTCGATAGGGCATAAAGGAATCGTGCATTTGCTTGCTATTCGAGCCTGGTTTTCCGATTAGAAGATCTTGAATCATCTATAATATCGCACGTTGATTTGACATCAAACATCAGCTAATTCTGCACCCAAGATAAATGAAAAGAAAAATTTGAAGAATCGTATGCAAATTTCCTTCTGAAAAGCAAAAACTTGACGCCCCTTCATTCAAAAATTGGTAGAATACCTAAATAGGTCATAAAAGAGACGTATGCGAAGAGCAGACGATTGAACAGAGAGAGTTGATTAGCAACTGCGTCGAATTCGGTTTTTTGTGCAAGTTCTAGCGATATGCAAATTAATAACCTTTTCATATATGTAGCACCGTGGGAAGCTATGCAGCTAGAAAGCAGATTTCCCATTGTCAACAGTTTGTTGGACCATGACAGTGAAAAGTAAAAACACTCCAAACTTAAACCTAAGCGATTAAGAATTACAGTCTGATGTTGCAGGGATAGCTCTGCTGACAGTTGCGAGTAATTTGCCAAGTTTGAAGACTGGATAAGATTAATATCTATGCTTGTGCTTAATAGCTCATGTATGTTTGATTTCAGAAGCAAAGCTCTAGCCATGTGCAACCAACATGTGCTTATAATTATTTGAGTGCACACAATTTATGTCGACCACATGTCAAGTCGGCGATCGACATGCTAGCGCTTATCGTTTGCAAAAAAGGCGGAAGGAACCGGCAGTTGAGAAACGAGCCCGGCGTGTTCTTCTGGTTGACATCAAGCAAATTTCATTATGCGATCAGTATAGAGTAGGCCGTGACCTTATATCAAGACCAAGTTAACACAAAATTTTATACACCCATCTATAGGTCTTAAACACAACACTTTTGCTTGTTCGATAAAAGCAAAGCCAACTTTTAAAATGTCATCAAGCGTAGGCATTAGTTGCAAAGAAAGGAAAAATCAGGAAGGCAAGGGGCTAGGAATAGAAGCAAAAAATAATAACGCTTAGTCATTGAATGATTGACTGAATGCGATTGATTGATTGATCGATTGATTGATTGACTAGTTGTATGATTGATTAATTAATTCATGTAATTCCACTTTATTTATTTATTCATTCATCTATTTATTTGTTGGAATTGAACACCAATGTCCAACATTGGTCAAGGGGAAAGTAGCTGATAGTGGATATGTGGGCGAAAGGGCCAAGAGAATCTAGGAAGGCTGAGATTTTCTAGGACCATGCCAAGAGAATCTAGGAAGGCTGAGAATCTAGGACCATGCCCCCTCCCCCCAAACTCCCCCCCCCCCCTTCGTCGGCGGCCCTGTCTCTGGAGCACCCCAGTTGTGCATTTGTGCCCATGAAACTCAAGTCCTTATTTGTATTGATGCTGTTTCATTCTGCAGATGAAATGCCAGGGCTCGACTTCGCTGGACACTGCAACACCCCTATCGATGAGAATCATAAAACAATCTACAGCTGTCCTGTCATTGAAAGAGGGGTTAGAGAGTGCCAAAGGAACGGCAAGAAAGTGCTTATTGCGATTGGCGGTCCCAGAAAGGAGGGCGATTTCGACAGTGTCGCCCAAGCTGAAAAATTTGCTGAAAACATTTGGAATTTGTTCTTAGGTGGTCAAGAAATGCCAGATTTGAGACCTTTCTCTAGGTGTGAATTCATTATTATCTTTAAGAATTTTCAGTTTATTTAGCCGTTGTAGTTGAAAATAAACTTTAAAGGATTGTCACAAGACCCGAGTTAAGGCAGGCCTAACATTGGTCTAATATGCCAGAGCCTTCTACTTTGTAATAAGCTGGAAGTTCAAGTATCTTCAGGTGCTGATGTTTTGCTTTGTTCATTTTCTATTTTTACTGCATCGTATTTTTTCTTCTTAATTCTAAGCAAGCTTTATCAAACATCGGCTGAACATTTTTTTACCAGTGCTGTCTGCGACGGAGTGAATCTTTACATTCCGGGGGGCTCGTACATTGGTTATGCTGCTTTCGTGCGTCACCTTTACTACCTTGGCAAAAGAGACAGGACACGACGCTACATCATCACAGCATCCCCGTCGTGCAACTTCCCAGATGCTGTTCTTGGTCCAGCACCCAACAAAGTACTGGACGTCGCGGTCAAGTACATAAGCCAAGTGCGTTAATAAACGAGTACATTAATCATCATTATCAACATCAGCATCAGCATCATCACCACCATTCAATATGATGATCATTATTATCACCACCATTCAATATGATGATCATTATTATCACCATTATTCAATATGATGATCATTATTATCACTATCATTCAATATAATGATCATTATTATCACCACCATTCAATATGATGATCATTATTATCACTATTATTCAATATGATGATCATTATTATCGCCACCATTCAATATGATGATCATTATTATCACCACCATTCAATATGATGATCATTATTATCACCATCATTCAACATGATGATCATTATTATCACTATTATTCAATATGATGATCATTATTATCACCATCATTCAATATGATGATCATTATTATCACCACCATTCAATATGATGATCATTATTATCACCATTATTCAATATGATGATCATTATTATCACCATCATTAAATATGATGATCATTATTATCACCACCATTCAATATGATGATCATTATTATCACCATTATTCAATATGATGATCATTATTATCACTATCATTCAATATAATGATCATTATTATCACCACCATTCAATATGATGATCATTATTATCACCATCATTCAATATGATGATCATTATTATCACTATTATTCAATATGATGATCATTATTATCGCCACCATTCAATATGATGATCATTATTATCACCACCATTCAATATGATGATCATTATTATCACCATCATTCAACATGATGATCATTATTATCACCACCATTCAATATGATGATCATTATTATCACTATCATTCAATATAATGATCATTATTATCACTATTATTCAATATGATGATCATTATTATCACCATCATTCAATATGATGATCATTATTATCACCACCATTCAATATGATGATCATTATTATCACCACCATTCAATATGATGATCATTATTATCACCATCATTCAACATGATGATCATTATTATCACCATTATTCAATATGATGATCATTATTATCACCATCATTCAATATGATGATCATTATTATCACCACCATTCAATATGATGATCATTATTATCGCCACCATTCAATATGATGATCATTATTATCACCATCATTCAATATGATGATCATTATTGTCACCACCATTTAATATGATGATCATTATTATCACTATTATTCAATATGATGATCATTATTATCACCATCATTAAATATGATGATCATTATTATCACCACCATTCAATATGATGATCATTATTATCACTATTATTCAATATGATGATCATTATTATCACCATCATTCAATATGATGATCATTATTATCACCACCATTCAATATGATGATCATTATTATCACCACCATTCAATATGATGATCATTATTATCACCATTATTCAATATGATGATCATTATTATCACCATCTTTCAATATGATGATCATTATTATCACTATCATTCAATATGATGATCATTATTATCACCATCATTCAATATGATGATCATTATTATCACCACCATTTAATATGATGATCATTATTATCACTATTATTCAATATGATGATCATTATTATCACCATTATTCAATATGATGATCATTATTATCACCATCATTCAATATGATGATCATTATTATCACCACCATTCAATATGATGATCATTATTATCGCCACCATTCAATATGATGATCATTATTATCACCATCATTCAATATGATGATCATTATTATCACCACCATTTAATATGATGATCATTATTATCACTATTATTCAATATGATGATCATTATTATCACCATCATTCAATATGATGATCATTATTATCACCACCATTCAATATGATGATCATTATTATCACTATTATTCAATATGATGATCATTATTATCACCATCATTCAATATGATGATCATTATTATCACCACCATTCAATATGATGATCATTATTATCACCACCATTCAATATGATGATCATTATTATCACCATTATTCAATATGATGATCATTATTATCACCATCTTTCAATATGATGATCATTATTATCACTATCATTCAATATGATGATCATAATCAATATTATCAGTATTTACTTTATTTGTAGATTTTGACTTCCGCCCTAGATTTATGTTCGCTTCTATGGCTCAAACTGTGGGGTAGCCTCCAATTCTCAGTTCGAAGAATCCGTTGATTCGTGGCTCAGCTTTGCGAGACGAATTTTACGCAGGGATGGAGCAGCTCCTTTGATGTTATTTGGTGTTCCTGCGGTGGAGCGAGCTTCACCTATACAAGGCTGTTACCAAACAACCAAAGACTTGCGGGAGCTCTATCAGGTTTGTAATTTGTTATGAGCATTAAGATCTAGATAAAGATAGATCTAGGTGTCGTATCGTAGGGTATCGCGCCAGATCACATGTACCTTTATGAATCAGTTAACTGAAGCTCGCTAGAGCGCTCTATCGTCATCGTCACAAAAACCTCGCATTGCAAAGAGGCATTTCAAGGGTATCATCAAAGTTGATTGATTAATTGCGAGGCACAGTTGAAGGCAATGGAGGCGACTGCTGAGGCTATTGCTTCGTGCCGTTTGGAGTCATTGCGGAGGAGCGCTTGCATTGCATTTGCCTTTTATTTCATCTCCAGCACCTGGGCAGTACACTAGAAAGGCCTACCAAGGCGCAATTTTGGATTCACTGGCTTCATTGGTATATTTGTTTTAAAGGGAAACATTGCTGCATGCTTCTAAGAGAGTATTACTCGGGCCCAGCAACATTGAACGATCGCACTGCCACAGCCATTGCGCCAGGGCCGCAGCCATTGCCACTACGCCATCGCCATTCGAGTGGCGTCTGTTTCGTACAATTGAGCCAATCAGATTAGTTTGCAGGCGCAAACACTTGCCTTACAAGCACAGCAACTGTGAAATATTTTGATAAAAGTCCATCATCAATAGGTAAACCTCTCCGAACAGGATTAGGCCAGACCCTGCGTTTGGTGAGCTCTACTAAATGCCATAAAATTAAATGTGAGAAACATGAAAATTATTGCACTGAAGATTAGCAAGATGATTTACTCTATCTTGTAAAGGAACAGAAGCTTGATCCCTTTTGGACATGCTCTTTAATCTCGCCGTCTAAAATATTACAAAATCCCAGACTTTGTCGCCAAAATGATCCAAGCTATGGATAATTTATCGATTCACCAAACTGTTAATGCAAGGAAAGGGTTCTGCTTGTGCAAAATTCAGCGTGGATGCCATCCATTTGTCTCTCAATTGAGTTTGTTCACTTGATTTGTGCAGCTCCTTGCTAATCAAGTTTTCATCTGTTGTTATCGGTCTAGGGCAATAGAAAGCGTTAGCTGCAGTGCAGGCTTCGATTCAGACTATATCTACTTTCCCCTGCAGAACTGAAGCAAGGAAAATGTTATGCTTAAATTATGCTTATACAGTCAGCAACTTTGCAACTATACTGGGTAAGGTAGCTAAAGGTTGTTCATCAATGCTTACTGTTTTGAGCCAGTCAATGACCTGTAGACTCTTGATATTCAATATAGCAGGGATTTTAACTGTCTTTTAAGCTAAAATTCTTAACTCTTATTGCTTTTTGAATCAAAGTATTTCTCCAAACAGAGATTTCGAGAAGAGAATGTTTTTGGTGGATTCATGGTTTGGGATTCCTCTTGGGACCAAATGAATGTCCAATACGGAAAAACGTTTTCACAACGTCTTTATGCAGCGGTTGAAAATGTTCAAGAGGAAGACACAGAAAACTTCGATGAAGAAGAAGAAGAGGAACGGCCTATAGATCCCCCAGCAACTGAACCCACAACTCCAATAACCCTAGCAACTACACCTTACCCTGAGACAACTCTTGAGCCCCCAACACCTGAGCCACCTTCTACACCAGCAGCTGCACAAACCCCGCCCCCAACCCCACCGCCAACACCACCCCCAACACCACCGCCAACACCACCCTCAACAACCGCAGAACAGGAAGAATCTCCAGACGAAAATCCGTATGGTAATGAAGATGAGATGGAAGAGGGCAACCAGGAACAACCAGTAGATGAAGAAGAAGATCAAGACGAGCCGGAAGAAGAAACTCCGGAACAAGAAGCCGCAAAGCAACCGGAAGAGCAAGGCGAAGAAGAAGAAGACAAGGATAGCGATGAAGAAGTTGTTGACGACCCCTACTCACCCAAACCACCTGATATGGAAAATAGATTCCCCCAAGGTACACCTCAAGTAGGGGATGACGGCAAAGCACACCAAGAAGCAGAAATCCCACTGGCCCACGTATGAGAAGCATTCTCTTAGCAGCCATTTTAAAATCCTGTGTGTCCTTTACTTCTATATCAACAGGACAAGATAAACAACTTTAACTCGTTTTAATCATCATTCTAAAATTTTAAAGCATGTCAATGCAAGGTTGATTAATTTTTTTGATCAGCGAAATAAGTTTCCATCGAACATTCTTCTAGTTTCACTTTTGTAAACACAGGTTGGAAGAAATTTATTTCGTGGATAGGAAATCTTTCCTTTTTTGCAAGCAACTATCTCTCGAATAGCATAAAGTTTACCTTATCCTCCATTATCAATATCTACCGCGAAAGGATCCCATTCATTAAAAGACAGACCTTGGAAACCTTTAATCGTTTGTCCTGTTTTAGGCCGCAAAACTATTGGCTAACAAGGTCGAAAAGGAGATACGCAGGAAGGAATGGTTGCGGAAACAGAAACTGCATTGGCATAAGACTCATCACCAGTCTCTCGTTCAGAGTAGCGTAACTACTCCCGCCGTTTCGCCAGCGTTACAGAACCAACAGTCTCCTTATTTACAACAGCAAAAACAGACCGCAGGCTACGGAACCCAGACGACCAACCCAGTACAGCAAAACAGTGTACCCCAGCCTTTGTATCAACAGCAGTTCCAAAAACAGAGCACCTTTCCGCAAACGAACACATTACCGAATCAAGCACAAGGCCAGCCTTTGGCCGCCCCACAGAGCCAGCAGAACTCGGTCATGCAGCCTCAGCCACAAACTCTGACCTCCCAACTCCTGGCTCCTGCCTACCAAGTTCAGCAAGCCTCGCCTTCGCAGCAACAAAATCGGTTGGCCCAAGTATCGACAAGATACCCCGCAATGCCTGTGGGCTTTTTTGTTAAAGGTAAAAAGAAGAGCAAAACAGGATTGGTGAAAACAAACCGTCGTAAAGGTGCACAAACGATAAAAAATGTAATTGAAAGCATGGGAGTCGACGCGTATTTGGATAAAGAGAGCTCTTCGGGGTCTGGATCTGGATCAGCTTCTGGGTCCGGATCTGGAACAGCTTCAGGGTCAGGAAAGTCCATATCAGGATAGGGGGAGACCATGCAATGATTCTGCTTATTTATCTTTGGGCTTTTATTGAGCCTATGATATCGGTAAGTATAGGTGAAAGGGAAGGGTCGTGCAAAGGTGTGATGTCACTTTCAGTTTCTTTCACTAACATGTGCTGATATCTGGCTTCCCGTGCTGTAGCTGGACTAAAGAATTGCGGAGAGGAGACTAAAGGACCTGCAGTAAGACTTGAGTTAGAATCAAAGGTGAAAACAATGTAGATACCCACCGAAAGGGTGCAAGTATTCAAATCACACCTACACCAAAGTGGCGTGATAGTGCTCTTGAAATACGAACCCTTCTCAGATGTCACGTGGACATGATTCATTTTGCATTTGATATATGAGGTGAAGCTTGATTCCAAAAGCTGAATTGAGGGCAGTTAACGAAGAAGATAAGACATTTTGTTAAGTTTTACTCTCGACATTTGCAGTAGTTAAATGTGTTTATGTGCTTAAGGTATTTTCTTGATATTTAGACGCAAGCAATTTACCTATAACTTTTCAACCCGATGATGTTTAGTATTTCGAGAAACCACATTTGATATGCTACATGTAATTAGGCTAGGTGGAAATAATTGTTTCTGCATGTGGTCATTTCGAAGTGACCCGTTTGTTGATTATTGCTTAATTCATAGAAAAGACTACACGTGAGCTTATAAATGACCGCCAGAAAGAAAGTACTGAGCACTTTGACACATCGCTGCGTTGATTTGTTTTGTTTCACTGGTGAGAAATGGCCTCACTTTAGAGGCAAAAGAAATTGCAAAAGTTCTATTCAGGAGCGAAAAAAGATCATAAAAAACCATACTTAGCACGTGATAGAGCAATCATTGTCGCAATTTATCAAGTTCCAGAGTCTACTGTTGACACAAGAAATGAAATTAATTGACCGTGAATTTGCATTTAAAGACAAGATCGTATCTTTGTTGCGAGAATCAGCACCTATCACAATGTTTCATAACGTGTGAGGCAAATATTTGCCCAGGTAACGTGATTACTATAACTTTCAATTACGAAAGAAGGGAGAGGCAGGAAGTGGTTGTCACACAAGCTCTAGTACTATGGCGTTGCGGATCATCATTGAATCCATCGCTGATATACATTTGCCTGAAAGTCGCTTTTAGCCAGAAAATTTCATAGTAAGCATCTGTCGTTAGAGTATTTCTCTCTTTCTTTTCCGGTGTTGAGACCATCTGTACTGATTACAGCAAACAAGTGCCAAAAAGAGATCGAATCGAATAAGCTATGAAGCGATGTATTTAGTTTCATGTTTCATGAATGGAAGCAAAGTATTTTCCTGCAAAAAAGATATTTTTATGGTGTTTAGGTCGTTAACAACTGTTACAGAATGATGATCAAAAGTTGTGTTGCAAAATCTTTCCAGCTGCGATATTTAATCCCATCTAAAAGAATAACAGATGTTAACAGTTGTAGAGAAACTTTGCATTTCACCAGTCTTAAAGTTGCCGCAAATGCAAGTGAACGAAATGCATGGTGCTGCAATTTCTTTTGAACATCGAAAGAAGTGTCACAAGATTAATTTTCATATTATTAGCGAGTACTCGAAGATGCTTTGGAACAGAGCTCTTACAGTTCATTGTGCAGCAGAGGATGGTGACAATTATTTCCCAACCACTGCTAAAGAGTTCACAAGTCCTGCTTCAGAGGTTGAAAGACATTTTGAGGCCATTGCTTCAAGCCTCCGATCGGAATTGATGCCAGTCAAGGGTTTATCATTTTCTTCATATTCTATATAGTGCAATTCTGAATGTCCACTTTGATCAGTGCTAGACCGGTTTACTGATTTACAACCTTAGAATAGCTAATTGTAATTGAAGCTAAAGTTGGTTGACCCGGCTACAGTGCCTAGGACGGATTATCACCGATAGCCCTAATACACAGCACTTCCTTACATTCATAAAATTACATTCATAACTATAAACCTGTAGTCAATCAAACTACTTTTGTAAGCAATATTATACCTTTGTAGATAAATCCCTTATTCTTCCGCTGCACAATCAAATAAAGTTATTCTCCACTCTTTGCACAATCCTACACACCCCTTGCCCTCCCTTAAAGCTGTCAAATAAATTCCTTGCCCTCCCTCCACACAATAGATTCCTTTGGAAGTTTGCCGACGCCGACAACAAAGCAATTGACGAGTCCATAAATACTAAGCAAATGTTTGAATTTTTCGCAAACAAAATTCCTTCATTCTTTGAGCTAACATTGCAAAAAAGCTGATAACAGCAAGCTGATGAGCAAACGAACTGATAACTGCAATCAAACAAAAACATCGAAACTTCTTAGACACGGCAAACGAACGAAGACAAGGACATGTAAAATTAGCGTGCAAAGCTTCATTTAGAATGGTGATCAATGATTGAAAGACTAAAGCTGATTTCTGTCTATTCAAGTGCTTGAAAGACTAAAAATGATTCCTGTCTATTTAAGTGCTTGAAAGACCTAAGAATTATTCCTGCCTGTCTCCTAGGGCCTTCATTTCATGGAACTTTGTCTATCATTTGAAATTATCTTCTGATAGTGGTTTCCTTTCAGCTTTGAAGATGTTCAACATTTTTTCATCTTGAAAAGAAACTAGAAAGAATAATTTTCAAAGTATCGATTTTCATACAATATGCTACCACTTTTGCGACATCGAGATAAAGTTTTCCAAGCATACTAGTTTCACCCGGGAAACGTGACAGCAGACAATTTACTATAACTCATCAAACCAAATCGCCTTGACTGCAGATGGTGCATCGTGTGTCTATTTTTGGGCAGCTACTCAGTAAAATTGCTAAAGCTTCAATTTTGATCAGGTTTGAAACGTCAAGGTAGGCCATGAAAACTTGCCAAGGCATGAAAGTATATTGCAATGACCAGTTACCGAACAATTCACGTTTTTGCAACCTGTCCTGCTAAAAACAAAATTAAAAGGTCTAGGCAACAGGATTTCTTACGAAGGATCATAGAGAGTGCGGAAAAATAACCGACCCGAGCGGGACTCGAACTAACGACTCTTGACTTTGTACGTCAAGTGCAAGTATTCTATATGAAAATTTCTTAAATCCGAGCCCAATGGGAATCTTTAAGACGGGTAGCTTTGCCGGATTGAGTTTGATTTAGTCTCCTGATGATCCGAAGTGCAAAACTGTCCCTATCCCTAACCATCTAAACACCGTCCTCATCTACACCCCAAAAAGTATACGGCTCTGCTTACATGGCATGAAGCACTTTATGACAAAGAGTAAACAGGGTAACAGATATCTAACTTACCATGCAACATGGTAAATAAGAAAGCATTAAGACACGTGTCGACTCAAGGGCATCGCCACACAATGTTTTTAAATAGTATTGTGATGCTTTCTAAGCACAAGAAGAACTTTGATTGTCTATACCAGACATCCTATAGCTGATGAAGCCAGTAGTGTTGGTAATGTCATATTTTAACGTCACAGCCCTGTGGCGCCAAATTGCTAACCGCGATCAAGCCTATTCATAGAGGATTGCAAAATAGAGAATTCAAGACGTTAGCATACAACAAGAATGGAGGACATCTTATGGAGAAAGGGTCAATGGCTTAGAGCTCAGTGAGCTGGACTTGAGTTGTACTGGAATTAAAGCTTTACGCGTGGTGCACTAGATTCAAGAGCATTAGCGCCTTGAAATGCATGCTAGCGAGGACGACGACATGGAAGTACACCCTGCAAGGGAGGCATCGCATCAAGCACAGCAGAATTACCTATAGACCTTCACAAGCAAAAGTCTGAGGGATTGATTGTCAAATAGCAGACGCCAAGGTGAACAAAAACAGAGGTTTTCATAAGCTAATGCCAGAGGATGCGTAGCATTATATAGGGCTATGTAAACATAGATTATCGTTCCTATTCACTGCCCGCTTCCTGGGCAATCTAAACTTTCCAACAACTCATTTGAAAACTAATTACCGCTTTTTCTAGCATATTGACATATCCACACCTAGAGCATCCAAAGAGCAATTAGAATTCAGAAAATTACACGACGGACACCTTGCAAAATACAAGAGAAGAAAGCAAAATACAGCTGTTCTTGGAGCTATACAGGGGGTATTTACGCTTCTGGTGAAAATATCAATTAGTGGGTGTGCAGAATTGCAGCTATAAACAGCTCTGTCAAAATACGCGTTTGACTTTGTCGTGGTATCTATCTTGAAGCAAACCTTGTAGATGGGTGTTAAAAGCGTGGGTTTATGGAATGACGGCTTTCAAAGAATTTTTCCATCTATTCTAACAGTCCGTTGTCTTTAGTACGCAAGCAGAAGTTTGCTCAATATGTTGAAATATTCGTCATATAATACATAGATTTCCTTGACTATTAAAAACGATTTATAGTCATTGGGCTTATACAAGCTAAAAAATTTGCAGTTAGAAGTACACAGTGCAGTGCTTGTGAAATGTGGGCTACTATAAGCGGTTTATAGCAGACTTAAGAAATAATTGATTGCTCTTCCTATTAAAGCGCTTACAGCCGTGCTTGAGTTATACTGACTCGGAAATCGTTTCACTTTTCATGCACTACATCTTGCATAGCTTTCTTTTAAGTCTGCAAAACGTACAGAGAACTAAAATTATTAATGCAGGCTTTAGGTATAGTGCAGCCATTTTGAAGAAGTGTCTGAGATGTCTAGAACTGATTGCAGACAGGCGACATGCGTGCTGAAAGATGGTTAACGTGGGCAGCAGACAACTACAATCCACTAATTACCAGTTCAAGACATGGTTGTTTTAAACCATTATCAGTAAAACATTGTCTCAAAAACACTCGGAATAAAACGAAAACCAATGAAAAAAATCGAGTTTCTTAAATTGAATTTTCGACCATGCCTCGCGCGAAGAGCGTTCTACCTACTCTGACGACCACAAATTATTCCAGTTTTCTCTAGAATCTAATTTAGATAACATTTTTGTCATCCCCATACGAGTTGGCCACAAAGGCACCAGTATTGCTAACTATGACCAGAAAAATCAAGGAGTGGCAAGACAAAAGATGTCAGTACTCGATAATCTTGCGAAAAGGTAAGAAATTGTCAAGTATACATTCGATTTGTTCAATTAATAGGTACAGCTCTTCACCGAAATTCAAGAAAGCCCACGTATTTGTAAAACTAGACTCTGGGTGTTGGTCGATATCAATTACTTTTATGATGTGAGAAAATGAAAGGCATTTCTAGACACGCCCTTCTCGCATGGGGCCCTGGGACTTTAGCACCCATTCTAGTAAGTCACCTTAAAGACTTTAGAAAACAGAATGTAAAATGTATCACATTCTTGTGGAATGGTTGATGTAGGTGACACTTAACACGCCCAAGAAGAGGACAACAATCGCTAGGCCAAATGTCTCAAAAAGAGCATTGTTCAAGTAATTCTATCACATATGTTCAAATTTCCTTTCCAAAAAATGATGCAAAAATTATCATAAAGTCCAGATTCTTCAAAAAGCCATTCCAAAATCGTCTTTTTGATAAATTTAATGTTTCGCAGAGCCATTGCAACACATACGAAAAAAAAACTTTGTATTGTCTGTTTTGTCTCGAACAAGTCCTTTCTCAACTTTCACGCTTACATAATTAGCTACATGAATAACTAGGTTCCACTTTCATATAAAATTTAGCTTTGATAAGTAGTTTGCTATTGATTTCATAACGATATCCCCCCCCGACTATATTGACTTTTCATTGAAAGAATTAGCAGCTTGATAGTCTTGTATCAATGAGTCTCTCTTTTTTCATCCAATTGCTAACGTAATCTGTTTCGAGTGAATCAAGATTCTCTTTAAAAAATTAAAACTTTTGAAAGCAACTGATTTGATAAAGAAGCTTACTAAAAGCTATCAAGATCTGGCATAGATTCTTGGTGAAAAAATAATAATTTGCTCATTTACTCTCTATTGTATCCTATCATATCTTGAACTGCTTGGAAAGCTGTCTTTATGACTCCAGAAATTGTTTTTTAAGAAAACAAAGCGGATGCCTCAGGCAGCCTGCATGCATTGGTTATTAAAGTGTTCTGCTTCCATTTTAGGCTTACAATGTGGCGTGAAGGGAGATATGCCGTCTCTAATTCGAAGCATCTAGAGTTCACTGCTTTACTGAGGTTTATGTTACCTCACTAATTTTCAACTTGTTTTACAAGGACTTCACCGAGTCAAATAGATTTTAATCGTTTCTTCACAAAATTACTTTATTCAAGGGCAGATGTTCTTAAACAGAATATTGTAAAGGATTCAGCCTTTCGTCTTAATCCTAATCGTCATCGTCAACTTTTTGAAAAGACTGCCTCCAACTTTTCCATGCTTTCTTGAATAAATAAACAAATGCGATTATTATGAACGCAAAAGCAAGGAAAACTAGAACCTGTTTATCTCTTCGATGAGAAAGTTATATCACCTATCGAATTCCGTCTTTTGTATCACACACGTTCATGCATTTGAGTGGAGATTCTGAGGATGGTCAAAGCTCTGTGACGTTTTCAAATATTATATGCAAACCCACAAATCTGGAGCTTTGATTTCAAAAATCAGAATTCGAAAATGCTTTCAAGAGCTTACAGTATATCCAATTGTCAGGGTGAATGCAAAATGAATGAGCATGCTGGAGTATCTTGGCCACTTTTGATTAGAGTAGCATAGGCATCTAGTTTGCTTTATACAAGTATATGAATGTAATCATGCATGTGAATTGAAGTGGGAGCAGAGACAGTCTTGTTTCGTCATGTAAACTCATCAGGAGAATCATATCAGGAGAATTCCATCAGGAGCAATTCCACATGCAAGCATATCGTGCACGAACCAAAGTGCATGAAGTTTATTTATCAACATAAAGCCTCCCATGCACATTTTACAGAGCTTTTTCTATGATAATTGGTAACAAAATCAATCTTATTCGAAATTTCTGTGAAATGATAATTGCTGAATGTGCTAGCAAGGCTAGGCCTTAAGACAAAAGTTGATCCGAGGCATTTGCATTGATTCATGCCCGTGTCAACTAGCATATCTAGTTTATATAAGCTGTTTGAAAAAAAGGGATTTTTCCAATAGCAAATGAAGCCTAATGTTAAGATCAGACCAACTGTTACGACAAACGAATCAAGCAGGAAACTCATTTGATTGAGTAAGTTCAGAAATGCAGATTGGAAATCAAGGTAGACACTGCCTCTTGTTAAGTGGAAGTATCTTCAGCTCTCGTAATTCAGAAAACAATTTTCAACACAGCGCCATTATCGTGTAGACAATGAGGATGGACGAAAAGGTAGAAATATCTCCTTTTTGTTGCAAACGCGTGCATCTATTGACCTTTTCGCTTGTTGTTCGTTTACTCAGAAGCCTACCTTCACCTCCTTTTCTTATTGTTCACAGTCTGATTGAGAAACTCACGTTAAAACATCTGCTCTTACCAGCAAATGTTGTAGAAGGCAGAAATCGTCACTCATGGCATTACAGCCTTTCCCAAGGCTGGAGTATAATTTTAGACTTCCCGTCTCCCTTGCATCAGAACAATAGCACCGAAGACATGACCCCCGTTCTTGAAGACTCAGGTGACGAGAGAGGATGCAAATGAGATCCTCATGCCATGCTCTCAAAGGCCGATGCACTATCATTGGTCCTTGCTGATTGCTGTTCAGCGGTAGATTACAATAAGATTAACAACTGCGAGTTTGTTTTTCTGCGTTGATTAGTAAGGAGCTATTGGTCGATTCAAAAGTGGGTTTGATTGACAGCCTTGACAACCTCTTTAATTGATTTGGAGAGCGGCATGATAGTGGCTGCACCAACGCACCATTAGCATAAGCCATAAATACGGGCTTTTCGTGGGAACCATTAATTCTAGCCGTATTGCAAATTTTCTTCTTCTACTTAAACTAGCAGCCGGATATTATGTTTGTTTTAACAGTAGTTTGAGCCTGAGTAAATCAGTTCACGATAGCATATTTACATAACAGTGTCAAAGCAAGCAGAAGCAACTATATAATACGCCACTTGATTCACTGAAAGCATTAGTCGGTGGTTTCTCTCTGGAAGGACTTCAGCGAAGAAGAGATCTGGTGAGTCTTAAGAATAATTTCTTGTTCCATTCACATTACTTACCTTATGCCAATTATGTTATAAGCAGAAGATCGACATACAATCGCCTGAACAAGTTGCCGACAACAAGATATGCGAAGTCCACTCGCTCATTCCCAGGCAGAAGTGCCATTGAATAGAACAGTCAATGCCCAGCCATTTTTCTTTTACTTTTTACCTAACTTTTTTGAAACGTCAAGCTGGAACTTTGCCTGCTATAATTTGGGTTCGTTCGGGGCAACATCAGCGAAGAAGTACTCGGGACGCCTTTTTGAATTTCGAACATCGTTTCTACAGCTTCAATAAACTCTCGGTAAGAGTAAGGATAATTCACTGAAAAAAGAGTAACCAGTAAGGTGCCGAAGTTAAAGCAAATAATAAGAATTGTTAACCAACTTCAACCAACATTTTCTATCATATTGTCATGGTTGTGCAAGCCTTTTTGTGTGGATGACAGTTGAAATAAAACCTTCTCTAACACGACTTTCTAGCAAGAAAACGGATTTTTAAGAAGGGGCGGGATTGCCATGAGAGAGGTGTAACTCCCCTTTTTGGCGTTATCTTGTAATCAAAACAAAGATCTCCGTTTTCGTCGAAAAAATCCAGCTTGTTATGATCAAGACAAATACAATCGCTAAACAGCAATTATTGTTAAATGATGCAAAGTAGAAGCAGAGCTCTGTTTTGACTCAAAAAGATAGTGTCAACGTGCTGTTTAAAATTCATGAATCTGCTTGAAGAGAATGTCACTTTCACGTGGAGAATCAGCTGTCAATCAAGCTGAAAGTTCGTTTCTTATTGAATAAAAATCACATTCCTTAAGCTAAAACATCACTGTTGTCTCCACCTCAGAGAAGGGCAGATCTAAATAACAAGGTAACAAAGTTGTATTTAGTCTACTTCTTCGTTCCTTTAATGTGCATTATTTCTTGTACTAGACATTATGAAGAAATTTGAAATTACTAGTGAATCGCGCTCGCTGCTAAGTTTTGAAGAGCTTTGGTAGATTTTATTTCGTCAGATTGCTGTTTTCGCCACCAAGGCTCCATCCATTATGTTGTTTCATGTTGTTTGTTGTTTCGAAGAGCTTCGGCAAGGCAAATCACATTGATAACTATTTCTGCTGTTCTCGATCGAAGTTTCTTCCGGCTTGAATACTATTACCTACACAACTTAATCCACCGGTGTTTCACTGATTTCTCATTTCATCTTGACTTTGGCAAACGACTCTACATTATATTACCAAATGCTAATTATATTATATTACTCTACTCAATCTTGCTATCACCATTAGCAAGCATATGTGTCGATCTCCGCGGTCACGATTGGCGAATATTTGCACCGATTCCAGCAGCGTCTTTGAATTTTTTGCGGAAGAGCATTTCAGCCCAGGGAATAAGTAGCTGATTATATCAAATGAAATTAAACTCTCAACGAAATAAACAGGAATTATCTTTCACAAACTAAAAAATTCAATTTTTGATCACGCGAAGTTTATAAGCAGTAAATATTTTAGCTTGCTCCCGGTGAAGAAATGGACTTTGGAACGTTGAAATGGCAACGAAAGAGGAAATTTAATTTGAAAAAAGGAATGGAAAGTTATTGGCTAGATCTATCTGTAACATTTAGACACTTGTAGATGTATGAACATTCACGCTAGATACTCATACATTGAGACCAAAGGCCTTGGGTCTAGCATTTTGCCATCATAACTTTATTGCCCTTTAAAATCGCAAACATACGCTTGGAAGATGTTCACTATCGAGGAAACTCTAAACTTGAGTAAAAAAATTCACGCCTTTGAAAACTTCTTTATGACTGGTTGCCCGAATAGCAGCTAGAAAATGAAATGAAATTGCATGAGAAGTATAAGCGGAGAAAGGCGATAGGATGAATATGTGCCAGAACCAGTACATTATTTTGCTTGAAAATATGCTTCTTCTTCAATTAAAACTTCTCAAGGCAAATAGCATTACTTTTCCCACAACGATTTCACAACAATGCCATCTTGGGACGCCATTCATTTTGAAAGATCTCAAAGGAATGTAAGGCGCAAGAACAAAAAGGTTGTATACCTGAAGAAGGAATTTAAGTACCAAGGTAGTTAAAGAATTATCAACAAAGGTGCAATTTTTGAACAATTTCCAAGGTATTTTTTGCGAATTCGTCTGCGACTATGCCGACTCCTTCAAATTCTACCGGCTGATCGTCAATAGATCGAACCCTGGTCTTTTTACTTTGACGATCAAGTCTGTCCTCCTAGGTATTGACTTAATCATTGACTTATTGAAGGGAAGAAAGCTAATAATTTGATTAAAAGGAGTTTATAAGAAGTTTTGTGCAAGAGCACACAGATCCTAGAATGGGCTGAAGGGATATATTCCCTAGCCCCCCAGCTGAACCTCCATTGTCAAAGATAACCATTTCAATTTAACTTTAAACCATTTTGACTTATGTGGCTCTTTGACTTATGTCGTCTTTCAGATTCAACATGAAGTTGATCACGCTAGGCGTGGTTTTGACATTTTCTATATCAACGCTCTTGGTTGCCAAAGCAGAAGATGTCGACGATGCTTCGTTGGAGCCCGCACCACCCGGAGTGCACGGCCTTTTGACAAGAGAAGGAGATGACTTTGAAGAGGATGAGAACGATGCTTTAGAGCACGAAAGAAGAGAGAATCAACCACCAGGTGTCTGGGGAAAAAGAGATAGTCAGCCCCCAGGGGTTTGGGGTAAACGATCAAAACAACCACCTGGAGTATGGGGGAAAAGGACATCTAAAGAAGAGAACCGACTTCATCGCAAAAAAGAAAACCAACCGCCAGGCATTTGGCGAAGAGGAGAAAACCAACCGCCAGGCATATGGCGAAGAGGAGAGAACCAGCCGCCAGGCATTTGGCGACGTGAAGCCAACCAACCACCAGGCATATGGCGAAGAGGAGAGAACCAGCCGCCAGGCATTTGGCGAAGAGGAGAAAACCAGCCGCCAGGCATTTGGCGACGTGAAGCCAACCAACCGCCAGGCATTTGGCGACGTGAAGCCAACCAACCGCCAGGCATATGGCGAAAGAGGGAGAATCAGCCGCCAGGAGTATGGGGGAAACGGTCAAAAGGTGGACATCATGCAACAATAGGTAGTGAGATTAAAGGAAGAGCTCAGATAAAAGTAGCAAAGAAGGGTTTGAACGAAAGGGAGGCAGCTCTCATACGCACGGTTAAGAGACTGCGTGACGCATTAGCTAAAGAATGAAATGGATACTGGCGTTATATGAAATCGTGGGAGTAAAACGTGCCTACTAGCATTGATAGCATGATTAAATGTGGAATGGTGAAATTAATAAAAAAATTCTTAATGTTCGTTATTTCTATGCAATGTGTTTCAATTCAACAGATCTTATGCATTTGCCTTTTCCTTATCCGTTTCAAATATTGCAGGGCACAGCCAGTAAGTGCTTGAAAATTCTCTTCTACAGAAGATTTCAGAAAGAAATCAAGGTATTGCTTTCATTAAAATCAGAAATAGAAGGATGTCAACAGGAAATGATTGAGTAAGATTGAATGAAATACACAATAAAGCAGGCTTGAGCTGGTTTTGCAGGAAACGACGCTAAAATTTATATCAGATGTCTAATAAAATTTCGAAAGTTTTTTGATCTCCTTCATGCTTAAAGTTAGCGTAGGTTGAGGAGAAAACCAAGTCTTAGACTCTCGCTTACTATTAGGCAATTAATGTTAAACAACGACAGTACAGATACAAAGAGGGTTACTACAAACATGAATCTTTTTCAGTGCCAAGTCATTTGGTAGCCAATGATTTTGCAAGATTGCACCACTGCTTTTTGGTCTTCCCATGGCCCTCTCAAAGTCCAGACCATAAAGATACTTTAAATGTTCGGTCCTTACCATGAAGTGTTTGTTGAACTGCAGTCTTTCAAAGATAAACAACTGTTGTTCTTCACTTTAAAGTCTGGAAAGCAACCATTTCAAGTTATTTAAATGCATACACAAAGAATCTCAAGCTCAGTTTCCCAATCACATAAAACTTTATCAAGATATTAGCCAAATCGTGATAAGCCTACGATTAAACTGCATAGTTTAGAAATCTGCATGTTTGCAAGCCTTTTGTTTAGCCGGCCAAGCAAACGTGGCCAAGCAAATAATTGCTAATATTTGGTAGCTAGAAAAGTTCCAATGATCTGACATTATTACTACTGATTATAATCCAGAAATCTTTGAATGCAATTTTCTCCATTGCTAAAAAATTATGATAAAACATGAGGCTACCCACAAAAATCCCCGCTACGCGAGCTTGGCCCCTTCTAAGGAGATACAATAGCTCCTAAAACTACTCCAAAGAAAATTAGGAAGATAAGCTTCGGAAGGACCCTCAATTCAAAGTGCCTCAATTTGATGCCAAAAGTGACTTCACGCACAAGTTGAAACTTGGAAGATGCGGACGCTTGAAACATCAAAAAATTGATTTGAAAAAGTTATCTCGTGGCGGCCAGGTAGGTTCTTCCTAGCCTGGGACAGGTTTACCCGTTTCTGCGATAGCTTCATCAAAATTTTTTACAAATTCTTGGAGTTGGGACGTACTGAAGTGACGTGAAAGCCCCTCTTTGTGTCTTCATTGTATCTTTGTTGTGTACTTTTATAATGCTCTTTAAAAATATACACAACCCGAACAAGAGTATTGCAAAGTTTGATGAACAGAGCTTAAAAAATAGTAGCCAGAAATCAAAAAATAGGGCAGCAATGAAATTGATTAACATTAAAAATTGATTAACATGCTAAAAATGCTTCAAGTTACAGCACATTACCACAGCAAGAGATAGCCGAGACAGTTTTCACCTACTAAAAGTACTTTTTTATCTGGCACAAAACCAGAAATTTTAATTTCACACCTAATTATACACATGAATTTTAGAACAACCTTAGGGAAAAGACGAACTCTTTCTTTCTACAAGGAATTAGGTCTTTCTTTTGACAGTTTGTTAAACACTTTTAGATGAAAAGATGACCTAGCTTTCCCAACAAAATAATAAACAATTAGGTTATTAATACTGAGGCCAAATGCTTTAAAGGAGAGAGTATAGATCTGCTGATAGACCAAATGCTGAGTATAGATAGACCAAATGCTGAATTGCATGCATCGATAATGGTGTCGTCAGCATAGCTACAAATCTTAATATTGTATACAAAGAATAAAATGTCATTTATCAAGCACCTAGGACTGATCCTTGCGGTACCGCCAGGCATTTGGCCGCGTGAAGAGAACCAGCCGCCAGGCATTTGGCGACGTGAAGCCAACCAACCACCAGGCATATGGCGAAGAGGAGAGAACCAGCCGCCAGGCATTTGGCGAAGAGGAGAAAACCAGCCGCCAGGCATTTGGCGACGTGAAGCCAACCAACCGCCAGGCATTTGGCGACGTGAAGCCAACCAACCGCCAGGCATATGGCGAAAGAGGGAGAATCAGCCGCCAGGAGTATGGGGGAAACGGTCAAAAGGTGGACATCATGCAACAATAGGTAGTGAGATTAAAGGAAGAGCTCAGATAAAAGTAGCAAAGAAGGGTTTGAACGAAAGGGAGGCAGCTCTCATACGCACGGTTAAGAGACTGCGTGACGCATTAGCTAAAGAATGAAATGGATACTGGCGTTATATGAAATCGTGGGAGTAAAACGTGCCTACTAGCATTGATAGCATGATTAAATGTGGAATGGTGAAATTAATAAAAAAATTCTTAATGTTCGTTATTTCTATGCAATGTGTTTCAATTCAACAGATCTTATGCATTTGCCTTTTCCTTATCCGTTTCAAATATTGCAGGGCACAGCCAGTAAGTGCTTGAAAATTCTCTTCTACAGAAGATTTCAGAAAGAAATCAAGGTATTGCTTTCATTAAAATCAGAAATAGAAGGATGTCAACAGGAAATGATTGAGTAAGATTGAATGAAATACACAATAAAGCAGGCTTGAGCTGGTTTTGCAGGAAACGACGCTAAAATTTATATCAGATGTCTAAAAAAATTTCGAAAGTTTTTTGATCTCCTTCATGCTTAAAGTTAGCGTAGGTTGAGGAGAAAACCAAGTCTTAGACTCTCGCTTACTATTAGGCAATTAATGTTAAACAACGACAGTACAGATACAAAGAGGGTTACTACAAACATGAATCTTTTTCAGTGCCAAGTCATTTGGTAGCCAATGATTTTGCAAGATTGCACCACTGCTTTTTGGTCTTCCCATGGCCCTCTCAAAGTCCAGACCATAAAGATACTTTAAATGTTCGGTCCTTACCATGAAGTGTTTGTTGAACTGCAGTCTTTCAAAGATAAACAACTGTTGTTCTTCACTTTAAAGTCTGGAAAGCAACCATTTCAAGTTATTTAAATGCATACACAAAGAATCTCAAGCTCAGTTTCCCAATCACATAAAACTTTATCAAGATATTAGCCAAATCGTGATAAGCCTACGATTAAACTGCATAGTTTAGAAATCTGCATGTTTGCAAGCCTTTTGTTTAGCCGGCCAAGCAAACGTGGCCAAGCAAATAATTGCTAATATTTGGTAGCTAGAAAAGTTCCAATGATCTGACATTATTACTACTGATTATAATCCAGAAATCTTTGAATGCAATTTTCTCCATTGCTAAAAAATTATGATAAAACATGAGGCTACCCACAAAAATCCCCGCTACGCGAGCTTGGCCCCTTCTAAGGAGATACAATAGCTCCTAAAACTACTCCAAAGAAAATTAGGAAGATAAGCTTCGGAAGGACCCTCAATTCAAAGTGCCTCAATTTGATGCCAAAAGTGACTTCATGCACAAGTTGAAACTTGGAAGATGCGGACGCTTGAAACATCAAAAAATTGATTTGAAAAAGTTATCTCGTGGCGGCCAGGTAGGTCCTTCCTAGCCTGGGACAGGTTTACCCGTTTCTGCGATAGCTTCTTAAACACCTTTAGATGAAAGATGACCTAGCTTTCCCAACAAATTAATAAACAATGAGTCGATTAACACTGAGACCAAAGGCTTTAAAGGAGAGAGTATAGATCTGAAATGTATGCATTGATAATAGTGTCGTCAGCATAGCTACAAATCTTAATATTATTTACAAAGAATATAATGTCATTTATTATGAACCTAGGACTGAACCTTGCGGTACTTCTATCGTAACATTCTTTAATTGGCTTGAGAGCATTGGCCCAAAATATCACGATTTAAACAATCGAATGCCTCCAAAAGGTCTACCAGGGTTGTTCCTGCTAGTTTATTATTGTCAAGACTTGCTTTACATTTGTAAAAAATTCTACAAAACTTGCTCAGTTCTACACCCTTTCCGAATACCAACCAAAAATGAAGAAAAAAGGTGCCAAAGTAATCAATAGGCTGATTATACATGATGCATTCAGAAACCTTTGAAGCAGCTGAAAGCAAGCTGATAGGCTCGTAATTTTGTTTTGTCATGTCATCATTTTTCATGTAAAGCGAAGAAATGTCAGCAAGTTTTATATTGTCTGGGAAAGCACAGTAAACGAAGAAGTTGTTGGAAATTGCAGTCAATGGTGATGAAAACAGATCCGCACTTGCATGAATTATTTTGTTGGCTTCTTGCGGCGTCACCTTTTTAGCGTCTAATTTTACTTAGTGGTGGAAAACATTTGTTGGACTGAAATTTTGTAGAATCGGAAACTCTGAGGGCTTCTCACAATAGCCCTGATCTTAGCAATACTAGGGTGGCTCTGGAAACGTTGAACAGTCGTTTGTAAAGTATGTTGCGAAGAAATATCCAGGTTTTTAGTGTCTTCTTCACGATTGTATGCATGGTAAGATAGTAGAAGTGGTTTTGTAAATACTGTCAATTTTTCTCGATTACCAGGCACCAACGCAATCTGCAGTGGCAGATCGATCGAAAAAAAAAACGATCTCAACCCAAATTTATGCATTTTTGCAGAGCAAGATGGCTACTATAGTCTGCCTAATCTGAGTCATTTGCAGCTACCGAAAGTAAGGATGACAATTTTTGGTATTTGGTAAATCCCCTCGTATAAGAACCTACAAAAATAGGAACCTAGAGGCTCTCTTTTTTAAATTATGCACTCCGAAATCAAGAACCTGCTTCAATGTGATAGAATATGATAGGTCCTTATTCAAAGGGCACAAAAGTAGAGATTGAAATTGATAGATGCATCATGTATTTGATAACATCACTGCAGTTTAAATATCCATGTCACCAGTCGTTTGCCACAACTGCTTTTGTAAATAGTGTTTTAATACATTTGAAGATGAACTTATGTAAACTGAAGCACTGTTTGTGAAACATATTTTGTTTTAAATTTCACCACAGCATTAGAATCGGCAATCTGGCAAGGCTGTGCTTATATACACTACCGTTCAAAAAGTCTTGGGACGATTCGAAGTTTCGAAAGACGCTTATGATGAAAGCTTCAAAAACATGCATTTGATCTAGTCTTATTAAGGACGACAACCAGCTATTTCCATTAAACTTTTATAAGACATTGTTCATGTTTCGAACTATTTCAATTTTGCCACATTATTCGAAAAAGATTAACCGTAAAAATTGTTCTAGGCCAGAAACATGAACATGGAGGTTATCAAACGCATTGAAATATCATACGAGAAGCATCTGGAAATTATTTTTTTATAAAAATAATGGTAAAAGCTAGCAAGAAACTGCACCAATTCAAAAAATCTTAAGACGATTCGAAGTTTCGAGCCTTTATGCGAATAAAAACAATTTAAGGCGATTAAAAAATGTATCTTTTGAAACACTCCTATTATCCTTTAAAATAGTCTAAATAACGCAGTAAAAGCATCAACAAGTTGCCAAATTTCAGCTCTTTTTATTCATTACAGTTAATTGTAAGAATTTGAAACCTCTGCGCTTTGACCTTCTGGCAAATTAATCGGGATGTATCCTGTTTTTTGATCTCTCAATAAAGATCTTTCATGTCTTGGCGTCTGGAACTTTTTCGGTCTGCCAACCCTTGGCTAATCTTTCACGGTTCTAAAATTAATAATTTTGTTAATCTTTTTCAAATAATTTGGCGAAATTGAAATTCTTCGAAACATGAAGAATGTCTTATAAAAGTTTCATGGAAGTAGCCGGTTGTCGTACTTAATAAGAGAGGGTCAAATGCATGTTTTTTAAAGCTTTTATCATAAGCTCCTTACGAAACTTCGAATCGTCGTCCCAAGACTTTTGAACGGTAGTGTACATTTGCCAAAAGAACAAAACAGAATTGAACTAGCAACAAACGTAGTCATGGCAACAAGTTTATTGTTCCGTCATCTCGGTATGGTTAAGAGGCTACAAGGAAAGTTTCCTAGCAAATAACAGGTAGAAAATGTCACCGCTTCTGTAAAGTTTCCTATGAGAGATTTTGACATCGGTTATCAGTATGGAACTAGATGGAACCCTCCAAAAATTTCCACAGGTAGGACTCAAGCCTTGTATTATATCAAAGGAGGCTTTATCCATGTTTATTGCGATTTATTTTCTGAACCTTTGACTTTCGATTTAAAAATTCTCGCTCAAATTTTCCGGCGACGAAGCAAGCCTAATTGCTACCGAAACAGATCGATACAGATTGAGTTTTTGTATCGAGCGGCACTTAACATAGGAAAAAAGTTGTAGCCACAAAGCATTTTGTTCTCCGACCAGAGTACCGCAAGCTTTGAAAATCACGAGACTTTGATGTGGTTCCTTGTTCCGATGCTTGTTTCTGATTTCATAAAAGTACTCAAGCTTGGTGATGAATGTTCTTGAAATTAGGTACACTTTCTGGAATTTTCGAGACTTTTCTCATGACAATTTTAACGTTACATAAGTAATTAATGTATAGAATTGAAAACTAGATTGGTTTTATCAATCTGACTTGAATGCCTTGAAAAGGCCGGACAAGACGACAAGGGGGAAGACAAAAGATGAAACGGCCGGTATTGAAAGATGAAAGATGTTTTTGTGTTTTCCTTGCATGATTATGTGTACCAGGCCTCCTACAAAACAAAAATGCAGGCTAAGAAAGCCCATAGCTATTTCAGAACTGTGGTTTATTTGTTCATATTTTATTTTTAAGAACAAGAACACATTACCTTGCCAATTCTTTAAATACCAGAATAAAGTGTCATGAAAAAGCCAACAGAAAGTATTTTGATTTGTATTGAAATTCAGAAAATTATTAGTCAAGTACATAATTCAAAGTCATTATATGTCCATATTCTCCTTTGCTCAAGTTAATTTCAAGGTCTTTTTCAATAATTTACTCTTTTCCTTGGCATCCCCATTTTTTATATTTGCCTCAGTTTGCTAAGCATCAAGTCTTCCATGGTTCCCCCTTTTAGTTATTTGTAGCATCAATCTAGCTTTTTAATGCCTCAGATGAGAGCACAATTTGATACAAAAAAGAAAAGAACTAAAAATTTGGAGTTGGCTTTATAGCGCAAAAATTTGCAAAAAAGTAGGGATCATGGCTCCTATATATGTTGTTCCTTGCTTGCAAGCATGATTCTATACAATTGCAAATTTCTAAGAGGATAATGCAACAGCTTATTAACATGTTCTTTTTGGGGGAACAGAAGTTGCCTATTAATGATGTCATTCAATAGAAACATAGATGTTTTTATAGATGTGGGTGTTGTCTAGGCCTTGCCTACTAAGCTAAAGACCAAGATAAATGTATCTGGTTCAATATTGTCTTGAAGCAAGGCTTTACCGAAGATCAGTGAGTAAAATTGTGAGCAAGGTAATTAAGAGGACATTAGGTAATTGAAAGTTTTGTTAATTTCTCCTAACAACTAGTTTGGCATAAGCAAATCAATAATAAAAGACAGTATTCAAGATTTTTTTCAGAGTCAAGGGTTTTTGTCTTCTATCCTGCATAGGATATCCCTAATCTACAGATTCATTTAGAAGTAAAGAAATATGAAAAAAATGTGCAAGAAAGTTTAAGAAAAGGGGAAATTTTTAAAATGTGCTTCATAATATTTGACTGTGCCTACCTTTATGTAGTGCTAAGTTCTGTATTTTTCATAGGCGTTGTTTAAAGATGTATCCCCAAGATCAGCACAGAAGGACTTTAGTCCTTCAGTGGCAGCTGCATTGAAAAGCAATCGAGATGACTTTCTTAGGTATTTATTCCATTCTTGTCTGGTGGCTTAATACTGTTTATATATTTATCTTGTGTGATTGTTTTAAGATTAGCATCCTATGTATGCTACATTTAATTTAATTGAAAGGTAAGAGAAAAAAAATACACAAAGTATTCAGAAGCCTTGCAAGTTGTTCCAAAGAAGAGGCTGATTATCACAAGCCTAAATGATTTGCGTATTATCTTTCTAAATACCTGCTTCTTTGGTTTAGTCAACTCATACTGGTACTGTCTTGTCAATTTGATGACTCAGACTTTAGTATAAATTGTTGCTGACTTTAGCATAATGATGATTTCAGTATTAATACCACAAAGATTGATGAAGTCTTAAAATGAATGAAATCACAAAGGATCACACTTGAAATGAATTATTTGAGAACAAAGAAAATAATCCGAAAATTAGAAAATTTCTTAAACAAATTATTCAAATTATTGCTTCAGAGCTTTGGCTGAAAAGTGGCTCTTCTTTGTTTCTTGTAAAGAATTTTCAAATCTAGGTCGGGATCTTTTTCTCCGAGGGTCCTTTGACCATGTTGAGAACAGATTGAATCTTGAATTGGACGCTTAAAGGGTCTCAAAGACAGCTGCTGAACCTTGAACGTGGAATACTAAATGTATAATGTTGTTAAACTATCCTGTCTCTAATTGACGAGTAACTGGCAATGTTAATTTTTGTAGCAGTTTAACTTCGAAGATAATTGTTGTGGGCGACCTTGGTGTTGGGAAAACTAGTATGATAAACAGGTATGTCAAACGTTGGGCTTTACTGCTTGACGCATTCATTCCTGTGTTCTGTTTGTCATGAGTTATATCGATTGCAAGACAGGTGTTTGTATGTTGAAGGCTTGGATAAAGAGACGTAGCACCCACTGAAATGTAAAAGTTTATCTCTTTGTTTCATTCGAAATTACTGTCTCATCGCTTTCAAAGTTGTACTTGGACTTTGATATTTTCTTTGATCCGTAGCTTCTTATTTATTGCATAAGTTCATAATCCCTGTATATTTGCTGAAATATTGCACCTTAAACCAAAATAAAGGCTCTAAATGTGAAAATCATCACAAATCTTAAAAGAAGGCATTATTTGCTTGTCTCAAAGGCTTTTTTAGTGGATCCACGTAACTAGAATCGTGTTTTGTAAAGCAATAAGGTACGATGGTTTATCAAATAGTGGTTACTTAGAGTCACTGTCTTTGGCTAACGAAAAAAATTCTTGTGTATATCAAGACACAATTAGCAAAGTTGCTCGTTGCCTGATAGTTCTCCCATTGTAAACCAAGCTTAATCTAAAACGCCGACAGAACATGCTTACATACTACTTCACGCCCTTCCGAATATTAGTTTTACTTTCTACCTTCACAATACAACCCTCGCTGTGTTTCTGACTTAAGCTGAAAGTTTTTCAGTTTTACTTTCAATTGTTTTCTTTATGTAGGCTAGAATGGTGTATATTCCCTCTGAGCATGGGAATTTGTTCACCCTTGCTCCATTCGAGTTTTGATTTGCCAAGTCGATAGTTTTGACTACATGTGTCTCTCGTTCTTAAGAAGCTTTAATTTTTAATTAAACTTTGCATTGCTTGTTCGCTTCAGACTTTGTGATAAAAAATCACCTGCTCGTAGCTCTATGTAGCAGTCGACTTAAAAGGCACTTTTTATAAGAAATCAGCGCAAAACCCCCAATAGTCCAACTCAAAATCACACAGGGTCGTTTGGGTGCGGTCCCTAAACTTTCAGTACAACTACAACTACAAAATTCCCCATTTGTAGAACTTTTTTTGCTTCTTCAGCAATTGGTACCTTGTAATTGCAGGTTTTCACATAACACTTTTGAGAAAGATTATAAACCAACAATTGGAGTTGAATATGAATTAAAGAAGTTTAGAATATTGGAGAGAGAAATTAGTCTTCAACTGTAAGTTTTCAATTTACTGAATTTTTGTTCATATCGTTTTAGCTAATAAATATTTTATTGATTTTTTTGGCTTCTGTCAATGGATTTGTTCAGATGTTCGGGGTGACTACTCAAATTGTGGTCAGCTTTAAAGGGCAACTGTTTATAATTTTCCCCTTGCAAATTCATTCGTAAAGTCGCTCGCTGTCCTGCATTGTTTTCATTATCAATTGTTGTGGAAATGAAATCTGTAGCCTCTCTTTTTGTAAACAAAGCCTCTTTTCCAATGGAGCAAGAATGAACCGCATTTTTGCGAATAATGCCTATTTCGTTGAGCGAGCAACCTTTAAATTCCATGGCATTCGTGCTCTCTCTGAAGCTCAATAAAGTAAATTATTTTAGTTTGTGAATACTGTCCTAACTCTAGCCAAAAGTTCCCAAATGTCGACTGGTCCCATATTTATTTATTGTATATATTTTAGTCGAGTATTTTCAGAAGCCGAAATCGAGAATTCACCGCTGAAATACTTGCCAGATGCTTAGTTTTAGGATCTTTTGTCGATGTAACTCCAATTTGATTATGTAATGATTAATTTTTTCTTGTTTTGCTTCCTTTGTTAGTCTCTAAAAGATATTCAACTTTAACTTGTCACCTCTTCAAAATATAAGCGAGCGTTCCATTTGAAATAGTTTATTACACGCGCAATCAATGCCCATTGCCCCATCAATCGTCAAATCTTACAAGAGGGTTGAAAAGGACAAAAATGAATATTATCCAGTATATTACAGTGCTCCTTCGTTTTTTCTTTAGCCAAGGCCAGTCATAATCCTGGCAGCTTCATTTCCTTTACACATAAACATGCACGAAAGAACCTCATTTCCTTGGTCTCAGCCTCGTTCTGCCCCAGCAACTAATCACACCTCTCTTCTTCTTTAATAGATGGGACACGTCAGGAGAAGAAAGATTTAGGTCTATAACTAATGCATATTACAGAGGATCGCACGGTAAGATTGAGTTGATTTAACGCATACTTTTAGCCACTTCTTTCCGCATTATTTGAATAAAAAATATTGCCAGCTTCATTGATTCAGATTTATCTGTGTCCCTGTGTTTACCTGCCGTAATGACCAATCTCATTCCCCATTTTAAACTATCACCGTTTGTGAATAGTGGCACTGGTGCCAGACTATTGTCTTCAAATGGATATTTGCAGTCGTAGTAAGATTTTTACTATGACCCTGTTAAAAAACCATTTCCGCTTAAAAGACTATCGAATTCACGTGGCAAATGCAAGAAACCGCTGGCCAATCATTACATTAAAAGTCGTGTTTTTGGCCCGTTTGATGTCATTGTTTTTGCAACACCACCCCTCACCTCCCCCGGGGACAACAACATGAATGATTGCTCATTTTTCCATTAAAAAATAAAGAGACAGGATCCAGGCACTTTTCTTGAAATAGACAGAATAGAGAGACAGAATTTAGGCCACATGTCGAGTCTATCGCAATTGACGCAGTGGAATACCGCCATTTTTTCCGGGTCTCGCTTTAATATGATTCATTTTTGTATTTTGCTGTCATTCTATATTTGGTGTCTTCTGCTTTTGATTAGTTTCTGTTTTTTCCCAGCCGTCCTCGTGGTATTCGATACAACAGACGTAATTTCTCTGCAACATACAAGGTCTCAAAACATTCCTTTTGTCACTGTCGTTGTCCTTTCAACATCTATTTCCATCTTTTAATCATATTTGGCATCTGCCCTATGATAAACTTTTGTTTTGTTCTTTCTCTACAGATCGTGGCTAGATGATGCTTTACATAATACTAGAACAACTGTCCCTGAGATATTTCTAGTTGGAAATAAGATTGATCTTTGCGTAAGTTTTCTCTTTGCACGATTCTGGCTGCGTTTACTCGCGGACTTCGGAACGGTTCTGTTTAGATAGGCGTATGCAAGGATAGGCTTCCCATTTTCTCAATATATTTCTTTTTATCTATTCACGAATTGCGTCCAGTCGAACTTCCTCTTGCCTCAATTCTAAGCGTACCTGGCGAGAACCGTTCTGGGTGGTCACACGAGAACATTTCAGTACGGTTGCATACGGTACCTGCTTTCCAAGTTGAACCGTTTGGGTATGGCTAGCTGTTCTGTTTGGAGCGGTTCCATCAGTTCCCGTGTAAATGCAAGGCCTTTCCGTACTTATTTGTGTACGGTTCCATTGGAAGTCGCTCCTGTGTAAACGCAGCATCTATGTCTCGTGAATTTGTGCAAACAAGTAGCTCATCGTAAATTTGTATTTAACAAAGTTGAAGACTACTTTCCCAATAAGTGCTCTCTTTGCTTTATGTCATGTTTCTCCGGCTAACTCTCTAATTCATTGGTACTCTCCTGGCCCTTCCAGCGCCTTAGCAAAATTTACCACTCCCCTGTTAATGAGACTTCCCTTTGACTTGATTGATTGATTGATTTTTTTCAATAAATTTTTTTCTCATCGATGATTCAACATTTGGCGCTGTTTATTGATTGATTGATTGATTGTAATGGCTGATTGATTGATTGATTGATTAAACCATTGATTCTATCAGAATTGGTCATTTGCAATCCAGTTTCTTGCCTTGTTCCCCAGAAATCAAGCATGCTGGAAGAGATGCGACTGCAAGCGAAAGATATGTCAAGGGAAATGAATGCCGAGTATTGGGAGGTATCTGCCAAGTCAGGTAATTTTTTAAGCTTTTATTACCACAGGGTTAATCAGCTTCCATATTATCAATATAACAGATCCACAAATTTATTGCCCCGACTGCGTCTAAAAGTTTCTTTTGTAAAATTTACTGGATCAAAATTCGTTCTTCATTGCTCTTTGTAAAGTCATGCATTTGATTTATTTGCCGTTCTAAATTACTTTGTTTTCAAGAACACCAGAGAAAACACCATTGAATTTTGAGCTGAAAGCGTTGTTAGCATCCTGAGAGAAGTTTCCACGTCTGATACTCTTCTGATTTTAAGAGCGTCTCGATACAAAACGTTTTTGAATACTGCAACGCATATCTAAAAAGCACCTACGATTGGTTATCTGTTTGACCAATCACCTCTCTTGTAGTTGAAGGTTCGAATGAGTAAATTTGCTTCTTCTTTAAATTCGAATCAGAGTTTTACGTATTATAGAGATAGTTTGCGATGCTCCTTAAAAATCAGTCCACGTCCGATGTCCGTTTTCATTTTCTGTTCCTTCACTTTTTTACAAATTTTTTCTACGCTTTTCAATCGATATTGCCTCGGTCTGTTTTAGGGAAGCATATCAAAGAACTGTTCCTTAGGGTATCTGCCTTATGCTTTGATCAATGCATGCTGAAGGAGATGGAAGGCAAGGCGAAAAAGTCGGATCAGCCAAAGATTGGATCCGGTTTCCAAACCATAGGTGGGGACTGCGTGATTATTTCATTGAATGATAAAGAATTTCAAATGCTTGCTTGTGTAGAGACTTCCCTGCATATGTCACAATTAAGTGAGATGGAAGGACCTGATGTTGTCAAACTCGTTTCTGCATCGTGCCGATAAAACAAGGATCGATTCTTCATTCTAGCTTGCCTAATCTTCATGTTGACTGTTCCAGTCTTTTAGTCGTTACATGCTTGACCTACTTGCTGCTTTTGTTGGTTACGTATAAATTAACCTTAGAAATGACCTATGACATAGGATGCACAGTTCATAGGCCTTAACAGTATCTCACAAAATGGTGCATCATAGGATAGAACTTATTAACCAATCAGGAATTCCCCGCTTGCATAATCGACAGTTGATTCCCTACTAGAAACTTTCGTGAACTTTCCCCAGTAGGTTTGCAACGTTTCTTGTTCAGGGAGATTTTTAAGATTTTTATATTGTATAAGGTGGACGCGAAATTTAACTTTTGAAAGGCTTATTATACATCGATTCTTGTCCAGCAGCTTATTTCGCCAAACTAACATTTAATGTTAATGTGCCTAGCTTTAAAGCTGTTTGGAGACTCTCATTTCATATTAAATTCTTTTTTATTTGCAGAACTAGGAAAAGCAAATGTGGCAAAAACAGAGGCTTCAACGCCGAAAAAGACCTGCTGTAAATCCTAAAAATGATTTGAAAAGGAATATTTTCCCTTTTGGCAAGGGAGGGGTCGCGTCTTTCGTGTATAAGCCTCTCTAGTATAATCATGGCTGAAAATTTATTGAGAGGCTTATCCAACTTGCTATTTCGTGTTTATGCGAGAGATAAAAACCATTTTGTAACAAAACATGACATTATCAGCATACACAGCACATTATACAAATTATCACGAGTAAGTGTTGAGGACAATCTAGATTACGTCATTTACCAAAAGCTATTGGTATTCATATTTGTTATTCCGAAGTGAATTTTCTGGATTTGCTGGACAGATTGATTGACCGTTTGAAAAAAACATCAAGCATCCTGAGTGTAAAAACTGGCTAACAACTTTTGCTTGTATTCCACCTGAGCGGGAGTGAATATGGGAGTGAATATGGCAGCGATTTTGCTACTCTTTCAGGGCGTTTACAGAACTTTTTGACCTCAAAAGTGAAGGAACTTTTCTCGACCTGCTGCATGGTCATCATGGCCCTTCTTTGGATTATAGATGGCTTTATGCTTCGTTTATACTAAATAGAAAGGTACACCCTTTAAAGTTGCGACCCTGCCCTTGAAATTTTCGTTTATATGTCCTTTAAATAGTTTATAAATATATTGAAATAGAAATAGCTGTTTTTAGCGGGCCTTTACGGCGTAGTTTTGAATAGCGATTGTGAATTATGACTTTTAGGCTTTATCAAAACCAATAAAGACGTAGTATATTACCGCAACTCAAATGTATAGGGGAGATTTATTTGGTGGATGGTAAAATTTTATTTTCATTTGGAGCTGTTGAAGTTGTTTAAGTTATTGATAACTGAGGTCCTGAGTATGCGAAATGGAGTTCAAGAAACTATCATTTTCATATTACATATTATCATATTTTTGCAGCTTGTCTAGCTATTCTTACTGGATCAGCAGGTTAAAGATGCTCTATCTTATTTTGACAAGCAAGTGCCCACAAAAAACTCAAATTTAGTAGCCCTTGCTGATTGTAGCTCAGAGTTTTTGAATCTTTCTGTTAAATTATTCAACTTTTGCGGAATAATTTAAAGAAATTTATGTGATTGAATTGTTATAACACTCATGATTACCGTTTTGATAGTTCAATATTAGTTGAGGAGCAGACCAATCAAGTCGTTTTAAAGAAGGCTATTATTATAAGATGTTACTATCTTTAAAGCTAGTGTTGACGTTTTACTGGTCTTAAGATGAACATAAATGTATTTTATTTGTGAATTATTTGTTGCTTTTATACTTAATTATGAATGAACTTTTATATTGTTACAATTTTTTCAACCTTTGAAAGGCAGAAAGGGTTTGAATTTCTTATTCTGGTCATAAGTGCCTGGAAATTCGAAAAATTGTCTTTCTCAATTCTGCAATTTCATATGTTGTGTTCTGAGCAGTGAAACAGGAGTGAAATACTTTTGCTCCGTTTCTCAAACTGGAGGATGAATCTTCCGTAGTACTTGTGCAGAAAAAGAGTAAAAACATAGCGGCAACAATTGAGTTCACCTTCTCCCCAAAACAAATTAAATATAATAATAAGTTAAAATTAGAATTTATTTAAGGTAACTTCTAGCAGAAAAATTACTTATATGAATACAAATATAGTGCTGCTGGATATCATAAAGATAGAAGGAATCCTTACCAAATTTCTGAATAGACATTCAGTAACACTACATTATGCTGCGAGTTAGTGAAGTTCTCGATCCTTTGCAATCTAAGCCACGCTGGCATATTTGTCCCTTAGGATGATACCTTCTTAAAATGTTCAAACACCAGATTTCTGCATGCTAAGTTTGGTGCTAGCCAACAGCCTAGTTTCCAATTCATTCATGAATTCATGTTACCTTTTTACTTGCAATGTTGGTGGGTCTAGACCATAACAGTACTTGTATGTCTTGTCCCTATATACATTTTCTTGTTGAACACTCTGAAAAAATAGGTCAAAGAAGTTGCAAATACATGAAGCAAGCATATGACATATATATTGGACAAACCTATATATGACTAGATGTTTCATTGAACAAATGGAGCTGCCTTTTTCCCTTACAACTATATAGACATATTCTGAAAAACTCTTCTTGCAATATGTTCACTCTTTTCTGATCAGTTTAGCGTAGGTTGTATGGCTTTTCCTTATCATGGGATTTTATGTAGTATTGCTTAAACTTTTTATATATCAAAGAAAAACATGATGCCATAGGTCTAGTGATGTCATAGTTTAAGCAAAGTCAAGTTACTTGGTTAGTTTAATCAACAACTGGGTGCAAAAATTCAATAAATTTGAATTTTCACTTTCAAATTCTGTTTATACCAAACTTTCTGTAATTTGGAACAAATGTAAATATTGTCTAGCAGTGCACAATTCGAACTCTACAACATGAAAAATGTTGAGAATGAAAATTTTCATTCAAGTTTTAGGCAATAAAAAAATCTCAATATAGAAATCACTTCATTATAAACTTATAGACTTCATTATGAGAACTGATGGTCATGAAAGTATAATTTAAGGATTCTGAAAAAAATTAGGTCACTAGCACTTACAGATGATGAAGTTCGACATTTTGCCAAACAAAGTTCAAATGTGTCTGTCACTATTCTGAGTAATGGGCTTCTACTGTTTCTAGCCCTGGCAAGAACATTTTCCAGTAAATGCCGCTAGCAAAGTAGAAAGTAAAAACATCAACATTTGGCTTGTCAAAGTTCAAAAAATTTAGTAATTTTATTCTATATGCCAATGACTGTTCTTAGCTTATGAAAATTCACAAAGAAAGAAAGTATTAAAACAAAATAAAAATCTTCACCAATGTATAAAATCCTATAAACAATTTTAAATTCAGAACATTGGGAAAAAAGAACTTTTGTTTGCAAGAAACTATTATCACAAAGTCAACTTTATATCAGAGATGTGATGTCTATATTAGGCATGAAAAATATAAATCAGCAAAGTTATAGAAACCTTGTCTGGTTGTAAGCAACAAGAGACGCAATGCTCATATATTTTACAGCATCTGTTTTCTTGGCATGTGCTACAGCTAAACCGTTCAGTTGAATTTCTTTCAGGAATGCAACAGCCATTTACAGACAAATCACCATGTGAACAAACATAGCCTGTCAAATATAAAAAAATAAACTTTAGGTAAGACCGATTGTTCTAAAATTGCCAGAAGCAAGATTTCTATAAAGACCTTTGGAAAAATACTTTCAACACAGTAACAAATTTACAGCAGCAGCAGAAATTTTTTTTTAATGCCATTATGCACAGGTATCATGAATTGAATTTACACCTACAGCAACTATGCTTAGATGAATGCAATGCCACATAAATCTCACTTGTAAGGAAACATTTAATTTACACATTTTCCTTTGTCTCAGATCAACAAAAGTATGATAAAACAAATGGTTTTTAGACAAAGAATAGACATGGCACATATATCTTTACAATGTTACACTTTTGCTGCTGGTCCCTCATAATACTTATAACAACAAATATCAAAGTATGTGGGCAGTACACCTGCAATGCAAAATATTCAAAAGCTCTCTGAATCTCAAAAAGTCTGTGATGTCAGCAAACAGGTTACAAACAAAAATTCATAGCTCATACTATTACCTTTTTCATCTGCAATAAAACTTGGTCCCTGAACAGAATTTCTGCATTTTATCAAAGTAGTTCTATTCTCAAGATCAAGCCACACAAAATTTTTCCAGTGAATAAACTTTCCAATTGATGTATCATCATTATAAACTCCCTGTAACATTAGATAAGACAAAGATATCAAAATTATCTGGTTACCAAACAAACATATATATAATGGACTGAATTTTTTCTTCAAGGAAATCTCTGGGAGAAAGGTGGGGCAAAGTATAATAACAATCTTCAAAAGCACTTCCTGTAGTCATTCCTTACTCAAAATTTAATATTTCCTTCAATGGGTATGAACCCTTAAACCGATCAAAACCTTCATAATTTGCATACCACAAATTTAACAAAAGGAAATTAATGTTAGTAAGCAATTGTCTTCAAATATACTTCAATTTTGTTGTTATGTTTATACTTATAATCAGTGTAATTTATAAAATGGTGCCATAATAGAACATTGGAAACTCATTGCAAAAATGTCCTCTTTTCAGTACTGCATGATAACTTAAATCGATTTACCTTAAATAAAGTCTAGGCTTTCATGCACAAACAACAATAAAATCGAAAAAATGGTATGTTTAGAAACTCTTTTGAATGCAAGGAAGTGAAAAGAAGGACAATTACCTTTTTGATAATCAAAACAGCCAAAGCCAAAAGTGCAGTGACAGTTATGAAAACTGTGAACCAGCGTTTAAAAAAGGGCTTAGTCATTTGCATGAATCAATGGGCGTCAGATGAGTGCACGGAAAACACCATTCACCGAGCAATAGCTGCTTTCCTTGCGGCTAGGCCAATTGAGGCCAGCCAGCCCTTCGGCTAAGATGTCGTAGAAACCAGTCCACCTCGACCAACTTGCTTTTTACACAGCAGAGAAAGTGCTACTAAGCTTAACGTTTACAAAGAAAAGTCAACAAGAAGCAAATGATTAGTATCTACGTCGTTATTGAGCAATTGTATATCGCATGTTGCTGGACAACATCTCCATCTTCTCTGGAATGTTTATCTTCAACTAGCAAAAGTTCAATGTTGCCTTCGCAGAGGATGGGGAAGTGCTTGCAAACACAACCACAAATGCACCCTTTGCTCTTTTGGAGACACTGCCAAAATAATGGGCGTGATTGATTTGCATCATTGCTCTTCGCTTGCGTTTCATAGCAGTGGTTTAATAAATTTTTAGTGTCCTCAAACAACAAATTGAGCATTTCAGGATTTTGCAAGCCCAAAAAACTGCACATTAAACAAAATATCTGTCATACTTTATGCAATATAAGTAGCAATCAGCACAAATCTTTGCCATTGGAAATGTTTTTCTCTATGGAAAACTTTGTGTTCTAATTCTTGTGGAAATTTGTCCATGTAGCTCTAAATTAAAGCAAATTTTGATACTATCGTAAGAATAGAAGTGAAAAGAATGTCAGGGCATAAGCAGTAACTGAGTTTCTGATGTATTGTGCATTGATGTTGAGACAATCAAGATTTCTCATCATGAACAGAAAGAAAAACATGTTTCGGGTATAAAAATACACAGGACAAGACAACATTAAGAAAATTCTTTAGAAAATTCAAATCATATTTGCTTCAGTTTTTAAATCATATAGACTATTTCCATAGTGAAACCAGAATTCAAAACGTTATGACACAAATTCTGATTGACTGCATAAAAAAACTTATTACTAAATTTTAAAACATGGCTTCCCAATTACATCAGGCTTCAACTCAACACCCAGACCTGGCTGGTTAGTGGCAGCAGTTCTACCATCAACTCTCCTGGGGGCACCATTTGCAACATGTACAGTGCAATAGCTATTGAAGTCTGTTGCTGAAAACCTCAATTTCTCTGGTGTACTGTGGGCCAAACTTACTATTGCAGATGTCACTACATCACTTCCCCAAGTATCTTCTATGCACATTGGTATTCCCATTGAGACACAAAGGTCCCTAGCTTGTTTCATCTTGGTAATTCCACCTAATTTGCTTATTTTCAAATTAACAACATCTGCTGAGCCGTCTCTCTGTACATGCAAGAGTGAATGAATATCATGGACCACCTCATCTAGTATGAATGGTAAATTACAATGTTGTCTCACTCGAAGGCATTCTTCATATGTTGTGCATGGCTGCTCAATGTACACGTCAAGGTCATTGACTTGTTGTATCACCTTGATAGCTTCATGAGACATCCAGCCAGTATTTGCATCAGCAACAAGAAAGTCATCTTGATCCAACACTGATCTTGCCTCTCGGATACGAGCAATGTCATCATTAATGCACCCACCCACTTTTAATTGAAACTTCTTATATCCCTCTTTCTTGTACTTTAGGACATTCATTGCCATGTCCTTTGGTGGTTGCTTGCTTATAGCTCTGTACAACTGGACACTGTCACCAAACCTGCCACCTAAAAGTTTGTATACTGGCAAATTGCATACCTTACCCAAAAGGTCCCAACAGGCCATGTCAATTGGTGACTTGACATATGGGTGTCCTTTCAATTTGTAATCCATGACATCGTTGATGACATTTATTTCAATTGGATCATAGCCAACTAGATCTTTACAAAGTTCTGCTAATCCAGTTCTGACACCATTGGCATATGATGGCAGATAGCTTGAGCCAAGAGGACAAACCTCGCCAACCCCAGTTAAACCAGCATCAGTATGTATCTCTACCAAGGTCGTGTCAAAGACGGTGACAGATTTCCCATCAGACCACTGATAGCCTCCTTCCTTTAGCGGAAGATCCACTTGATAGACACTAAAACCAGTAATCTTCATGTCTTCTTGTTAGTGCTGTCTCGATGGCCTAAACAACAAATAATTCAGAAAATTAGAACAAGCAATACAAATGGAAGTTAGAAATCAAGACACACGGTTTATGCGGAGATATACGAACATCCATTCCCATAAAACTTGTCATCTCTGAATGATTCATTTTATGTTCATAAAGGTTCATTTCTTGCACATTGTCATGAGGAACAATTGTAAATAAGAAGTACAGTCATGCAATTAAAATAGCACTGGAATAGGATATCCCAATTCACATATGAAGTTAAAATTGTGAAATAAATTCCTATGAGAGCAAAAACTGTTAAATAGCATTCGCATATGATAGAAAACAATAATAAACAAACAAACATTTGTGGGTGTTAATTTCTTTTGTTAACAAATAAGGTAAAACTGTATTTAAAATTTAATGGACAAATATCGAAAACAGAACGTCAGGTCTGAGAGCAGCATTTAAGTTTAGAAGAGAATGATACCATTCTTATGATGTACGCATGGGCTGTAAAAGTCTAAAGACCCGGGGGAATCATGGCACCAGTATACAACCGCGGGTACTTTCTAACTAGACTTACTTTCAATTTTTAATAAAACAAAATACTATGACATGTTTCTTTGTAACAAGTATAAATTGAAGGATTTTTGCATGAATGCGAGAAAATGCCAGCACAAACCTTCAAGGCAAAAGGGCACACTGGTCAGGCCTGGAAACAAGAAGTAAACTTTTCCGAGTCGAGGCTGTGCTGAAGCGCGTTAATACGGAGGATGAAATGGGGAATGCGTATAATAGACCTGTAGGTACCAAAGTGGACAACTTCTGATGTAAGCTGTCGTTGGTTGGATAAAATTAAACGGTATTTTAAACTGCATATAAATTTCTACCAATTTCAGCACATATTTCAGCACAAGTCTTTCATATTTATTTGTATTTTTTTAAATAACTTGCTTGCTCCTGGACTACCTACCGATTGTCATAGGAGTGCGAGTGAAGCACGCGTAGGATGGTGAGTGGCTTTTCCGAAATTGATTTGCCGAAAACATTAGTTTTAAATTTCCGCTCCTTGCATTTGTGCGTGACGTCACTTCGGCTTCGGTTTGCTTCCATTGTCTACTCATGCATGTCGTCACCCTTGGGTTCGGATCAAGGCTTTTGTCTTTCCGTGGCTAATCTGCTTGATTTTTCGGGGTAGGGTGAGGGAATACTGTATGTTTTTAACAGGGGTATAGCCGGCGCAACGGGCTTTACTTGGGCTGGTTATGTCATTTTTTAACGAAGCCTGAAATTGCCCTCCAAAGGCATTGCATGTAACTTCTCAGTATTATCCCCCTTGCTAATGCAAAAACTGGTAAATTTCTATTGTCTTTTCATTTTTCCAAAATTAATAGAGAAATCGCCTCTTACAGCTAATATTTTCTGTCATGTACCTTGCCCCAATGGATGGCTTGGATAATCCTGGATCTACTGGAATCTTTGAATAACAACTCTATATTTGTTGACACTGATGTGATAGAATCTATTCCTTCCAAAACAGAAATCTCTGCAAAACGCTCTCTCGATTTTCCTAGCAAACAAAGGAGAAGCAAAACTCTTAGCTATATGCAATACTCAGTCCTTATTTAGCCTCATGTGCCTTATATATCTTATATAATAACAGATATACATTCAATATCCAGAGTTATAACTTTAAACATAGTCATAAGTAAAAACTATGTCTATGCTTTAAAAAGGCGGGTAATTCTATATGCTTATTTGAACTTGTATTTGATGTTGCAATTTCGAGAAGCAGCGGAAACATTATTTTAACATACTTAAGGACTTTTTCGTCAGACACTCCTCCTCTGAGTGTGCAAACGTTGAGAAAATGGCCAGGAGCTGACAAAGCCGGTGTCATATGCGTTTCGGTAACCTTATGCATTTCGGTCCGGGTACACAAACGCATGACAATTTTGGTTATGCAAAAACGTACCCAAGCACTTAAAGAAGAGGTAACCAAAACGAATGGTAAAATTTAGCATGCATTTCGGTTAAGGTACACAAACGCATGGCAATTTTGGTTATGCAGCACTTAAAGAAGAGGTAACCAAAACGAATGGCAGAACTGAGCCTTTCTCTTTATTTTTTGCATTCCTGTTTGGTCCGCATTGTTCAGAATGTGCGAACAAAAAGAGGTGCTCTGATGTCCTTTATTTAGGAAACGCTAAGGGAGTACAAAATAAATGGCATCGCTATTTTGCGTGATAGACAACTGTGAAATATTTTGTTCGGGAAGCAATGTGTTCCATTTGTAACACATTGCGTTTCATAATGTTACACTTTTGCATATGGTACCAAAATGCATATTACACCGGCAGTATGTTAAGTTGTTGAGAAGTTGATAAGAACCAATACGGCGCCAGTTGAAATTCGCGCGCTCCAAAAATGATGCAAGGAGAGACATTAGGGTAGCCCGATCCAGTCTCCCAGATTATGGGCAACTACAACGCCGATTGAGGTATAAAACATCCCTGATTTAGGGATTTATCCACCCAATGAAAACCTCGTATCTTAAAATCTCCAGTGCCAATAGGAGGCCAGACATTCCCAAGTTTGTTCATTTAACAGCATTTGCCAATGAGACACCAAAACAATCTTTCACTCAGTTACTCAATTGCGGTTCGTATGAACTGAAACAATCAACACAGACGAAGAAAATGTTGTGCATCCCACTGCAGTTAACCATGACGAAGCGGCGATACAAGTAATGCATCCTCCTTGGGTAAGTTGCAACGGCCTAAGATTTTTTTTCGAAAAACCTTTTTAAGGATATGAATTCTCCACTTGTATTTTTATATTTTTGGTGGAATTGTTTTAAGGTCCTTTTCTAGTGGTAATCCTGTAATTTTTTCTAAATCACCTTGAAAGCAATATCGTATGCGATAGCAGTAAAATTTTGACTAAAAACGTCATCCTATAGCTCTTGTGCGATTTTTCCAGGAAGATGTTATTAGAAACTACATTATACGTGAAAACTGCAAGCTTTCCATCCAAGTACGCTAAAGTGTCAGTTTCCAGCAGGAATACCCTGAACACGAATGTACTGATTCCAGAGGTGAGAAAGAATTTCGTTGTCCAACGCAAATTTGGTATTTTTTGCACTAGTGATGGTTTAAACAAAATGGTCTCCATTAACAATTTGAATTGCAGTGTATTTTTTATTCCAATAAGCTGCCTCTAAGATGCTTTGATAAATAACAAATAGAAATAAGCCAATTTTTTACCCTTTCAGTGTTACATATAGCTGGAAATTCTAGTACCTAAATTGGGCAAATAATGGTCACTCACCCTGACACAGCATTGAATAAATATTTCCATCTATTTGTTTATTTTTAGCTCATTGCTTATTGCATTCACAAACAAGACAAAATCAGATGATTTCCGAAGTCGGATGTTTACAGGAAAACTTGAAAGAATCTTGTTTTGATTAGAAATTGAGATTATGATGGATGCTCTCATTTCCTCTTTTTTACAAATAATAATGAGGAAGCTATAACTCTTTTTCATTAAAAACTTAATGACTCTATCAATTTAATAATTAAAACTAATATATGAACACAAATATGTAATATACATCAATAAATTTATGATTATAATACCATACAATTTGTTGTTGATGATTATCAGCTATCAAAACGATCCTACTAAAGGGTTTGCTTTCTGTTTCCTTATTCTGCCAAAAATCCCTAAATACATGGTGGATGTACGCTCCAAACTATTTGAAGAATACTATTCAAGGCGCCTTAAGAGCACAAAACCTATTTAGAAAAAATTCGTGTATTTAAACTTAGAATTACCCTTTTGTTTCTCAGAAGCAAATTATAACTTGGTGGTTCCAGAAGAAAGTGGGTGCATGAACACACTTTTAAGAGATAGCCAAGTCTGTTAATTGACGTCATGAAAAACAAGCCATTTCAGAACCCTGTTTTTCAAAGTGATGAATTTTAGTTCAGGAAATTGTCAAAAGTAAATTCTATTCAACTTCCATAAAACCTAGGCACTATTTAATTTTGTTTCTAACTTTTCAAATTTAAGTAATAAAATTGGTAGGGGCGGCAGAACTAAACAACTTTTTTAAGTGGTGAGGGAGATAAAAAGAGCTAAAAGCTAAATGAAATTACATTGGAGCAGAGAAAAAAGTTAATGGCATTTGCATGGCATCATATGTTAGTTCTTTAGGATATAGTATTTTCAGCTGAATATATGAGCATATTTTTGTGAAACTAGAATAAAAGACTAATCTGAAAAAAACTGCCTGTGACTTATTTGAACTCATTATAATCTTAGCTTAAAAATTCATTTAATTTACATATCCTGTCTATGTGAAACTATGAAATGGTGGAAAAACTTGTACATTTCTGTTCTTCTTACTTTTTCAATGCAAATTTTCTTTTGGTTATTGAAGAACAGTGTTATTTGAAGGGTGTTATGGCAAGTGGACGACATGTGCCAAAATGAGGAACTGAAATGCCCAGTCTAAGTAAAACACTGAAACAAAAGATTTTTGTTTGTTACTTTTTCAAAGCATATTCTCTTTTGGTTATTCATTATGCTAATGAAGATCAGTGTGGTTTGTGGGATGTTATGGCGATTGGGCGACATGTGCCAAATTTTGGTACTGGAATGCCCAGTCTAAGTAAAACACTGAAATGGAAGAAAACTTGCACCTTTTTGTTTGTCATGTTTTCAAATCATACTCTCTTTTGGTCATTCAGTGATGTCTAACGAAGATCAGTGTGGTTTGTGGGATGTTATGGCGATTGGGCAACATATGCCAAATTTTGGTACTGGATTGCCCAGTCTAAGTAAAACACTGAAATGGAGGAAACTGGCACCTTTTTGTTTGGTGCTTTTAAAAAGCATATTTTCTTTTGGTTATTCATCGATGTCTAATGAAGATCAGTGTGGTTTGTGGGATGTTATGGCGATTGGGCAAATGTGCCAAATTTTGGTACTGAATGCCCAGTCTAAGTAAAACACTGAAATGGAAGAAAACTTGCACCTTTTTGTTGCCACGTTTTTAAATCATATCTCTTTTGGTCATTCATCGATGTCTAACGAAGATCAGTGTGGTTTGTGGGATGTTATGGCGATTGGGCAAATGTGCCAAATTTTGGTACTGGAATGCCCAGTCTAAGTAAAACACTGAAATGGAAGAAAACTTGCACCTTTTTGTTGCCACGTTTTAAATCATACTCTCTTTTGGTCATTCATCGATGTCTAACGAAGATCAGTGTGGTTTGTGGGATGTTATGGCGATTGGGCAACATGTGCCAAATTTTGGTACTGGAATGCCCAGTCTAAGTAAAACACTGAAATGGAGAAAACTTGCACCTTTTTGTTGCCACGTTTTCAAATCATACTCTCTTTTGGTCATTCATCGATGTCTAACGAAGATCAGTGTGGTTTGTGGGATGTTATGGCGATTGGGCAACATGTGCCAAATTTTGGTACTGGAATGCCCAGTCTAAGTAAAACACTGAAATGGCGAAAACTTGCACCTTTTTGTCTGCCACGTTTTCAAATCATATCTCTTTTGGTCATTCATCGATGTCTAACGAAGATCAGTGTGGTTTGTGGGATGTTATGGCGATTGGGCGAAATGTGCCAAATTTTGGTACTGGAATGCCCAGTCTAAGTAAAACACTGAAATGGAAGAAAACTGGCACCTTTTTGTTTGCCACGTTTTTAAATCATACTCTCTTTTGGTCATTCATCGATGTCTAACGAAGATCAGTGTGGTTTGTGGGATGTTATGGCGATTGGGCAACATGTGCCAAATTTTGGTACTGGAATGCCCAGTCTAAGTAAAACACTGAAATGGCCGAAAACTTGCACCTTTTTGTCTGCCACGTTTTCAAATCATACTCTCTTTTGGTCATTCATCGATGTCTAACGAAGATCAGTGTGGTTTGTGGGATGTTATGGCGATTGGGCAACATGTGCCAAATTTTGGTACTGGAATGCCCAGTCTAAGTAAAACACTGAAATGGCCGAAAACTTGCACCTTTTTGTCTGCCACGTTTTCAAATCATACTCTCTTTTGGTCATTCATCGATGTCTAACGAAGATCAGTGTGGTTTGATGTTATGGCGATTGGGCAACATGTGCCAAATTTTGGTACTGGAATGCCCAGTCTAAGTAAAACACTGAAATGGCCGAAAACTTGCACCTTTTTGTCTGCCATGTTTTCAAAGCATATTCTCTTTTGGTTATTCATCGATGTCTAATGAAGATCAGTGTGGTTTGTGAGATGTTATGGCAATTGGGCGAAATGTGCCAAATTTTGGTACTGGAATGCCCAGTCTAAGTAAAAACTGAAATGGAAGTTTTAAATTTAGATTCGGCAATGTCCAAGTTTATGTGAAGCACTGAAAAAGTTTTGTACAGTAATATCCCGCAATCCCTTGTATAAGAAACGCAATGTTAATAAATTCTAGACTGGCGAAGACCTGAAAAAATGGGAAACTCGAAAATATTGGAATTAAGTAGAATAATCTGTACTGGAATCACCTACGTAGCAAGTTCTGAAGGCTCAAGGGTTGCTTTCTAGATTATTGTGGCTTTATTCAGAGGGAACTACCCGAATAGCTCTGAAATGATAGTGATAAACCCGGTTGTAATATTCCCAGCCTTTCCTGCGCCAATGTCCTATACGCATTTGGGGTTCCCTTGGAAATTATCCGCAATGTACCTAATATTTCCAAAATGAGCTTAGGTTGCCAATTGGAGAGAGAAGCAAGAAACCGATTAACGAAGCAAAGTAATTCATAAAAAAGACGTAACGATAGGCATTTTATTTGACATCTGCTCTAATTCTGAGATTTTTTCTGTATTTTAGGGCTTCAACTATTTCGAAGGAAAGAAAATAAACGTAAAAAGATCCTAAAGAAAGAAACAGTGTTTCTTGTCCTACTAAAACCTCAATATCGAACAATATTAAGAATCACATTCCTCCTTAACTTCCATAACATTGGCTTCCTTATATCTCAGCATGAATTCTCTTTGAGGTGAAACAATGTAACTGAAAATGACATGGTACAAGATTATTGCATATAATAACTTCATATCTTTGCTTTTAGATAGCTTAACATTCAATGCTTTCCAAAACAAATTCTTTCCATTTTCAGTGTTTTACTTAGACTGGGCATTCCAGTACCAAAATTTGGCACATGTTGCCCAATCGCCATAACTTCCCACAAACCACACTGATCTTATTAGACATCGATGAATAACCAAAAGAGAATATGCTTTGAAAACGTGGCAAACAAAAATATGCAAGTTTTCGGCCATTTCAGTGTTTTACTTAGACTGGGCATTCCAGTACCAAAATTTGGCACATGTTGCCCAATCGCCATAACTTCCCACAAACCACACTGATCTTATTAGACATCGATGAATAACCAAAAGAGAATATGCTTTGAAAACGTGGCAAACAAAAATATGCAAGTTTTCGGCCATTTCAGTGTTTTACTTAGACTGGGCATTCCAGTACCAAAATTTGGCACATGTTGCCCAATCGCCATAACATCCCACAAACCACACTGATCTTCATTAGACATCGATGAATAACCAAAAGAGATATGCTTTGAAAACGTGGCAAACAAAAAGGTGCCAGTTTTCTTCCATTTCAGTGTTTTACTTAGACTGGGCATTCCAGTACCAAAATTTGGCACATGTTGCCCAATCGCCATAACATCCCACAAACCACACTGATCTTCATTAGACAACGATGAATAACCAAAGAGAATATGCTTTGAAAACGTGGCAAACAAAAAGGTGCCAGTTTTCTTCCATTTCAGTGTTTTACTTAGACTGGGCATTCCAGTACCAAAATTTGGCACATGTTGCCCAATCGCCATAACATCCCACAAACCACACTGATCTTCATTAGACATCGATGAATAACCAAAAGAGATATGCTTTGAAAACGTGGCAAACAAAAAGGTGCCAGTTTTCTTCCATTTCAGTGTTTTACTTAGACTGGGCATTCCAGTACCAAAATTTGGCACATTTGCCCAATCGCCATAACATCCCACAAACCACACTGATCTTCATTAGACATCGATGAATAACCAAAAGAGAATATGCTTTGAAAACGTGGCAAACAAAAAGGTGCCAGTTTTCTTCCATTTCAGTGTTTTACTTAGACTGGGCATTCCAGTACCAAAATTTGGCACATGTTGCCCAATCGCCATAACATCCCACAAACCACACTGATCTTCATTAGACATCGATGAATAACCAAAAGAGTATGATTTGAAAACGTGGCAAACAAAAAGGTGCAGTTTTCTTAAATTTCAATGTTTTACTTAGACTGGGCATTCCAGTACCAAAATTTGGCACATGTTGCCCAATCGCCATAACTTCCCACAAACCACACTGATCTTCATTAGACACGAGGAATAACCAAAAGAGAATATGCTTTGAAAACGTGGCAAACAAAAAGGTGCCAGTTTTCTTCCATTTCAGTGTTTTACTTACTGGGCATTCCAGTACCAAATCTTGGCACATTTGCCCATCACCATAACATCCCACAAACCACACTGATCTTTATTAGACATCGATGAATAACCAAAAGAGAATATGCTTTGAAAACGTGGCAAACAAAAAGGTGCCAGTTTTCTTCCATTTCAGTGTTTTACTTGGACTGGGCATTCCAGTACCAAAATTTGGCACATGTTGCCCAATCGCCATAACTTCCCACAAACCACACTGATCTTCATTAGACAGATGAATAACCAAAAGAGAATATGCTTTGAAAACGTGGCAAAGAAAAAGGTACCAGTTTTCTTCCATTTCAGTGTTTTACTTAGACTGGGCATTTCAGTACCTGAATTTGGAACATGTCCCCTTCTTCGCTTAACATGAAAGAGCCATATTTCTTCACAATGATCTTCCATAAGGAAATTTGCTCTAATCAATACTAAAAACAAATGTATCCATTTTATACCATTGTGCATAATTATTCTTGAAGTTAAGTGTTCAATTATTCATTAAAGAATGCAGGAATGGAGTAGTCTGTATAGGGAAAGATCTTTTTCTGATTATTTTGTAAGGAAATTTTAATCAAAATAATTGTGAAAATTTGATGAGAAACAGCAAAAGGGGACAACAAAGATAACAAGAAATTCATAGGCTCTTTCAACCTTCTACTGAGTCTTTTTTGCTACGTTTCTAAAATACACAATGGTTCAATGCATGCAATGGTTCATAATATTGGTAGGTTTTTTTAATTTGTGTGTTCAGTTTGTTATAGTTGGGATACAGGGATATGCTTTAGCTATTAGCACAACCTGCAAAGAATTTGGGTTAATCAAAAAAAGAGATATATTGAAAAATATCCACCAAAAAGTTGGTTCTGGGAATTTTGCTTTCTGTTCCCAAACTAATCACCAAATTTCTTTACTGCTGCTAGTTCATTGTAGAAATATTATGCAGATATTTGATACCCTTCCTATTAGGGGCGGCCTTTGAAGATATTGCTGTTATTAGTCTAATACCTCTTTTCTGAGGCATGAATTTTCTTTCAGGTGTGTTTTTTATTTATTGTGCACTGTTCTTGAAAGCAATGAAAAATTGCACCATTCTGCATTTGCAATGAGCTTTGTATCTAAAAGTCATTATAAGGGCATTTCCTATTTAAAAGAAAGGTGTGGCCAAAAACTCCATGTTGTTTTATTTGGGAAAGTAATACCACTCCGGCAGCGCTACGCACCACCCCTGCTTCCTATTTACAGTCTAGTCAAAAAAGTGTCACTTATTTTGGCAATATAAAGCTAAAATGGAATATGTGCCAATAAAGAATAGAAAAACAATGGGAAATTGTCATTTGATACAGATATCTCTGGTGCAAGGTACATTGATTCAACACACTGGTGCCTGATTAAAGGCAACTACAAATCAGAACAGCTGAAGAAATTTAAATTTGTATCCTCCCACGTTATACACGCTTTTTTATAAGGAACCTACCACAAGGCCTAGTTCCAAAAGTTCCTTATTCGTAGACCTCAAGTCATCAGATTTTAGTAACAAAGTTTCTTAAAAGTTCCTTAATTTTCACTGCACATCAATAAGCCGTAACACTTAATAGAGAGAGGGGCGAGATAGAATATGCGGAAACTACTCCATAAAGCACTTGACACACAAATAGCAAACAATCTATGCGAGTATTGGCTGCAAATTAATGGAACGGCTTTTTAGCCCTTGATGCTTGCAGTTATAAACAATTCAAATCGAAAAGTTCCTTAGGGATTTCGTTTTTTATATATTTCGGCCTTCTACATGTAGGTTCCTTATAAAGTGGTTCCTTATAAAAAGCGTGTGGTATAGGTATGAGGAACCAGGGGAAGATTAGTTGTTAGGCTAACCAGGTTTTTCCTCTCTTTAAATAAAGTTCATCTATCAAACTAAGAAAAATAACTGTTTAGCTTTCTATTTAGGTTTTTTGCCCCACTGACCACCCTCTATTTACGCCAATTTTGTTTACGAGTTTTGTGTAAAATAAAAAAATTCGCAATTCCAGTGACAGGGTTGCTGATGCCCCGGTCCCAGTGAACTTTCAGCTGCCTTTTTTGGCCTCGGCCTTCGTCGAGAAGATAACTTTGGGCCTTTATCGAAGGTACTGTATATGGGACTACTAGTTCTTGAACGCGAAGGTGCAAAACAAAAGTTGCAGTTGAACCTTTGCATGTAGAGGCTGTCCACTGGGTTCCCTGTTACCGAGAGAATGCAACAGAATAGAAAGAACCAAGCTCTGGCCCACTGGCAATATTTCGTATATTTCTATCCAAAGGTTCCATCTGCCAGATCACGAGAAAAGTACGAAGGAGGGTCGATTCCGTGCCATTGCTAGGCCTACAGCATCAACAGAGTGGCCTCATATTGACTGCATTTTCTATTTAAACGAGGTTTTCGTTGGGTGGATAAATCCCTGAATCAGGGACGTTTCATTCCTGGCCGATTCTCATATCACGTTGGCTCTACAAAGATGGCTTCCAAACCACCTTTTTACACTATCCGAAAGCACTGGAAAAAGTCTATTTTCGCTGCATGTGTTTCACTCTATGGGTCTTATTATGCATCTGGACGCTTTAGAGAGTACCTCGTTCGGCGGGAAATTTGTGCTGAAGCAAGAAAGATTGGAGAGGAGCCGATAGAAGCACTGCAAAAGCCAAGACGGATGTACGTTTTCTTGAACCCACAAGCTAATAACGGTGGGGCAGTGAAGATGTACGAGCGAAACGTTGCACCTATACTGCATTTAGCTGCAATCGATGTCACACTAATAAAAACTGACTACGAAGGGCATGCTAAAAGCATTATGGGTTATATAGACCCAGCGGTTGATGGCATTATTGTTGCTGGGGGCGATGGTACCCTTATGGAGGTGAGATTCTTGCCAGTCTTGACGGCTTCTCTTTTGGAATCAGATTCTTCTGTTTTTATTCTAATTTGAATTATATCGCACTATAGTGGAAGTACATATTTTCAGCATCATGGCCCCTGTGGAGATTGTTTTGTGACTTCTTTCGGGCCGTGAAACAGTCGTGTGCTAATAAGAATCCTCTAAAATTCTGTCAACACGCTATCAAACAATAATTAAGATATTAACTATGCAAGTTTTGTTTTGCAATATATTGTGTTGCTGGAATTACTTTGCTATTTCAATTATCACTCTGTTGATTATGAAAAATTATTATCTAAGGTTGTCACTGGACTTATGCGGTTGCAAAATGAAGAGACTGTATCAAGGATACCATTGGGAATCATTCCACTTGGTAAAACAAATAGTTTTTTCAAGAAGTTACACAGTGATAGAACACAGAATGCAAGAAACCTTGGAAATGCAGCCATGGCTGTAATTAAAGGAAAGACAGAAACAGCTGATATATTTCAAATATCCACTGAAGGTGCTCGACCTACTTATGCTTTGTCAAGTGTATGCTGGGGGCTATTTCAAGAAGCAAAAGTGAAGATAGATGCAAAAAAACATTGGTGGGCTGGCCCTTGGAAAAAACAGATGGCATTTGTCTCAAGAACAGTAAAAAATTGGCCGAAACATTATACTGCATCACTCACTGCTTGTAAAAATAGTATTCCTGAAGTAAGGCAAGAAACCCTAGTTGTAGAGAGTGGTGGAAAGGAAAATAGAATTGTTGATAGACCTGATATTGATGGTGCAAGTGAAGAGACTGACATGCCAACAGTGGAACAGCATTGTCTTGAAGGCAAGGTACAAACAATGGCAGGTTTGCAGTTACAAATAAACAGTTTAACCAAGGAACCATTGATTAAGATGCAAATATGGAATGATAATTTATCAAGAATTGACTTTATATCAAATGGTGCAAAATGGATTAAAAATGACTATAATATCATTGACTCTGACAAGTGCAAGATTGTTGAAGCAGAACAGTTTGAGCTTTGTCCATTAATGAGTGATGCAACATGGTTCCATATAGATGGAGAAGATTTTGAAGCTAAAAGTATAGAAGTAAAAATTCTAAGAGATAAGCTGAAGTTTTTTCATTAAAACAGATTTTCTCCATGATTTTATTCATTTTATGAATTTGCAGCAATTTATAGCCACTTCAATCTCTTGTGCCTATTTCCAATCTATTTAGAGAATGTTTAAGCTCAAGAAAACTGAATTTGCATTTTCCTTTGAAAGGCAAATAATACTCAATTTTGTCTGCCTACCCCTGAGATGACATTAATAAAATTAATGGCCTTATTTTCAGATTGATTTATTATTTGATGAATGAATATTTTAAATTCCTTCCTGCATGATTTGCCATCATTCTCCAATTCTATTTTAATTGTTTAGTGATTTTATTTAGGTACTTGTTCTGGAGTTGATATAATGCAAATACTTTTTGCTGTTTTATCTGAAAAGTTCACAATCTTTGTTCTGTTTGACATCACCTTTGCACAAAATAATCTCATCACAACTATGAAGTTCATTTGTTTTCAAGCAATGATTTCTTCTGCAATGATTTCCATCTCCCATCTGTTCTGTGCTAAAGAACTACTGATACAAACCTGGTGTGAAATTAATTATCATATCATATCAAAATTCTGCATTTTAGGCTAAGAACCTATTACAGATCATTTCTAAATAAATGCCATTGACTAAAAGCCAATGGCTGAAAAACTCTGGGTTACATAAACAATTTCTGTCTCCTCAATGACTGTCCAGTTTCTGTTTGAACAAGTTCAATGATTTGGCAGGCGATTCTTCTACATCTTTTAAACGACGGTTCCATACATATGCAACCCTGACACTGTAGGCAGGCTTCCAAACATTTATGTTTTAACTTTCATTAAAGATCTTTAGTCCATGTCCCCTTCGTTTCCCACAGTTTTCCATTTGAACACAGACAAATGTCATAGCAGCTGTGTTTACATTTGTATTTTTCAATCATATCCCCACAGAACCTTTGGTAAACTAAACTTGGAAGACTTAGTTAATCTCTTTCGTCTCTCCTTGTATCCAAGATCTTTTAGGCCTGGTATCACCTTGCTTCCTCTTCTCTTAACATTTTTGAATTTCTTTTACTCCTTTTTGTAGTAAGGGGCCCATATTATGTTGTCATATTCCAAGTGTGGTCTGACCAAGCTTGTAAGTAAGGTTTTAAGGTAATGTCCATGTCTATATATTCAAAGGACCACCTTATTGGTCTTAAAATTCCATTTGCTGTCTCTGACACTCTGTCTATATGTGAGTAAAACCTCAACTTGTTATCTATGTACACTTCTAAATATTTCTCACATTCAGTTGGTTCAAGTGTAACAGGGTGACCATCTCATATGCATAACTTTGCACTGATCTGTAATTGAATTTGCCATGTTCTAGAGAACTCATGCAGGAGTTCCAGGTCTCTCTGTAATTTCTCCCTGGCCTCATAATTCTTGCACTCAGCAAATATTTTGTGTCATCAGCAAACATTTTAATCATGGTCATATGTTCCAACCCTCCCGATATGACCGGGAGACTCCCGATTTTAGAGGTCATCTCCCGACCTCCCGACAATTAAAAAATCCTCCCGATTTTTTAAAAAAACCTTTAATAAAAATAAAAAGTTGGTATCAAATAAAGAAGAATCAAGATCACTGTCAACAGTGCAACCTTTTCATAACGGACGAAACGATTCGATGAATTCACAACATTACAATAGTTACGACATCGGATAAAGCCAGACGCCAAACTGTGGAATTTTATTGCTCAGTGTTCTTCGTAACAAATTCTTTTGAATGTCACTTGACCTTTGGAGGTTGTGAGCAGGCTAATTTTTCTTTTGTGAATTTCTCTCAGAGATAAAACATGCGCCTCAATTGCTTTGTTTGAGGAAGAATGGCATCAAGAAATAAAAAATGTAAAACAAGCTATTCTGAGGATTTTAAGGAAAGGTTTAATTTTGTTACAAAATGGTTTTCACAAGTGCCTGACTATCAACACAAGTTCCATTGCACAATATGCAATACGAATATATCTGAGGCTCGGAGCGCTCCCCAGACCCCCAGCTCTAATTGTCTCCCGCTTTTCCTTCTCTGCAGGTTGGAAGGTATGCATGATAGTTACTATTTCCGGCATGTTGTCCACATAGCATATGAATAGAAGTGGACCAAGGACGCTACCTTGAGGAATACCTGTAATGAAGAACGAATACAACGCCTTCCTCTTTCAAGACCTAGATAAACTTCACAGTTATAAGAAACAGCGGTACCGTTATTTTCGCATGCTTAAATAGAGATACTTTCTCGTTCAGCACTTCTCAAAATCAGAGTTTGCAAACATGATAGATGACTATATCTTTGTCTTTTCATTCGCTATCCACAACTGGCCATCTATTGCGGTATGCTGTTGCGAATTTACAAATTTTTGCCTCAATAACGGATGGTGGCAACTGGAGGCCAGACACGACATCACTTTGAAAAAAGCAAAATCCAACTAAAATCTAACATGTTAATAGGAATAAATAATCGGTTTTTTTTGATTTTGCACTAAAGTTAACTTAAAGCTGAACAAATTTTAGCATCGAGCAGGACCAGTCACGCAAACAGTTTGTTGACACCGTGACCGTTTCGCGCCAAAACTTTGCTGTTGTTGTTGTTGATTAGGTTGATTCTTTTTGGACATGGCAGCATGTTTTGGTTTGTGTTTGTGTAATCTTTTAAGGATGTTTTTGAATTGACATTGCAGAATCTTTTGACGGATTTCAGCATCATGTTAGCCATATTTTAGTAAATATTATAGCTCTGGCACAACATTTCGCAAAACAGAGTCCATATCCGTAATACGCTAGGCCTACCAGACTGTAATTTAAAGTATTTTTTTGCGCGGGGAACTCCAAAACAACGAAATTTAAATCTGCAGATAATGGATGTTCCGTGTGAAATTGCGTGCGTAATTTTGCAGCAAAATTTTTGAAGTGGTCTTAACTTTGTTATCGTTTTCGTGTGAAACGAGGAGCCAATTCTAAATCTCAACCGGATATTCGCGGGGAACTGGCCGCACTGACAGATTTTCTGCGCGGATTCTCCGGCAAATTCTTGATAATGCAAGTGCGGGAAAATAGCTAGAAATTTTTGCGCGGGGCACGCGTTCCCAAACTTTTTAGTCTGGGCAGTCTGGCAGCCCCACACGATACCAAGTTCGCAACAACATCAACAACCGTTTGGGCGTCAAACTCAGTAACAGTTAACAGTTTTAAGGTGAGGGTAGGAGGACATACTGTAAGAAAGTTGTATATTTCGCAAAATATGGCTGAGCTGGTGCGTGTTTTCGTGTACGGTACTTTGAAAAGGGACTTTCCAAACCACAAACTGCTGTCTGATGTGCAAGGATCACAAGTGGTGAAGTTTTTAGGCAACGCAAAAACGGTAGAGAAATACCCGCTGGTGACCGCGACGCAAGCTGGGATCCCGTTTCTCTTGGATAACGTTGGACAGGGAAAGGTAAGGGGGCAAGATTCCTTTGCCTTCGCCTTAGAACACAATTTTCAGAAGGGGCAGGGATGTGCCGATTTGTGGGGGGGGGAGTGTTTGGGGTTTCCCCCCTATGTCTAGAAAACAACCAGAAAGTTAGTCATGCATTGAGTGGCTTTGAACAAATTTGAAACTGTAAAACAAATTTTCTGTGGCGATTGTCTGGTCACATCACTCTAAATTGTCTGGTCACATCACTGCTAGGAGTGTATTCCATCAAACAAGCTCTGAAGATTTTCAACATCAAGATAAGGTTTTTCTGCATGAATAATTGAAAACCATTATTTCCCATTTTGTAAACTTCAGGTTGTGATGTTATGTCAGACATAGCATCTCTTGGAATGTACTCTTACCCAGAGTTGAGTTTAGATGGTGCTGTTTTCTCTACAAATACTTGGATGGATTTTAGACAAAAATGGCTGATCAGTTGTCCAAGATAAATATGAGGGAACTTTCCTATTAGCCCAATGTCCTTACAGTAGTTATATTTTCCATAAACTCTGGCTGAACCAACTGGCCTAATTGTATGTTCCCCCAAAATTTGCAAAGCACATCAACTTATAAAGTTAGTGTTGACATTAAACCTTAATGTGCAAGCCATTCTCTAAGTTAAATTAATGTGCAAGCCATTCTTTGAATAGTAGAGAGTCTTAAAATAAATTTTTTAACATTGATATTTTATTGTCTCCTACTGTTCATTATCACCTTGTTCAACTAAATGGAGGCAAAATTCACCAAGACACCAAGACGGTATAAGATGGTATTTGTGCTGCACTTTTTCATGTTATTGGATTTGTTAAAGTACATTTTTTTTCCTTGATCAAAAACAAAGTTGCGTTGCATCCTTTGTTCTTCCCAGCTTCATACCCTTCAATAATTTTGAGTTCTTAAATGTAAGAGATGCAATAATCCCAGGCTCTCAATTTATTCATTGAATGGTTTATTAGCTGCCTTTATTTTGTTTTCTTTTAGCACATATTTGGGGAAGTGTATGAAATTTGTAAATATACACTGGCAAGCCTTGATGCTCTTGAAGATGTAGGAGTCCTTTATGACAGAAAAAGAAAATCTGTAATACTTTCGAATTCAGATGCAGTTCATCAACACACAGAAGCATTTGTATATGTAATTACAAATTGCAACCAGAAACTTCTCAGCTTGGAATTCCATTCAAGTTTCACTCATGAGCTTACAAAACACTATTCTTCAAAGACAGAAAGGTCTGTTGACTATCAAACAATTATTAGAGAAGTGAAAGGTCAATAAAATTCTAGTTTGAAAATGAAGTATCTGGAAACTGGTTTAGAGAGAAAAAGTTTTTTACATTCTTTTAGATATAAAAAGATATATATTGGAGCAGTATGTTTGTAATGTGTTGAAATGTATGTTAGCTTTGATTCAATATAGTTAAATTTGAATTATGTGTCCATCCATCTAGACATATAAAGTAGGCATGTAAAAATTTGGAATTGTGGAATGTCTGAAGCATCAAAATGCACTACAAATCCTACAACCAAAATGAATATTTCAAAACATATTTGGCATGATTGTCATTGGTATAATCAAATAAGTCCACTTGTTTCTAGAAATATCTCTAAATCCAAAGTTATATCTTTATTTTCAAAGATGTGCTTTGTTTGCAATAACCTATGTCATGTTTTGCAATTGTTTACTTACCTGGATAGCCAATAGCAATGTGTTTTTACTGACCCTAAAATCTTTTTTGATTTTAACAATTAGCACAAGGAATCACAAATTGATACAGCCATTAAGTTACTGGCTCAATTTTCATCAAATAAGTATATATTTGCTTTGGTTCTAAGCCTTGTGAACCAGTTGATAATAACAGTGAAATTTGTGGAAATTTCTTGACCACAACTGAGTCAAAATAATAGAAGATTTTATGCTGATTTTTCAAAATCTGGTTCTGGCATACTGCAGGTTTAGCAGTCCCCTATCATCAACATTTTTGAGATGCTTCAAAACATTGCGTTCATAGGTGTTGAGGATGAGAAAGATGTTGATTATTGACTAAGAGTATTCTATTATTGAACTGGTAGAAATAGAAACCGAGTGGAAATTGGCCTTATATGATAAATATTTCTCTTCCCTTCAATAAGCTTTCCGATCAAACATTATCACAATCACTAGACAGCAAAGACGGTTAGATGTGTTCTAGGCAGTTTCCTTTTCGTTTCTGTCTCCATATTTTTTGGATGAATTATGGAAATCTTGTAGCAGAGAAATCCGGTTATTGCTAGATAGTCCGGTAAATCCGGTTCCGGCCAGACTCTGAAAATGCTGATTCAGTACACCCCTAGATTTTACTTATCTATTACTTTTACAAATTTGGTACTGTGTTCTTTCAAAATCTAAGTTCATTGCTGTGATGTCATGACTCTGGTATTTAATTGAAGTTCCTAAACAAGCTCTTGATCGTTGATAGTGAGCGGATGGAATAACTTTTTACATCTATGCTTTCCTTTTGATAAGGGTAATCGAGCACACCTTTTTCTGGGTCAATAGCACAAGCCAAAACCATATCAAATTTCAGATAGAATTAACCAAGTTTTACACCAGGAATAATTTTATCTGCATTTTGGGTGACTGAGAAAAGCAAAACTATTCCAAATGTGGTATCTACGTACGAAATCGCCAGGTGTGCCAGAATATTCTTAAGGCATGGCACAGTGATTAACAGAATGTTTATGGTATCTTCACAGTGCCCAAGCAAATTTTTTACCTGCAATTCTTTGTCTTCATAGCAAATCAGATTAGACAATATGAATCATGTTATTTTTAAGAGGATTCTAGGACTGCACAACACATTATGTGATATTTTGATGAAGGACTCGATCTTAGTTCTAAATGGGTTTGCTTCAGCTGTATAGCTATGAAAATTGATTTTCATTATAATCGCTTCCCTGTGAATTAGCACCTCTCCTCCCCGAAGCAGTTTTTGCCTGAAGAGCTTCCTTTATATGTAGATAATCATGGTACAAATGTGTAGAATGTGCCCTCTACGGATGACTGAGTTATAGGCTTTGGAAAAACAGTAGCTCCTTAAATTGTTGTTAATAACGGAAAATTAGATATTCCATACCAAATGTACACAAAAAAATTTCATTTGAAGAGTGACCCAGTTGGACTTTCCTGTAAATTTAAGTGTTGAACTTCATAAGAAAAACTCATGCCCGAAATTTTAGGGATCAATGTCAAGTCGTTTCTGAGTTATGGCAGGTAAACAAATGCGAAATTCCCCAATCTTTTGCTGTAACGGTTGGCTTTCGTGTGTGATATATTTCATGATATCTCAGTTGCGTGTTATAGTCACATGTGCTGTTGTGTTAGTTAACGCCCTTCTAATGGCAATGTGTTTGTCTGTTTATTGTGCCGTTCGTTTTGCCCATTGGCCTAAGCCCATCGTATTGTCTCCAAACATATCTTCACCATCCTAAGAAGAACCAACCAACCAATCATAAAACGTTATATTTGATACGCAGTTGATGACCTTACCTAAGTTACTAAGTGCGAAAGATGTGATCACGAGAAATGATTCGTTGCTTAAAATAGTATTTTTATATACAGTTTCTAATATTTTGTAAAATGGCTGTACAATATGGACAACGGTTCAAGAAAAGAGCAAACGTCAAGCTTGCGAATAGAATGCCTTAAAATGCATCAATTTTCCTTTCATAGAGCAGTCTTCTTTCCTTCTTGAACGGAAATTAAAAACGATTAATTTAAATCTGACCGGAGCAATAGAAACTTGCCATCTTTAGTACAAGAAGAAGCAGTTTACGCATTATTAATCTTAATTTAATTTATTTTTGAAGAAGGTGTATTAAAAGCTATATTCTCTTGCTCGCATCGAATCAAACGCTACTTGACTTAAGTTGGTCGACTATATGTTCCGGCAGAAGACCAAAGCGTTTTGATCTTGGTGAATAGGCCCACAGCCATTGTGGGTTATTACGGACCTTGATGTCCACATAAAGCACATCCCCAGCAACAACTGTCAACTGTTCTTTTTCAGTTGCTTCAAATCCTGAAAGAGCGATTAGTCTAATGCTTCCGTCAGGAATGTTTTCGTCCTCAATTTCTGAACTGTCACTAATAGGGCTACCTCTAGCTTCTGATTCTGTAATGGAATTTCTAACCGACGTGGTGCCTCTTATGCGAGGCATGTTCCCAATATTTAACGAACTGCTTAAAAACTCTTGCAACTGGTCATTGTGAGATGTCAACAACGGTGTGGATCTTTCACTGGATTTCCACTTGGCTGAACTAAACGCCCTTTCTGTTTTGTGTGATGGTAGCGTCACCTCTGATTTCAGTCTATCAGCCCTTTTGTACCTGTAATCTGGCTTGGCTGCTCTTGGAAATGTCCGATTAAGCTTCTGTTGCAAATTCGGTGGTGGGCCAATGCTAGGCCTCATGTCACTCACACCTCCCTCGGTAGCAGAGGACATGGACCCTATACCAACAACATTCGCATTTCCCCATGGTGACATCATGGTCGAAGTGCAAGGATTTCGAATTGTTCTTCTTAATGCCCCGGAGCTTTGAGGCTCTGTTGTGTAATTTTGTGCTGGCACATGCAGTGGAACTTGAGTTCCTGGAAATGCGCTAACATTGTTTGTATAGCTATCAATTGAGTTCAGTGTAGCTAGTTTCCCTTCAAAAATGTTCGACGCTTCATCAGACATCGAACTTGAGCTTGACTGGACATTTGTTCCACCGGCAGTTGGAAGATTTCGACTGATGCGAGCGGAATTTCTTGCATCAGACGAGTGGGTCCGTTGTAAGACTGGACTACTCGTGTTTGAGCTATGTTGGTCATCAGAGATATTTCTGTGGTATTGATCCCGGCCTATTGACGCTGATTTCGAGAAAGGGCTTATCTGGTCGAGCCAAGGATCTGAGGCGTTTGACCTTGGGCTTGTTGTGTTTGATCCAGCATTTCTGCGCTCCGAAGGCGGGCTTGTGTGATCCGATCTAGGATTGACTTGATCCGATACTGGACTGATCAGATTCAGCTCTAGATTGACAGCACCTGATCTTGATCCGGCTCTCGATGATCTGGGTGTGCTCTGGTTGGAAGAGTTCTTTGAAAGCATAGCCAGTTGCTGTTGGCGAATTTCTTCTTGCCTGCATTCTACGGATAACATATTTCATAATAATTAACTTTGATCAACTTGCTGGGTAACTAATTGCTTCTTATTGATAATCGCGATGTTAAGAGCCAATAGCTGTTTATGGCACACCTATCCAGATTGGGGTTTTGAGACATTGTATTGTCTATTTGCTCCAAATTTGCAAAAAAATAATGAGTAACCTAGGTATCAAAAGATTCCTATGTTCGAAAACGTTTCACTAGTCTTTGTATACGAAAAATACTAGTGATCAGATATAAGAAAATTCCAACTCTGGTCAATTTTCTATCAACATGCATTCAAATGTCATTTTACGATGACAAAATTCGTTTGACAACTCCATTTTAACACTGAAAATCTTATAAATAATAAATGTTAAATTCTATTGCATGCTTCAACGATTTGAGACTAAAATAAAAAATTAAACGATAGAAGTCGGTGTTAAAAACAGACATACTAGCGAGATCTGCCTGGCGAAATTTTTAAAACAATGATTTTGACTGCGTACTGGTGAAGACACGTGTGGAATATGTATTTCTTGAGTTGATTTAGTCCAGTGTGGAAGTTGAAACGATGAAATCCTTTCTTTCTCCTGTAGAGGTCATTTTATGCCACCCCTTCCACCTCTTCATTCGTTGGAGAAAATGGGCACAATTACATAAATCATGTACAGTTTATTATTCCCAGGCTCCGCTGCTGATTGTAGTGGCGTGATGCTGTCTAACAACAGTTATTCTGAATTGGAGCGAAGTATCTACTAAGGATCTTTCTGTTTGATCTGGATTCGGACTTGATCTTTCAGGATTATCTCTATTCATGTCTAAATATTTTAATATTGAATGACAATGGTGTTCTTTCTGGTGGAATCCGACACTGTAGTCGAACACCTCTTCGAGCCAGATATTTTTTGGCAAACGAAAGTGATGCCACCGAAAAGAATATCTCTGAGAATCACTCTGAGAATCACTCTAATTCTTTACGAGCAGGTATCCAATATTACTGCTAAATAGCAGACACTTTATTCATCGACTACCAGGCACATATGGATAGCTTCAAGACACTATAGATGGATAACTTCAAGTTTTGGGTAAAGGCGGTTGTTGATGTTGCTATAACATGCTATAATATGTATCGTTGTTAGAAGATTAATGTACTCCATTTAACGGAAACTAGGAAATTCTTTTTACGGAATCCTTGCTGGTATATAGATCCACAATCGAGCAGATTTTTGTAAGTTACTTAACCTATACTGGAAGGTTGCATTATTTCAGGGAATCTTCATAATATGTTTTGAAATGTCTAATAATCTTAAATGGAGAAACTTTAACATTTAAAGTGGAAGTATAATCGTTCGTTTGAGATTCGTCAGGGACTTTAGTGGTTAGAATAAGGGCAAAAGCCAATATGTTTCACAGTCAATCTTTACCCTGAAGGGCCGATTGTCCTGATTGCATCTGGACGTTATTGCATCCTGATTGCAGGTTGATACTCCTCTTATGGCTCTCGTATTCGACCATGATATCACGGAGCCCCCTTTATGGCTCAGTTAGTAAATATTTGCCCTCCAGTTCCTTTTGCTCCTGTACACAACTGCACGTAGTGAGCAAACTTATCGTTATTCTGAGTATGTGGATGGCATCAAGTCGTTCACTTTGTAGTGACAATGGGGCTTTCTTTGTCTGCTTCCCGACAATATGCTCGCAAACATACTTCATTATCCAAAATTGCAAAGTTGATCTTCCAAAAGTAAATGCGACCGTATTGAACAGCAGACTTTCAACACTGACTCCAGTATTATTTTACATCACACAATGTTTTGGTTTTAGAAAAGGAGGTAACAGTTGGACGAATGGGTTCGGTTGCCATGGGTTTCTTTCAAAAGCACATTTGACCCTGTATTTCATAGGATCATATAGAGTCAGCATCACAAATCGAACATTGATTTCTCCCTAATAAATTCTTGCATATTTGGGACGGTTATGGCAATCGATTTAGTTGTATTCTCCAGTAGCATCAGTTATAAAAATTGCTAGTTAATTATGTGTATCTACGGATACTTTAAGTGCATAAAGAAAGCCACCTACCTTCGCAATCGTGAAATGGCGACGTCAAACTTCTAGGGACATATCCTTCTTCGCCTGCTTGCGTCATGACCCATACCCAGTCCCTATCACGGTTGTCCAGCAATAAAATGGTGTCACCTTTATAAACGCTGAGGTCATCTTCATGCTCGGCTTTGAAATCGTACAACATCAACAAATGTGGTCCACATGAAAATGCATCGTAGTATTCTGTTTGTTCTTCGTATTCAATGTTTGCTGAAGAATAACCGAAGTGACCATCCCAGGGTCCTTGATCGTATGTGTCAAACAGTTCATCCGATAGCACTTCGTTCTGTTGTGCTGCAGAGATATTAGCCATCGAGCGAGAAGCCGTGTCACCATCGTAGCACTCTTCGCTCTGTATCGACCTGGGACTTTGAGGCATACTTTTTTTAGTCCGATTTTCATGATCTCTAAACATAATATCTAAATCTATGTATTTTTGCCTCATCGACTCGTGAAAACGTCCCTCCATTTCGCTGATATTCATGTCTCCTTGTATTGTATCTTGCTTTTTGCCATCACCAAGATGACCATCCTTGCCTCGATTTTTGGATGCAAACAAACCGTGCTTTGAATTAGTGCTTGGAGCGTTGTTTACTTTGAATTTGAAATGTTCGATCGACTTCTTGTGTAACCTTTGCTTGTCCGCATCCCGCGCATCTACGTCTCCGTGATTTCCATTCATAATCTTGCTGTTCTCTCCACGACACAGTTCGCAATTTCGTCCACAAATCGCATTGCTTCTACACCGCCTGTATGGCGACTCGTGCTTTGAAGTTTTAGTCTTACCCGGTCTAGGTTTCCGTCGCTCCGAATCTGACAGTTTTTCACTGTCTGTTGCGATCGTTAGCCTTTCAAGGGAACCTGTAAAATCATCATGATTGGTGTCGTAAGCTGAATCTGATGGGCAATACCCTTCGCTGTTCTTTGCTTCGCCGAAATCTTCGCTTATATGCTGTAAAGTCTTTTCAACATCTATGTCAACATTGTGCTTCGATTGAACACAATCCTTCAGCGAATTGCTTTGACCGTTAAACGGGGTGACAGCCGAGTGCTTCTTGGTGATTACACTCCCTGTTTCGTCATCATAATCATAATAGACGTTTTCCTCGTTAAATGAAGCGATTTTCTGGGCGTCTTCCATTTTCGCTCTGCGCGTGGAGAACATGATCACTCTTGGTTGTTGCTGTCCGTGCGCCTTCCGCACGGTCCTCCTTGCAGCTTGGTCGCGCTTTCTTTTCTGTTTGCCAACTCGTAACCTTGCACAATCAATGCACTCACACTTGCCTACTGTCTCATTATTCGAGTCTTTTGTCACGAAGATTGCTGCTATTTCCGGCGATTCGAAAAAATCCTTCAGCATTCTGCAAATTCTTGGACGCCAGTTATACTTTACGAAGCAATCCCGAACCAGCGATTTCAGAAAATCCTTGTACTCTCATTCGAAGATGGTACCTTAAGCGACAAAAGAAAGTTTTCATTCGCTAATTTTATGAAGTAAGCTATACGTTTGCCACTTCCATGCATCTTAAAAATTTTCATTTTCTAGTCAATACATGACATGAACTCGAAATCACGCAATTATTCGATCTAGGAAATAGTTCAACAGAACAACATTTCATTTAATCAGTAACCAAAGCTAGAGCGGGCCGAGCGCCGTAGTAAAAATAGTTTAAAAATTAATGTGATCAGATGAAATGCGGACTTGTTAAATCAGCTACCACCTGTCTCATCCAAAGTCTTATTATTAAAATCCATAACGAATCTAGCGACTTGACTAATTCCATAATCTTTACGATACCGCTTGCTATTTTGCGGTCAACACTCTCATCATTTTAAGTACATCGAAAACTTTGTTGTCGAACTGTACATGATTGTCTTCTTCTAGGTCTGACGAGTAGGTTCATGTTGCTGTTAGGCTTAGAAAACCCCGGAGCGAATTAATGTGGGCCTAAGTGTTATCTTAGACCAAATTAGTTACGAAAATGGTTGTCTTGTAAGATTATCTCACCAACGTTTCTGGATGTCCCAAAACCACATTTGAACCCTGACGAATCGACGTTGCTCATGTCCTATACTCATCAAGCTTCGAAGTCGGTTTTCTACCGACTAATTACTCGGTGATTACGCGTGTTGCTTACCTTCCGTTTCGCTATCTGCTGCGAGAGCAACGCTTTCTGCAAGAAACGCCTTTCCTGGTGCTGCCATTATGTCATTGACGAACAAGTGTGGCTCGGGCCGCAGTCTTCACGCCAAACCGAACGGCCTTGTTACAACAACACAATACGCTCCAAGTTTCGATCACAGTCAGAGGCAAGTGCCTCACTCTCTCTACAACCGAGGTGTCTCTCGCGTTTACTTGTATTGTCAGGTTTCTCACTGTGCAAACTAGAAATCTGTTAGACAAATTCGTCATTGTTCGCATAACATCTCACGGTTAGCCCCCAGATTTAACATGCAAAACTCGCTTTATTAAACAAAGCTGACCAACAATCACTGAAAACGTAACCACAATAAATATTGGAATCTAAGGCGAAAAGAATTCATATGCACCATTTAATTGTCTTATCTCCTTTGAGTTCTTTAAAGTTTAATTGATCTCTCTAGAGCCTATATGCTGGATCAAGATGGACAGCCTGAAGCTGAGAAACTCAATTAGATTAAAGTGCTCTTCAGATTCTCGGGTAATTTGGTGTAAGGAACTTGAAATGGAATCACGAAGCTTTTTCTTAGCCAGTACCATGGAAATGAGGATAAGTCATTGAAGAAAAGTTTTTGGTTTTGCTGATGCAACAATCGAAGTTGCCGAATGGGCGACTCAAAGTGAATAGCTAATTTGTGTAGGTTCTTTCGGGCCTCTTTTTCAATTGAACAACCAACCTGTAAATAGAATCAATCATTGCAAGGTGTGATGCCGGCCTGGCTTTGAAGACCCAAGGTTTATCAAACGAATATGAAATCAGAAGCTGGTGAGTTCTCAGCCTTTCTCGGCCATAGAGCAGGCCACCCATGTGATGCTAAACATTTGAAATTATTAATCTTGCAATTTTTATAATAATAATTATGATAATATCGTATTATGCATTTCATCATTTACAAGCACTTCGCCTTCATACGAGTCTTAACGTAATTCATCTTTCAAGTAAATGTTTTTGTTCCATTTGGTGTGTACTGTTTTTTCAGCGTCATAGAAATTTATCTTTGTCTGTACTTTCTCTAGCCACAATATTTTCACTTCATTAATTAAATGGAATTTATTTTATAACAAACTTGGTTTACCAATCAATGAAAAGAAGTGGTCATAGGGTTTTCATTTTCAAAGGATTGTTCTTTTCTGTATTTTCATCTTTTTCAATTACAAGTCAAACTTTAGTCTAGAACAGTGAAGTCAAACTTTAAATAAAATATCCAGTCTCCAAACAAGCTCTTGAAGTGTCTGTCATTACAATAAACACCGCTAGCCAAATGGCTTTGGTCCTTCAATTTTCGCATTGAAACTCTCGCATATCAAAGATTTTTGTTCAAATTAACTTATTTTTGTTTAAGCATTTTTTGACAACTCTGATTAGCTTTGACGAAGAGAGTTGGCATTTTCTGCCAAAGGTTGAAGGCAATCAGCGGCATGGGCTTGGCATTTATTCACTTTTAGTTTTTGTGGCCTTATCACAAAAATTGCTTCGAGATCCAATGTAAATCATGGTGTAAAAAACATTGCAATCATGTAACTCTGAATCTATGCTTACCTAACTAATCTGCTTACCGATTAGATTCATGGTATTAAGAACTTTTTGGGGACATGAAAAGGTAGCAAATATGCATTCACATTTGGAACTAACTATTTGGATATGCCAGGCTTTTTTTAATAGTTTGGTTTGGCAACAGTCTTTTTCAATTCTTTCCAATTGATTAAAAGGCGGATTAAAAGCACTTCGAAAGTAGAATGATTTTAGAGAAATTATCACTTTGAAAAGAGAAATAAATACTTCTTCTTGGTATTGGGGGCATATCATGGCAGTTGCCTCATTTTGAGGACAAAGTTTCAACCCTTGACACTCTTCTCTCGTAATGATTTTCCCCACAAAGCAAACTGGGGACATAGACCCCACTAGGCATAGACAGGCACCGCGGAGTGTTGAGAATAGTAGGGGGTCTAAAAAGAGTGGTGTGGGGCTAAAACCATTAAAAAAGAGGCTTTATTGGTAGTTTGATATTTGACATTTTTTCAAAAATTGGTGGGGGGGGCTAAAGCCCCCTCAGCCCCCCTGCTCCGCGGTGCCTGATAGAAGAGACATTTTGCTGTACCGAAGAGAAATTGTAGCATGTCTAAACACACCTATGCGTTCGTGTTAGTTATCTGGCCCAGCCTTGCGCCACCCCCTCCCCCTCTTGAAAAGTTCACTATTTTAAAAAGAAACAATTCCAAAACATTAAGCCAATGAAGGTCCGGCTCTTGATTGCACTTCTAAACTTACGATGTTTACACGCGCAAGTGATTGTAAAAGAGCCACTTGATCAAACACTCGTTCTTGCGATTTGAAATGCAAGCACAAATACAAAGCGCGGGAATGCTTGTTTGCAATGAACCAAGCCGGTTCCAGTGTGGAGGAGCGCGCACTGTTGACTGAAGACGACCTTTGTGTTTGTCCAGGGCAGTGTAATGGTGAACAAGCGAATGTTGAAATTACAAATACACTGCTCGATTGGGAATAACAAAACAAGACGGCGAAATGAAAGCAGATATGAAACTCATTAAGCAAACAGGATTGTATGCCTGCCACATGTGACGGCTCAACAATAAACCACGGCAGAGATATCAGAAACTCAAGCGAAGAGACAAACCCTATGACCTTTCAATTGAACAACTCAGGGAAGTTAATAAGTAAGGTTCTCGTTCTGTAGAGACAGGCGAGCAATAAAATCACCCCTTTAATCTGACAAGGTATGGTTCTTCCCCAATGAACACCATTAAAAAATCAGAGCTTTACGGCACTCCATGTTTTGAGATTCTTTGAAAAAGCAACACCGATTAAACCACACAGTAATGAAAGTCGTAGCTTTTTACTTTCAAGAGTCTTAATTTAAACCATGCCAAGAAAGCCTTTCAGTCAGGTGGAAAAATGAACCCGGTTTTACTTTTAAGACGCCAATAAAGTTAAGGATTTGTCAATCGGGATATTTTTGCAACGAAATTATGTTTCCATAATGAGAAGCTGAAAAAAATTTACTTGTCAAAGTTTAAGATAAAAGGATCCTTTTCCGACTGGTCACGTGTCACGACGTCATCCATTCTGCTGCAAGAAGCGTACACAAGGGGGCAGGAAGGTCTGTGTGGAAATAGCAGCCTACTTTTGTAAAATGTAACAGCGTTGATGGTAAGGCAGGCAAATCTTTTGCAGCAGAATGAAAACACTGTGTACAATTAGGCTCTATAATATGATTCAAGCAATATTTAGAAACATTTTGTTTATGTAAGTAACACTATGTAGGCTCTATATGATATAGTTTTAATCTTCTCTCTGCCGGTAGTTTATCGAAAGAAGGTTTTCGGCATGATTATTTCGGCGAGATATGAATACGAGTAATAATAATTCATTCCTGATCACGAAACTAAAATGCTAAGTACAGAGAGAAAGAGGCAATGATTCGTGAACTATATGCGTAACATCTTGATAAGATCACGTGAAAACGTAAAAGGTTGAGCGTACGATATGGAACGAGTGTAACGAATGAGAGCGGATGCAACGAATAAATAAGAATTTATTAAATACTGTTGATGAGTCATTAAGGCTATGTTCGGGCCAAAACTCCAGTACTTGACATATAGTCTTAATTATTTCTACTGTATTAATTCCGTCATTAGAGCGACCGCAAGTAATGACTGCGTCTGACCATTTCTACAGTCTTGCGTAGGCCTTCTATGAGAGTTTTTCTGAAATGACGCCGCAAAATAAACTTCAGACCACTTTTAAAAATAAGCAAAATGTTCCTGAGAGACCAGTGCTGTCTTTCTAAAACTCAATTCTCGTTATTTGCTTCTTTCAGATATTCCAGAATGGTGCGGTTCGTTTTTCAGATGTGTCCTTGTCCGACTAAAGGAAAAATCATGACAACCAAAAAGCTTCATGGCTGACTTCCACTACTCGAAATGCGAGACTAAAGGTTTTATCTTTAGATATTTGCAATTGATTTTTCAGCAACGGAACAAAACGAAACACTGACATCAATGTAAAGTTGAACATGGGCTCCTTACTCCGAATTCTCAACTAGAGTGGCCATTATTCGTGCCCATTAGGCCACTTTTGAATTCACGAAATACTTGCACGATAGCTACAAGAAAAGACAGGAGCAGATCTGAACGTGATCCGTGAAGGACTTCGCTTGGAAGTCATTGATTGGCAATTAGTCTGATATGCCTGAGTCTATTTATTGAGTAACTGCCAGTATCCCTTCCCTTTCCATTGGTTATTTGGCACCTACAATCACAGTAACTTCAGAGCAGAAAAAGTGGATTTTGCAGCTAAAGTTGTCTTGTAATTGTTCATCATACTATGTCATACATTCATATTTTTCAAACATACAACTGAATGGAAATTGCAAACTTAAATAGAATGGAAAATTGCGCTCAATGGTGATTCGCGAAACCGCAAGAACCGTTTTAATAATTTTCCTATTAACCTTGAAAACGGAACATAATGCTACCTGGTCATGCCTTATGGCAATGCTACATGTCTCTAAAGGGTCCCCTGGTGGGAATCTCCGCCTTCCAGCGGTGGTATCTTGGCATCTGAAAACCTTTCTTCTCTACACGGTGGATACCTTCGCAAGAATTGTCTCTAGATCTCCAAACGTCGGGGAAATCTTTTGCAACTTTGAAAGGTTCTGCATCAAGGCTTCAACATTGATACCTATAGAGTAAGATCAATTTAATTTTGTAATCGGTCTCTAACAAACACCAACAATAAATAAGAGTGAAAAGCTTCCATAGCGAGAAAACCAGGATCCAGCAAATTCCTGGATAGGATGCCAAATCTGCCCAGAAAACCTGCCAAATTTCTAGCGGACGCTTTTGCGTTATTTTCCATTACCAAGACAGTTGTACGGGCTGGCACAACAATGGTTGCTGAATATGATCTTCACTAAAATGATGCCATGGAATGATGAGCATTCAAACATTTTGTTTTGTTAGTGACGAAAATATTTTATCAATTAATGGTGGGATTCATGTAATATCTTCATGTGACGCACCCTTACCTAAACATTTAATCGGCAAAATCATTTGCAATATTAGAATTGTAAACGTTTTGGAAACTGTTTGACGTCATGAGCTCAGGCCTTTACATCACAAGGGCTTAAAAGCACATTAAAGAAATATTCAAAAGGGCCTTAGTGTATCTTATTCTTTATGTTGGAGCTCAGAGATAGAGAATCTGAAATCACTTCCATTCTTTTTCAGATGTTTTGCTATAATTATCATTTCCCTTCTTTGCTTAAGTTGATACGATACTCGTCAAATTCTAAATAGGTTTGTCCAGGTAGAAATGTCTTTGTTTCCAGTTCTGGTACAATAACGAATCTTTGTTGACTGATTTCTGGAGCTTTGGTCTGTGTGTGAGTCACTAAAGGACATCTTACTCAAACATCATTTAAGGCATTCTAATCTTGACAGTATTGGTCACGCCTCATAACTACCACGCAGAACCTATCAAGTATTTTAAGAAATTTCTTGGAAAAAGTGTTGCCGACTCTGCTTCAGAGAGCTCGTAGCTTCTATTATCTGCCTCGAAATGCTAGATCATCTGATCATCTGCGATTTTAAGATAAAGTTTTAAAATGAATCAGGTCTGACCTTGTTGCTTACTCTCCTTCGCGGAAGCATTGTCTGCCCTTTCTTCGCTTTCCTGTGAGACAATAGACTAAATTAAAAACTACCCTTTTCATATCTTGGAGGCAAGGGTAACTGTTCTGACACACGCCTAACTTTCTACAAAAAAAACATAAAAGTCGAAAGGGTCTTCCCTCCTGTTTGCAACACCTCACTTTGAATTATTGGAAGTTTAGTCTTGGTGATATCCAGAATCATAATACTGTGTGTCGCATAAAAACGCCCAACCTATCTTTCTTGATATCTTATCCATTGAAACTGTGGCGCTTGTCACAAAAGTGACAAATTACAAAGTGACAAAACAGGGGATAGGATTAATTCTTTGATAAATAAATGGCGTTACCCGGAAAACGTAAACTGTTTTGAATTTAATGAAATTGAAATCATCATGCAGAAAAGTTTGATCCTGCATTAAGAGCCGATCTGTCTTAGTCCCGACCTTTAAGTAAAACATAAGGAAATGAGTTTTTCATGACTGAAGTACTAACTTGTGTCACGAATAACATATCCCCTTTAATTTTTGTCATTTTCTATTGGGCCCATTCTATTCTATTTCCATTGTTGCCTGTACTGACAATTTTGAGAACCAAATCCGACTTATGGGCATCCGACTTATGGGCATCCGACTTATGGGCATCCGACTTATGAGCATCCGACTTATGGGCATCCGACTTATGAGCTTCCGACTTTTGGGCTCCTGATTCATGTTCATTCGACTTATGGGCATCCGACTTATGAGCATCCGACTTATGGCCATCCGACTTATGGGCTTCGGACTTATGGGCTTCTGATTCATGTTCATTCGATTTAAGGGCATGCGACTTATGGGCTTCGGACTTATGGGCATCCGACTTATGGGCATCCGACTTATGGGCATCCGAATTATGGGCATCCGACTTATGGGCTCCTGATTCATGTTCATTCGACTTATGGGCATCCGACTTATGAGCATCCGACTTATGGCCATCCGACTTATGGGCTTCGGACTTGTGGGCTTCTGATTCATGTTCATTCGACTTAAGGGCATGCGACTTATGGCTTCGACTTATGGCCGACTTATGGCCATCCGACTTATGGGCTTCGGACTTGTGGGCTTCTGATTCATGTTCATTCGACTTATGGGCATCCGACTTATGAGCATCCGACTTATGGCCATCCGACTTATGGGCATCCGAATTATGGGCATCCGACTTATGGGCTCCTGATTCATGTTCATTCGACTTATGGGCATCCGACTTATGAGCATCCGACTTATGGGCTTCGGACTTGTGGGCTTCTGATTCATGTTCATTCGACTTATGGCCATCCGACTTATGGGCTTCGGACTTATAGGCTTCTGATTCATGTTCATTCGACTCATGGGCATCCGACTGCTGTGCGTTCGACGTATACCCATCTGACCTTTAAGCGTATGACCTACGCTAGTGATAGTTATGTGTAGCGATAACCTGGAAAACCGCCAAAGTTCGTTTTCATGCCCCAGCAGATCTGACACAGAATTTATACGTAGAGAATGGATTCAAACTTGTTGGGCTTATTCTGCAGAATCAGGATGTGAAAACGCAAACAGGACATCTCAGATATCTCCAGTGCGCATAAAGCTCTCATTAATTATGATAGGTGAGGCAAGGATGAGAGATTAAACCTTTGAAACAAACCTTCTCTCGAGACATGTCGTCGAAAAACATCCCCAAATGCTCGTTTAGCAAAGATAGATTCTCGTTGATTGTCGGCTGGATTTCGCCAAGGTCAGAAGGCGTGGCCAAACTCAGCAAATGGCAAACGAGACGGCAAATCTGTGGGACATTTGAACTTAAGATTCTTAATATTTGGCAATAAAAGGTTGTACATTTGACAGCTATAAAAGACAAAACCTTTTCATTGATAAAAAGAATCATCAGTTAAATCAATCGACAATGTTAAAAAAGAAAAATATAATAGAAAAGATGCATGCAACTGTATATAAGGCAAATACAGATGCATTGTAAATATAAAAGAAAGAAAGGAAGGGATTGAAGAAAGTAGCAGTAAATGTAAAAAGAGGTGCGCAGTATGGAGCATAAGGAGGTGAAGCAAAGGGAAATGAAGTTGCACAAATGTGCTACAACGAAGCCAGGGGCGTAGCGCTGCCGGAGTGGTATTACTTTTCCAAATAAAACAACATAGAGTTTTGGCCACACCTTTCTTTTAGATGGGAAACGCCCTTCCCATCTAAAAGACAACCTCATTGCAAATGAAGAATGATGCAATATTTCATTGCTTTCAAGAACAATGCGCAAAAAAAAGCGCGCATCTAAAAATAAATTCATGCCTCGGAAAAAGTAGCATTAGACTAATAACGCCAATACCTTTTGGCGCCGACCCTGAACAAAGCTCTTTACTACTGAGAGATAGCCTACCTTCTCTTGGAGATTTTTCTTGAACTTGAATTCAGTAAAATCGGACAAATTCTCCGAAGATATTAAAGCGCCGATGGAAGCATCCCAAATGTTAGCAAACAACATTTCATCGCCGAAGTTTGATCTCATCATTGGAGTAGCGAGAGCAATGGCTGCGCTGATGCGAACCTGTAGAAGAGGAGGGGCCTTTGTTCATCTGCGTGTTTCGCAGTACTCAAATGGGTAATCCACATGGCAAAGAGTGGCCACATGCATTGGCAGAAGGACGTAAAAATACGCTCATAATCAAACTATTAAAGAGAAAGAGGTGGTTGTTGTTGCTGAAATCATGACGGCAAAATCACAGAGCGAGCGGGAAAAGAGTGCAAACTTGAAGTCGAGGTTGTTACGTTACATTTAGCCAAAGTTATGTATGGAGTTAGAATCAAATACGAATAGAGTATCTTGAAGAAAATTGTTTGTTTACCAAAGGAACACATTCCTAAACATCTATACAGATCCTGTGTCAAAACTGTTTACATTTAATGATAGAAGTAAGATGGCTTATGCTCAAGGTTTCAGTGGAATTAATGTACATGGGCAATATCCGCTATTGGTGAAATCGATATTTCAACAAATGTCCTCCTAGTGTTTGTTATCTGTGCTAAATCTTCAACACGTGCAGCAAATTCTTAAAGGTTGTCATAGATCTTTGAACAAATAGCAGTCATGCTACTAGCCTGCTGTCCATTAATTAACCAAACAAATAAAAACCAGGGTAATTCACATTTGCTTTAAGTGCTAAAAAATTTGAGGTAAACGAGGAAACGCTCTCTATTTGAGGAATTTGATCAGAAAGCTCATTACTGGGACAAGATGTTGATGATGATTACAAATGATGACTTCGCAGCCTTACCTTGAAATTCTTGCAGTCTTTCATGGCTGATCCCAAAGCTTTCAAAATATCTCCCTTTTTAAGCAAGATGATTATTTAGACGCAAGTATGAAAAAAGCAAACTTAATAAATAAACTAGTTCCAAAGATGAGGAAAGAATAGAGGTCAAGTAGGGTAGCGCTAGCTTGCTGGTTCGGTTGCAATGAAATTTAGTGAATAGTCTGAAGTATTGAAGACAGAGGACTAAATGCGTTTTCACATGTAATGTATAGTGATAAATCAGCCGATTTGAACAGCCTTTTTCTCTGTGTAATAACAAGGGGAACTTTCAAAGAAGCCTTCGAGAAATGAACGTATTTGAGATAATGTGGGTGTTGGAGATGTCTAGAGATCTTACGAAACATGCTGAGCATTGAGCACCGTATCAACAAATTTGAATTACTTGTGAAAGATAATAGCCTTAAAAATAATCAAGGTTAAACGTGTATTATCATCTGACATGCAAAGTGGGTTATTACCATGGTGAAAATATAATGGCCATTTGTAATTAAAGAAATATAAAGGAGAAACCTTACCATCCAAGATATTTGGCCAAACGATAACAAACTACCCTGGAACATGTTGCCGCACGCGTAGCAAGCGTTCCATCGGCCCTAGGGTGGAAGGGAACCCTTTGATTAAAAAACTTTCAGCAATAGTGCTTGAAAGATGATGTTGTACAGTTCCTTCGTACTATTTCAAAACAGAGCGATACACGAAAGGCAAGTGCCCAAGAACCCTTGGCTGTGTAAAAGGCAATTTAGTCAAATGGATGAAGTTATCTCTGGCTTGGCTCGTGAGGTTAAGCACTAGGTCGAAGATACAAGGATGTCATGGGTAATTAAATGGCTTCTTTGTGGCTAATATTAAGCAAAATCAGTTTATCAAAACACAATTGTGTTGCCATCTCTACATCTCTTATCACTTTTTTATTTACTCTATATAGTCTAGAAATCGCAATGTGTGGCTCTCTCGCCTAAATTAAGGTAATTTCAGGATATTTCATGGTGAAGGAATCTTGCAATGTTTTGTATTAAATCAAATTGATAACCCTACCCAATAAAACAGTCATAACATGGTGACGTAACTGACAGCCTCGTATGCACACATCAACGATGTTGTGAACTTGTAATTTTTAAAAGATGGTTAGCGTTTCAAAAAGGCAGCAACACTCTTCATGACCTGAACACAAATGTCCGAAAATTAAATGAATGTCTTAAGAAATTCGAACAAAAAATGGAACAAACCTTCATGGGGCCAGATACGATATTTTGGACCAAAGTTGCAATAACCTCTGCCACCAGCGTCTTAACATTGGCTTGTTCTAGAAGGATAGTTGCTATAATTCAGTTAAGTATTTCTAAACATCAACATGACTTAGATTAAGAGTTTGCTTTGAGATAAACAAAGAAGGCACCATACCAGAAACTTTTGAAGGAAGCCATCTCAGTACATTTCCAATTGCCCTTACTCCGTTTGGTTTGATCTAAGAAGAAGTGCAAGATAGGTCAGCAAAGATTACGTAAAATTGAATAAAAAGGTTCAGGAAAATAATGAAAAGCTCTGAATAAGAAAAAAAACATCATTTTAAGTCGAAAAAGGAGGTAAAAACTCTGAAAAGATTTGCTCCCATGTTGGCAAATACAGTTCAGGCTCCTTATTACAGCTATAGTGAAAATCAGCTTTCTGAATTTTGTGTTCAGCGATGTCCCTCCAGTAGAAGGAAGGTACTCGTTTCTATGATTCTATGATAAAGAAATATGGATCATATAGACATATAGATCATTTTGAGTATACCTTGTCGTGATCTGATGCTGATCTTTTGCAAGCTTCTAGCAATTCGAGAATGAACAGACTGGAAAATTCCAAGTTGCTTTCAGCTGACGTTGAAGGCCTGATGAATAAGAAAGGTGCTTAGTTCACTAGAACTGTCGCTAGACAGTGCAAATGGCAGAACAGTGTTAGTAAATAAAGATATTACGTATTATTAGCATGTGGAAGTTAAACAAAATACCGAGATAATTACAAACACTGACACTTCAACAGCCAGACAAAACGCCTTTTTCATTTCATCATTCGGCCCAAAGTGCCCCTTGAGCTGGTAAAGTATCAACAAATCTTGTGCTTGAGCCAAAACCGAGGGCCAAACACGTGAGGCTGTGAGAGCCATAATTTGAAAGATTTGCCAGTAGAAAATCTGTACATTGCATTGTAGAGGAGGGTGTTTTGCGTTTAATTTCAGGATACAGCAACGGGTATTAGAATGTTTGAAATTAAAGACCACTCCCCGAGGCTTGTTTACTTTCCTAAATCAATGTAGACTTGGATGGCTACAAACCAGTGTGTTATGAGCGAATTAGTCAAATTGCCAAAGGACCATCCAGCTTTGATTCTGACATTCAAAGACGGAGACTTCAGCTGTCTAAATATCACCTCGCCAACATCAACGAAAAAGGAATGATCCTAAGGAGGGAAAACCTTTTATCAACAATGAAATCGGAGACTCGATCAGAACATATCTGCAACAACAACTGGTGGACAAAATGTTGACGAAGCTTTCTTCGAATTGGATAAGCAAGAAAAAAATTTGATTGCTTAGGAAATGAGGAACGTTTGTACAACTGAAATGTCAATAAAATCAACTTTACTTTTTATTAGTTTGTGTCACAAGATTAGTCGTAAATAAGGTGTGGAAATAAAATAAGAGCTAATAATGAATTAAGTTGTACGTAAAGCATTTGTAAGCAGAGATATGCTGGAAATCAGATCTACCTCTTTTACGAAGCTGTATGTGACAAGAATGCCCAGAGCTCGTATGGCTGCAGACTGCAAAACGAACAAATCTAAATTGCCTTTTTACTCCAAACAAAATCTTCCAGTTCTGCTAAATTCAGTGCACAAAACGCCAAATGTACATAAGCCAATTTCTCAAGGTGTGAGGTTTCAGAGAATTTTCGTTATCTTTTTATGCTAGCATTGAAATTGGTGAACGTTGCAACTCAAGCAACACAAGGTAGCATTAAATTTCACTCACCTTTATCTGATTTTCAACATCTTCAGCTGCTCCAAGAAGTAAAGTCTTCACCATTATTTGGTATTTAATCTATAAAAATCCGGGGGTGATATCATCATGATATTATTTGTGCATCATGTAACAAACGTCTAATTGGAAATATTTAGGATTGTTAATGCCAACCTTCTAAACGTGGCTGAGACTGATCTAGTCATAGCAGCTAAGCTGATGTGCGGTACGTTCCTCGTAGGACAGTGGTGAGGTGGAATACACTGACATGCGCATTTACTTTGCATTGTAAAAATAGAACAATTGTGATCTGTCCACATGGTCCTTCCAACATAACTTACTTCAGCAAAGGAGCCATGGAGCCTTACTACAACAAGGGGATCTAGAAAAAAGACTTCAGTTCGTTGTTGTTGAAAGTTGTGGAACAAAGTCGGCAATTATTTACAGTCAGTCAAGGAAAAACGAATAGTAACAGTGGGGGTAGGGGCGAATTCAATATAAGTAAGAAGAAAGTCATTTTCTGACAGCTCAGGCTTGTCACTGACTGACGTACATGCAACGAATCAAACACCCCGTCGCTGATCGTCGAAAGAGCATCACACGCAGCGGACAAGATTTTCGGCACAGGCGTTGGCGTGTGAAAGAGGCCAATCAATGGACCATCCAAGGCATTTTTCCAGAATCCCATTTCCTATCGAAACAAAAACAGCTGAGTGTTAAAAGCAGCTCTGAAATATCTCCTTCGCGTTAATTGCCTCATATGGTACCTACCAAACTGTAAGTAAAAACTGCAAAGCCTGCGTGCAGATTCGACCATGAAAAATAAAGTGCAAAAGATTGTCCGGCCTCTTTTTGAAGGAAAGAACAACCAAGTCTTTTTGTCGATTGTTCAAATCACTGTTTACTGTTTTGGCATATGATTCGATTGGCTGCTTGGAGGCTTCATTGTATTTGTATTTTATTTCAACTCATCAAAAGGAAGGGAGGCTGGAGAAGCTTTTTAACTTTATTGCGGAGACCATTCCACGTAGGAAATTTCTAGAGCTGCACGCAAACAAAAGCTGCACAATTTCAATTCAATATCTTGACAAAATGCTAGAGTCTGGTTTACCTCCTCTTGGCTGTCGTTCTCTTCTACTCTTGTCAGGCTCTTTCCGAATTCCTCCAGCAGCTAAAAGCAAGTATGAAAAGAAGTAAACATTGCCTTCTGGCAAAAACTAACAAGCTGGGGAATAAAATTGCCAAGCTTAATTTCCTTAAACCAAACTTTTTATGTGATCCTGGCTAAACTTTTTGCCGCGTGTTAGTCTAAGATTTATAAGAGGCATCAGGACGTAGATGTCCAAGAAACTTTTTATCTTGATTCAAGCATTGTTCCTTTAGAGAAAGGTATCGTCCATACCCTTTCACTGCCTTAATTACATTATCGAAATGAGTGTTGTTAAATTTGGCTGACAGCGATTCATCTGTTAGTAGTCACATGTCAACTGACTCTTGGTAAATACCTTGATAGAATGGAAGGACAGCATACATTCCATCATCTTCACATATCTCGTGCAAATCAAGGTCACCAGAATCTTCCGCTCTGAGCTGAAAAACATCGCACGTGCTACATCCAGTCAAAGATGGGTCAAGGTTCATCTCTCAAAATAATGATTAGTGTTAATATGAGATCGAACAGTATGGGGCGAATGTCTATAGGGAGACTTCTGGGTCCAGGAAACTTTCTTATCATTGTGGAATTTAGGCTGCTTATAATTTACATTTTCTTAAAATAGATAAAGCCTTTTTCAAACCTTGACACTAGAGATGGATAAAATTGAACTACGATTTTTAGCAACTGCAGGCATTGATTCTGGATGCGCTCTCGGCTTGTAGAATCTGCAAAACAACATAGAAAATTATCATAATGCATTTAAATAAAATCTAGTTAGAAGATCAAGATCTTACCGACAAGTGCATTTAAAATTAAAACATCTGCTGAAAGCGTAGAAAAATACGCACGCATGAATAAATCATGGAAGAGGAAAAAGAAACTGAGTTTTTGCGCAGGTTAAACTGAGTTTAAGAGATTACACAGCTTTATCAAGACCTAAAAAGGGGAAAGAAAACAGAGTTGAGAACAGCTACTGCGACTGGAATACGTTTGCGCGACGTTTGCGATTAAAGGCATACAATTGGACTGGCAATTACCAATTCAAGCTTGAAAGTTTGGTTTGAAGAAGCAAAGAATATCAATTTACTGCTAAACACTTCTTCCACTTTGCCCCAAAATCAATGCATGTTTACAATCAAATCGGTAGTGAAATACGAATACGTCTTTTTGGGTATGGCTTGGTATTTACGAATAGCATACAGATTTTAAAAGTAGGAAAACTTGACGGTGGTGGTAGGTTGGCAGAAATGGGAATGGCAACAATAGAATGAAAGAACGAGGGTCTTCAAGTGGTACACGGACAGGTGAATTTACCACAAGACAAACAATACAGACCTGTTGGTGACCCGACAACTTCACCACGCTCCAACTCAACATAGCAGTACTTCACAACCCAAGATCGGAACGTGACGTCACGCGGGCCGGTGTCAGGTAGCTTGTTTTGAACTGGGTTCGGAGTGGTTACCATCAAAGATCGAATTGCTGGGTCATCGGGCTTGACAGAAAGGCTCGCAGCAAAGCAAGTCAGCGTTGATATTGTGACATTGAGGTCTTAAAGTGAAAAGTAAACTTCTTCAAAGTAGATACGTAGACACCTTCAATGGTGGTTATATACAAGTTCTATCTGGCAGCATGGTTCTAACAGAAAATATGGTAGCATGCTTTCTTATGGCTGCTTAGATTAAGAAACCAACACACTGATAATCGATGCACACTTCGCTTTCTCTAGTGCATTGGATGAAACCATAGCCAGACCTCCCGCCCATTAGGCATACGCTTCTAAATAAAACTAAAGCACGCTTTACTGATTCAAAAGTTCTGCGTAGTTTATTTATAACATCGACGTTTTTGCTAAGGGGCAATCAATGCTAGTCTGAATAGATAATCTGTCGAGGCCCACTTTCTAGGCATAAGTTAAGATAAGGAAAAACTCGTCTTGGTGCAAAACACTAGCTGCACTTATTTTTACGTCATTTAAACAAATACCCTTTAGCTTAAGGGGTAGTGTAAAGATTTACTTATACACAATTAGGACTTACCAGAGACATAAAGAAATCGTGGGATTATTTGAACAATTTTGTGCAGATTTTCTGCTCCAATTTTTTCATAAGGGGTGTTCAGTACCAGGATTGATAGGCACTGAAAGGGAGAAAGAAAGAGCCGCTCATTATTCGTATCCACGCTCCTTTCATTAACAATAAGAATACTGGTTTCATACTTGACACAACTTTAAAAAGTATGGCTATTTCCAAAAGCAATTGGGATCTCATCAAACTTATGTAATTTAGTTGAAAAAGCCATTTTGAAGACATACTTGTAATGCTTTTTCCGTGGCAAAATCTGACTTCCTGCTCCCAAGTTGTTCAAGAAAGGCTTCGTGTAGAAGTACCATTGAATGATTCAACTTCACTGAAAATGGAACGAAGGAGCGCGTTGGTGTTTGGTGCCCTTGAGACCTGAAAAGAAAATGGCCTTTCAAGAAAACATGAAGAAACAGGGAGATCAAAGTTGGCGAGAATATACCAATTGATACCAGGGCATGAAAAAATCATACTCGTACCCCACTTAAGAAAGCATAACGATGCTTGGCCTAACCTGTCTACTGCAGCCTCGAGATATTGCTTCGAATCGTTTATGAGCTCAATGAGAGTTGATAATGCTGAGAGCCGAACCTGCAAATAAGGTAGAAAGTGTAAACAGCATTGCGCATTTGCTTGCACACAAAAAGGAATCTTCTTACGCAATAAGGCACTGAGGTTCAAAGCCGAGTATTTCCCATACACTCCTATCTAGCAAAGGTGTCATAAGTATGTGCCCACTTTTTTGTAGAGAGCATGAAACAACTACAGAGGCACAAGCACTCGTGTTCAAAGGGGAAAAACACAAAAATTAGGCTAGAACTTGAACAGCAAAAAAGGACCATTGTAATTGTGTCTTATGCAAAAATGTGTATTGCTTTAGATGGAAAGATGTGGAGATTGATGGACCAGATCCTGACCTTGGGCGATGGATCGTTCACGAAACTCGACATCAGCGACGGCTCAAGATGCGAGTGGGCCTCGGGAACAAGAAGCAACCAAGATGAGAGCTTTGCACGTCGATCAGATACCTAAAACAGGAAATGGCAGCAAAACCGTTCAACCAGAAAACGACTAAGTTCTTCGCAAAATCGCGGATGTTTCTTATTTTACAAATTTACAGACATTCACATTTTGCGTTAGTTCATGGCGTATAGAGTATTCTTAACTTTGGAATGCAATTTAAATTTTTAAGATGATGCGAAATGTTTATATTACAATCCATAGAGAGAGCCTTTGGCTGCTTCACATTACCCAATATTCGGCAGAGGATTGCAAACGCATTTATCAATTATACGGACGTTTACCTTAAGAATATCTTGAATACACTTTGCAGCATTTTGTCGTATCCGACAACATGTCCTTCTGTGATAGAAATTAATCATTTTGAGGTGTTGACAGGCAGCTCAAAAATTATGAACAGGAATAAACAAAACCGTCCAAGCTCCACGTTTGCGTATTCATTATTTCCTAACAGCATTAAACCCTTATCTTCCTTCTTTGCTACTCCACCTACTAGCTTCTGAATCTACACAAATAACTCCGTGACGCCGAGCGTCTCATCAGCATAAACTTCCAAATCATATATGAGATACCGTACACTTTTATTTTCACACTTAATTTATCTGCAGAAAGGCTCGCGATACCAAAAAGGGTGAGGTAGCTTGCGTCGGTCGGGTGTTCATGCTCGTTGCATTTCACACAAAAAAGAAATCAAGAGATAGGAAGTTATTACATCCAGTACATACTTAACATTGCTTTTGAAGCCACTTTCTGGGTCAGAAAAGTCGGATTCGGAGCTTGACTGACTAGAAACTGCCAACCCATCTGACGTGAAATTGAGAATGTTGTCATCCTTCATTGTACATAATTGAAAATCCGGTAACGGGGTCTCTGTAGATTCTTCCTCTTCTTGGAAATTTGAATTTCGCTTGCTGCTTGATTTTTTCCCTTTCCGCTTCTTTTTCATTACTTGCTTTGCGACAGGAGACCTCACTTTCTTTGCCAACACACCACTTTCAAATGCAGGGGCTGGTTTCGGAAAAAACGGGCTATTTTCAAAACGGAGAAATTGCTGAAAACAGGCAAGAATGTTGATGCATAGCTTGGAAATGAGGTCAATGTTGCCCTACTTAAAATGATTAGCAAGCCTGGCCATTGGTATTCTGTGCAGTTGATGACCAATAAATAGTTCAGTAACAACAAACCTGTTCTGGCAGAAGGAAGATTCCTGATTAAATGTGCAATGATGCTTCGAGATGCAGGTAGCCCATACACTAAGTATACCTGGAATGCAATTGGGTTGAACTTGTAAGTACTAAGCAAGAAAAATGAGACTTCCCTTAAGAAGCAACAATAATAGATAAATGTAATGCATTGTAGTCAGCAGAAGTGTATGGTCTTCTACATCAGAAAAGCAATTTGAATGAATAATCAGATATGGGTGTGAGACAAAATTGATCACATTTTCACAGCAGCAAAACCTTTTCTTCGATCACAATGGCAATTTGAGAATCCCACTACAAGGAATGTCCTTTGGAGCAGAAGGCTCAATAACAGATGATCACAAAACATCTTATTTGTGTAATAAAGGTGTAATGATGAAGCTAGTTACCCTTAAAAGTGCAATCGCAAACTCTGGCTCTAATATTCCATCTTGTGGGACAATTGTAGTAATGACCTGTTGTAGAAGCTTTAATGATTTGGCAACAAGCTGAAAAATGGAGATTATGAAAAATTACAACCTAACAAAATTATGATCAAGTTATTAAGCCATCAACTTTACATGACTTGATGCTTGAGAAATACCAAATATCAATAACATAAAAGACAGACAAAGAAACTCATTTAGAGATCTCAGTTTCAAAAACATTATGATACTTTGGGCTGCCTCTGAAACAGTTTCTTAAAGCTCAAATAGTTCTATTAGATACTATGGCATACTGGCCAGAGAATAATTTAAGATTCTTAGTAAAACCATTGAAAAATTGTGAGGATATTGTTGAGTATTGTGTAAAATATCATAACAAAAGCATAAAAAATCTCACAAAGAAAAAAAGGTGACCAAGAGCTGGTCTTTAACACAGTTAAAAAAATTATGCAAAGGCCAAACTATCAACCTTGTACAAATCAAGACTTTCCATATCTTCAACATTCAACAATGCTCTCAGATAATCCATGATATTCTGGTAGCACAACTTTATGAATGACTTGTCTATGTATGAGCCAGAAGATGACCTAGAAGTGATCAAGCAGTCTATCAGTCAAAAATTCCAATCTTGCAAACAAAGACAAATTTCTTAGTTCTCTTGCAATAAAAGTAATTAAAAATCTAAAACTTCTCACCTGGAGCATAGGTTGCTTAAGCACTGTAAGCATTCAATCTGGTTCACATAATCAGTATTGGTTGGTTTTAGGATTGACCAGAAAAAGGAGGATGGATCAAGAAGCAATTCCAGCAGTTCCTGAAAGATTAGACATTCTAAAACATTTTACAAAACAGAAGGACAGACAAACAAACTGCTTTGAATCACTTCTAGTCACTTTGGACATTACAAATCTGCTTTCCATTTAAACTTCAGTTTGGTGACAATTATAATGCCAAAATGGACTTATAGCTAGCTGCACTATTTAGTTGTTCTACAAAATTGCATGTTTGAGCAAATACTAAAGGAGAAATAGGATATGGAAAATGGCATTTACTTCATAACTTGATTTACTTTATAATTGAAAGGTGAGCATATTAATTAGTATTTGAAAGATTTTGTACCAAGGGATCAGTTTAGCATTGTCATATAAAACAACCTGACATTACCCTTAGCCTTATGAAGAAGCAATATTAGCAGGCATTTAGAAAAATCAAACCCCCTGAGAACTCTTGAAATGTAGTTTTGAAGCTACTCAAACAACTTACCATGTTTATGTGTGACCCATTCTGATAAACCACTGCCCCCATGGCTTGTAAGAAATTTATTCTCAATGAAACTGGTGATTCTTGCAGACTTGATAATATGAAAGGTAATACACTTTGGAGGACCTCTGCAGAGAGAACTCTCTAGAAATCAATGTAATTACAGAAAGATAGTAAAACAGAACTTCAAACTTCTTCAAGGGCATGCAAAAGGATACGGGTCAAATTCACCAGTCAAATTTTATCAGAAAATATTCAAATTGTAATAAAAATTTTATTGCAAGTGAATTATAAATAAGCTTCTATTTCAATTTAATAAAACACATGTCCCTTACTGAACTGGCATTAGTGTGATACTCAGCTTTCAAACTTTTCTTAATTGACCTTAAGAAAACTATATATGAATCAATTTTAGTGTACAACTTACTTGCTGTTTGATAAGCATAATATATAGTGCATCAGCAAACTTGCTCTTAAGAAGCAAGTTCTTGTCTTTCAACATTCTGCATCCATAGGCAATGAAGGCAATGAGGTCCTGTTAAAATGCGACAAATGCAAAAGATATTATGGCTCAATTCATCTTATTTGAAAAAGTTGCTTAAGAAAAACGCAGTTAATTTCATCCAATATATACTAAGTGGTCTTGACTCTCAAAAGAATAAGTTGTCATTAAAGTAATTTTAAAACTGCATCAAAGCCCCTCAGGGGTATCTTAAAGATATGAAGCATTACAAAATACCAAAATACTAAACAGAAACTTTCTAGATAAATATTAAACAACATAGAATGCAATGAATGTAGAGCATTGTGACTTGTAGCTTGGCAGATAATACACCATTTAACGTTAAATCGTAAAAAGCTTTTGAAAAAAACATACATTTTCATTTCTAGTAAGCAAGAGAGACAATTTTCATAAAATATTTTAAGATTTTGTTTCACAGAGTAGCACATCAATAACTTATTGAATGAGCCAACATCAAACCTCTTCTGTCATATTTTGAGCTGTTTTTCGTCGCGGGTCGGCAAGAAAGCATTCATGTGCCAGAGATATGAGTTGATCTAAAAGGTTGTTTGCGTCCATTTGAAATTGATCATCAGCGCCTGCACTCATATGCAGCTTTCTAAACCTTTGAATTAATTCTTTCTCCGTCATTGTGATATATTCTTTTCAGATTTAAAAAAAACTAGGCAAACTAGCTATCAATTGCTGTGGCAATCATTTATCAAATGACTGAACTCTGTTTCTTCGACCATCATTTGAGTGCACGCACGGAATTATCTTGGGTTGTTGTTCATGGAAAAAAGCCTACATTTGCAGTGAAAAATTTTCCGCCATTGACAGAAAACCTCGTCTTGAAAAGGTAAGAAACCTGCGGGTGCCCGCGTGTTTCTCTAGGATAACTATCAGTCCGCGCAAGGAACATGTGATGGAGGAAAGACTGGTACCCAGGCACAAATTCAAATTTTGATAACAAATCGTTCGTGTTTCAGCGACGCGGCCTAAACAAGAAGCAGTTCTACCGGGCCAAATGTGACACTGAAAATGGTAAGAAATCCTAGTTATTTGATTTTTTTCACAGATATTGGGCCAGAAGTTTTGACTTGTCAAAGTGATAGTGTAAGAACGAAGCACGCGCCATGCTGATTTCCTAAAATGCAAAACATAGTGTTAAGGTACTGCATGCAGAAAATCTTGTCCCACCAGCAGTTAACTAGTTAGACATTGCTTGAAGGACTACAAACATTTGCCTCCACTATTCGAATATCTCTGCGATAGCTAATGATATGCAACTACCCTTCCTGAGATTTTTTATGCTCTGAACTTAATACTTTACTTTGTTTATGCTCTTGATCACTGTAATAATTTCATTCCAAGAAAAAGTGACATTCTGACTGAACTATAATACATAAAGTTTTTAAGCTGTTTTACAGAATGGTCATGGTAGGTAGAGTTTGGTACATTCAAGTGTGATTTCCAAAGTCAATTGTTATCTAGGGGCGGAATCTTGTTATGAGTGCCAAAGATTTTGGTTTGAAATTGCCCTAAAGCCTCCTTAATTCAACATTCCAAGCACTTTGAATTCATAGGACAAAAAAAGTGTCAAAGCTTCAACACAATCTGGGTCTCCTGGAAGTCTAGTCTGTTATCTAAAGGAGTCAAATAACAACAAGAGACTTGTATTAACTATTAGAAGATCTACAGAGGAACCCCTACAGGCCAAGGAAACAAACAATGAAATTAAAATTTTGGAAGAGAAATCTACTAAAGCCCCTACAGTTAAGAAAAAGAGGAGCACATCTAGAAAAAAGAAGACAGAGCAAGCAAACCAAGCCAAAGACACCAAAGTTTCAAAAAAGGAAAAGAGGTATCATTCTATTTTTTTACTAAATCCAATGAGCCATGCAAAAACATGCAACCAGATGTGATTGGCTTTTACACAGTAAATCATTAAATGTTTGCTGTTATTCTACAGATATTGTCCCCAGCAATTAGTGTTTCAAAAAGTTCTGAATAGCCTAGCCTAAAAAGAATATATGGATTGTGATACCTAGGCCACAAACACAGAATTATATCAATGCTAAAGCATTGATACCCTGCTGGAAGTTATTTTTAAATCAACAAAGCAAACTTATTTTCCCAGAATTTTGGGGATAGCAAGAGTTTGATGCTTTGAAATTTTATCTAGTACATATTTGATTTTGAATAGTGCTTGGTTGGACTTGTTCGGTTTTGTCAGAGCTGGAGTTATTCAATATTGTTATTAATAGCTATTGCAATTTATCTTTTTTTGCAAAGGTGATTGAGCTGTTTATATTTTAAATTTGAACCTTTCACATTTTTCATATGGAGAAAAATTGTGTCTAGAGACCTAACTTTTAATGATTCCTTTGCCAAATGCTTTGAACAAAATCAAAACACTACATCAAAGATCTTGAACAATCAGTTGTATTTTTTATTTATAATTGTTTTATTTAAAAGGATTAAATTGACCTTTTCCTGGTAAATTAGTGCTTTTATTTGTGCTTCTGGTTTTCAAGATTTACTTCTCCCAAATTCATACATCTATAAAACTTTTTAACTTTGAAGTGAACCAACTGATGGCTTAAAGCAGAGTGTGTTGACATCCCATTTCCAAGTCAGACGAAGCAATAGAAGAACAAAGTCAACTTTGAAGGTAATTTTAAACATAAATGCCCTTATACAAAGAGTGGTATTGCCATTTGATTTGAATATGATTAACAGGTCTTCACTTGAATGCCTCTAGAGGACCCCTTCTCTAGCTTATAAGAAGCACAAATTTAAGAAGCACAGAAACACAAAAATAGCCCTTTTGATAAAAACCTTTTTATAACTTAAGTCTTTTTAAATGGGAACAAAACCAGAACCCTTGAGAAACAAATAATTTCACCCCAGATGATTTCTACCCCCAATTGCAACAGTATTTGACCACTTTTCAGCTGATATTAACAGCTGATATTAAGAGAACCATTAAGACAGCTGCTACCTCAAACACCCATAACCTCACCCTAACAGAAATTGAATGCATCAGAACCTTACATTCCTGTTGGGACATAATTATGAAACCTGCTGATAAAGGGGATGCCATTGTTTTATGACCCATGGGTCATTCCAGCCAAGATCAACAAATGCATGTCAAGTCATGTCTTCAAATTTTCTTCATTTTTTCACTATTTGATAGTGTTCATAAGAAATTTGAACTGTCTAAATTTGTGATTAATATCTTCTGTCATTTTTGAAATATTGGCATTTCAAATTTTACGTATTGCCAAAATATTCAAAAAATAAATTTTTTCCTATTTTTAAATGCCAAAATTAAATAAATGTAGTATTTTAAGATACTTAAAGTATCTGTTGCCTGAAGTAATCCATTGAAACTACACAAAAATCTATCATCTATAGCCACAGCCAATCAAAACTGAAAATTGCGCAAGCCTGAAAATGCTTTGAAGTTGCAGAAAAGTAGGTGAAATTGAAGATGTTTAAGATTTTGACCTGGAATTACCATAATCACAGATAAAGCTCAAGTCCAGATCTTCTTTTGGTGTAAAATACATTTTGGGGGTAGTTATAATTCAGTGGTTGGAGCAGTCTAGAAATCCATTATCATTAGCTTACCTGGTATCAAAAATGAACAAAAATGGGAATTTTTGAAAAACAACAATTTTTTCCAAACATAAGGATAAAATTTTCAGATTAAGATCAAATGAAACCCCTGACACCTATACATTTTCTAAAACTAGACCAGAGGTGCTACAGGTAACTGAGCAATTCAAGCTGTCATTGCCTTTTAGATTCAAATGCTGGTCCTTTAAGAATGCACGAAAATGAAAAGTTGAAAAATTTCATAACTTTGGGCTTCAAAAAATCAAAGTGGATAAAATTCAAACTTTCGTTGCTGAAAGGTTAGACTTTCAGTCAATACTACATCCTAGTTTGATCAAAGAAGGGATTTTCAACCTTTTGTGATTCCATAGCAGGCATCCTAATTGCCTGGCTCTTTGGTTTTTTTCCATTAAAAATGCCTGGTTTCTACTCATATTGTATACATATTGATTAACTCATCCAATTCCTTCAAACATTTTATACTTACCTAATAAGTTTCATAACCTTATACCATATCTGACATTAGTCTCACCTCATCCACATCAAAAGTAAGTGACGTGCTGTAGAGCTAGTACTCGATGTGGATACTTTTAAAAGATAATCTTTAACAGGAAGTCAACACTCATCATATCTATGTGGCTTAAAGTACTGCTTAGCAAATCCCTTGGGATGCATGAACTTTTTCCTTACATCATTGTTCTCTTTTGATACATTCTGTGCTAGGCCAATGTACCATTCCTTTTCATATGTACATGCATAATAGGATCCTGCTGAAATATCCTTAATGCTCTGGAAACTAGCTTACCTTATGAGATGAACCAATGACCCCTATATAAGCTTACTTTGCGGCGGCCAATAGCCAACTTTCCAGCCCCCTCAACTATCGTAAACTTTCCTCAAAATTTTACTCCAGCAGAGAAAGAATTGTCCACAGGGCGTCATACTGTGTACCCTGTTGTCAAATCCCTCTATACCAATATACAACAAGATGAGGGCATTCCACACTGCAATATGGTATTGACCGATTTCTATGCAACTGAATTACCACTACCAACTATATACCTACGACAAATGTTTGAATTTGTACTAAAGGGGAATAAGTTCTCTTTTAATGGACAGCCACATCTACGGACACATTGCAATGCCATGAGTACCCCGTTCGCCCCCAACTTCGCAATGATCTTTATGTCTGTTATTGAACAGAATATCCTCTGCTCAGCGCAAGCAATGATGATATAGTGCAAGCAGACAGGGGACCCAAACCACGTCGATATGAAACCCCACCCAAGAACCCAGGTTCTACCCCAGACTTTTGTTGTCCCATTCGATATAAAGCTATCAATATTGGCTCCGTCCTCTCCAAATATTGGCACTTGATTTTTGCCAATGCCCAGTCTAAGCCAATATGGAACAGCACAAGGCCGGTTCTAGCTCTCGCTAGGAGACCTGACCTCCAGAATCAGTTGGTTCAACCTCAGACTAGGCTATAAACAGAAGCCGTTTCTCCAACACTCACACGCCTATAACTTCTACAATCTATCAACTTCATAACAGAAAGGTTTCTTAAACACAGTTACGTCCATGGTACGACATTCACTGATTACCTTGTGCTATCGTTTTTTGTTTTTCTATTTCTTTTTGCAACCGTGACGCGGGATTGTGGGGGCGCCCACGCAAGGCGGACATACCGAATAAAAGCCCCGAAATTTCCCTTGTGGGTTTCTATCTAATGAGTTGCGCTTTTATCATTGTCTGCCCATTTTCAAGCTAATTGCTTAAACATACAAGGGGCACCCCCAAACCATTCCTCATCTGAGTTTGAGGCTGTAGCCAGGTGGTAGCGACTACTTGTCTCCTTTTTTCTCATTCTTCCATTTTGATATTTGCACTTTTATTTACGCATTGGTTTTTAATTGTAATTTTCTCTGCCTATAAAACAAAATCACTCTAACTTGGTCAAATGAAGTATAATTTTGAAAGTAAGCAAAAAGTACTTTTCTGGAATACTTGAAACGTTTCCTGAATATGAAAAAAGACGAATACAAATCAAAATAATATCTAGTATTTTTATTATAATAATTAAGCTTGTGTCTGAGTGAATGATCAATAGTTTGATATGGTTTTTTTTCTTATATGACCTGAAACAAAAAAGGTGTTTCTTATATGCGGGACACTACTGTACTTACTTGTGTTTTAAAGAAGGTACTTGCTTGTGCATTTACCTTCTTTGTCAATTTTGTGCTTTTGACTGATTTGTTGATTCGCTTTCTGTTTGTTTCATCAGACCGAAAGAGAAGAGGCTATTATGCAAAGATTGCTTGATGAAGATGAAAGTGGTTTGGAGGTAACATTGTTGGTTTTTTTGTTTGCAGCCTGGCACTTTTTCGTCATCAAACAATTAAAGACGTCTAGATAAACTGAAATCTAGATCGATTGCTCCAATCACACGAGATAACAATGAAATGCGAATGTAACATTTTGCTGTTTATACCGAAATGCGAATGTAACATTTTCCCCTCCTACGTACACAACAACGCTGGTTGAATATAGTATTTTTATGAGCAAGTGTTTCGATTTAATGAAGCATTTCGTGTCCTTAGGTTCGAGTGCTTCTTGAAAAAGGTCGTGGGATCTTTGCCTCGAAGGAATTCAAGAGAGGGGATCTCATTTGTGAGTACGCCGGTGAACTGGTTGATTGCGAGGCTGGGTTGCAACGCGAGGCTGAATATTCGCAAAATCCAGAGTTGGGGTGTTACAGTTATTTCTTTGAATACAAAAACAAAAAGTACTGGTATGTGATCAGCTTACGAGAATATTTAGATAATTCAACGACTAGATGATTTGTCGAATGTGGGAAGAATAACCACAGGCACATTTTCAAATCTGACAACGGCTAGCCAGGGAGATAGGTCATATGTTTCTTTCTTCCCGGCAATTAAACCCGGAAATTCTGTGTTGGTCGAAGACACGGCTACCATAGATGTGGTTGCCTTTTCGACATTAATGTAACATACTTTACATAGGCACTTTGGGTAAATTCGAGAAAAGATAGATATGCTACGTTTGATACTTTGCGCTCTATTTTCTTATATTTTGGGAGAGGAACAGGGAGTATATTTAATTTTTCTCTCTTCTCTGTATCATGTTCTGGTTAGCGATATGTAAAAACATGACATTTTGGTTTTGGTCCGCGGTTTCCAAATAAGAAGGCAATTTTGGTATACCCTAGTTTATAAGTAGTGTTTCACAAAATATCCCTGTATTAAAGCAGATATTACCTATCAGTACACTTTCTTTCACAGAGTACACTTTCTTTCACAGAGTACACTTTCTTTCACAGAGTACACTTTCCTTTTTCAGTATCGACGCAACGAAAGAATCAGATCGGCTCGGTCGGCTCCTGAATCACAGCAAAACGGAAAACAACGTTTGCACGCGAATATTTCCGATTAAAGATGTGCCAAGGCTGATATTAGTTGCTAAAAGGGATGTGAAAGTCGGGGAAGAACTCTTATATGATTATGGCGAGCGGAATAAATCTGCGGTCGAAAGCCATCCGTGGCTGAAGACTTGAATTGCCCGGCCTGACTGGGAGGCACTCCTTGTGATGGCTAAGGTTGTCTTTGTGAGCTGAGCGACGTCATACGCCGGGAACAGGCTGGGGTCCCAACATTATCCACCAGGGACAGTCCGATACGCAATCTTTAACCAGATACCACAAAACTAATATATTTTTCTTTAATCGTAGATTTGTTTTTAATGTTTTTCTTGCTTTCCATGTTTCTTCGTTTTAAGGCTGTTTGGACTCAGCTCAAGTGTCCCGTACTTCCCTTGGCATTCGCGCGGTGACAGACGCCCTAGTATTACATGCTTTTACAAATACCCCGTGTTCCTGACGAGAGAGCTACTGCCGCAAGAAAAAAACAGCTTTAAAATCAAGTAGAAAGTAAAAGCAGTAAAAGGGCACTGTCAAATTGCTCCATATTGGTCCTAAACTTTCTAAAAGTGAAATGTCTTTCATTCTATTGTGCCCTTGTGATTACTTTTCTTGTGGCCAAGGCAGCCATTTTTCAACAGACCCACGTGATTTTTCCCAGCCAGAGGTGGTACTCAGCCGTTGATATCCGATTTCTTGGAAAGGCGTTTACGTAACGTTGTGACGGCCTCTTAAAATGTAATTATTAAACGTGATTGTTACGTCACACAGTTAATTCCTAATTCTTAGCTAACAGTTTTGAAGTATTTTAGCGAATTTTCACTATTTTGTCAATTGTAAGTATTTATTATACCATTTTTGAACAACTTTCTCGGTAAACTACGAAAATTGTACGATAATTGCTTCAAAGAGAAAATCACAATAATACACTAATTCCCTGCTGCTCTTTGTATTTCTTATTAAAATCGTGGGACATATGGCAGCATTGTGGGGAATGGAAACAAGGCTACTGTGGGAATGTCTCTGATGATGCGGTCATTTTCTTGGTCATTTTGCAGATTCGGTCAGTGCTCGGTGTAGAAGTAAACCTATCCATTCTCGTAGATGCATCACATGTCAATCCTTCACGCCCGCCTCCCTTCTAAATATGTTCTAGAACGGTGTCAATGCTGACACGGCTCGAGGGACGATGGGATACATGAATAGTTGGCCAAAGAGCCCAAAGTCTCAAAGAGTTTTCGAAAGGACTCTGTATGCCAGTCGGATTTCGCTACTCCCCTTTCCAAAGGAGTTTTCGAAAGGACTCTGTATGCCAGTCGAAGTTCGCTGCTCCCCTTTCCAAAGGAGTTTTCGAAAGGACTCTGTATGCCAGTCGGATTTAGCTGCTCCCCTTTCCAAAGGAGTTTTCGAAAGGACTCTGTATGCCAGTCGGAGTTCGCTGCTCCCCTTTCCATTTTGTGTTTACGTTGGCTGTTTTAGCTTTCGAAACCTGATGTCAATGGCATCTGGAAAAGGGTCAATAATTTGGTACAAATTAACCACTAAAGGTTGAAAATTATGTTGTTGACATTCGTATGCAGTGCCATTGTAGATACCGACATTCGTTTGAATTTAAGAATTCTTCAAGTCTTGCCTGATCGAGTTACGAATGGTTACCTTTTGTTCGAAAGGGCAGCAGTTTGCCCTTTGGGTGCTGAGTTCGACAAAGAACCCTTTACGAACTTTGGAAAAACAAATCACTGCTTATTTATAATCTATGTACAATTGCGATTCAATACGTAAACGCAGGACCCTTCAGCCCGCTCAGCGACTCATGTGCAAACTTCTAAAATAAGAAAATATGATTGATGGCATACAGTAGGGAGGAAAATCTTTTCTCCCCCATAAATGCTAACTATTGAAATATAAATGCAAGTGCCAAAGGCCAATATTTGAGTGCAATATAATTCTTGGTTACCATACATCTGACTAATTAGATAATACATACATGAGGCAGATTTACATCAAAACAGGCTTGGGAACCTTGTTCACGCCATTTCAACGAAACATTAATGTGCAAGGCCCTGTTGATTAAGACTGTCTAGACAACTCTCGATCTTTAAGAGCTCTGAGTCTTTTAACAACTCTGGGGTACAGCGTTTTATGGTTGGTAGTAAAGAACTTTTATAGGAAGAACAGATGTCACCGAGAAAAACTATTCTTACAAATAGAAACTTCAAAGTTTCTTAACGTCATAACATTTCATAACGTTTCCGATCCTTCATATCGGATGCTTTTAGTTCGCCATATTTAGAAGCGTTGGAGAAAATTACTTGGAACAAGGAGAGAGTTCTCAGTTTCCAGTGAATCAATCGCCCATCCTACGGTCTCTAAACGAATTAACTTTCACGGGATTATGTGCAGCATCAAGTTTCACACCACAATATTACAGTGTCCTAATTAACAAGTGCCTTAAATCAAAGTTTGAATTGAGAGCCCTTTGTTTATCTCGAAAATCCATGAATACACTTTCAACGGCTCTGAAATTCTTTCTGTTGTATGAAACCCTTATGAAGTGAAGACTGACCAATCAGCGGTCGCCGTTGAGGCACTCGCGCTCAAAATTTGAAGAAAGATGGTGGCGATGCTGTTGTGAAAGGCAAACAACATATCTTCACGGAGATGTGGTTGCAAAGGTTTTCATTTTTAATTAGTATCAAACAAGGGATAGACTTTTGGGGAGGGTAGTAAAAGTCTGTTGTGAATCGCGCAGTCTTACAATTTGTGGGTTTCCCAAGTCGTGAGAGCTATCTGTTTAGGCCAGTTTTCTTACAACATCGATTTTGTGTGGACATCAAACCAATTACCTATTACTACCATACATTCCAATGGTGGGCTTTGTACGTATGTAATTCACCATATTTGATACTAACTTGACGCCTAACAGGGTGTTCTTTTACGAAAATCAGAAGCTTTGATCTAACAATCTTTCCGTGCATTTGCACGGTAGCATGTATTCTTTGCTGGTCATGCCAGCTCTAAAATATGTGTAGGTGTATCGATCTTAAATCAAGTTCCCATCTTTTCCAAACCATCCATCAATATGCTGCCGATAATAAATTTGCAAAACTCTTTTCTGAATTTTCTAAAGTAAATTAAGTTTATATTTAATGTTTGACTAAACTCCAGAAAAGAACAGTTTATGTACCACCTTCCTTTTTGTGTTAAGTGTTTTGATAATATGGCCTATCAACCTGTCATTATGTGTTAGAAGTCTTAACCAAGATGCTTGTTTGCAAAAAAGAAACCCTTTTGTTTAATTTTTAATTTGTGTAATTTTGCAACATCCAGTGGAAACAACAATTCAACAAACAAATATCTTTCAATTTTTCGTGTCAAAGTGAAAGAAAATGAGAATGTATATTTTCAAAATATTAAGATGCTGAATTTCTCAAGCCAATGTGCCAAGAGGAGAGATATCTAGTGAATGCTACAGCCTAGTTTCATTTTCCAACAAGGTTTTAGTCATGCTCTCTGAGAACTTTCACAACAATGATTATTCATAATTTTTTATTCTTATACAAGCAAATTTGCCCATCTCCTAAATATGTCATAAGGATTACTCTACAGCAATAGCCTTTTTAGCTCTTGAACAAAATCAACACTATACAAAGAATCAACTGCAGTTGGGTTTGTCCTTGCAGCTTTTTGAAGGAATTGAATGGATGAAATAAGAGCAGATATGGAGAAGAGCTACCTGGATGACATGAGTGATGCTGTTTCAGGCATTTCCCAGGACAGATTCAGCGATGATACAGATTTTCTTATTGGACACAACATCTCATTTAACAATTTGAATGACAGCTACATTGATGGCAGAAGCTCAACTACTACAGATCTGATCTATCAACGAGAAATAGATAGTGATATTGATGGAAAAAAGTTTGCAAGCACCAAAGTGCTCTCAATAAGTAGACATTCACCTACAAAAGAATCCAAATTACAGACAAATCCGAAAACTGATGCAAAGAACAGAGATATTTTTATCAGGGAAGACCTTTACAATAGGACTAGCAGCTTTACACAAGGGAAACTGACCATTCTTGAAAAGGAGACAGGTTATATTGATCAATCTAGAGCCAATGAGAAGCATTCTGATAAAGACAAATCCAACAACAATTCAGATTATGAAATTACTGGCAAAAATTCAACTGGAAAGTCAATGAAAGACAAAACAACTTCAGATGGTACTCAGAAATCATTGGATGCCTTGAAAATAAGTAAAAGCTCAAAAAACTCTTCTACAAATTGGAGATACAGATCAAATGATGCTTCATTAGAAGATGACTCCTTTGCTGAATCCAAAGTCATTAATACAAAGAACGAAAGTTTTCCTGAATCATTTGTAGCAGATTTGCCCGGTAATCATATGTAATTTTTATGTCTAATAAAGGCTCCCTGTTAAAACTCTTGTTTCAACTGTTTGCCAGTTTACGATTCACTGCATGCTTATTCTTTTCAGCTACCATTTTATGGTACATAGTACAACTTATCTGAAGTTCATTTAGAATTAAATTGTGTCCTGATTTTATGAGAGAGTTTTATCAGGTTTTCATAATTTGAAGTTTTTATTGCTTGTTTTAGAGCATGATCCAAAAGTTAAGGAGGGAGAAGAACTATTGGCAAGACTTCTTGGAAGAGTCACCTTGACAGAATCCTTGTAAGTACATAATTATTTTTGCTATGCAAAGCAAGAGAATAATATTTATTTTGTATAACATGCTTTTGCATAGCCATTAGTCCATTCTTTAAATTAAAATTACACCTTTCATTGCAGTTTGAAGTGTGTGTTTTGTTTTACATTGTCCCATGTTTTAGGAAATCAGTTTCTTTGGCAAAGAAAGAGCAAAAACCCATTCTTTCAGGTGGGTGAATGTTTTTATTTGATGCCTCTTAAATTAATGTGATCAAAAAGCATGTGACAAAATCCTGTTGATTATGTGTACAAGAAACAGTGTATTTATCTGAAAGCTATGTTATTTTATGTTCTGATGTGTTATGTTATGTTGGTGATAGAATTCTTAATATGACTAATTGAGTGGTAGGCATAATATCAATCTTCAAACATATATATATATATATATATATAATGTATAATATAATATTCCAGCATAATATATATATATATAATATATATCCTTACTGTTATGAAGCATCAAGTTAGTTCATTTAAATTCTGAGAGCATTGCAGCCAAGGGCGTCAACTAGAAAACTGAAGGATTGACCCATTGATAATTCCTGTCCTAAATGAAATGGTAACTTTAAAGATGTATATATTTGATAAAGCCAAGGGAGTGGAGATGTGTTTCAGTAATTTCGATCACATGCACAGCTTGAAGTGTTGTTTTGCAGTGCCTGCAAGGAGGAAGTGTATTATAAAGCTCAATATGGGCTAACTACTACAAATTTTTGTTAAGGTGTATTAATTTTCTTATCGTTCTTTCCTGACGTAGCTCAGAAACCTTGGAACGCTGCTGGGTTTGCCCCTGTGGAGAAGCCAGCAACTGTCTCACCGCTCCGGGGGAGCATTGGGAGCAACGAAGGCGCCGCATCAGAGGGTAGGATCTCAATGGCAAGCAGTGGTCGGTATAAGGAGGAAAGGAGTTCAGAATCGAAAATGGAAGCTGTAGTTCAGTCAGTGGAAAGTCGGGTGAAAGAAGATGCAAGGAGCGGGAATAGTCTGCAGAGCGACAGAAGTGAACGGTCAAGAGGAAGTATGGCGTCCTTGCATTATCAAGACGAGGAACTTCACAACCGGAGCAGGACGTCTTCTCTTGACAAAAATCAACGCAAGCAAACCGAACTGCTTGTAGCTACATCAACTCCGCATAAAACGAGTTGGCCTGTTTCTCCCATCAAAAGACAATCTGATCATGAGGTAATATGAAGAAGCTGCTTAATGCCATATTTCGACTGCCTTTTGAAAATTTGTTTATGGCATAGAAGCGGAGCTGTGTTGAGATCATTGGCAGCTAATACCAATATTAACCATTGATGCAAGCACTTTTAGGTTAAACACCTTAACCTTAATCATAATTTAAATGCTTCCAAAATGCTGACACTAGCAGCCAGGCTGTAAATGTTTTTAAATGTTATTTAACTGGTATCTGTTTTGTTGGTTAATTGTTCAAAGCTGTTTAAAGATAATCTAATATTCAAAGATTCATTTTGTGCCTAATATTTTGTTGAATGTTCCACTAAGATTGCAGAACCAGACCCGCTTTTGGTAAAAACTGAAGAGAAGCTGAAAGAGCTGAGGGTTCAGATTCAGCAGGAGACTATGAGGAAAGAGGTAGGTCATCAGAGGCAGGGTTCAGCAAGCAGATCAATGTCCATTTGAACAACCTTTCCTATATCTAATTAGCAATTGACAGTTCATTATAAGCAATTTATCATTTGTCTGAATAATTCGTTTATCTATGCTTTGTAGCTTCACAGAGCTAATATGGCTTTTTTAAATCGGTTGTTTGTAAATTGGGTTTTTTGTGATTTGAATCCGTCTCCCCCGATGAGATTGTACAGTGAATGCACCAAGACAGATCGAGTAAAAATATACAAAATGCGGAAAAGACGTCTCTCAATTTAGACGTTACGACTGCATTGCTTCCAATGTCGGCGTGGCTGATTCGAACATCTTGAATTGTAGGCCGCTTTGCGCGAGAAGTCCGCGGCAGAAGAGTCGCTTGTGCAAATTAAGAAGAACATCCATTCTTTGGAGCAGCTTGCAGGAGAACACAGAAAGCAAACTATAGCAACAAGGTATGTGATCATGCTCTCTACTCTCTAGAAATACACGGAAGGGCATTCCAAAGGAGCCTATTGTTTTGAGCCTATTCATGTCCCTGCAAAAGGAACTGGAACTAAATGGTAGTTTATCTCGCGTCTCGCAAGTATATGCTGGTAATTCCCCTGACGCACTTTTTGATATACAAATAAATTATAATGGGTTTTGTAACGACTTTTTACACCCTAGGGCAGAGCTGATGGATTTGGAGCAACAAAGGAATGAAAGTCAAAGGAAACTGAACGAAGTATCTGAGGATTTGAAGAGACAAAAGAAGGAACTAGAGTCTTTGCCGGTAAAAATTTTGAAAGGAAGAGTTTAAAACAGTTAATCAGTAGCATTAAATTTTTGCTACTGCCCAACATAACCAATTGTTGATTGGTAGTTTTGGTGACCTAGTTTCAGTGCTCGTTCAGTGGATTATTTGAGGCCTATGTCTGAGTGCAGTTAGTGTACGATTATTTTATTCGCCGCCATTGATTGTTGCAAGCGATCGCATTGAACAATTTCAGCATCTTTATGGTGAGTTGATGCTACTTTGAATTCATCAAATCAATGGAGGTGTAAATGCCTTTGAAGTAATAGAAGTATTGAAGTTAGTGTGTTTTAATGGTTAATCGTGTCAGTACTTGAAGCAAGTTTGCAAGAGACGGTGTACATTGGAGCTATACCTCATGATTCGCAGCCATTGCCATCTCTAAAGCCCTTAATTCCCCAATGCTAAGTGTTTTAATGTCTGATTTGTTTTTAGGAGGAGTTTAAGCAGTCAAACATCAGTGCAAAGGTGTGATCTTCAGATTTATTCTAGCTTTACAAAATGGCGGTTTGCTCAGAAATTTTGTCATTTTGAAGCCAAAGTCGAAATCATTGTTTTTCTGGTATTCCGTTTTTCATCCTAAGAGCCACCTTGACCCTCTATTCCCGGATTTCAACATTTAAAGTTTAAGCTGATACAGTACAAGACAACGAATTATGTTATCAATCTTTGTCATTGAATGGTAGAAAGGAGTGGTAGAAAGGAGTGGTAGAAAGTCGAACTAGGTCTTGTAAGTTGGGCTTAGTGTTCTTCTTCACTCGGAAGCGAGCGACGTAATTGAATGGTCTTCGCTCCACAGATAGCATTACTACAAGAGGAACGCGATAGCCTGAAACGCGATTGCAAAATTTTGCGAGAGAAGGCCAAAGATTTCGATTATATAAACAACACCAACTTAGAATTGATGAAGAAAATGAAAGGTCTTCAAGAACAGCTTTACAACGAGCAAGATTTGAGCCGCCAAAAGACCAGAGCTATTCGCGAGGTAACTGTTCTTCTTGGCTCTCTTGCTTCTTTACAGATCTTCTTTGTTGTTTTCACATATATAGTAATCTTTGGATATTAGTATGCCATCTCAACCGGATTGATGCACAAACAATGGGGTGTTTATTGTTGTGATTGTGCGCCGTGTCGACTTGTTGAGTTGCTATGTTCAACCCTTGCGCCCACACGAAGCTCCTAAGGCCTCTGGTGGATCCACCCAGAAAAATTGACGTCTCCACGGCTGGGAGCCCGAGGAAGGTTTTGCTTTTTGATGTCATCTTTGGGAAGGTTTATTAGTAATTTTAATTGTAAACAATGAAAGTCTGTAAAAATGTTTTGTTTGGAGTTGGTAATGAGGAAGGCCTGGATTTTATAAATTGCAGCCAGAGGAAGGTTACAACTTTCTCTGGACGCTTGATTAAATTATTCCACTATGATGTTTTCCTCAAATCGAGCACCAATCATCTACTTCTTCATTTATCTTTAATATTAAAACGATTTTGTTGACCAGAATAGAGACGTAGCCATCTAGTTGCTCTGTTAAACGAGTGCAGCGCTACGAGTCTACTACTGTTGGCATGCTTTTTTTAACCGAACTGTACTTAATCACTTGGATAAGACAAGAATGGTGTAGTCTCGATTGACAAATTTCCCAAAGCATGCTTCTACAAATTTAATAATTTTTTACTTTCTTAGATACCAAATACTCAAAATATTATGATAATGGAAAGGAAACAAAGCGCAAATAATGTTAAGAGATGTGAACTGAACAGTTATCGAAACAATTCTTAGCAATTTCGTCATAGATTTTATTTATTGATGTTTTTGCCAATTTAACCTGTTGCATATTTTTAAAACTGAAGCTCCGTTCTCCTGTTTTAGGAACTTGAAGCCGAGCGGCGAAAGGCGGTGGAAGCAAACATTGAACAAATGAATACAATCCGAAAGATCAGAGAAGAAGCAACGGAGGCGAAAAAAACGGATATTGATGCAGTTATTGAACGATTGGAGAAGGTATCTACCATTGTTTTGTCTACAGCATTACCAATTTTCTTAAAATCTCTCAATTACAATGTATTTGCACCAATTATAACCTGGGTCGATTTTGGACTCGTGATTAAATATTGCCATTTATTCTAGTTTTTTTGACATAGAATTAAATCAGAGAAAAATGCAAATTTCGTAATAAAGTTGGAATGTATTTAAAATTATTTTACAGCTCATCCCTGCTACTTTTTTATGCTTTTTAAGCATATTTCTTGATTTTTAAGGAAAAGCTGGATGAAATTGAGTCAGTAAACAAAAGATTTCAACATGAAATCAAAAGATTGTATAACAAAATTGAGGTATTCGTCTTTTCATGTATCACTTATTGTAATGACCCTGTGATGTATAAGTAGTATCTTTATTTTTGAAGTGTTTACTCCATAGGATATTAGGAAACGGTATTCGTTAAACGGTTATCAAGCATCTGATCGGTTTTCTTTGCAAAGTAGAAAGAAATTCAGTGTTTTTCTGACATTAGGCCATCGCTTCTAAGTCACTGTACCGTTTGAACTTTTTCCAGGAACTTGAGGATGAGAACCAGAAGATGATGAGCTCAAGCTCCGAAAGATTGAGCAGGGTGCAGCAACAGTCGGATAACAATCATAAACGCGAAATCGAAAGTGTCACAAGGAAAATGAAAAATGTAAAAATGAAAAAAAGATTCTCTCGCATTTCGCTATTTTGGCTGTCTCTATTCTCAATGTATTTTTTGTATATGTTTCTCTAGATTATCGACATTTTTCATTTAACATCTCAACTTTTTATGCATTTCCAACTAACTTTCGTTATGCTCAAGTCAAGAATGTACAATCAAATTTTTTACTTTTAAGTCCAGTTTTCAACAGTCTGATACTTTGTTTGCTTTTGTGGTTTCTTGTGTAATTTCATTGCTCTGTTATTCAATGGAATTGAATTCAGTATGACATGGGAGCCCTTGAATCTCAGTCAGGCGTCTGCTGTTACCATTTAATTTACAACTTCAAGGTTAATGCGTATGAATTTGTTTTACTGCTGTTTTTTTGTTGAATCAGGTCTCTCAGAATTTATTTATGGGGATATTTTCTTTCTTTTAGGAACACGATAACGAGGTTACTGTCTTGTCAAACCGACATAAGAGGCATGTGGAAGAAATGGATCTACAATTCAAGGTGAGTGAAAAACAAGGTGTTTGGCTTTGAAATAATTTCGGAAAATTTAGGCATTCTTTTGCACTTTCTTCTTTAACCATTCGTCCGTAACCTAAGTTCCATAAGCATACGTACTGGCTTTCTCCAGTATATGCACATGTTCTTTAAATCCATCTCACTCGATGCAAGCGCTGGCTGTTTTTCTTTTAGACGAAGCAGTCGGAAGTCGACAATCTTCAAGCTTTATTGAAACAGCAGGCAGAAGCCACTCGGTTGCTTGGAGAAAAACTGCGCATAGAAGCCAAAGACCAGGTAAAAGAGGATCGCAAGTATTTAACAAGTATTACTTTCTATTAAACACCAGGTAATAGAGACCTTTCAATTTCCAATGATGCTGTCTGCCTCCCTTTTAATCGGGGCAGCCATACTATTAAGCTGCTTCATCAAGCCACCATATGCATGTTATCTTATACTGATGTATAAATATGCTTTGCAATATTACAGATATGTTTAGCGGTTGAGAAAGAGAGGAATTCTCGCCTTGAGGAATTGAAAAGGACTGAACTAGAATTGGAGAGGGTCAAGGAAGAAAGAGATTTGGCATTTTCAAAAAGTGATACCGAAAATGCAAATAAGGAGACAGAAAACGCTCGACTTAGGAATCTCATCAATAAATTAAAAAAGGTTAGTAGACAATCGTGACTCTTAATATCAAAGAACATTTGTCAAAGTTGTGGCTATTTGTTTAGATAGGATACTGATGATTCTCAATTGTTCCTCAATCATGCAGGAGCTAGAGGATGCCAGGCAACAAAACTACGAAACGAGGGAAGAGAAATTTCAAGCCATTTCGAAAGCGAGGGCAGAAATGAGAGAAGAAATCGAGAGACTGAAAGTAAAGTTAAGAGAGGTATTGGAAACGAATTTTAGTTCTTTAGATTTGTGCAAGCATTTGGGTTGGACCGGCTGGCGAATTGAATTTTGCTGAATTTCTTTAGGGTTCTAAGATAAATGGAAGATATACGACGTAAAGTATTTCAGAAATCACTCTATTATGGATAGAAGAATGCCCAAGATTTTTGTGGTGATATGAACAAAGTGGTGATTTGCTGCTTTGACGTGGGGCCTTTGTCGTCAATAACGATAGAATTGCATAATATGTTTTCATTCTGTTCTTTTCACTGATCGTTTGAGTGGGCTTCTCGAATTACCATATTACAACTATTGTTGGGCGTTTATAAGATATGATGTCATTTGCAGCTGGAGAAAGTCGAGCAGACCGTCATACTAGAAATAAACGAGGAATGTTTGAAGACTGCAGCTGTAACTGGTGCTTCTTATCCGACCGCAAAACGAAATTAGTAAGTCGTTTTCCTTCCATATTATGTGGTTCTTCAGAAGAACTTTTGCAACCAAAACATATGATCAATATCAGATGATGGCGTCATTCTTGCTTTCCCGTTTAATCCCGTTTGATCTGTTTCAATAATGATGATTTAGCGTTGTGAAAATTTTGACTGTTTTGGTAATTTTTTACTGTTTTGGTAATTTTTATCAACAAGATCAGTTATCGTGGTCTTTGAGTTTGCTAAACACATCAGTAGTATATGATCATTTATTTTTGCAAAAGCTGTTGCTCTCTAAACCATCTCTTTTAATCGCGTGGTTTCCACTTGGGTGAATGGCGTATGAAGTATTCTAATGTCTAGCCTCATTTTCATTTTTGCAGCTCCTTTGACGGGGATGACAGCAGCCCTCTTGGAGAAGCATTGGTATCAATCTTTTCTTCATTTTCTCAGTCAATTTAATTTCCTTAGACGGAGCTCAAGCTACGTTCATTTCGATAAGATTTGATTTATACTTTAATGATCCCATTTCATGACAAAATGCTAGCGATGATCTTGATTTTGTCCTCATATTCAATATGCATATTTATATACTAATAAGCAATATTGGCTGTTGATATCGATCTGTCCGCCATTGGCAATGAAGAAAATGTAAGCAATGTTTTTTGTATGTATCTACAAAAGGTACCTACATTCAATTACAGAATATGTAAATAGGTATTAACCTTCAGTCATTTTGAAGAGTTTATAGCTCAAATCGACAACCTATTCACCCATGTATAGTAACTAAAGTAACGATGAACACATCCGCCATGTTGAGTATGCTTTTCAACTTTTCATTCATTTGGAAAAGGCACAGTGAAACATTGATTAGGAAAGTGTTCAGCATCCCGAGAAGCAGTTCAGATACAAGTGAATCAGCCGTGAGCTATGAATGAACTATCGATACAAAAATGATGATTCATTTTGCAAGATGCAACTTTTTTCTTTAGGCCGCTTTACGGCTGTCCAGCAACGACCTGAGGAGGCTTGTTATGAAATACAAAAAGAAGTTGGAAGTATCCAGAACTTCAAATGAGAGCTTTGATCAGGTAACTTTGCCTTCAAATTGCCTTTGCAAAGGGACGTCAGTTGTATGATGCTTTGCTAGAAGTGAATAAAATGGACCTACAAGAAGAGGTTAAGCTTGGTAGTTGAAAAAAGAAAGTAATCCATTGCTGTACACAGTGGCAATAACTTGTAATCTGGCTCCTCCTCTTTCTCGTTTTCTGCACAAAACATACACGTGGTGAATTACTATCCTATGTCTATCAAATGTATTCCAGACAACAAGGTCTGACCGCGACTCGTCAATGGAAAGATCCCGGACACCTGACCAGACACGGACGCCTGACCGGACACGGACGCCTGACCGGATGCAAACACCGGACGGCTCGAAAGGAACTTTGAACGGCTCGTCCGATGAGTCACGGTCTGCAAGGATCCTGCGGCATCTCCAGTCAAGGGTCAAGCAGCTGCGACAGGGAAACGAGTCGATGAAGAAGAGCTTCGGAAGTGACGATTTGGACAACGAGCTCGAAACTACAAGTGAATCTGGGGCCCAGGACACGGTTAGCTCACATGCTTGTCGCTTGGCATTATGGACTGGTTTGAAACCATGCCGCTCACGTGACTTTACGAGTTGGCCACGGAGCTCTAAGGAAGGCAATCCAAGTGAAGCCTTTTCCAACAAAGATGTTTGATATAACACCCCTAGTAGCCAATCAAAAGGCCTATGACAATTATATACTTAATTTATTTGGACGTCTCGAGAATGCATTTGACTTAGCTTTATTACCCATTGATTTGTACGCAAAAAGGAGTAAATTGACGTCATATTGGTTTTTCGTTAGGAAGGCCCAGTGCTTTCCATCTTGTGAATATCCATTCTCAATATTAATTTCTGTAAACCCTTACTTTTGCATGCAACATTGACTTTAACGTTTTTTCTTCTAGAGCGAGCTAAACAACTCATTTGGAAAGTCATCGTTAGAAACACAAAGATTGGAAGTGGCTCTGAAAGTTAGTATACTAGATATGTGCGCTCATCATGTCAATTTGCTGGTCGCTTTAAAAATCTATATACATCACATTTGTTCTTATCAGCAGAATTCTTTATTTCATCCCCAGATAATTCTATTTCGTCATTTATATTTCGTGAAAAATTGATTTGTGGTACACAACCTAACAAAAGCTTAAAATGGCTGAACAAATTTTTGTATTCTTAAATTACCTTTTCCCTACGTCAAGTTCTCAGTGTATGCAAATTTCCGGCTATTGATAGATATTTATGTTCCCTGCAGATGTTTCTGCTCGATTTCCTGCCCTTTAATGTACACACGAGTTCGCACAACCAAAGGTGCGGGAGTCCCGTGTGTTTGAAACGAACCGTAAAATTTATATATTATTTTTTGTTCATCAGTTCCCAGAAGTTCAAAAGAAGTTGAACTGATGCTTTGCAAGTAACGTCCCATTTTGCAAATGAATTTGCAAGAATATCGTTAAGGACACATGTTTACGATTTGCACTGTTTTCACAGGGCGCCGAAGATCAAGCTCAAAAATATGCCAATATGTTAAACCTAAAAATTGCAGAAAACACAAAACTACAGAAGATGCTGACCCAAGCTTCAAAAGTAAGTCACCGATTGGACACTTGAATAAGCTAAAACAATGATACTATTATTCTTATGGAAACTGACGTTACAAACCCAATTTGTTAAGTGCCTCATTTTATTAAAATGCTTGTGCTAGGTGTAAGTTTCTTCCTTTCTTTGAAGCATGCATTTGATCATAGCTTTTGATCATGGCTGCTGGCTTAATCTTAAGAGAAAAAATCCTTAGATTCTAGCCTACGTTCAACATTACTTGACTTAGAAATAAAGGTGGAAGTTAAGAGAAAGTATAGAGAAGGTTGTTTCCTTGATATGTACTTCCTTGATATAAGAGTATCGCGACTTAAGATATATAAGAGATAGTAAGAGTATCCTATCATCGTTTTCCTATCATATCATTTTTTTCTTATAGGAGAACATCAAGTTGGAACGACTGCATTCAATTTTGCAGCACAAAGTAGCAACTAGCACCGCAATGTAAATAGCCGGCTCATGCACGCAGATCCCTGTATTTTGAACTGCGATTACGTTAGGGGTTCGTCTTCGTATCTGTCTTTGTAAATAATTTGGCAGAGAGCTTCAGAGCATTAAGGACTTGCAGATGCCAAGTAGTATGGGCAGATAAGTGAAGCCACTACCGGTTGTTGCTGGTCTATGCAAAGGGTGAACCCAGTACTCGAACGCAGGGAAAGTCCTTTTTTAACTCTTTAAATCTAAGAGTATTTGTGAGTGTGGAACTTCTGAGCCTTAGTAGAAATACTTTTTTTACGGCTAAATGGGTGGAGAATGTGGCGGAACATTCGTTTTGATTTATGAAAGGACTACTTTTGCTTTTTGTGTTACGTTTCATGTAATCCTTCGTGTCACATGTCATCACATCCCAAGTTTAAATAAGCCCGTCTTAATTCCAAAATGGTATGGTTCCAAGAGTTCGGCTTGTTGCTGTTTATTCAATCAAATTATGGGGCCAGTTAGTTATATTTTCTTACATGCTGGCTGCCTATCCAAATTATGAATCATCATTGACTTTCAAAGACAGGGGCTTTTTCATAGGGACTTCTAGGAGGTTAGGTTTGACTTTCCTCAAGATGTAAATCGCAGGATCCAGATATTTTTATACTGAGCTAGCTTCTTGTTTGCGCAACATGATTTAAGTGGATTTGAAACATAGATTTTTATTACTCTCATTGTTAAATAATTATTTGATATCCTTTAATTGTGTATTTATTGATTTTACATGCTGATTTTAACTGGTTATTGTGTTTAACTTAGATCAATATGAGAATTACAACATCCAGTGCTACAAAACGCCCTTTTTGTTACAAACTTTTAGACTCAGTTTCCAAAGACAAGTAATATTGCGTAGAATAACGAAAGATAAGTCGAATTTAGTTATAATTCAAGTCCTTTCTGATCAGAATATTTGAACGTTTTAAGAATCCTATGAGGTATAAAATATTTGAGAACCAGATTTCAACTATTGAACAGAAGACAATTTGGGCAGGCATGTAAAAAGGTTTGGACACTACTTTCATGCGTTCAACACTCATTTTAAGAAGCCTGCAGGGCGATTTCTTGTCATCAGCACCTAAATGCCCAAATTACCTCGAAATCTAAAAATTTAAAACAAGAATCATTTTTGATATTTTGATACCCTATTTACATTTGAACAGCAATTTCAGCCCAAAAATTTCAACTTATTTGTTACCATTAATCTATGAGAGGAAGACATCTTAATTAAAAGCAGCCATTTGCGGAATTCTATTGCAACTTGACTACTGTAATCCCTCCAATTAAAGTAATACAGTCATTTATCGTAACATGTTTACAGTAAATCCTTCTTTTCAACTAAAATATTAACCTTATAGAAAACGGAATTGCAGCATAAATTTCTTTCATCAAAGGATAGAGCAAACAAGAGTTGAAACATCTGACGAGAGTATGTGTACCTGATGTGTATCTCAAAGTTGAAAGGTTAACGTAGGTCATAGGCCAACAGTCGCCATTATGACCTTGCTTGAGTAAACAAGCATTCTATGATCTTTTTTATTTCGTACTCTTCGCATTCATATATGCTTCCAAGCACAAGTGTACAAAAATGTTTTCTTCGTTTAACTGGACGTAAAGTGGGGAGTCTCGCATAACTCCGTTCAATTGCTATATGTTCCATGTGCTTCAATCTTATCTTTTTTAGCTAATCATATCCCAGAAGTTTGCAAGAAATACGACGGATGCTTCTGGAATGTTTCCAATTTCGCTAGTAAATTTTCAAGTTTAATTACTCTGAAGACGCCTTTTGAGAACCTTTAGCTTCTCGAGTGAAATGTTCATTTTTGAAAATATTTCTATTTTGATTAACGATGATTGAATGCTATAAATTTGAGTCTTAAATGCGAAACGAATTAGTCTTAATGTCAATTTATTTTCATATTTAACAATATTCTTTTAATGTAATTTTCTGGAAATCATTTTCCCATTTGCATTTTCTGCAATGTTCGCATTTTCAAGGCACTGAGAATATTTTCTATAGAATATTTTCTGCATAAAGCTCATCTATTCAACCAGAAATGCATTAAAGTTACGCTCCCTTACCCTTCATATAAGTTGTAGATTTTCGAATTTTTATAGCAGCATAGTAATCCTTGAAGCTTTGCGAACGATACTCTTCAATGATGTCATGATCCTTTCAGTTTTGAAATATGAGAACCCTCCTTTAACATCCACTCATAAACAAATCATCCTTAAAATTTAACCACATGTGGCAAATTTCAATTCGCACATGCTATAATTAGAAAAATAAATGGCTAAATTGTTTTAAAAGGATTCTTAGAAAAAGTTGCAGGAAATTTCAATATTCAACTAAGAAAAGGCTTTAGTTTTGTTCCCTGGCCTTTTATACATAAATTGTAGGCTTTCGACTTTTTGGAAAACATGATAATAGCTCAAGAAATATTCAACAGGGTTTCCATTATATAGAGTATGTACCATTCGGATCGACATACAGTAATAGATATTAGCCCTTTCCCTACAGGTAAAACTGATTTTTGTCGTCTGCATTGGTCACTAATAATAGCGTATACTCATAATCTTGAATTTATTCATCATCAATAAATCTTAAAACTTTGTCGTAGATGTATTTTACACTCTTTATATTTGCATTAACTGTTTATTAACATATAGTGGTTAACCCCATTTCGGGATCCATAAGAGCTTATTGTCAACCCTACTTAATTAAAGTAACACGATTGAAAAGAATGGGTTGCAAAACTGATTTTCGAATATTTATGTGGATAGTATCTCTAACTCTTAAATAGTTAACACAATTAAGATAAAGAACAAACGGATTTTTTGATGCAAATATCTAGTTTGTCTCAGAGATTAGTGATGCAAACGACACTCATCAATGATGATTATTTGAGCCCTTCAAGGAGCCCTTAAGGAGAAATTACAAAATGGGCGTTTCTATTATTTCCCAGGCGTGATACTAAAATCCGATCATAATCTATGGGCAAATCAGTTTAATTTTAGTGCCTGGCAGTTATTGGTCACCCTACTTTTTGATGGCATTCCATAACGAAATTCACTCGAGAGGGTAAATGCTGTTATGAACTGATGCCACGACCTCGTTTTGGTACGCTGTGATCGGCCATGTTTCTTCGCATTATTACTGTGGATATTAAAACTGCCCAAAATCTTGTTCAAGGCCAGATAACAAAGCAGGAAAAGGAGGAAGGTGTTATTACATATATAGAGATAAGAATGGCACAGCTCTCTGGCCATTATCATTATTTGGTGTAATTATTTGGTGATTGTCGTTTTTTGACCTTAGCACGACCACATTGACTGCTGTTCTGAAATTGCAAGATTGATTTCGAGTGGTTTTCGGATTATTTGTCAAGCTACATTACACATTTCGAACATTGACTGTTTTTCTTGCTGTTCAACCTCCTGGAAGTCATAGGAAAGTTGAGCTGTATTTCAAAAGGCTTTTTCCAGGACTGTTCCAAACTACAGCGCTCCGTGCCTCCCTTTTAGTTCTATTTTTATGTTTGAAACAGATGAACTGGAGGAAAACTTGATGCAACGACCAAAGTAGGGAATAATGGATCAGAAAAAGCCCCCACAAATGAGATCAACGCTTGCTTTTAGAATAATAAACCCAGAACTCTTTTTCAAACCAAACAAGTTTGTTATGGCATTCGGACTTATGTGTTTCGGAGGATGTGTTTTATACCTTTTTAACATGAATTTAAAGGACGATGGACGGAAAGTGAGGTTTTCGGTTGAAACAGGAAAAGTGGTAGAGAAGAGCAAATGGGATTGAAGACGCCAAGTCTTTGATGCTTCATTTAGCAGTGGCCATCAAGAGTTGGAATGGAAGGATGGACATGTATAATCCTTTGCGTGTATAGTTTGAAATCTACAATCAGGTGCAACAGTATGCTATGGACTGTAAGAAACCTGCTTTTGAATTAGACCAGGTAAATGTCAGGTGATTTTTATTGGCCAGAAAATATGATCTGGTATTTTGTTTGCCCATCGTTTATGGGAGTTGCCCTGTAATTTTGCCATCAAAAGAGTATGCAGGTTGATTTAAATTGTTACATTGGACCTGTGAAAAGTCTCAAGGATTCAGGTACAAAAAACAGGAACCAAGCTTGTAAGATGGTGGGTTATATGGGATTGGCACCCAAGTCCTTCTGCTGGTTTGATTTAGAATTATTTACTAGCCTGGTCTACAGTCCCAGGAAGAAAAGAGACTGAAAAGACATCAAGAACCCCCTATTTCCCCAACCTGACATTGCCAAAAGATTATCAAAGCCGGAAACACAAGAAACAATGAATGATTGCAAATCTAAAGTTGTGTAAAATATAATTTACGTATAGATTATAAATGTTCATTTATCAGCATTGAATGTGAGTTGCTCATTCAAATTCACTTAAATACCAACCAAACAAGGAAACAAAACAATGATGATCAAAATGATAGTTGGTTCTTGTTTGAAATTTATTGTAAGAAAAAATATGTTCTTGTATAGTAGGTTTCATAGCTGTCTTTCTGATATCATTTAAATTTTATTGTCTCAAATAGGCTCGAGGCTTGAAGCTCCTCTGGCAGAGTTTGGGTTGAAATGTTTATTTATTATAACAGCAGAGTTCAAAAACCTCAGATTGTGATGGCATTTCAATAACTGCGAAAAGGCTAACAGCAAGAGAAAGTCTACAAAAGGCTCACAAAAATCAGATTTTGAGAGTTCCTAATAATATTGGAGTTTAGCACAAAATTGACAAAAGATATCTAGTTTTTTCATATCAAAGGAATGATGAAAGTTAGAGAACAGCAGCTTAAAATATTTTCCAATAGGAACACCATTCTGGAACACGAATTTTCCATATGTTTGTTCCACGTTCAAATCAAAACATTGCTTTGAAACATACACCAGAAGATAAACAAAACAGCAGGAATCTATTCTTTTGCTTCTAATACCCTCAGAGAATAGCACTGAACTCAAAGGAATTAATATATGACTCATGCATATACAATCATAAGTGGTCAGTTGACATGATTTTTGAAGTTAATGAAGATGAAAAATGTGACTATGAAATAATGTGTCAACTTTATTCATGCTAAGTGTTACCATTGATTAGTCAGTGTTGTATGCAATCAAATGTGCCACTCAATGACTGTCGATACGCATGCACAAAGCAAGTTGGCGCCAAATCCTACTTTCATACGAATCAACAAAATGGTTAAGGCTGATATAGGCTGATAAAAACAACACTTCTGCTTAGAACGTAGCAAATACCTACAGAAAAGCAGGTGATATCATAAAAAAGGGCAACCGAGATGGTAGCCAAACCCATCTCATGTCAAGGATACAAAGCCCAAACCGAGCATACTGTTTAATTTGATGATCAAAAAGGGGATCAAATTTTTATTAGCATGGTCGTTTGAGTTGAGCAGATGTTTATTTTGTGGTGCCAAAAATACAAATCTCGTTCACAATTTCCGGAAAGAGGCCATCCCACCTGAGTGGGACAAATCGCATTCTCATATAAACGCTTGCGAATATGATCTCACCTGTGGAAACTAGTGAAACATGAACGTTTGAAGTATTCTTCAGCGCCCCTTGGATTTGATTGGCAGGCCCCCCCCTGCCCCAGCCAGCACGCCATTGTTCGTTTGACTGGAAATGAGGCCTGAGCCAATTTGATGTGCAAATATTTGTTTGGGTAAAGGGAAATCAGGTCGCATTAATAATAAAATGGAAAGAAAATGCACCAACATTTAAATGCTCTTTAAACATGCACTTTGACATTCATAATCGTCCTCAAATAAACATCAATTGTTTTGTGTTTTGCATTGGATGTCAAAGTTTACCTTCAAAACGAGGAAGTAATGCGGTAATGACAACACGCAGTTGACCCAACAAAGGCCGTTCCGAATGACACACAGATGACTGCCAGCACAACGGGCAAAGGCAGCGCCACAGTTCCTTCCCCGCCAGAATGTTGATTTTTGGGCCATTTACGGCTTTCGTTTCCCTGGCGTTCTTAGGGACCGTCAAGGCAAGATATGGTGGTATGTATTTCGTGTTTCAGCCGATGAATCCGTATTCACATGACCGATAGGTTGTGTCGTCATGGAAAAACTGTCTCCCCTTGAATAAGTTTGAACATCTAAACCAGCGTGGAGATGGAGAGCTTCAATGTCGAGATTTGATAAATGAAATCCCCATTTAATTAGACAAATTAAATAATTAGCGCATCAACTTTCGTACTCTGTTTATTAATTCTCTAAACCATGTGCGCCCGGAAGTTGCTCTGGGAAGAGGATATGCAGTTTTCAAATTCATAGCCGACATACATAACTGACAGCCGAAAACTGCTTATCGTTACAATGGCTAGATTTAGTGACGAGATCAAACCACTTTAAGCAGTTTTGTACGTCTCTTTTTCCTATGAAGCCCGACGGGTCTTAATGGCATTCGTCATTAATCAGGGTTGCAGTGGCAAAAACATTCATATTTTACGTACAATGTTTCGATTTACCAAGGGCTTTCCAATTTTCAGCCCTTCGTTTATCTATATCTGCCTCAAAACACATAGCTTTTTGTCTGGCACGTGTTCTGACGCATCAATTAAATCTTTTTGCGGTTAATTTCTTGCATCACTTATAACAGGGTGTTGATCGTTTTAGTCATGGTTTCGCAATAGTGGTGGTGTCATAAAATCAAATTCTCAAGTCACCATATATAGACCGTCTTTTTAGCAACTGACAACGAAAAAGTTCATATTTACAGGTTTTTTGGTTTCGGAAGTTCCTGAGATTAAGCATATTCTAATCATTAAAATTCCCGATAAAATAACAAATTATGAGTATGAAGAGGAATTCGAATTTGAGCCCTCGTCAACGCAGAAAACAGTGATGAGTAATGCACGAAAGTTCAATAAGACATCATTTCTATGGACAAAGCATGCGAAGAAAAAAATGATTAAATTCGAAGTAATGACTTTTAAATTGTCAACTAGAATAATCGTTATTTGCCAATAAAAAGCATTGATGTAAGTCAAATGATACTAATGTGCCAAGTTATTCTTTAAGTCATTCCATGTGTTCAAATTTCCCAGTTGTTCCATGGTCAGTTCATCTAAGTTCAGTTCATTTAATTTCAAAATTCCACAACATACAATTTTATGGCAAGTATTAATAACATACAATATAAATATGTCATAATTTGAGAAAAGAAAAAAAGGAATTGTATGCAGGGGAATTTCTCGAGGAGAAGCTCTCTCAGTAGCTAGGCTAATCGAGGAGAGAGCACCCTCTATTTTAAAAATGACTTGTGAAATTGGGAAGTAGTTTCTGGGCATTCAATCAACTTCATAATTGGATTAAGTTCAGTTTCAAGGTATTACAGCTGGAAAGCAGAGCCAGTATCGATTGTCTTTAGTCCAGCCAGTATCGATTGTCTTTAGTCCAGCCAGTATCGATTGTCTTTAGTCCAGCCAGTATCGATTGTCTGTAGTCCAGCCAGTATTAATTTGATCCTGTCTTTTTAAGATTGCTACGAGGCGGCTGCGGTGCGTGCAGATGCCCCAATTGGCGCAGTGGCAGTACAGCTACGCAGCATCCAGCTTTGCACCTCTTTGAAGTACAACTGCACTGCATTTCACATCAAGAAGCTCATCGTGACGTTTGGGAACTTCTCAACTGCAAATCCCACGAGCCCCATTTCGGCATGCTCTACTACTCCCGATAAATCGGTCTTCAACATATTTTGCTTGAATGCAACCAGACAGGCGATTCTCGTGGCTACTTCCATATACCAATACCGTAGTGTACTTCTCGGCGGGAACTTTTTGTACACAGTCAGTTTGGATGGTCTGAAGGATTGCTTCATCCGTGTTGACATCATTGATGCCACTACAGCCGCCCCAAAAACTACAAGTGACAAGAAAGGGGTCAATTCGGATCCTACGAGGACCCTAGGTAGCACATCTACACCTTCTAATAATACACAGGCACCGGTAACACCAGATGGTGAGTTTGACTTACAGTATGCAATTGATTTGAAGAAGATACGTGTTGTCAAATATTAGAGACCATTCTATGTTTGCTTTGTTAGAGGTTATGTTTCAAACACCAACTTTATCACTAAATATGAGTCAAAATCTATTTACTGCAACATGCGTATGCGATTTTCAAACATTTATCTTTTCCCTTGAGAACGCTTACAAACGTTTTATCGTTTATTATCCCTTGGTGCTATTCGCCAAAATATACCATAAACTTTTTTCAAAAGCTTATCTACGACTTCAAGCATATATCATATATCAATTCTTCAAAGGAAACCTGCAAGTTCACCTGTTCGTATAGATTTAATGATAATTACTGGCAGCTTATATCTGCTTTTTCCATAAATGTTTTTCAATTTATCAAAGTTCAACTGGTTTCAAACAAGATAAACGCGGTCAATGTCTCTCTGACGGCCATGCCAAAAGTCCAGCTACAATGCTCGTTCATCTACAGAAATGGTATGAAGAAGAGACCAAGTTTCAGATGGGAAAAAGATGGACGGTCTATTGATATGCTCCGAGAACACATCCAGTTTACACAATCCAATTTCACTCAAGTCACTGGGGGGCTGGACGTCTTGCAAACACAGTTTTTGGACTTGGCTATCACGAACCCATTTGTTCAAGGCTACTACAGATGCGTTGCTGAAGCCGACAAGCTGTATCTGGGAAACAACACTTTATTGTGGTTAACAGGTTCCTTATACATATTTTCAAAGAGCTTGGTTTTCCTTCAACTTTCATCAAGACCCTAGCTAATTTCTATACCTTCTAGTTTTTGCCGCCAAGTTTGTATTTACTTTTTAACAGTTTTCAAACTCATAAAACTAATGAAACTGTACTTTAACGAACTCAGATTGGCACAATGTCTAACTCCGTCTCTGAATATATATATATAGAAATTATCTTTCTCATTTTTGAAGATGTCTCTACGATGACTTGGGAAATCAAAGCCAGTAACATGACCCAGCTGCTGTTGCAAAACAAGACCATTTTGACACTGGATGAGTTCGAGTATATATTTGGGATAAAAGTGAGTAACCGTTAAACTTGAACCAAAGCGGCTCTTATCATTTTCCAACTAATGAATTTAATGATCCTCGATATTTTCCAACTTGAAAACTATATCAATATATCATTTTATATATTGTTCTTGTTGCATTTTTTGTCAAGACTTCATTAGTGCTTAAAATAAGTTCTTTTCTTTCCTTTTCTTTCCTTTTCTTTCCTTTTCTTTCCTTTTCTTTCCTTTTCTTCCCTTTTCTTTCCTTTTCTTTTCTTTTCTCTCCATTCCTTTCTTTCCTTTTCTTCCCTTTTCTTTCCTTTTCTTTTCTTTTCTCTCCATTCCTTTCTTTCCTTTTCTTCCCTTTTCTTTCCTTTTCTTTCCTTTTCTTTTCTTTCTTTTTCTTTTCTTTTCTCTTCATTCCTTTCTTTCCTTTTCTTTCCTTTTCTTTCCTTTTCTTTCCTTTTCTTTCCTTTTCTTCCCTTTTCTTCCCTTTTCTTTCCTTTCCTTTTCTTTTCTTTCCTTTTCTTTTCTTTTCGCTTCATTCCTTTCTTTCCTTTTCTTTTCTTTCCTTTTCTTTCCTTTTCTTCCCTTTTCTTTCCTTTCCTTTTCTTTTCTTTCCTTTTCTTTTCTTTTCGCTTCATTCCTTTCTTTCCTTTTCTTTTCTTCCCTTTTCTTTCCTTTTCTTTCCTTTTCTTTTCTTTCTTTTTCTTTTCTTTTCTCTTCATTCCTTTCTTTCCTTTTCTTCTCTTTTCTCTTCATTCCTTTTCTTTCCTTTTCTTTCCTTTTCTTTCCTTTCCTTTTCTTTCCTTTTCTTTTCTTTCTTTTTCTTTTCTTTTCTCTTCATTCCTTTCTTTCCTTTTCTTCTCTTTTCTCTTCATTCCTTTTCTTTCCTTTTCTTTCCTTTTCTTTCCTTTTCTTCCCTTTTCTTTCCTTTTCTTTTCTTTTCTCTCCATTCCTTTCTTTCCTTTTCTTCCCTTTTCTTTCCTTTTCTTTCCTTTTCTTTTCTTTTCTTTCCTTTGCTTTTCTTTTCAATAGACAACTGCCCATGATGTTATTCACCTAGAAATGAATCATCATCTACTTATACATAGAGGTTAATAAAATTACTATTTTTCAGCTGGCCAAGTCGTTGAAAAAGAACAAGCTCCAAAGGGAAAGTTTTTATCTGGTGGTCAATAGAGGTAAAAACGACTCGTAAGTAAAACAATTTACTCACAGCTAAGAAAAAACAACTTATGCCGCTAGCTGAAGATTTTACTTATTGGATTACAATTTAATCAGATAACAAACATGTTGCTTATGAGAATGATAGGCTAATCTATTAACTTACCTTAAAACACTCTTTGATTTCCTTTTTTCTCCCAATGTCGAAAAATCTTATGCTTTTGCATAAAATTAAAGGAAAGTCTTTTAAAGTTGGATTGAGCTCGTCTTGAATGAAATTTTCTAGGGCAGCATTTGTTCTTTCATTGCTTTGATACATATTGTATTGTGTGATTCAGACATGTTTTAAAAATAAGACGGAACTTCAGAACAGGAGTGATGATGAATAACAAGAAATATTTACGAAGGAAGCAAATTTTATTTAAAAGTATTTACATAAATGAAAATGTTACTTTTTCTGTATACAACTGATTTCATCGATTCTTTGTTTGCTGCATTAAAATTAAGCTTGTTATTTGTCGAACCATCTTTTGACAAACTCTAATAATATGTTTATTTGCATTTAGTTCTGTTACACCTGATGGCTCAAATGTACTTCTGACAGCCTACTATCGGAATGTGACAGAAAGCGAAAGGCTTGGGATCTGTAAACTTACTCATACAGGAAAATTCACAAGCCACTTCAACACAACAAGCCTAGGTAAGCTAATTCTTATGACAAAGGTATTTCTGGCACTTAGCAACGTGAAAACACGTGGAAATCGGGAAGGAGGTGCAAGCAATATGGTGGATCATTTATTGTACTGAAATAGTTGTATGCAGCAAGCTTTAGCTAGAAGCTAGGCGAGATATTTTTGGCGAAGCAAATATGAAAATAGGGGCTAGGTGTAAAGATTGTTTCATGCAGGCATCCTACTCTACAATATTTTAGTAGATTCTGTTAAAATACGGTGTCAGTTGTAATAAGTTGATGATTAAAAAATCTTCGTCTTATGTTGAAAAGCAATCGAGAGGTTCCTGCTTTCTTACTCCTCTATGGCTTTCATGAAAATAATTTGCTTTTTCTTGGTGATGGGTTGTTTCTCTAAAAACAAGGTGACATCCAAGAAGGTGATGTTTTTATAACAAAGAGGTATTCTGGAAGTAAATGAAGTGGCTTTAATAAAAGCATGATGGGAATAAAACAATTAGCAGAATATCAAAGAGAAGGGGCAAATATCTTGCCATTTATTTTGCAGATTGCTGTGTGCCTTCAGTGACAGGGAAAGACTCATCGTCAGCAGTTGGTGAAATCTATTGGCCGACCACCCTCCACGCGACGACATCGGAAATGCGCTGTCCTTTCAGTAAGCGAAATAAACCCAGCACTGCCCATCGCTTTTGTCAAACCGATTTTGCTAAGGGAGCAAAGTGGCTGGAACCAGAGACTTCACACTGTCCCGTGGCCTCGCAAATGACCAAAGAACTCAAACGGTTATCCGAGGTAGTATGAATCAAGTTATTGATACTTCGCTTCCTTCCTTGATTTTCGAGAAAAGTTTTCATCTTCCTCAAAATGTCAGTGCAATGCTAATGTCAAATTTGTGCATTTAGACTTTTTTTGAAAATCTTAACTATTTTCGCCCAAAAATGTCTTCAGCTTGTAAAACAAGCAGAGAAAACAATTCAGCGTTGCCTATAATAATCGCTTGTTAAAGGAAACACTCCAAGTACTTAAACTTTGCACTTTAAGTAGGTTCACTATTTAATACACCCACTTAGAGAATGTATTTCACAGTTGATTATCGCATAAAACTCTCAGTTTCAACGTTGAACCTCCACTTTATCCATCCCATAACAACGTAAAGCCTCACCTCGTTAATGGAGACTCAATGGGGGGAACGACAAATAATAGTACTCCGTATTTGTACACGTTACCAACACAGTTTGCAATAGCAGTTGCACTTGGCAGCTTTGCCCACTGAAGCACCAGAAAACTGCCGGCATATCAACAATTTTCGTAGTTTCGATCCTTCCACTACTCAATGTTGCCATTTCTTTGCATGAATACTTAGCAAAAGCTGAATAAGGACAACAAGAAAGCAGCTGCCAATGAGCTGCGAAAGCTCACCAAAAAGGCCAATAACTTTACCAATGAGCTCGATGTTGGGTTTTCTACTGATGTTCTAGAAAACGTGGTTGAGGTTCCTGATGATCAAAATGCGGTGAGTGTCTGGTGCTCATTCTCTCTCTCCTCTTTTTGCGACGATCTGCTTCCGGCTTGAAGTTTATATTTCTCTTGTTCCACTCTACAATTTGTGCAAGTGTGAATTATTGTACTTGTTGCCTTAATCTAGGTTTTGGAAAGAAGCTAAAGAAAATCTTTGGACATTTGTACTATAAGAGAACAGTGCGGTATTAATTAAGCTCTGATCTTCAGCATTTTTGCAGAGTTAAAGTTTCAATGGCGATAATGCCTCTCTTAAACAGGTGCTTCAAGACGTTCTTGGAACCGCCAGTGACTTAATGAACGTTGCCAGTGAATTGCTTATGGAAGCACAGACAACTATGAATACCTCAACGAGGTAAGGAATCGCAAGCTGCTTTTCTTTTTCCTATATTGTGCGAGAAAAGACAGTGAAACCGAATTGTAATACATCTCACAAAGCCTCCGGTGTCTTTCCCACTTCCCTCGTGTTCATTGGTAAGCACTGTGAGCGTAAAGTTGTAGACTAAGGATCTCTTTGTTGTGACGAGAGAAAAAGGATGGAGGATGGGACATAAAGGGGCAGTAGATATTGGTTAATGGCTGTGGAGATTTAACATAGGGTAACGGGCGGTAAAAAAGGAAAAGTGGGTTGGAGAGATAAGCAGATAGTGGAAATAGCACTAGAAAATGAAAGAGATGAAGAGTGAGAGATAGGTAGAAGAGTTTAAACACTGCAAATTAGAAGGAGATATGACAATGGGTGTGGTGGATGTTGGATAGGAAATTGATGAGAGAGGGTCGGACGGAGGCTACTTCCCACGACGAACTTATTGTTAAAAGAAGAAGAGGGATTTTCTCTTTTTAAGACTAGTCTTTATACTAGAAAGCAAGCATAATATCAAATTGCGTCATGTTACAAATGGGAAGTGTTTATTTATCAGCTTAAAAGGTATTTTTATCAAAGGGTGCTGCGGTTGCTTGAAAAATTGTCTGACGGAGTTCAAGTGAATTCGACGATTACGGAGGAGCAGGATAACATTGCCTTTGGAATGAATAACTTCAAAGAAGAAACAGTCAATGAAGGACTCTCAATTCTAGGTTTCAGAAATGAAACAACTGGGCTTCCTCAATTGAAGTTTGGCAAAGGGCAATTTCTAGATGAGAAGTCCTTGTTGGCATTTGTTTACCTATCTCCCGCTTCGCTCAAGAAGATGAACAAGAAAGGAGACTTGAAAACCAAGAAGCTCACCAGCTTTTTGTTCAACAAGCCTGTATTTTTCCAAGAAACTGCCGAGGTTCTAAATAAATCTGCAAAGAGACAGCTCATTAACGGTAAAATTGTTTCCCTTATGGTGAACGGAAGACGGATTCAGAACCTTAATGGCGAAGAGGAAATTCAGAATTACTTCCGGCCTAATTCAAGCGGGCATATAGAGTGCGTGTATTGGAATTTCAATGCTAAGGGTTAGTTCTTTGATTTGTGAGAAAAGTAGCGATTATTTTTAAATTTACAAAATTTTACAACTTGTTTAGTAAACCTTAACTATCTTGTTGCGAAAGAACTGTTTAATTATCCAAATTTCTTCTTCTGTTATGATATGATAAATAATACGATGTAAGGTATTTTTGCAATCTTTTCAGTTCGAAGCTGATGGTTGTTGTTGATTTTGTAGATGGAAAAGGTGATTGGTCAACGAAAGGCTGTACATTGAAAGGTCTTCATCGTGGCTTGTATCAATGCAGCTGCAACCACATGACCAATTTTGCAATTTTGCTGGACGTCTCCTCACGACCACTTACAAAGTTAGAGAGTGAAGCCCTCAGTATCGTTTCATATATTGGCTGCATCATTTCCATGTTTGGGTTGTTTGCTACGACGCTCACATTCTCGTGTTTTAGGTGAGAACTACGTCAAGTGATTGCCTCTATTCAATGCCGTTGCCTCTATTCAATGCCGTTGCCTCTATTCAATGCCGTTGCCTCTAGTATACCGCTACGCTACAAGCCAACAAGCTTTTAGAAGCCCTTTCTTTCAATATTCATTTTCGCGAAGGAAGGCCACATCTCCAGCATAGCTTTGCTACCTTTGTTTTTATTAATTTCTCTGTCTGCTTATAACTGAAGTTTTCCTTAAAGTTTCATGACTGTCAGGGCCCTGGGCCAAAATTTGATCGGGGCCCCTTAAAGTATACCAGAATAATTTATTTCTTGGTACTCAATTCATGTAGGTTTAAAACCTTTGCTCGGGGCCCACTGAAATTGAAAATCTTAGGGACCCCTTAGCCCGGGCCCAGTAGGCCCACGGGTAAATACTTCACTGGTCTCATGAAGAAGTGGTAAAAATAATTTCCTCTTCATTCGGGCATCGTCTTTGCTTCCCTTGGATGTATTCGCACCCATGGTCATTGAGACTGTTGGTAGATTGGGTGGGCTTTTTGAAGTGCAATTTTCCTCTACAGAAACCTGCGAACCACAATTGCAAACAAGATCTTGCTTCGCTTGTCAACGTCCTTGATGATGACGATGGTGATATTCCTTGTCGGCAGCAGCATCAACTCGCCCATCGGCTGCAGGGTCATTTCAGTGCTTTTGCATTACTTCGTCCTAACAACGTTTTGTTGGATGGTCGTGGAAGCTTACAACATTTATCGCAGTCTGGTTGTTGTCTTTCGTAAGGAATCGACGAAATTTTTGACCAAGGCCGATATCTGTGCTTGGGGTTTGTACATGTCGATGAATTTTGTTGCAAAACTTGCATTCTCATTGAGTTAGACGTTTCCATGTTTTACACTGGCTATTATCCAGATGTCTCTAAAGACAAGGGTCGCTTCAAGTCCGTTTCTCATATATTTATTTTTGTGTTGTATAATACAAATATATGACAGTAGTTCGACATTGGCTAGCATGTTGATAATTCTATCAAGAAGCGTGCTGCGCAATTTTTACTTGAAGCCTCGAATGTGGATCAAAGACTGCATAGCAACAAGTTCAGAGACTTCAGCGCTATGCCACGCGGTATATGATGTAAATTTCTCGCGGTATTTTATTCTGACAAATTTATAGTGCAAAATTTTTTGTGCACCTTATTAGCTCGTCTTTTTCGGCAATTTCGTTTACTAGTTGTTTCTTTAGGTTGAGCACACCTCTTATTCCAATTTGTTTTTCTCTTCAATTGATAGCTCTCGAAATGAAAGGACCTTTATTTTAACGAACTGCACTCAAAAGGTACTGGCAGTGAACTATTTTCCACATTCTTTCAGCTCTTTCTGTGTTGAAGAAAAATTTAAACTTTATAACAGCAAATAAAAATGTTTTCAGGCTTTCCTCTCGTCATTGTACTAGCAGCAAGCCTGGTTTCGCAGCTACATGGCTATTACAACAGCACAGACCCTGGACAATGGAGGTGAGCAACCGTATCGTCGTGCCTAGACGTAGGAGCTATTGCAGTCGGTCGGTAATTAAACTTTTTCGTATGCAAACCTTACAGGATTTGTTTACTATTCATCGTCTAAGGATGAAATTGACATCCTTAGATAGAAGATTTCTATAAACCTTCCTAATGCATAGAAACCCTGGAGCTGGGCTGGTTGAGCTGCTGAACTTAGGTGTCTTGCAGACCAACGAATCATCACTGCAGGCTCATCAAACCTACTAAACACCATACTAAGTATGCATGTGAATTCGTGTTGGTACACTTGTTATGAATTTGGCAGCGTATGAAACGGTTTGCTTTCGTCCTTTAAGGTGTATGGTAGCTGGTCTCCCCTTCTACCTGGCATATTTGACGCCAGTCAGTCTGATCCTGTTCATAAACTTCCTGGTGCTTATTGCTGCTATCGTCTCAGTGAGCAGACAATCGGCCTATGTCCCTAACAAGGGCTTGAGGAAGCGATCCAAAGCAAAGATGGCTGTTTACTTCTCAGTTCTCCTCGGCTGCACCTGGATATTCGGTCTAATTGCGATTGAGGATCTCAAGTTCACCTTCCAACTCCTTTTTTGCATCTTCAACTCGATGCAAGGATTTTTCATCTTCATCTTCTTTTGTGCAAGAAATGAAGATGTGAAGAAAGAATGGCGCCGTGTAAGCAAACAATGTTTTGCTGCAAGAACAAAGGTCGATGAACAAGGGACTGTAGCCTCTATTGGTTCCATGAACCAGACGATAAAACTGGATCACGTCAGCAGTTGGCCTAGCCAGTCAATAAGTCGATGAGAAAAGAGCACAGAAGAACTTTGTTGCCATTTTTGACTTTCACTGCTTGTTTTATATACATTCATAATAAATTTGCACAAATTTTGAATTAAATGTGTATGTATCTATATAGACTCAGTCTGCAAACAGTTGTTCTGCTCTTCGTTGGCTCGTTAATGCAACACAGAGCTAGTCTGGGACTCAAACTGAATCATATAGTCAGGAGGAGGATCTTGCCACGCATGCGCAGTGAGCGTTGCATAAAGCTATCGACAGGTCAAACAGTATCCAACAGTAGCCAATGTACGTAAGAAAATCACCTCAAGAAAAGGGGAATTTGTCCAATATTGTCTTTTTGTATTGTCACTATGCCAATTGTGATATCTAAAGCTGCCCCTTCAGTTCCATAAGTTGATTTTCGGAAACTTCTCTGAACAGGGACTTTATCTGTTTCTAGATGACAGTAGCGTTTAGATTATAGAAAGGCTTAACAGAAAAGACAAGATATGTGAGAGCTTTTCTTTTGTATAGGCTTTATATTTCTTCCTTTTCTTTTCCATGTTAGACGGATAATTGTTCCCTTCACATTGCTGCCTTGTATTCTCAGTCTGGATTCCCAATATTCTCATATCCTCCTATCATTTCTCCTTACTGTAACGCATTAACTTGAAGTCTTTTTGAGTCAAAAAGGGGCAGTGTTTGAATATGTACATCTATATTTATTAAGCTACAGCCAGAAGAAAATTTCAAAGAATAAAATTTACTAAATTATTAGGATATATTACAGATAGGAAACTTTTGACTATAGAAAAAATGCTTCGACTTGCGTCACCACCAGTCGCATATTTACATTAATATAGAAAAGCAACCTGGCAAATCAAAATAGTGCTTTTGAAGCAATATTTCAGTTTTCAAGCCACTTATGTTGCCGCTTGTGTCAATTTGGCACAATTTTAAAATAGTGTTTTTTATTTCGTTTGGGCGCAGGAGAAACCCTCCTCTCCTGAAAAATGGTTTGCTACGCCAGGAAGGGACAGTCGAAGTTAAAGCAAGCTGCCAAGAGGATATTGTGCTTTGGTTTCTGCCAGTCTTCAGCGGAATCTATCTGTTATGTAAACTTGTCATTTCTGACCTCGCTCTCATGTCTAACTTGCTTCGACAAAGAGCTTTTCCAGAAGTATCAAGTCTTGCTGGAGAATTTGCTGTGTATGATTCGTTTAGTGCTAGCTTAACTACATATTACCTCTTGATTAGAAATACTTATTCAATTACATAAAGAATAAAACTAAATAATTGCAATATACACATTTATCATAACTAGCTTAGTAAGCCCGAAGTTACTTAAAGCGATACGTTCAATGCTATTGGCATGCAAAAAACATCATTTCATATTTCAAAGCAATGCATGGAATAAATTAAGCATTATTTCAAACTTAAATTTTATAAACAATCTGGTCCAATTTCGCGTAATATATGGTCTTCCCTTGGCCGCTTGTGAATCTTGGTCACCCCAAAGATGTCCTCGTGGTAGTGACCAGAGCTCTGTTAAATAGAAAACACGACATCAATATTTTGGCAAACACTTTTAGGGATGATGCAACTAAAAAGAATTCAATTTTTTTTAAAGCAGACGCGCTAGTGAGAAACATAGCAATCAAACTGGAGAGGACTTGCTTGTAAAAGAGCCAACCTTGAGTCCCTTTAAGAACTCCTTTGCTTTGTCCTTCGGCAAGTCCAGCTGATTCTGTAAGATTTTACAAAGTGTGCCGTTAACATCTGCAGCCATGGCAACATCACCACACACATAGATGTGACCATTGCATACTGTTAGCTTTTTGCAGACATCTTCAGCGTGGCGTAATATCATATTCTGCACGTACGTCTGCAAATCAAAAGAAGATGACGTCACAAGTTGGCGAGAAGATGACGTCACTTGTTATCACACACGATAATTTGTTTCGTACCAAAGGCTTTGACGCAAAAGATGTAAGGTTTATATACTGGAAGCATTCTTGCCTACGCCCGCGCCGCCAGGAAAGGGGAATAGGTCATTGTTCACCTTTCTAAGCTTCGATTCCCTTGACAATGCTAAATATGCGTGATCCAGCACGCCATCGTTCAGCACATGTTGCTTCTCTTCTGAGTAGATGTTGTCTTCTTTGAAGCGCCTGCAGCCGGCGTAAAGGTCCATGCTGCCCCATTTAACGCCTTTGTGCCCCTCGGCGGCTCTGAGCATTTGGCGGTGCTGCCAGAAACTTCGGAACGGCGCAATGCCGGTGCCCGGCCCCACCATTATGATTGGGGCTTGAAGATCCACCGGCATTTTGAAAGACGTTGCTCTAAACAACATGTTGGACTTGGTTAGTTTCTGAACAAGTTGGAATCAGCGAGAGCAAAGAAAACGAATACAGGTACAAATGCAAATATAACTATAATTTGGTATTTGGGACACAAGTTGCGATTTAAATCTGAATGGCCTTGAAATAGAAGCACGTCTCTAATTGGAGATTCTCCTATATATTGATCAATGAAATACAATAATAGACAAGACGTGTGAATATGAAATTAAATGTCTTCGTACTTTCGTATGAAACATGGGACTAGATTGCCTGGCTTCAGCCTGCTCATCCAGTACGAGCATACGCCATTGTGAATTCGCCTCGTTTTACCTGTAAAAACATCCAATCTCAGTAATTTTTGAAGAGTGCGGGATACTAAACAAAGACACTTAAGTAAGGATTATCAGTCTATCACAAATAATTAATCATCCCATTTATTACAAGGATCAGCAATCCCCGGATATGTGCAAATTGGGGATAGCAGATTTCTTCTTTGAATGTCTTACAGATGCTTAAACTACTGGAACTATATCATTTGCCAGATTTCTTTATTCTCGGATGAAAAACTGACCTTCTTATACATGTAGTTGCGGTAATGTGTGTAAATTGAAAATACATGCACAAGTGTAAATTGCTGAAAATTCTGATTGCTGAAACGAGAAGCTCAACCTAAAATATCTACTAATATCTAGCAGTTAATTACAAACAACGTAACACGAAGAGAAGATGGAAAGCCTTCATACTGGTCTTGAAGGTACCGCTTCCTAATTCCACCCACTTACCTTGAGTTTCGTAGCGCACCACTGCCACAGTTGCGTGTATTTCATTGCCGTACATCAGTGGAGAAGAAGAGATCGAGTAATATCTCTATCATAAACATGAAAGAACATGTTTAATGTCAATTCGCAACTTACTAGCCTGATAATTACAATCTTATAGCATATTCATTAATGAGCTGATCAAAACAATAACGTACAATTTGCAGCATGATCAATGTAGCTACAAAGGTCAATGTAGCATGATCAATTTAGCTACAAAGGTCAATGTAGCATGATCAATTTAGCTACAAAGGTCAATGTAGCATGATCAATTTAGCTACAAAGGTCAATGTAGCATGATCAATTTAGCTACAAAGGTCAATGTAGCATGATCAATTTAGCTACAAAGGTCACGTAGAATTATCAATGTAGCTACATATGTCACGTAGAATTATCAATGTAGCTACATAGGTCACGTAGCATCATTAATGTAGCCAGAAAGGTCAATGTAGCATTGTCTGCAAAGAAAGTTGATGGAGGTGATACCTACATATTGCAAGACTGGAAGCAACAGAAGCAGGTCAATGCCATTCAGCTTCAAAGATGGGAAGTCTTCAAGAATGTCAGCTATGGTCGGATAGTTGTCAATTTTCCATTTCTCATAATCCTTTTTGTTCTAAAATTATGAACATAGTCTCACTACAAAGATGGTTTAATGCAAAGACTTGATGTTCTACTAATTGCCAAAGATCGAAAGTAGTGGAAAATTGCTTTTGCTAACTTGCAATGAAAAGGGTTTTGTTGATTATAAGACTGGACTGCAAAGCACGAGAAAGTACTGCTCATTACCTTTGATAAATTTTCAAGTTCCTTGATATCTTCTTTGTCTCTTGCCTGGAAATAAGCAAAAACTGTCATGCTTGGCCATTGTTAAAGACATGTAGTCATGTAGAGCTCGTTTTTGTTCTGAGCAACAAAATGTACAAAACCCTTAGTAATTAAATCTACCTGAGTTATGAATAATGTTTAGAAGATATCAGCTATTCTTATAAATGTCTGCATTATAAGACACTGAATTTGAATGCAAACGTACTAAAAACTTCTTTTGTTCAAAGAAGTCATTATTTCTAAGGCAAAAGCATGACACAGAAATTAGGTAAGTTTGTGGTTGTTTAGAGTGTGCAAGAAGGTGATTCGAAACAGGGATATAGTAAGCATCTAAAGCGTTGGAGGCCGGACCCGAGATGGAGCAAATGATCACTCCATGTATTTCATTTGGAAGAGGCTTTTTGGGGTGTCGCAGGGACACTGTTGCATGGTTTACAAAAAAGGTGGTGGCTATGGTCCCTGTGCTCCAACAGGTCTTGCGTCACTGAGTTGGAATGTGGCAGGGATTGGAGCAATGACGTCGCATAGCGTAGACAGTAAAGGACGGTTTACATATCGCAACTTTCATATGACGTGTTTTCAGGGACTTGCTGCAAAAACATGATGAGACTGCAGATTTGTATGTGCAAATGGACATGCGACTTACTGCAACCTACTGTACCCTTCGACTTATTTAAGAATCCTGCTATCAGGTGAAGTTGCAATAGGTTCCAGGTCACTGCCCAATGAGGGTACTGAAAAATGTCATGCGATTTTTATTCAGTGATTCGTCAAGTTGCAGCAATCAGGTGAAACTAGCCTAAATGAAGTGCAAAATATCTTACCAGCTGGGCAAAGCTCTTTAGCACTTCCTGGGACGGTGGACTGGTGATATCAACAAAGTGCGTCAAGGCCTGGCGCAAAGAGCAGCCTTGTTGCAGACGCTGAAAGGACGTGGGCTCTGCGGAGCCTTCCACCAGCTTCTTTATTCGAATTGGTGTGTCTGGCCGTGGCGCTTCTTGCAAACGTTGAATCAGACTTTCGACCATCGCATGATCGTTAGATGGACAAACTGCAATGTGATCGCCAGGCTCGAAGTTCATTGATGCCTTGCCTCCTTTGTCAAGCTTCACCAGAACAGTTGAGCGACTGTTTTCAAGAGAGATAAGTAGCAAATAATTATGTAATCAGTTAAATTAAAGTCAACAAATTTGAACATAGAACATTTTTCTAAATTTTTGTAATCTTCCACATCTCTGGCTAATCCAGGAAGAGCTGAAGTCAAGAAGATATAAAGTCTAAAGCACAAGATAAGGCAGTGATCAATTGATAAAGCTGCTTACAAACACATGGAGGGGATTTTAATTACCTGGAACTCTCTGCTTGAAGCTCTTCAACTGAAAGAATCTTCAGACACTGCATTTCTTTGGAGTGAAGTGCCGATAGACCTTCGAATATATAAAATGCATTTAATTATGAAATTTATTACCCCGCAAGTGGCTACTTTAGAAAGCTAATCAAGCCGATTCTTAGCTAGATAATAAGTGAGTTACTTATTTAGCTAGTTAGTTAGTTAGTTAGTTAGTTAGTTAGGTAGTTTTGTAAAATTCCAACCTTTTAGTGTATCGAATTCCTGCTTCCCTTCTCCGTACGTGAATCCGTAATGCTTTGGACTGAAGGCTTCTTTTCGCCTGGTTGTGTCAGACTCTGGAGATAACTGACTTTGATCGATCGAACACGAATCACAAGAAGCCTATAAAAGGAAAGCCATATCAAATCATTTTGTTTTTTTGGAAAATAATTGTGGAGTTAGGTGCATCGTGGTTTTATGTGCAACAATGTAGTAGAAAGGAAATTTGCAAAATAACTGACAAGCGATGCCACTTTGATAGTTTTTTAAGCGCTAAAATCATCGATTGAATGCCATATGACTTGCAAGTCACTAGACAAACCAATTGGAATTCAACCTGAGGCAAGCCTACCTGAAAGACTTCATTGGCCCAGTTATTAAAGGATTCCTCTTGGCCACTGAGCTCATCACCTTCTCCAAGTGGATTTATCTCTTTGGCTCCCAAACGTTTCAAAATAGAGCGACAAAAGTGGGCAAATGCACAAAAGTTGGGATACGCACTGGATCCAAGTCCAAAAACGGCAAATCTAGAGAAAATTACAACACGAAAGGTGACAATGCTGCAAATTATCTTTCTTTTCTTGATACTGAGCTAAAAGGGTGAATAAATATGAGTCCAGTTTGGTGTAACCATTGCGTTTCTTCGCAGGAATCTTTTAAAGGTGGCTCAAACAGCTTGTCAAGCAAACATCAATGAAGTGTTGTTACATTCGACCTGTCTTTTACCTCTCTCTATGTAAAATGTCCATGATAGGTGCATTTTGAAAGCATATATAAAAGCCAGTTTAATCAATGTTTAGTTACTTACTTGAGGCTAGTCAGCAGTTTAGATTCTGTGTTGTTGTCGCTTGCTTCAGGAGAACTGGAAAAATAAAACTAGAAATTAACACTGGAACAAATTGCAGTCACGTAACACCTATCGATTAAAATTCGAAGTTTTCAATAGAAATACTAAAGAGTTTTGAGTACGAATCTTCCCCATGACATTGATCAAACCAACCATTTCTTCAATTAATAAAAATGCAAAAGAAATACAATGCACTACTTGTTAAGATTGATATTCAAAATTTTCAATATTACCTGCTGTAGCTTTGTCCAAGTTTATACAATTTGTCACTGAACTCCTAAAAAAAAGTTTCATGTTAAGGAATGTTCAATGTTTAGTTGCTGATGTAAGAGAATTCCTAGATGCAGATTGGTTGAGTTGAATTTCCAAATTTGTATGCAGTAGCCAATGGTACGAGACATGGAACAAATAATAAATGCATGAAGCAATAATACTTAAATTTACAAACTTTCACCCACTAATTCTTATATTTTTAAATATATTTTTTAGCTTTCACGTATGAAATTTTAGGAGAGATGTCTATGCAAGACAATTGAGTTCAATTTAATTTTTGACCAAACTAACACGTGAATGTGAAGGTATTATGACTATGCACAAGCTAAACTGTCATTGAAAACAATGATTAGTGGCAAATTGGCCCTCATCGTCACAGCTCGCTGTGCAACCTATAATCATAAAACGAAATCAAAGTTCACCTCTCCGTTCATTGGTGATTCTCCGTTTCCAAATGTGCTTGTGACGATCATCAGTAGTTTTTCCTTGTGTAGGTCACTGAACTTGTACTCATTCATGCAGAAAATTTTGACATCGAAGACTCGGGACAGCATGCTTGCAAGCGTTTGAGCAAAATCCTCTGATTTTCCTGTTTCCGTAGCGTAAAGCACCGTTGCCTTTTCTCTCTTTGACGTAATGCTTCTCATCAAAATGTTTGTAGTTCTTACGAAGCTGCGATAAAGATTGCTATTGCTTATAAGAAAATTTCCTGATAATGTTAACAAACTGGCTATTTCAATAGAATGGTTGTCTTAAAATAACCATAAGCACTAATTTCGCAGCTTTTGTACATCAATTCTGACCATGTTCCTAAGCTTCCGAAGGAAAGGTTCAATTTAAGGATGTGACCATAGGGAGAAGATTTTTACCTTGCAGCCTGTTTGAATGTAAGTTTCTTCAAGCCAATTTCATCTGCAAACTGATAATATCTCCATGCATCGTCTTGATAATCATAGGATGGTTTGATGGAGTAGTTGAGCATCTCCTGGTGGAATACCTCAGTCGTTGATCCACTTGACGGTGGGACAATCCACACCCAATCGGCAGGACAGCCACCTCTGAGTTTTTGCTGCATTTTGAGAAGTAAATACAGAATAAAACACCTTTTAGTAGTGTACGGTGACTGTTCTTTAAATTGAAGCACATGAAGCTAGCTCTGTGATTGTCGCCAGTTACGTCATCTCCTTTGCATCAAAGGGTTTGGTGAACAAAGAAGCCGATTGAACATGTCTTCTAATATCATTCTTAAGCTGCAAAAACTCTACTCTCCTCCACAGAGGCTGTTGGGGAGGGAGACATGATGGTGAAGCTGCGGAGAATTGAAGGGGGCGGAGTTGCTATTCTCTTCCTCCTTCTTCCTCGCAGTCCACTTTTTCCCTTTTTCCGCAGTTCCTTTTATCCTACCCTTTTTCCCTCCGAATCTTCCTCCCCAATAGCCTCTGCGGAGGAGAGTATCAGATGTCCAAGATGATTTCTTTATGGCGATAACAGCAGTTGGTTTCACCCCAGAAAATCAAATGATTGGCGTTTGATAGCACTTTCCTATACGAGGCAGGCGTTCAACAGCTTATTACGTGAACAAAAAAGTCTTTGGCTTGAGGACACGATGCCTTTGTAGCATTCTATCACTCGCTCTATCCTTGCGTTATGCGCTTTGCAATGTCCTATAGTTGGTGTAGTATGCTGTCGAAGCAAAGGAACTTACCTCATTCTCCATGTGCTTTATGAAGGAATCTGATGCTGTGTGATGATCAACTAACGTCACTTTTGCTTCCTGTTGAAAAATATTCCATCGCTTGTCAATATCATTTCTGCAATCACGCTATCAGGCTTACAGCACACCTTAATAGTCTTGCTTAGTTATGCTGTAAGCCTGATAGTCCTACACGAGAAATGGTTATCAGTTGTGATTAGGCCAATCGTGTGGTTAGCTTCGAAATAGGATTTTTGATACTATAAAGAGGAATGTTAAATCACACACAATTTACCTGAAAGCTATAGAGCACCGCTTGATTCAGCTCCGTGACCGCCCTATCCTTCCAAAGACTTGCTGGAGACCTTGTGTCCAAATTCATTTTCTTGGCGATCGGCTGTAGAGAGACACATTTACAGCGATATCAGCTTCTACTTTGCGGTGCACTATACGAAATCTTGCTCACAATTCTTGTGCCGTTTTTCTTTGAGCCAAACGCCAAGAGCGCGTTGTTTTTTAAAACATGACATAAAATCTTTCATTGCTCCTGTAGACTAAGAGACGTTTCCAAATGCAGCCGCGTTTATCCTAAGAAAGATTACTTTGTCCCTTGATCTGCCTCTGGATTATAACAAGTCAATTTGTGTTGTAAACCTGACGTTATCTTTACTTTAAAATAACGGTTTATCAGAAGGCAAAGTTTCCCACCTCAAGCATGTTGTATCTTGCGGAGTCGCCTAGGTCTCTGGCCCCAATTTCCGTAACCATGTACCTAACAAAATCAAACAAACTAGACTTGATTTGAGTAAATTGCGTGATTAAAAAAACGTTTTGATATGATTCTTTGGATGAGTAATCACGTGCATTTGCATTGTAGCCATTTACTAGAAGCGGTACATCGAAATATTACGAAGGGTAAAGATAAAAAGGGGAGCCAGTACAGGCCTGACCCTGCATGATGTAGCACTATACGCATAGAGAGTTCGCTTCCAAACAGACTCAAGCTTTGCTATGAAGCACAGGGAAGATGTAGATGAGGATGCAGAGTGTGTGGAGTAGAAGGAAAGTTACAGGCGTTGTGCGCATATGGGTTTGGATAATGACAGTGAATCTAGCATTCAAGAAGCCAGTCCTCTTACCACCCGTTGAATGGCGAGAAGGGGAACTCCACTCCACCAATGTCTAACTTCATGTTTGCCACAGCGGGAAGTGCATACCACTGTAAGCCGAGGTCTTCAAACCAAGAGTACCTGCATAAAAGCAGACATTGTTTTTACCTCTTATCCTTCTTAAGGCCTTAAAATATGCTAACCTTCGTATGACGTAAAATATGCTAAACTTGTCAATTAGTCAATCTTTCGTACTTTTAGCTTTCTTACAAAATCGCGTTTATTTGGAAATAAAAATAGAGGTATCTCAGTTGGAGGCAAATCTAATACATACAAATTAAAATCAAATTATCAGTTAGAGATGAGTTGTGATGAAGTGATGCTTTCGATATTTGGAAGTATTTGCGGGAGACAACAATGCCAATGGCAGGGCGGCCATCTTTTACCTCTTGTGACTTCTATCCTAACACAATGGGCAGAAAATATCTGAATATGCAGCCATAAATGCACTGACTGTTGGAATTAAGAGCAGGATGTAGAGGTAATGTATAACTAGCTTACTGGGGATGCTTGATCTTCACTTCCAACACAAGGTGGTCTGGAATCTCGAAAAGGCGTGGTGCTTCACCGCCGGCCTCGATGATAAGTGGCAGCACGTCAAAGTGACCCCCGTAGCCTTTCCATCCAAGCTTAATGCAGAGCTACAAAAGACCAATTTATTTCAATCCTCTAGACTGCTCATATGCTATTTACTGGGTATCTTTGAATGTGAAAGAGACTGTAGAGAAAATATGCTCTGTGGAAAAATCTCTTCTTTGGCAAAATCATCACGCAAATTAGATTTTTGACCAGAAAAAGCTCTAAAAAACCTTTCATATTACATTTGTTGCCAATATACGCAACATTCAAGCGATTGATTCACTGGTCTATCTTTCAATAATATTTTTCAAGAATTCCCCACGGCAATTGTCATAGAAAAATACAGAGATAGAGTTTGAAAGAAGAAGTTTAATCAGATGCCTCTATTGATGTTACCTTGGTGAAATCGACACTTGCTGGATCGCCAATAACGCTTCCGTCCTTCTGCTCATAGCCAGCGTACCTTATCAACTGAGAATTCCAGATGCGCCAGTCCTTAAGTCCGTCCCTTCTCTCGCGAAATATTGAAATTGTTGACCTATAGAAAAAGGCATGTTTGAAAGTGACTGCACCACCCTGTAGTTAAAAGACGCGGTTAGGACGACTGCTATGAATCTCCAGATCAACTTTAACGATGAAAATAGCATACCTTAAGTTCCCCATGTTTGTCGCGTAATCAAGGTGCTCACATATAGCACCGAACATCTCCTCCGCAGTCGTCATGCTTCGCCTGTCAAAGACCTGAACAATGCGCACATTATCACTAAGAGAAATAGTTGCCATGCGTAATGAGCAAAAGTGGAAACCAAGTCATTGTTGTTTCGAAAAAATATTATCTTTATTGAAAATACTGGGTAGCACATGAAATAAGGTTGTTGTTTGTATTACCAAAACATACCTTTAGGTTGTTCCACTGAATCCTGCCAATGCATCGGGGGGCATTTCTCCAAGCTAATTTGGCTCCAAATGTGAGCTCATCGTAATGAAGGTCGTATGTGCCATTTCGTTCGATTTCTTGCATCACCTCTTGCAATCGCTGCTTGTGGTCATCTGCATCTTGCCTTCAAGAAACAGTCAATCGAATATCATGTGTTTGAAAGCTTCCCTGTTATGACTGAGGTAAGAAGTCCATCATAATACCAATGAAAGCAGTTGCCAGATTAAAAGCAGTACTCCAAATTAGGCTGGTCATGTAAGTAAATAAAAAAGTCACAAGGCAATGGTTACAAATGCAAAAAGATATTTATCGATTACTCTTGAATTCGTTAAGTGATAATACCTCTTTGTATGTGCATAGTACTCGCTAAGAAAGCGCACCGCATGCTCCTTGACTTCTTCTTTTGAACGGGCAACTCCGTAGGGTCTTTCTTCTCCTCCACCATAGGGCTGCATAAGTGACCCCATGCATCTTGACCTAGAGCAGTGAGCCTCCTAAAAATATCAAAATGCTATCAAAGTACGCATTGCTTAAGCTGAACATAGCAATGGACACTTCAGGCAACTACAAGAAACTTTGAATTGAACGCATCACGAAACAAGCTGTCTTTGAGCAAGCATCTGTGTTTAGTTGTAGTTACACATACTTGAGCTTTGACATGCAGTGTGTCGTTATGTTGGCTCTCTTTGACGTAATTCTTCAAACGTATTGTCTTTAGCTTGCTCTGCCCAGAAAACGGGCATCCAACTGAATTTGATTTAGCAGAGAGAACAGCCCCAAAGGACCCTGTCGGACCCTGGTCTGAGTCGTGTGCCTTGTCAATTGCATTAACAAGAGACACCACTGGGGTGTGTTCAGCTTCCGCTTTGGGGTCCGCCTCTTCAAACTGCCAAATCACAGCTTTCGCTGGCAAAGATGGAGATCCGACCTTCAGAGAAGCTTCCACTCGTTTCCTGAAATTTGGACGCTCGTCTTGACATGTCTCAGTGTGGAGAAGTTGAGCCTCAGTCTCTTTTGGCCGACAATGACTGCGTAAATTAGGCAAGGACTTGACTGGTCTAATTCTTGTACCCATTTCTACCCCTTTTTCAAAAAACAGAACACGTGACTTCACTCCATTTGTGATCAAAGAAGGTATTTCTTTAACCTCACTTTCTCCGTTGAAGGAATCATTTTCAGCACGGGATAAATCATTCGAATGTACGATCTCTTGGTCAGAGTCACTCTGTCCAAGAGTGGACTGGCACATGCTCTTTTTCTTTGGCCACACCATGCCGCATCGGTTGCAGTTCTTCTCTAGACTCCCGATGTAATTTGCTAGCGAAAGTTCATCGGATGCTGTGCTCTTTGAAGCTGCAAGACATAAGAATGTTGAATCCCCTCTTCGTAAAACCTTAGAAATTGCCAAACAATAGGAACATTGGAAGCAAGATATCCATGGGCGGTTTTTTGCCAAAGACATAGAACACAATTGTCTTTAAAATAACTTGAACAAACGCACTGAAAGAATCTTTAAAGTGAAAATTTTTAACAATTATGCAAACATTATTCTTTATCTTGCCAAATATTCTGATTTATAAGTTGTTAATGAACTCTCGTGAAATATTTCTAAGCTTCTGCAAAGAAAATCAAGCTCCTATTTTTTCTGTTCTCGATTGTTCTAAAAGCCTCGTAGCCAAATATGTCCTATAGAAGCTAGAGAATTTTGTGGTCTAATTATGTTGACCACTTATCCCTATCCCATTTTTAGGGCGATTTGAACTTCGATTGGTCTGACGATTGGTAATGGTCTGACGACATGCAAGCCGTGCTTTTGTGGGAATTCGAATATCCCCTTGTGGCTAGCTAAACATAATCAAAAGACTAGCTGAATTCATGGGCAGCAAAGAAAGAGTGGTGATTGTTAATTCATTCATTCTTTGTCACTTCAATTACTGCTACCTCGTTTGGTTATTCTGCAGTAATGCAAGCCAAAAGAAGCTCAGGAAAGTGAACAAAATGGCCCTACGATTAGCTCTCTCAGACTACAATTTATCGTATTCTAAATTTCTAGTCAAGGCCAAATCTACTACAATTCATATTCACTCCATTCGGCGACTAGCACTAGAAGTTTACAAAATTTTGCAAAACTTGAACCAAGCCTTTATGAAAGACTACTTTCTCCCAAAACACAATAGATCTAATCTTCGAAAAACGGATACTCTATCTGTTCCAAAACAACAAGTTTTTTGGGTCCAAAGATTTGGAATTCTCTTCCAAATAAAATTAAATCATCCAAAATGCAAGTCAATTCAAAGTTCTAACAAGAGATTGGTACTTCGAAAATCAATGCGCATGTAACGCTTGCAGTCAATGACTTCCATAATGCAATCTCTTAAATTGCTTCGTGTTAGTGTTTATTAGTGTTCACACTATTGTCAAACTAACAATTAAAAAAGGTATTATTATTATTAAGGGAACGACATTGGACAGTAAACGGCGCAGAAAGTACCTTTGTTGTCATTGACATCACTGATGACGTCTATTTTCAAAAGATCCGACATTTCGTCGACCAATCCGTTGATGGCATTGTTTGTGTGGTGAGAAGAGAAAAGTGAATTATGATCCACATCATTGATTGCACCTTGGAATGCATGGATCTTTTCTCCCTGTTTATTGGGGCTTCTGAATGGCATGGCCAGCTGTTGGTTCTCTAAAAAGAAATAAGGAATTAATTGAAGAAGGAATTAATTGAAGATAAAGAAAACATCGTCAGGCCCAAAGAGCTGAACTATTATACAACAATTATTTGAGATTTTATGACATTATAACGGCAATCATTGGTTTTCAAGACAGTTCTACTAGCGTATACTTGTCTTGTCGTTTAGAATAGTGTTGTTATAATACTGCACTGGTCGTTTCGACATCCTTGTCCATTTCAGTTTTTCGAAATTCAAGCATTTTAACAAAACTAAAGATAGCAAGATCATGCGAGACATACTAAGCCTGGCTAATCCAATTAAATGTTAACAGTGTCTTGAAAGCCGTTCAGGTACTGATAACGTTTGCAAGAGTCAAGAGAATCGGTCTTACGTATGTTTGACTGCGCAGTGCGAGGGTCTGGCGGCAAAGTAGAGAAAACAGTACAGTCAGAAAAGAGTATCTACAAAAGACCCGACGACTAGAGGTAAAACCACTACGCAGCAATGTTGATGACTGTCGTAACTAGTAGCTGATCTAAGAAGCGTAGTTAGATTGGTTGATTGCTGCTTTATTTCTAGCTGACTAAGGATAGCGCACAAGCTTCTAGAAGGTTCTTTCAGTAGCCATGCTGTGTGGTGTCAGCGTCAAAAATGATGCAAGAAATTGTTTCATGACTCCTTGACTAGCTTGAGTCATTTTTCGCAGTTTCAGAGCGTAGATACTACCTGTATCTTCCAGAGCTATTTCCTCAATTTCAAAAATTTTGCTCCAAGATGCACAAATATCGCCAACAAATTTTTCAAGAACTTCGTCTCCAAACATCTGCGATACCATATCTTTGCTAGAAACTATAAATTATTTTGCAGATTTGATTCCAGTACTTTTGTCAAATTGTTGATTGTTCCATCTTCTTCGATATTCATTCTTTTGTTCATGAAATTAATGGCAGATTGCACAATTTCAACCCTCACTGGATCATTACTTCTTCTCATTGATGTTACAAACTGGTTGTTTGTTTCCCTTAAACTTTCCTTTTCCATTTAATTCTAAATTTTGTAAGTAATGCTCATCTTTTCAGCCGGGTACAGGCATTTTTTTCATGATTATGAGATTTCTGATCGCAGCATCTCGTGCAGTTATTATATCTGGCAGAATGTGGTCGCACCTCTGAAACTTTTTTTTTTTATTTGTTGAAATATTGCACATAAATCATACATCACGACTGTCTGCCAGAATTGTTGTGAGCCAGCTTTCCATTTGCTTAAAAATCCTTGTGCCTTGTGGCGCTCTTTTCTTTCTGAAGTGACTGTGTCTGATATCATGTTCTGAAACATGTTTTCAAGGTTGTGTAGTACTGCATTTAGCAAATTCAAAGTATGCCACTTTTGAAAACATATTTCGTCAATTATACTTTTAAAAACCACCCCTTCTGAATAATTTTCTAATTGTTTAAAAGCGCTATTGGTAATGGCTCAAAAGGAAGAAAGAATAAGAACAGTTCAGATTTGTTGACACGAAAACTGTTTAGAGAGTCTTTTTATCGAGTGGGTCCAAACAACTGGGGAATTTTTCTGATTTGCCCGTCACTACTGGGGAAGGTTTTGGACCTGCAGGGGAAATTTCCCCATTTTTTGTGTGCTAAAAAATGGCCTGTCTCTCTGTGTACTTCATAAGACCGGTGTGACATGATATTTAGTTTCGAAACATTGAGAATTTCCAGAGGGCACTTTCTGCTTCACTTTTAAGATTTTTATTTGTAAATTAGTATCGCCTGAAAGAATCTTGGCCGTTGTGACAAAAACGGAATCGAGCCATTTTGCAAAAAAATCGCCGAAGCACAGACGGCAGACAAAACGGGTAGCTAAGCCAATAACCAAGGGTTGATTAGCCATTACCATTCTCATGCCAGGGCTGTACTGCTTTTCATTGGCTGTGCAAAGTCATGTGAGTTCAAGGACAGAGCGTTTGTATATGTGTTTCCATGCGAAAAGATACTTGCAGGGGTAGGTGAAGGAGGCACAGAGCCGTACGAGAAATTGATAAAAACTCAGCCCGACGATCCCATCTTTTTCTTGCATCGTCGTCGATGCGTCTGAGGCATCAGATTGGGATGATTTCAATTAAAGCAAAATGCCCGCGAGGTACCTACCGAAACGCGAAGGCAATCATCAATCGCTGTACATGTATGTATTCATTGAAATTTTGCAGAAAAAAAAATTGTCAACTTTTTCGTTGCAAGCTGTGAAATTGCCTCGCACATTTGGCAATGTGTTTTCAAACCATTACTGGCCCCAGACACCTTGTGAATGGCTCATTTCTCTGCACTTTCTTTTTCATTTTAAACTTTAGTTTGCTATATTTGCAGGATTCCCGCTTCATCGGGAAAACGCAGGGGGAATCTTTCTCTCCTGGAACTAATTCTCTCTCCAACTAATTACTACAGTGAGTTTACTCGCCACTTTCCTTGTTGCTAAGTTGCTGGTGACGCTCTTCGTTCGGTAGGCTTTCGTTCTTCGTCTGATGCTACCGTCACTTGTCTTGCTGCGTCCGGTTGCGCTACTTAATGCTCTTCTAGTGGACATGTCTTCAACCGTGTTTACATTTTAATTTTTAGCCCTGGGTTAACCTAGTGTCCTGGATTAGTATCGTAGTAAACGCAGCTAGCCTGGGTTGAACCTTCGTTAAGCTGAGCCGACCTTGCCTGTGTTCCAGACCCCTAACTTGAAAGTAACCCTACCCTGGGGGTTAGCTGAGCCTAGCTTATTGATTCATTGAAAGGCGTCAAAACACAATCAAAGAAATTTTCGTTTTTGAAAGGTCAATTTTCGTTTCAGACCTTCAGTTTGAATAAGCATATGTTTAAAATGAATGAAGCAATGCTGGGCGTGTTCATATAAAACGCATCACCACCTTTCAAGTTATGACGATTTCCCTTTAAAGTGCATATGACACGAAAATTTTTATTTCACCATCTGACTAAATTGAGTACGCTGATTACGAAAATAACTTTAAAATTTTCGAAAGACGTGTACTTTCGTAGTTACAGCTGTTTCAAAGTCGATTTTTTGCTTCAAAATCTGTCATAAGGGATTGGGTCGAGTTTGACAGGAAGTGACGTAAAGTAGTTGTGTTAGTGAAAAGTTTAGATTGCTTTCTAACAAGAAACAGTACGGCGGAGTTTTACTTGCGACCATGTAATCATGTCGGACAGCGAATGCTAGAGCTCGATGGCTTCAGTTTTCGAAGAAAGTGAAGAAGAAGAGCTTATAGGTGCTACTGGTGGGCTTTTTTACCATACCAGAACGAACAACTCGTTTCGTCTGGGGAAAATTCGGACGCGGAGCCAGGCGAAGCTGGCACGGCGATCCAAAGAGACCAGGCAGAAGATGAGGATGGAATACGGCCTTCCCAACTGCCTGATCGACGGCGAGGAATTAATCCTCTGAATGAATGGTTAGTAGGATAAATCGTCATTGAGTTTTAAAGTTAGAAATTCCGTATTCGCTTTGCATCTTGGCTGTTTTCAGGTACCATAACCTGATAAAATGTAGCGTTAACGCTAATAAAAGACACTGGTTTATACGCCTGTATTCATCATATTCTGAATCACGACTAACTTACATTGTTAATTACGATTACTTATAATACACGAATCTGGTTACAATCAATCAACAACAACAGAGTACAAAGCATAGTGACAGCAGTACATTACAAACATGATACAGAGATGATGACATATAGATTGATTACAGGCTAGTACATTACACCTTCCCCTCCCTTACAATGTTGAGTGTAGCAAAGGTTGGTCTGTGTTAATGTGCAACAACCTCTCCGTAACGTTGGGGGGGATTAATGACCTGACGAAGGTGAGGTGGTCTGGCAGTACCCCTTTGAACAACTCCTTGCATCTCTTCATGCTGGACAACTGGAAAACCCTCCCTAGGAATTATCCCTGGAGTTTCAGGGACTGGATGGAATGGTTGACCCTGGCCCAGGGGCAAAGGGCAAGCCTTGAGTTGATTGTGATGGGCTACAAGAAATTTGCCATTGCTTGACCTGATGTTATAGTTAACCCCACGTCGAGTGCAGATTTGGTATGGCCCAACCCATTTCCTACCAAACTTCCAGCTTTTGGGGCGCCATAGCCAAACCGTTTGTCCAATATCAAAAGGTTGCCATTCTTTGAGGGTCTTGTTGTTATAATGCATACTCTGTCTAGATCTAGCTATTTCTAAGTTTTTCTGAGCTATCTGATTGGCATTCTGAATAGCCTTGCGTAAGGACTGACTATAATCAGATTGGCTTGATGGATTCTGCAGAGGTACACTTAACTCAATTTCAATGGGCATGCGTGCTGGGTGCCCAAAAACTAACTCATAAGGAGAGAAACCGGTTGATTCATGTATACTTGTGTTATAGGCAAAGACGGCCTGGTCTAACCATTGGTCCCAGTCACCACTATGGTCCGATACAAAATTACTAAGTATGTCCTGCAGGGTGCGATTTTGGCCTTTCAACCAACCCATCACCCTGCGGATGATAGGCTGTTGTTCGTGACTTCTTAACCCCCATGATATTATAAATTTCATGCATTAATGTACTGTCAAAATTCCGTCCTTGGTCTGAGTGGATGACCGTCGGTGGACCAAACCTGGAGAAAACGCGAGAGACAAGTGTATTGGCTACAGTGGCGGCTTTTTGATCCTTTGTTGGGAATGCCTCACACCATTTGGTGAAGTGGTCCATCATGACAAGAATATGTTTGTTACCCCTAGCAGTTTCAGAGATAGGTCCCATATAATCTATTGCCCAAAAAACAAATGGCTCACTGACTTGAATGGGTTGCAAAGGAGCTCGTGTCTGTTTGGAATCATGTTTTCCTTGGCTACAAGCTGGACAATTTTGAACAAAGTTGGTAATAGAATCAATCATTTTAGGCCAGAAAAATCGTTCCTTACACCGCATTATAGTGCGCCTAATGCCCATATGTCCTCCAGATGGGCCACAATGAAGACTTTGGAGAATATTAGGGATTAAACTATCAGGTATAACCACAAGTTCCCTAGAAAACCCATGCTTAGATACCAAGGCCCTTACCAGCAGCCCATTACTGACATACAGTTGATCCCAGCAACTCCAAAAAGATGAAAGATTGGGGTTCCTTTTCCACACAAATGAAGGGGGTTTTGGAAAACCTTGTTCCTTAATTTCAATAACCTTCAATATATGCGGGTCAGCACGCTGAGCTTGATGCAGATTTGCATCTGGTAATAAATTCACTAAACAACTTACAGCAGGGTTGGTTTGACTATTTTGGTGATGATTTAAACGAGAGAGAGCATCTGCATTTTGGTTGGAGCTACCAGGTCTGTGGCTTATTGTAAAATCAAATTCTTGGAGATCCATGAGCCACCTGGCAATACGACCCTTAGGTTCTACAGTATGCAACCATTTAAGGGCCTGATTGTCAGTGATAATCTGGAATGCATGGCCTACAAGATAAACACGAAAGTGTTGAGTGGCAAAGACAATAGCCAGGGCTTCCTTTTCCATGGTGGAATAATTTTGCTCTCGAGGAGATAGGGTCCGACTGGCATAAGATACAACCCTTTCATGGCCGTTATCATCTAATTGTGCTAATACAGCACCAAGGCCAACATTTGATGCATCAGTTTGCAAAATAAAATGTCGATCAAACTGAGGGTACGCCAAGATGGGAGCAGAACATAAGAGTGCTCTTAGTGTTTCAAAAGCAGTCTGGTGCTGTTCTGTCCACTTAAACGGGATACCTTTCTTGGTAAGTTCAGTCAAAGGGGCTGCCATGGTTGCAAATTGAGGGATGAAACGCCTATAATACCCTGCTAGTCCTAAGAATGATCTAAGCTTGTCCAGGTCAGTTGGTGGGGGTAAATCCTGCACAGCCTTAATTTTAGATGGATCAGTATGAACCCCTTTACTTGAGACACAGTGACCTAAATAAATGACCTGATCGGCACCAAAAGAGCATTTAGAAGCCTTGACACGCAGCCCATTTTCACGAAAGCGTTGCAAAACAGATGTTAAACGTTCACAGTGTTGTTCAATGGTATCAGAAAAAATGATTACGTCATCAAAATAACAAAGGCATATATCATAGGTTAAACCTGATAAGATAATGCCAACGGCCCTAGAAAATGTTGCTGGAGCTGTTGATAATCCATATGGCATACGAAGGAATTCAAATAGGCCACCAGGGGTAATAAAAGCTGTTTTTTCTCTATCTTCTGAGGTCATACTTACATGCCAGTAACCGCTGCGGAGATCAAGAGTACTAAAGAGCTTGTTGTTATTTAGAGAATCAAGAAGGTCATCTACTCTAGGCAAGGGGTGAGCATCTTGCTTGGTGACAAGGTTGAGCTTGCGGTAATCAACACAAAATCTATAGGACCCATCCTTCTTTTTAACAAGGACGACCGGAGACGCCCAAGGGCTAGTGCTTGGTTGTATAACCCCTTTTTCTAACATTTCATTAACCTGTTTATGAATTTCTCCTCTATAATGATAAGGCAACCGTCGTGGATGCTGCTTTATTGGCAAAGAGTCACCAGTATTTATACTATGAGATAATACCGAGGTATGGCCTAAACCATCATTAAAAACATCTGGAAAAGAAAGCAATGTCTCAAGAATCTGTTTCTGATCTGACTTACTAAGATTAGGATTAATAGCTGCATGTAACTCAGACAAGGTAACTGAATCAAACTTATTGTTTTGAACACTAGCACACATGTTGTGTATAGGTGGACTAGATGAGGCTGAGGGTATAACTGGCCAAAACCTAGCTATTTTTTGTCCTGCATGAAGTTCAACAGAAGATTTGGACGGATTGAGAATTCTCACTGGTATCATCCGCTCAGAGGCTTGACTAATACTGTATGCAGTAATATAAGATAATTCAGAGTCTCCACTGAGGCTACAGACCATGCCTATTTGTTCTTTACAACTCTTGGGGATTTGAGCTTGTATAACACTTTCTGTTCTACCTGGGATGGATATATCAGTGCTTAAGGTCACAAAGACAGGCCCATAGTCTGATGATTGGACAAAAACAGGTATATCTTCCTTACAAGATGAATTGACAGGGGCAGAAAGACCTGGGGGTGGAGGTTGGACAGGAAGAGACAAAGGGGTCAAAGGTGTGCTGCCATGGGGCCCAACAAGGCAATAGGAATCCCCGATAACAGTCAACTGCAAAGAATAAAAGGTTAAAAAATCCCAACCAAGTACACATTGCAGAGGGGCAAGCACATTATCACATACCAAGAACTCTCCTACATACAAAAATTGGCTTCCCGGAAAAGACAAAGAAATATCTGCTGAACCTGAAGAATTTAGCGGCTGTCCTGTAATAGAAACACAACTGTTAGATATGCTTCGAAGTGGAGGAGGGGCTTTGTTTTGGTGTGCACAGCGTGCAGAAATACGCTGAAAGACACTTGAACTAAGCAGGGATTTCATGGAACCAGTATCAATTAAAACTGGAACCTGCACACCTTCAAGCTCACAAAATAGCAGGGGTTGGCGAGGGGCTAAGGGTTTCAAACGAAAGTTCGAAGCAGAACCAACAGCAAAAACAGAGGGGTGCTCGTCGTCCCAGCCCCTTAACGAGGCACCCCCTGGAAGTTTAAAGACGCCTTACTACCATTTATATAATGAGGCCTAGCTGAATTAACAAATTGTTGATTGTCCGGAAATGGAGAGGGCCTAGGCCCGTTACCTTCCTGGGTGAATCGGCCCTTGTTGTTTGCACAGATACTTTCGTTGTGTCCCCATCCAGAACAAAGTGAGCATTGGCGATTTCCCTTTCCAGAACGTCTTCGGCGTGGACAGTGCCGTCTCATGTGGCCCACTTCATGGCACTCGAAACAACGAATTTCTGGCCGACTGCTACTCCTTGATTCACCGATAGCTGCGATCAATTGGTTCTGGCCTTCCACAACTTGGGTCAACAACATTTGTAGGTCATCGCGTGACTTGCATTGCGGCTCATCGCAAGGAAACTGTGGAGGCACGGCATGGGTGGTAGTAGCACATGCAGGATTGCCGGAGGGCAAAACTTGAAGCGATCGAAACCGTTTCGAAAACGCCAACATTTCGTCCAATCCTGGGGTAGGATGGGATTCCAAAAGCTTCAGCTGGACAACATTAGGTAGGCCTTTGAAGAACTGGCGTCGCAAAAGGGCATCAAAGGCATCTTCGGATAAATCCGGTTCAGCGAGGTGGAGGGCATCTTTAAGCCGCCACAAGTAAAGGGTGGGGTCCTCTGTTGGTCGTAAACGGTGTTCCTCAAACTCTCGATAATACAGTTCGCGGTTCACTGGAGGGGCAAAGCAGTTCTTCAGGCCGTCGACCAAATCTTGGTATGTGGTGCGATCACCAGCGGCCAGTGACTCGAAATAGGATGCGGCCGGTCCTTGCAGAAAAGCGGGCAGTTTGCACAAGCGGGTTTCCTCATTCCACGAGTTGGCTTGAGCACAGCGCTCAAAATGGCGAAACCATGAAAGGAAATCGCCAGAGCTGAATCGTTCCGGAATAATGTTGGTCGCCATTCCTGTCACCAAAATGTAGCGTTAACGCTAATAAAAGACACTGGTTTATACGCCTGTATTCATCATATTCTGAATCACGACTAACTTACATTGTTAATTACGATTACTTATAATACACGAATCTGGTTACAATCAATCAACAACAACAGAGTACAAAGCATAGTGACAGCAGTACATTACAAACATGATACAGAGATGATGACATATAGATTGATTACAGGCTAGTACATTACAAAAAGAGGCCTAGCCTAGGCTGATGAGTTTTGTGGGCAAAGTTAAAATAGACTTGCCAAAACGAAAACGGCCAGGGGTTGGTTTATATTTTGATTGTTATTAATTCTTAGGTGTGTGTGTGGTAAGTGTCAAACTGGGCTTCTTGTTGGTGCAAGGGAGTACCATTGCTGCCAAGGAAGTCCATGGGAAGCTTGTACTGCGGCATATCGGAAGCTTGTTTTTGAGGGCATCACGGACCGGGTGTACATTGAATCCAAAAATCACGCTCTTTTTGGTCAGGCTCATCAAGTTGAACGGAGTCGCTTATCTGGCTCTCTGTGTCTACTTTTGCAGTTGAAGTGGATGCAACATCGGATAAACTTGTCGCCTCAGTAGTCGATGGTCTCTCATCAATGTTTGTTCCTTTTATGAGCTGTGGAGGATATTTCGTACCAGTTTTTAACAAATGTTTGTGAATCACGTTTAACTAACAATAAACTTTGAAATGTGAAAGCTATGAAATAAAAATAATAAAGAGAAATAATTAAATATGTAGACATGTTTTGTTTTTGTTAATCAATTTTCTCGCTTGAATTTTGCATCTGTACCCCATAGAAAGTTTTACTCAAATATTTTAAACATTACAGGAGATATTGAATTAGTTTGATTATGTATTGCAATTATTTTAGAAAGTTATCAAACTAACTGAAAAATTAACATCAGGGATGTTTTAATGTACAAAAATGCTGACATTGACATTGGTGAGGCAAGGAGTACCTAATGTAGTAGATTGTCCAGTTACCAGGAACTTGTAGTATCTGTCAAGGCCATCAGAAGCGGGAGTCTGGAGCCCCCAATACTATATATGCCTTATAATAGTGTACTGGCGGGGAAGCAATGCAATAGGCAGACCCCCCAAAAATAAGCTTCGTTCTGACGACACTGCCTGGTTTGTTATGAAATCTCCGACTGCTCTTTATGTGAATATTCAATTTGGATTTTCCAAATATCGTCCACAATTTTTCTTGGATACACATAAATAGTTTGTAAAAAAAACTCTCTACGATGGAGTTCACAACGACACTGGTACAGGAATGAAGCACTGCGCATTCACATATAAAGTATTATGTGCGTGCCCCCGGGGTTTATGTGGCATCATCGACAATGTACTTCAGGTGTTAAACAATAGGAGTTTGATAGGCAGTTATCCAAAACAATATCAAACATATTACTCACCATGAGCTTTTGACGCTTGCCAAGCTCTTCGTCTTGTTTTGGTTTGCGGACCGAAGGTGCAGCATCTCGTCGAAGAAATATTTTGGTGTTTTTGGTGTCAAAAACAGGTATCGAGGAGAACGTCAAAACTTGTGCAAAGTTAAACAATGCATCGAGCTTCTGTTGGTGCAGCAGTTTTCAGACATTGCTTGAGTAACAATAATGCAAAAAAAACCCTCTGGCGGACAACAGTTGTGCCATCAGATAGTCAAACCATACAGCAGCTCAGCTCTATTCGAACGATACACAACTACTTTACGTCACAGAGGTCATGTAACCGCCTGCCCGACCGCGTTTCTCTTATGACACATTTTGGCCAAAGTGGATGTCAGAAACCCCGATTTTCGAGAAAAGTACGTCGAAAATGAAAAATCGAAGTTCACCATCGTTACCAGCGATGTTTAGTTGATAGTTTAAGCGAATAAAAATTTTCGTGTCATATGCACTTTAAATGACCAGACAACTTCGGGTGTCGCAGCTGCGCATAAGCGGCGCGGAATTCGATTTCCTGAAATTGCTAGTAGAAGTTTGCCATATCAAACGATTTCGGTTGATGTTTATTCAAGCTAGAAGCTTTTCAAGCCAATGAACGCATGTTCATTTAGAAGGTTCGCAAGAATGGACAAGGTAGATGGCAACCGATGGGAAAGAAGGCTCAATAAGTGATAACCCTACATTCGCTGTTTTTGTAAAGGTGACTACACAAAGTTGATTAACAATATCTAGAGTATTTGGTTTTGTAAATAAAGTTATTTAAGACAAAGATATAACAATACCACCTATTGCGATTTGTTGGTAGAATTCCGAAAAAGAAACGGCTAGCTGTGAAATTGTTATTTATGACATTTCTACAAAGCAGCAATTTATGCCAGTACTTGAATGAGAACAAAGGTGGCATAACAATATTCAAGGTGGGTGCCTAAAATCAAAAGTTCCAAACAGCCGTCATGTTACTTTATAACCTAATTACCAGCATACATAAAGTTTTTGAAAAAGTAGAGTCCCATTTCACTTACTTACGTATCCTTTCTGTTGTTGATATTAAATGCCTTCGTGTCCCTATTCAGACTGCAACGTATTGGACATCGGCTTCTTCGGTACTAATGACTGGAGCTAAGCATTGTTCTTTATAGGATGAGTGGGACGAGGAAACCGGAGCTCTCGACCAATAAGCGACGACTGGGCGTAATGTCCTCTTCATGATTGGTCAGCTTCGGTGAGTTGAAGGTGTCTATTAGACGAACTTCCTTCCTCGTGATTGGGATGTTGTCAAAGGTCTTGCTTCCTAATAATCAACCAACGAATACGTGGAAACTAGGAAGACTCGAAACAAGTGGCCAGGAACAAGGTGGTGCGAAAGCAGGCGAACGCCTTTCAGAGTTGGAAGACATTTGGCGTTTGCGGTGGTTGGTAATGGGGGAGGAATTAGTAGGTCGATTAATTGGTTGATTAATTCCCCCAAAATAACTTTTCACTCAATCCCCACAGAAGCCACGATTGGTTGCATCTGTGGTAGCAGAACATGATGGTCAGCAAATTGAAAGACTTTGGAGCACCGATGGATACTTCATCTTTGACTACCAAACGCGTACGAATTATTCACTTCTTATGCTAAATGTAAATCGATTTATGTGGTCCATTTCTGTACAAAGCCCAATCTTCTCTCAGTAAATTTTATCCTGATTCTCTCACAAACGATTACGTTATCTTTACCATTTACCTTGGGAAAAAACCTGACTGAATCGATCTATTACCATAAGATGTCTACGAGATTGTGATGCACCAATAGCAAAGGTTGAATCTAAAAGCTATATCTAAATCAAATCTCTCTTTTCTCATATTGCAACAACAATCAAATTCTCTTTCAAGGCTGTTTAAAAATAAAACCATGGACATGGCCTACATAAGTACGAATCAAAGCAAAATATGACAAAGATAAGCAAACTAATTAATTTCCCTGGGTACTTCCCAAATACAGTTAACTTAATGAAGATAGCATGAATCTTTTCATCGACCACTTTTGACTTGTTTGCCAATTCATCCTTTTGACATAAAGGGCCCCAGGGGAAGATTTTTCGTGATAGCTTCATAAAACGCTCAAAATTTAGAAAAATAGCGACAGTTGCGAAATCCTGCTGACTTCCATTTAGGCACTGCCGTCAATTTCTTTTAAGATTGGCAAAGGATAGAGCCATTAGAACTACTACATCCTCATGCGATGCTTGAGTGTTTCACTGTTTACGGGATAACCTTCGTTGTGAGCTACGGACAATATGAAGTGCAACAAATGAGAAGATTGCAAGTGATAGGCAAGTCAGTAGTTAGATATGGTAAATTGGTAGTTAATCAAAGCATATCAGTAGTTAATCAAAGCATATCAGTAGTTAATCAAAGCAAATCAGTAGCTAAGCGAAGTAAATCAGTAGTTAATCAAAACGAATCATCACAATCAACACAATCCATCCCAAGACTTTCCTGTACACGATTCAAAAGGAACATTCTTACGTTTGTAAGCAACTGATTCAAGACCATTGAGGCATGAGCGTGGACTAAATAGCTGCACACGTCTCACTCCTACATCGGGGAACTTAAAAACATGCAATCGTTATGTACATAAATTTCGAATGACTAGCTCGAGACTATTGGCACATAATTGTTACTTGATGAGAAAAACTTCTGATTTACTTGGAAATGAAGGTACCTGTGGCGTAGCGTCAAGGGAAGCTGGTAATGCGCCGCATGCCCTGCAAAATCTGACCATAAATATTTTGAAAAACGCCTTTTTGAAAAAAGACAGTTTCTATTGCTTAAACAGTTGCTTTGACGATTAATTGAAATTTGCACTGTCGCACCCTTGATCCGCCCATCAGAGTTCAATGAATCCACCTTAGCTTTTACCTTGACAGAAATTTACTAATCTTCGTATCCCTGTTTCTGAAGATCCCTTTGATTTGGACTGACTTTGGCTAGCAACATTTGTCTGCAGGCAGCACAGCTCATTTCCGGGAATGCGGAATTCTGACCGCATAACCTGATACAAAACAATTGTTTTTTCCCTCTTTAAAACGTAAAATTTTGCAAAAAAGTAGGATAGAATGCTGTATCAACTAATAATCTATCATGCTAACGAGAGATTGCTCCAAAGATATAGCTTCCGGGGACTTCGCCTCCTGCTCCCCCAAAAGGAGGCAGGTCCCTCGCCGCATACCCACTTCTGCGACTCACGCTACGCCACTGGATGGTACAGCCTTAAATCGATGACGTATGTTCAACAATGCACTGGATATAACATGTGTAGGATGGCTACATTTCTCTTAATAATCGAATAAAATGTAATAAGTCGTAATAAATGTAATGGTATGCACTTGATGTACGCCCATGCCTTTTGTTCCAGGAATGGGTCTTTTGTAAAAGTTACATAATGTTATTGCTCGGTATTTATTACGTTTTGCTGTAGTTTCAAAAGAGTTCAGGTCAATCCACTACCCTCTGTTTTGCATTTTCATTGCATCCCTATGGGTATTTATGTCTCGACTTCCGATCTACTAGAACATAGTCTATTTCACGGTTCTTCAAAAAGCCCTACCTTGTTGTTTATTGAGTTTATAAGTAAGCACCGATTCGTTGTGAATCTTATTCAAACCAAATTCACACCTACTTTTGAAAGAAGTTATTTCAGCAAGTGGACTCCAAAAAAGCGACCTCGGCAGAAGCAATCTTAGAGAAATATTGAAAAAGAAATAAGGCTCGATGCACATATATCTTCGTTGTTCTTCACTGCTCTTCATTGTTCAGCAGGACGCTACTCCGTGCCAAGTAATCGATTCTAGTAGCAAGCATAGGTTGTATTCTAAGACTTTTGTCGAGCTTGCCTCCAAGCTTGGCGATTGTATTACGGTGCTATTTTACAATCCTCGCTTCAGTTAGGCTACGTATGTATTCATCAAACTAATTAATTAGCCTCACATTTTTAAGCATTTTCTGCACAGCCTTTTTTATTAAAGGTGACGCCTTAGCGCCTTTCGCACGGTTCAGGTACATAGGCTGCTTTACCCTGGGTACCAGACTCTATTCTGACTAGAGCAGTGTCCCCAATGTTCCTCCCCAACATAGGAAAAGGGGACATTTCACCAAACGCCGATTTATGGACAATTGTTGTAATATAAGTATAGAATAAATATCGTTGCTCTTTTCTTCTTAATATTATTATGCTGTCAGTAGTCGATATTGGTTTTTAAGCACGCTTAGCTGCATCTTGTTGTGTTAGAGTAATTGATTGATGGATTTATTGTTTAGTTCAGTTGGAGTTGGGAGAGGCGTGCTCAAGTTGGGGAGTAGTTGGTGATCGAGTAGTTTTGAAGGGAAGTTTTCAAGTTGTCTAAAGTTGTCTAGATCGTTCGTTGTCAAGGATGGAATTAATTATAATAATAACTTGTAAATAGTATATATATATATACATATATCGTGTTTATTTCACTGTGGATTTTGCAACCATACACCGACCAGCCTTAAAAAGCACAACACAATCTTAACCTAAACCACGGAATCAAGATTAGCTGTGGATTCTGGAACGAGTTTTTATCTATAGTCTATCCATGACGCAACAAGTCGATTGTTTGAAATCACGTGTACGTCTGCGGCTCTTCAACAAAGATGACAATGCTAAACCATAGTCTAAACGTGAGAATCCCTTTGCTTAGCATCAAGGCAAACATTAGGAAGCCCACGCCCAGTCATAATTGTTTAGTTTCTTAGAACTGTCTTTCCTTCTTCCTACTCTCCGTTTTGACAGGTTTGTTGAAACTTATTAAAAAAATTAATTGCTTTCACTTTCGCAATAACCCAGCGGGAAAGTTATTGATTAAATTTGGTTTAATTCTACAATATGAAGCACGTGAAACTGCGCAGCAATCACGTGTTGATGTAAAAGAAATTTTAGGTCAGTGAATGGCAGTGCCCCAGACAACCGTCAACATTTACCGCGCAGCGGTCCAAAAGTGGAGGGCCTGGGTACCTGGGTTGGGGGTGGGGGCAACGCCCTTAACTTATTCGGAAAACGCGCCTTTCAAGAGTAACTGGCTTCTTTGCGTCCATGTTTACATGCAGTTCGGTTCTGAATAAATGTTTAACTAGGTACTATGAAAAGATCATTACATCATCATTACATCATCATTACATCATCATTACATCATCATACATCATTATAGCCAACAAAATTAGCAAAAGAGCCTTTTCAGAGCAAATTTTCATATAAGCGCATCACCGATTTTTGGAACAACATACTCATAGGTATTGTTGCGGATCTTGCGCGCTGCGAGGGAGATTTCCCCACGACCGCCTGTTTTTAACCATAGGACATTAGTATTTACGTACTAACCAAATTTGAATAGTTTTTATGTTATGTTTGTGAAACTAATGGAAAAGATTAACCATATAATACGTTGCATGTGATTGGTTGTTCGATAATCTTAGGAGTGATGCATGTTAACCGTAATGTTTTGTTGATAATCGAGATGTCACGGTATCGTTGCCGTAGAATGTAGACGTGGAAGATTTGATAATATGTTGAGAGGAACTTGTGTTGTCTTCACTGCTTCTCATCTCGTCAAGATCCAAAAGAATGTGAGGGGTTGCGATTCCTCTACAGGTATGGGCAGTCTTGTGACATTTAGTAACTTTCATGTTGCTTTAAACATTTCACTGCATATTCCCAGTTAGAGAATCCAGATGTGGTAAAGAATCTTCTCTATTCTTTTGTCGTGCTATGTTCTGCCTCGAGGCATATAGTTCTAAGAAGCATTATGATAAAGCCATGGAAAGTCCCTAAACGTTTTGTACCTTAAAGCACTTGTTCAACAACTTCCTGAACCTTGACAGGAGCGAAATTGTTTTCCAAACTTCGACTTTTGTTAAAGGTGAAAAGGTGTTTCAATGGATGTAGTAGCACTGTCTTGGAAGAGTAATTCGCAGCAAATTTTGTGGGTGGTGTTTTCTCGAATTCAGCCTATGTGATAAAAATCAGTAAATTATCTGACCATGGGCTACAAATCTTCAGCCTCAGTGATTAACGAAGTGAATGAATTTGAGAGTATAATTGGCTCAACTCCGGTAAAAAGTCAAGCCATCATTCACGTTGTTAACATTTTACGTTCTCATAAATGTGAAATTTGAGAATCGGGATTCCACCAAAATAGCCCTTATGGAAAGGCCAGAGGTGCATGTTCTCGCCCATCCCAAGAATCTACATGGTTCCTTGCATGTGGGCTGTGGTTATGCTTTCGTCATTACAGTTCCGGCTAATGCCTTGCAAATCTTTACTTTATATCGCAGAATGTGTCGGATTATTAGGCGTTATCTCAACTCGTGCTTGACCAAGAATTCTTCGAACCCTCCAATTCCTTGAATCCGCGAGTTCTGTTAACTTCCATAGTCATTAATGGACGAGACGATAATTTGTACATGCTTTTTGCGGATAGACGTTATTTCTCAGTTCCTTTTCAGGTCTGTGGCTCATTTTTGCTAACATCAATATCCACTGTTGGAAGTAATAAATTATGCATGTATAATTTAACGACCCGAAGCTGGACCGTCACAGAATGCCTTGCGCCAATCAAACCACTGGAGCAAGATCACCTCCCTTTGAACTGCAAAGGTCAGCGATGGGGATCAAAAGTTCATAGATCCTTTGTCGCAGGATTACACCTTTAGGGCCTAAAGTTTAGGCTGCAATATTCAAACGAAGATGGCCAGTTTAACACTAGTAGTTTACTTCCTTGCGATATTTTGCATCCATGTTGTGTCTGTACACCAAGGAATTTTGTCCTTAGACAGCATCACATTCGACAAGGTTTGAAATACAATTTCTGTTGTACCATCTTTATATTTATGGTGAGATGTTTCAAATCGAAATCATAAACCTGAATTTAAGTTACATTGAGTTAAACTACATTTCAGCTATGTTAATGTATGTGCTTTTGTCCCAGGTTATTAGAATGTCCAAAGCAACTCTGGTGAAATTTGATAAAAAATATGCTTATGGAGAAAAAGAGGATAATTTTAAAAAGTTTGCTGACAGAATTTCCTCTCACCCAAACATCATAGTCGCCGAAGTTGGTGCAACTGGTAAGGCTCATTTCTGGTTACAATTCAGAAAAGACTCTTTTTGTAGGTGATGGTGTTGATGATAATGATATATGTGTTGAAAAAACAACTAAAAAAGTAGTCACTGAACTAGCTGCAACCCTCTTGTAGAATTCAATGACTTTGGGCTAGGCTTGGCTGAGTTTCAATCTACTCCTGAATAGTATATATTTCGAATAGGGTGGTCAGGCTACTTTTTGGGTCTTATATTAATTAGTAGGCAGATTATTTTTGGTAAAGCTAATTATACAATTCCTTTTTTGGGTTCATAAAATGCCCATTTTTTCTTGTTTTAAATCTGAGCCAAACACACTAATCATGATGATATATATTATAAGTAAAAACATACACAATTTAATGTTGTAAGCACATTGTGCTTGTTCATTTATCTAGGACAAACATAAATTTCAACTCATTAGCCAAAGTTTCAAGTGTTTGAACTCAATAAATAGACCAAGAAAAAGCTAAAAACTTTTTGATTTGAAAAACTAAATACTTGTATTAAACTTTTGATGTTTTCAAGATGTTAAATTGTCCTGGTCCCAAGCTTGAATACCCCTATCCTAAATATATATTAGTACCCCCTGAAGATTCAAGTAAATTATTGTTGAAGTAACACACAATACTCAGAAAGCTTTATTGTTTCTAAAGGATCTAACATGCTTTGATACAGCAATTTTAGTATGTTAACTGCCACAGCTAAGAAATGCAATTTATTAACAAAATTGCTTTTTTTGAAAAGTAAGAAAACTAATTGGTGAAGTAGAATGATTTAAACTTAACACTTGTCAATCTCACAATTTTTTGGATGTAAAAAATCTGAAGATTTAATGCAGTTATTTGGTGATAGGAAATGAAAAAACAATCAAATTGAGCAACTGAGAAATATTTTGTAGTTATTTATTATTATTTGTAAACAAAGCACTGATCTTTTACTTAAGCTTCAAAATTAGTGCCTTCCAATCTTACCTTAGTCTAAAGAATCCTAATATACTTCATTTACACTAGAAAGGCAGTGAAATTAAATGGCCTCTCTATGGGTAGTTCCATCATTGACTTTTGCAGTCAACTATTTCCTCTATTTACCACTCTGTTAAGTGTTAAGTGGGAAAGCTGAAAATCTTTATTACAGTGGGGCAAGTCAAAAGTTTTCAGAAATAATGGCCTGCTGGTATTGGCATATTGGTTTTGGTAAATGGGAACATTTGTTGTTGGGTGGGGCAGCTGCCCTTTGCTCCCCCTTCAGCTACACCACTGGTTAAAGACCTCTACTAGTGTAGTTTGAGCTGACCCAGTAGTAATTTGCTTTATTACATATGTATTATTCAATAACAGGGTGCATTTCAGGCGCACAAGACCACCTACGGGTCAAAGGGCGTGGTCAAGGGAAATTTTCTGAGCCACGCCCTATGGTTTTCGAACCCGATAACATTACCATAGTGCATCAGATCTCCAGAGAAATTAAGGAGATTCCCTTTATAAGAGTCAATCGTTTTGGTTCAAAATAACAGACGATCCATTTCTCAGAAAAGAAGGCTGTTGTTGTCAGACTCTTTGAGGAAGCGATGCGGTGGACAGGCGACAGCCTCTGCGAAGTACTTGACGCACACTGACGCACACCTGACGCACGGTATAGGAAAACCTATAGGTTTGCCCCTGTGCAATAAGCTACCTCTGCGTTGGACATGACGCACAAAAACAATAGCTGATCTGGATGGTCTCAAAAACAATGCAAAAAAGATGTCCGCGCAGCCCAATAATGTATGCGACTGACGCACATTGTTCCTTTAGTTTATGCCACTAGATATACAGAGTGGATGACAAAAGAGATAGGCAGGAGAATTTACGTTTTAATCAACCTGCACCAAATAGCTGTTTGCGATTGGTAAGGAGAAGAGGGCCGTAAAAGATCGCCCGGCGAGCTTTTCTCGTGCAATTTTGTGCGATTATCTACAAAATGCTCGAGGTTATTACTATATTTTGAAATAGTTTTTCACTACAGAAATTCTGAACTTGAAATTTTGACTGTCGCATGTGCGACCTGTGCGACAGTCTGTATCCGCGCCTGCATTTGTAATGCGTAGTTGTTATTTGCAATGCGGACACAGACAGAATCTGTCTGTTCTTTTCATAGACAGAACCTCATGGACAGAATATGGTATATTACCCAATCAGGTTAAAGTTTCTCATTGCCATCATAAAGCCGCCATAGGTATCAGAATTACACGTTAACACCTTGTTTAGTTGTCAAGATTTATTTGCAGAAGGATTTCTACGTGCATTTACACCCCATGTGGTCTGAAGGATTCAAAACAGTGCAAGCTACACAATAGACCTGTATTCCACCGCTAGCGCTGCCTCTCAGTCATTGTTTCAAACTATTACAAATGCACAAAATAAATCATTCTCTGATCTCATAACCATTAACAATGGAACCCCAAAGATAGCAGAAAGGCTCACACGGCAAAATACAAATGAAATTCAATTGTTAAAACTTTAAATTTCAACGGTTCGAAAGAAAGGGACCGCCAAGCATTAAATTTATTCAAAACACACGACGACCCATCATAACTTTATTTTAGTGTCTAAAACATTTAGCATTTTTCACCGCACAGCCTGTTTTTAAACATATTTGTAATGAGAAAAATTACGCAATGCAAAAGGTTTGTATTGCGTATGAAATGAAAGCTCAAGGCTGCTTGAGAAATTTCCCGCTTCCCATAGACTGGTTCTGTCCACTATGGACAGATTCTGTCTGTAGAAGACTGATTGACCCCATGCTGGCAGGCATTGTGTATGAAATGAAAGCTCAAGGCTGGTTGAGAAATTTCCCGCTTCCCATAGACTGGTTCTGTCCACTATGGACAGATTCTGTCTGTAGAAGACTGATTGACCCCGTGCTGACAGGCATTGCGTATGAAATGAAAGCTCAAGGCTGGTTGAGAAATTTCCCGCTTCCCATAGACTGATTCTGTCCACTATGGACAGATTCTGTCTGTAGAAGACTGATTGACCCCATGCTCGCAGGCATTGCGTATGAAATGAAAGTTCAAGGCTGGTTGAGAAATTTCCCGCTTCCCATAGACTGATTCTGTCCACTATGGACAGATTCTGTCTGTAGAAGACTGATTGACCCCGTGCTGACAGGCATTGCGTATGAAATGAAAGCTCAAGGCTGGTTGAGAAATTTCCCGCTTCCCATAGACTGATTCTGTCCACTATGGACAGATTCTGTCTGTAGAAGACTGATTGACCCCGTGCTGACAGGCATTGCGTATGAAATGAAAGCTCAAGGCTGGTTGAGAAATTTCCCGCTTCCCATAGACTGGTTCTGTCCACTATGGACAGATTCTGTCTGTAGAAGACTGATTGACCCCGTGCTGGCAGGCATTGCGTATGAAATGAAAGCTCAAGGCTGGTTGAGAAATTTCCCGCTTCCCATAGACTGATTCTGTCCACTATGGACAGATTCTGTCTGTAGAAGACTGATTGACCCCGTGCTGGCAGGCATTGCATATGAAATGAAAGCTCAAGGCTGGTTGAGAAATTTCCCGCTTCCCATAGACTGATTCTGTCCACTATGGACAGATTCTGTCTGTAGAAGACTGATTGACCCCGTGCTGGCAGGCATTGCATATGAAATGAAAGCTCAAGGCTGGTTGAGAAATTTCCCGCTTCCCATAGACTGATTCTGTCCACTATGGACAGATTCTGTCTGTAGAAGACTGATTGACCCCGTGCTGGCAGGCATTGCGTATGAAATGAAAGCTCAAGGCTGGTTGTGAAATTTCCCGCTTCCCATAGACTGGTTCTGTCCACTTTGGACAGATTCTGTCTGTAGAAGACTGATTGACCCCGTGCTGGCAGGCATTGCGTATGAAATGAAAGCTCAAGGCTGGTTGAGAAATTTCCCGCTTCCCATAGACTGATTCTGTCCACTATGGACAGATTCTGTCTGTAGAAGACTGATTGACCCCGTGCTGACAGGCATTGCGTATGAAATGAAAGCTCAAGGCTGGTTGAGAAATTTCCCGCTTCCCATAGACTGATTCTGTCCACTATGGACAGATTCTGTCTGTAGAAGACTGATTGACCCCGTGCTGGCAGGCATTGCATATGAAATGAAAGCTCAAGGCTGGTTGAGAAATTTCCCGCTTCCCATAGACTGATTCTGTCCACTTTGGACAGATTCTGTCTGTAGAAGACTGATTGACCCCGTGCTGGCAGGCATTGCGTATGAAATGAAAGCTCAAGGCTGGTTGAGAAATTTCCCGCTTCCCATAGACTGATTCTGTCCACTATGGACAGATTCTGTCTGTAGAAGACTGATTGACCCCGTGCTGGCAGGCATTGCGTATGAAATCAAAGCTCAAGGCTGATTCTGGCTGCAACGGAATGGCACAAACTTCTGCTCACTTCCATTCTCGACATATTGTCCTTTGTTTTATTTAGTTGATGAATTTTTAAGGTGTTTGACTAGACGGTAATTTTTTCTTTTTCAAATTTTGCTGTGCATCTGCTTCTTTTCATGGATTGTTTGTAATTGTTTCACGAAAATTTATGACTGTTTCGTGAGATTCGGCCAATTGCAGATTTTGCTAGGGATGTTGTGGTATTGGCTGAGGGTAATGCAGCCCCCTACTTGCAAGATTTTTCGAAAAAAATGTGGGGAATCAGTCTCCCCTAAAAGCTTGAGTGTTTGATTGCTGTTGGGTTTTTAAGTAGATTGTGTTGGGGCCCAGAGCCTGTTTGGCAGGTTTGCATGAAATCGTTCGTGCCGATCGTCACGGCAGCACGTAGTGTATATTGACAGTATTTAATCAGGTAATTTGATGGTAATTAGTAGTGGGAGTCGCTACGGAAATGCTTGTTGCGTATCCTAAATATATAAATATAGCCACTCGTAGTAGACACGGAAGCTAGTAGAGAGAGTAGACGGAAGCTAGTAGACGGAACCTAGTATACACGCAAGTTAGTGTAACGGAGGCATAAAAATGGAATGATCATACAGAGTTAAACGAAGTCGGTGATTTTTCTCTGCGTCTCCTTCTTTTGACCTCGTTCGTCGTTGAACATTTGGATAGGGGCACCGCTAGAAATAGCGGTCCCAACAGATTGGCCATGAATGAAACTGTATCAGGTCATTTCAACCAGTGTGTCCTTGGGCGTGAAATTTATTCAATGCAAGGATGAGTCATGTCGGATGCTGTTTGGTTGCGGGCATTTCTGGGGTCTATTTGTCTTGGCCAATCAGGTTAGCCTTAGAAGAAATTCTGTCCAGCAGAAAAAGTTCTGTCCATATGAGGACAGAGTTGTTTTTACCCAATCAACTGCCTTTCAGCAAAATGCGCGGGTTGGCTCTTCCAATAAAATGCCTACTTTTCAGACCATCCAATAGACACTGAAATGAAGGCTGAACACATCTATGTCAACCAATCAATATTTAGGATGCATGATTTGGCGCGAAGTATGCTTTACATTTGGCGGGACTTCTTTCTCTGTGCACATTCGTGTTGGAGCATCGAATCGAAAGGCATTGACAAACAATGACTTATAATTTTATCTTGGGAACGGGTATTTAGCCGTTTTTTGATCACAACATTTCAGGTAAGACAATCCTGCCGTTTGTCTGAAAACGTTTTCTTAATTTCGTTTATCGGCTGCCACATTACACAATGTTACAAACAGTTGATTCTGAAGAAGAAATTTGATCTGCAATTCTTTTCTATTTATGACACTATAGTTTTGCATTCTGCCTCGTATGGTTTCTTGCTGCCATCGAGGTCCAATTGTTAATAATTATAAGGGCAGAGAAAGTTTTATTCTGTATTCTCTGATCCAATTATCATTGTTAATGGTTATGAGATCAGAGAATGATTTATTTTGTGCATTTGTAATAGTTTGAAACAATGACTGAGAGGCAGCGCTAGCGGTGGAATACAGGTCTTTTGTGTAGCTTGCAATGTTTTGAATCCTTCAGACCACATGGGGCGTAAATGCACGTAGAAATCCTTCTGCAAATAAATCTTGACAACTAAACAAGGTGTTAACGTGTAATTCTGATACCTATGGCGGCTTTATGATGGCAATGAGAAACTCTAACCTGATTGGCTAATATACCATATTCTGTCCATGAGGTTCTGTCTATGAAAAGAACAACTACGTTTCCGCATTGCAAATAACAACTACGCATTACAAATGCACCCTGTCCGACAATGTGTTTTATTTCTGAACATGTTTATCATTATAAGGTAATGCCACTATTTTATGCATGAATCTAGTTTATAAACATTGATAACCAACCTTTATTAAAAAGACTTGATTAATGCTAGGAAACATATATATTTTCGTGAAAAAGGTATATTATATTATCACAAATTCCCTTTTTTCTTTGATTTCTTGTTTTTTGTCTTTTACAATACCTAGGTAGTCCTTTTTCAATTCTGTCAAGAAAAGTGTCTTTTTGAAGCTTTCCTTGTACACTTTTTCATCATATCCCTGATTTATTTCCATGCATCTATGTGCATTTTAAACTGAAATATGCTCTATAATGGGAATAAACCAAAATAATTTTTTCTAAAGACTGGGGTGAAAAGGAAAACCAAGACCTTATGGAACGATTTGGTGTTGAAGCAAAGAACTATCCAGTTATCAAATTGTTCCTGAAAGGAAAAGAAACAGTCAACTTTTCAGGTGTTGTCAATGAACAGGAGCTGCTAAAATTTACAGCTGATCAAACTGGATTTTGGTTTGGTAAGTAACAAAATACACTTTAAACCAAGCAGGCTGAAGGCTCTTCACCCATTTCAATACTGCATATTTCAATATCATCTCTTGCATGTCCTAGTGAGTATACTGTCAAGAAGACACAGTTGATGTAGCTTTAGCATCACTGCCTCAATCTTAAATTGTCAGAGCTTTTCAGTTTATTTTGACAAAGCAACATAATGAGCTGGTGATACCGATACACAAGCCTGATTCAGTTTGACTCTAAACGCCTTGCTAAAATTCCTGCATCAAAGGGAATATTTTGTGATTCCATGCAATACTATCAGGCCTTGCCAGGAAAGGTGCCCAAACAAGCACGCGCCTAGTCGTCCATCTTCCAGAAAATGTTCTTTCTTTATCGCAAGAAATGCAAAAATCGCAACAGCTAGAAGAAACGAAAAGCAGTAATTTCGCAAGGATCGTGTGGTCTTGGCCGCAAAGCCTAGTTATGATCGCAAAGAGCATGCATGGCGCTGAAATTTGCAATTCACGATCTTTGCGTATCATTGGCGCAATTTGTGAAAAATCTTTGATTGGTGAAAGGAATGGTGTAATAAAACACAGACGTGATTATCTTTTTAAGGGGAAAACTCATAAAATAACCCAAATGTATTGCAGAAAAGGTTGTGCTGTTAGGCAGGAAGCAATTTCCATTCTATCGGATGAGTCCTATACGAGAAAGACTAAACACGAAGAAGAATTCGTTCTTAGTCGTCTAATGCACCACTATTTGTTTACTAATTTGATACTCTTACCGAGGCTATTCTTGAAAAAAGGTTTTTAAGGAGTGGGCAAAAGAACACCATTTCTAAGGAGTCCGTTTTAAGGGGGACCTTCATTTCCTTCAGAGCGAAGCCTGATCGTTTTTGATAGGATTCTGGTATTCATAATGGTAGCGTAAGCCTCTCTCTGGCAAACGTATCATGTTCTGCCTTGTCTCCAACTTCGATATAGCTTAGTCATTTTTGAGTCAAGCATTGTATAAACTGATTCACTGCATCTTTGTAAATAACGAATTGCAGGTTTGCCAGGAACTATACAAGAGCTGGACACGCTAGCTCAAAAGTTTATAAAGTCTGGAGTCGATGAATATGATGTCCTGATTTCAGAGGCAGAGTCATTTAAAGAAAAGCAAAGTGACAAGAAAAAGCTGGAAAGTGCTAAGAAATATGTAAATATTATGAAAAAGTTGAAGTCAAGGGGATTGAAATACATCAATGAGGAAAATGAAAGAATTCTGAAAATGATTAAAGAGAAAATGACAGAAGGAAAGAAGAAAGCCTTCAAAACAAAGCTTAATATTTTAGAATCTTTTAAGTTTGCTGTCAACAAAGATGAGCTATAGCCCATGAGCTTTATTTCTATTGTGCCTGTAAATCGGTACCTCTTTTAGTTTTGGTATTATTGTTGGTTTGCTCCTTCAAAACCTGTTGACTGTGACTGAGATTTCTGTGATAGATGAATCCATTAGCTTTGTATAATGTGGAACATTCTATGTATGTTGTTTTCAATATGAAGCACCTTCTGTACTTCATTTTCTACTTGAATTCCTTCTCTTCTTCTTGTGAATTTTCAAAACAGCTTGGCATAGTCCCAATTTTGCATTGATAAGCATGCTACAGTGATTGGATCGGCCGAGAAGCGAACGTGAAGGCATTACAGAGCAGAACAAAAGCCAACTATCGATTCGAGTATTTCCCGTTTATATTCCTTACACAGTTGGAAAAATGATGTTGTTGGAATAGCACAGTCTGGAGAGTGAACAAGAGATTTGATTTTGAATTCAACTGGCATACATTAGAACCCAGCAAGGCATGAGAACTTGACTGGGGGTCTACATTTCGAAGACTCTTCTTCCTAGACAGCAAATTATTAAATATTTGTATCAAAAGTGTTGAATTGATTTTTTGTTGCAAAAATTTTCAAAATCCATCTATAAACAAAATTCACAGAGGACGGCAAAACAACGGTTTCAAAAGTGCTGTCAAATTCTCAACCTTTGGAAAAGCCAGATTCCAAAAGATGAGCTCATTCCCCTTATTAAAGATAAAACGACACTAATTCTTTTTTTTTGATCCCGTTCTGAACCCATTCTGAATTCTGAATAAGAACCCTTCTTGTGAAATTCGGATGCAACATTCAATTCAATAAGACGGTTTTCCTGAGAATCTGAAGGATAATCTAACGAGGGAGCCAATCTTGCTTCAGAGACAAACGTAAACCTGACTAAAGCGTGAACAGAACTAACGATTTTGAGCTTTTCACAGAATTTACCCGGTTGTTGCCATAAGCCTATTGTGCTGAGCCTGGAAACTGTTGGAACTTCCCAGGCGGTGTATTTACAAAATGATCGAAATATTGATGTGAATGTATGTGAGGAAATTGAACGCAGACGAGCAAGAAAATCAAATCATTGTAGGTCTTATTTGTACCTAGCAGTTTATCCTAAGGTTCGAGTTTCCCATCAGATGGGAGCAGATTGCGAAATCTTGAATCGTATCAGGGCTGCCTCAATCGTGACGATTGCATAATTTGGATTTAAAAAATTTTGAAAACGCCTGAACCACGCTGTATGTCTGCATGCTGATCCCAAAAATACAAAAAGGTGTGTCTACAAGGTCAGTCGCAGCCTGTAATTTGCTGTTAAGGCATTTACTGCTGGACATTAGACATCACCCTGAGTACGTGTTAAGGTCATAGTTGACTCACTGCCAAAGTACCTGGTACAATGAACCAACTTTTCAGGCCTTCTTGGATGAATAGTCAAAATATTTTCTTTTTGACCTCAGCCTCGAGGCAAGGTCGGGTTAGGTCTGTTTCAATGAGAGTTGCGGCACTCCGCATGCTAGAACGGAGTTCTGATTCAAATCAGTAAGCCGACCTTTTGGCGATGTTGGCTTCAGTGTATGCACCCGGCGATCGTGTGATCGTGTTCAGCACTGGTTTCCCCTTCCATTTTATCTGCTTCCAACCTTTTATCGAGCATCACAAATATTGTTCTGATTTAATGCCAGATCACGGTCTTTTGCTTTATTTGACATTCCTCTTTTGCCTTTGAAATGGCTATGCCCCCTACATCAGTTTTACACACAAAGTGAGGATGCACGAAAAGCTATAAATCTAGATCAAGTCCTAGCTTCCAGAATTAGGAGCAGCTGCAGAAATATTCTTTCTTTATCAGATATTCACTGTTGATATACACGCTTTTTTTATAAGGAACCTACCACAAGGCCTAGTTCCAAAAGTTCCTTATTCGTAGACCTCAAGTCATCAGATTTTAGCACCAAAAGTTCCTTAAAAGTTCCTTAATTTTCACTGCACATCAATAAGACTTAACACTTAATAGAGAGAGGGGCGAGATAGACTATGCGGAAACTACTCGACGAAGCACTTGACACACGAATAGCAAACAATCTATGCGAGTATTGGCTGCAAATGAATGGAATTAGTTCTTGATGCTTGCAGTTATAAAAAATTTTCTAAACGAAAAGTTCCTTAGGGATTTCGTTTTTAGTAGTACCGTAAATCCTCGAATTGCCCCCCCCCCCCCCTCGAAAAAGCCCCCACCCTAGAACTAAAAGTTCTCAATAAGCCCCCCCCCTCGAATAAGCCCCCCTCGGTTTGTTGATTTTTTACTTCTGAGGTTGCCTTTGGCATTTTAGTGAATTAACACAGAAATTTATATTTTTGTTAATAATTTAATCAAATGTTACTTTATACTTAGGTTGTTTTTTATACTATGAAAAGAAAGAAATTTCAAAAATTATCTTTTTATGTGGCATGTTTCAAGAAATTTTATAAGCCCGAATTTTATAAGATCGAGTTCTCGAATGTATCAAAGTTGATTTTGCTTTCTTTCATAAAATGCATCCAGACCCGTTCAGAGATTTTCTCTTCCATTTTCATAATTAAAGAACTCATAAACACATCACTAAAAAATGTTAATAAAATTTTATTCCACAGCCAGCGGTGTTGGCATCTGTCGTACTTTTTCTTTCAAGGGCGCTTGACATGTGCAAATAAAAAAGTGCCAAATTAACATTGAAACAATGTCGTCTTGAAACAAGAACTTTTCTTAAAGTTGAAGTTTAGAAAACACCGAAGTGTTTCGCACACGAAAATCCTACCACAAAGTAATAGGTGTGCACAAATGTTGAAAATAATCCTTATTCTGACAGAAAGACATTAAGAAATAATACAACGAGTTGCATGTACACAAAGTTGATCTTCTTGAAGTTCTACTCAATTGGAGAATTGGAGTAAGGAGATGGAACGAGTGGAGGAGATGAAAGGAAAAGATAGCAAGAACGGATGCGATGAAAGATGTGGGGGAGATGGAAGGAGCAGGGGAAATGGAGAAGGAAGTAAGATGATAAGGTGGATGGCACGAATTGATGGGGAAAAGGAAATATGGAGAAAACATGAGAAGGAATGGGTTTTTAATTGGGTAATCAAAGGAGGCCTCTTTCGGAAGATCTTGTCACTCCCTTTCAATATTACATTTAATTATGCATGTTCAATTTTCTAAGCCAAATGTGCCCAGGGAATAGTTTCGCTGTCTCCTATAAGTCATTGCCTTTAGTGTTTAAAGATTACTGACGTACATACCCTGCTAAATGTTTCTTTTTTCGCTGCAAATGATAAGGTCCAGTTTGGCAATTGACTGAGTAGGGCGAATGCCGGACTCTTTTCCCTGCTTACTGCCCATGCTAGTTACAATTTATTGAAGATGAATATGGGTCCTGAAAGCAACTTGATGTATGCCAGTCTCGAAACCGCACGGGTAATTTTTATTGGCAGAATAGATAGATGACATGGGAAACAACGCTTAATCTTACATTTGCAGCTGTAGTTTGAAAACGTCTTCTAACATTAAGGACACTCAATGTACTTTATAGCCGAAGCCATGATGTAGTTATTGTACGTTTGTAGCAAGGTAGAGCTTATCTTTTTGGTACCAGAAAAGAAAACGAGGTCCCGCTTGTCATTAAAACCACACAAGTGTAAAGTTTTCATACAAGTTCAAAGGCAAAACCTCATTCTTCATATTGGTGTATTAGCAATTGGAAGCCCGCTTTACTTGAAGATGCACGAGGTCATGGGTTCACCTGAGCAAATGGATTGTTCCTAGTCTCACTTTTTCCAATGATAGAAAAGGTGTTAAAGCCGTGCTACGAGGTGAGTTTAAGGAGAAACATATTCTCTAGAAACCATATACTCAATATTATTTGAGCTAGCGTTGCATTTACTCGCAAGCAACTGCTTTGACCTCAAGACAGTAAAAGCAAAGTGCAATAAAATGTTGAAGAAGCCTGTTCCTCTACTGCATGTCGAATACAATGTAAGAAATATTCCATATGAAAGAAGGAAAAAATTCTTCTAACCAATAATTTCATGATGTAATACTTCATCAAAATCGATCAATTTCTAAGCAACATAGCATATGTGGCTGGAACATAGCATATGTGGCTGGAACATAGCATATGTGGCTGGAACATAGCATATGTGGCTGGAACATAGCATATGTGGCTGGAACATAGCATATGTGGCTGGAACATAGCATATGTGGCTGGAACATAGCATATGTGGCTGGAATAGCAAAGTTGAGCTGTTGATTACAAATGGGAGCAGAGTATAATTGAAATTTAACATTAAATAATGAAATTCGGTCTGATTTGGATTTTAGTAACTTTGTGCAAGATACCTTCTTGTAGAAAACAAAGATAAAATAAAATGAAAATAACCTCAGATTCTTATAGGATGGTAATTTTAAAATGAAAGAATATCTGAGGTGTGAGGACGCCTCATCCCTTCTAAAATTTGAACTGAAGTTTGCAGACCTAATAGCAAACTACAGAAGAAAGTATACTGGTTCTTTTTGCAAAAGGTGTGGTTTCCATGAGGAATTTATTGAAAGCTTATTGGATTGTCCAAATTTCTATCAAAAACCCAAAATAGAAAAGGCTTGTAATAGCGAAGAATCAAGCCAAAGTTCAGGAAAAGCCAACAAAATACCCAATTGCGGGGTAACTGCTTCGAAATGGAGATTTAGCTTTCTTATTATCACTATCAGATAATATATGGAACAGATGGGGCCAGCTTGCAGATATTTTCATCAAATTCATTTTCTATACAGCTGCATGAAAATTTCATGTCTGAATGCTAAGAAAATCATAACTAAATCATAACAAGAAGGTTCCCTTGAACTTTTGGTAATCATCCGTTAAAAACAGTTTTCTGTCTGTATTTCAGACTCAATACATGCTTTCATAGGATATTTTCCACAAAACTTATAGGCTTATCATTTTGAAATGCTACCAGAAGCTGCATTTTTCTCCTTGCATTCCAAGAAACCAGTTACCAGTCCTGTCCCCTTTTTGCAACAACTTTGACTTCTTTTCTGAAAACCACTTGCGACTCAAAGTTTATTGGTTTATTATGTGCAATTTGACTAACTCTTTACATTCCATGAGGCAATACCTTACCAGTTCGTGTTAAAACTAGATTTCGCATTGCATTTTCTTACTGCCATGGTTTGAGTAAAAGAAATAGTTAACGACGGAGTTTGTTTTAAAGTTAACTACTGAATCACAACTCCTTTACTTTGTTGCTAGCTTCGACCCTTGCCACAGGCATAAATCAAAGTGAACTCTGCAACTAATGCTGTGGATATAAACTGCACCTGGGTCTATGAGAAATAGAAATTACAGAAAATTCCATAATGTTAAAAGATCCAAATCCCTATTTCCCTTTCATAACCTACACAAGTCATATTCAAGTTAAAAACATCACAATTTAATTTTAACCCAATCGTTTCTACAACCAGACGCAATGACAATATATTCAACCTCAGTTTTGATGTCATCCATGACGTTGATCATTCTTAATGAGGACCTTTTTCCACGGGCCGATGGGCGAGTCCGCCACTGGCGAAGTGTGTCCAATACATATGGTCAAAAATTAGACCTGAGCATTTTAGACCAAACGAGGATTCAGGAGTGAAAAGCAGAAATTGGTGGCCTTTTTAGTTGATTTGCAAATTTTGGAGAAAAGAGAGCTGCTAATTTAAGACATTCTAAGGCCTAAAGAACCCTCAAGTCTAAACCGCACTAGTTTAAAAAAACGTACAAGGTGAAAACGAAGGAAAATTTTAGATGGTTCCCTGGCAGGCAGAATTTTCTAAACACACTTATATGTAAACAGTGCTAATAATCATTATCACACACAGCTTCCATTTTCCTTTAAAATTTATGCAACTTCGCTAATATGCCACCATAAATTTTTTTCTCGAATAGGATTGTTGAAAAAATAAGCCTTATCTTGACTGGCCTGTTTGCAACTGCTCTGCTGAAGGTACATGCCACTTGACGACTTGTGTTTGAATTGGTGCTACCAAACGGATTGAAAAATACCTACATGAACTACTATGGGTGCTGAATGGACATTCCTAATCTAATTACTCACAACAAAATTGGTTCACAGCCTAAAAAGAATTGTTTCCCTCTTGTATTCTTAGAACTGTTATTTACCGAAAATTTAATGCACTGATAATATGAGATAGGAGTCTTAATACATCAAAAATAAAAGCATGTAGGAAAACCATTCAGACTTAAACCACCCCAAAACAAGGAAGCTGTATCAGTTGCATCATTAAAAATACACCATGTTTCATATGCACATATGGTGCTTTTATCACCAATGCTTCATCTAAAAGAAGTTTACAACGAAGAGAACAGAGAGAAAAAACAACATATGTAGTTTTCTAAATTTTTCACATTTGCTATAGATCCCCTTATTGCTGTGAAGTGCTGATGATACCATGATACATATGATACCAGGAAATTAAATTCAAATTCATAATAACTCAAAGTGAAAATTTCAATTAGAGACATATATGTGAGCTTCTCTAAACTAAAAGACACCATCACTGGTCAATGCTCTTAAAAATGTAGCTTGATGTTTGATTTATTTATTCTGGAAATTAGAAATACTGGAAAGCTGACATTGGAATGAAAAACTAGCATTGGAAGTTCTGAAATATGTGGAAAATTGTAAGATAAATGGCAAATTCCTTAATTTCCCAGAGTGCATTTTGATGGTGTCTGATCTAAAACCCTTAAAATTTTTTTCAAAATCTGAATTACATATGTAGCTGCTGTGCCATAAAACAATAGATTGATGAAATTCATCTATATACAATTTACAATCTTAACTTATTCTAATGACTTGCATTGACTGTACCATTACCCACTAGCAATCCAATTCCATTTGCTCAATGGAACTATGGCAAGTCTTACAGCAAGTCTATGTTGGCAACATAAACTATATGTTGGTGGTGGAAAAAGGTTGATGTGAAACCATCGTAAAGGCAGCAGAATGGCAGTAAAGCACCACATTGGTAATGCCACATAGAAATGTAGCAGGTGCAGTTGTCTTCTTTTCACAGTTTTGAATTGAAGATTGTGTTAGACTGCCATAAGGGTAGGAAACAACTCCAGAAATGGATCTTCCCATATCATGTCATCAACGACAGCATCATCAATTTGAGGATCTAATGTTGTAGCAATATTCTTCACGTCTCCTTCACTTATGAGAATTTCATCAAAGGACGTGTTGCCCACCAAGCTTGGAACATCTCCAAAGAGGCAGATGTCTTCAAGGGTGTCCCCATCAATACCGGAGTCTGGGGAACTTGGTGAGCTCCCAGAGATAGATGACAAAGCATCCTCAATATCGCTGTCACATTCTTCAGCTTTGAAAGGACTTGCACTAAAGATCTCATCCATCTGAGCTTCTTCGCTGGTTTGTCCAATGATGTTGATGTCTTCAGACTAAAATAATCACATAAAAAGATAAATTAATGCAAAGTATCAGGACTTGGAACCAAAATTAAGATTATCATACTGGTTTCTCCCAAAAATTCTTTTCATAATTGAATATAGACAACATTCTAATAATATATTAGATGTTACTAGCCCATCCCTCAAACAAACTATCTGTAGCAATTTAAAATGGAAGGAGATTTGGGGTGACAGAAGCTGAGCAAAAACACAAATCACAAAATCTTACCTCAAACTGTGCAACCAAATCGTGATCAAAGACAGAAGAAGAATCTGAAACTTCTGCTGCAGAGAAATATTTCTGAATGATGCGTATTCAGGTGACGCTTCTTCAGTCTTTATCACAATATGATCTGTATCACTGATTATGTCTGTAACATCAACTCTTTCATTGAATATTGATTTTGCTGACTGTGGTAATGGACAAGGTGCTGCATATTCATGATCAGAAGATGTTGAATGAGGTGACAAGCCAAACTTGTCTTTTAATTTTACATTTTCTTCTGTAACTAGCTGTAGTCTGGCCCTGAGCTCTTCATTGCTTGTTTTTAATAACTGGTTCTGTAAAACAAGGAGATTAACAAGATATCAGTCAAAGAATTGGAATGAAAACTGGGCTAAAAGATAGGGACTTGAATGCATTGTCTTGTGAATGCCATCTATGTTGATTGATGTAAACAGTGTTGGTACAAGAAAATAGCATGCATTTTTCTTAGTGCTAATATTTACAAATTACATGTAGAAAAAATGAATTTGGCATGATGTGGGTTGATAATCCCTTGATCTGGAAGGCTGGTAGATACCCATGAATATGCTTTGAAATTCATTGCAAGATTTTGTTTTACATATACATTGCTTAGACTAGACAACTTTTCAACTAAGCTATGGAAGCTTCCAGTCCATTTTGTGACTTTATTGACAACAATCCATCAAGGAAGGTTATAATTATAGTGTTCTGGTTAAAACATCTAATTCTTGAACCGCTAGGTTCTGGCAGAGGTTTCTAGCTGTATGAATGGGGCTCCAATTATCACTGATTCTTAGCAAAGCTAAAATCAAGACACTCGAAGAGAAACCTAGGTACCAGAGTCGTAAATATTAGGCCCCGCTAAACTCGTTCTACATGTGATGCTTTCAAATCGACGAAACAATTGACTACCAGTCTTGACCTTTCCTCTGAAGCACAGCCTTGGGTGGGAACACGCAACTTGCTGGTACCTGAATTGTTTATGACCAGCAAAGAACAAAAGTAAGAAAATACGTGAAATGCGGTCCTTGCTTGATCTACAACTTCATTCATTTGTCCTTTTGCTTTTTTATTGACACACCTGTTACAGCTGAATCCATGAGTTTTTTATTCACCCACTTTGAAATTTGAACCTGGTCTAATCACGTGCAGGAACAATACTCCTTTCAAATTGACGAATGGCAGCAATCAAGTTTATAGTTTCCGACACCGTGACAACGATGTATAAATTTCACGAAACAATAGACTTCAAAGTGGAAATCTTCCTGCTTCGATTTTGAAAAGGAAGTCATTCAAACTGAAACTAAAAAAGGGTCCAAAGGACACAAACACGAGAGAAGGCGCTTACCTCTTTTTCTATTTGCGAGACAATAATTTCTAACTCAGTCATTCTAGCTTTCTTTCTGTCTCGAGCTGTCTGTGCCGCTACCCGGTTCTTTAGTTTTCTGAAAGCAGAAGACCAACCAATTAAACAGACTGACACGAATAGGAATACGGAAAATTCATATAAACGGTGGTGTAGCTTCCATCAACAGACATTTCCCCGAGGGTCTTGGAAAAAGGCCCAAAGGCTAGACTTCATACTTCGTAAGTACTCAGGTCAGTTTTGCATGAAGTTTTTGAAACAAACTGAATAAAAGAACGACTTCATGAATACATCAAATAGACTGTTGGCATTGACCCTGGCATGGATTTACTGCGAGCTTCTCCACTCCGTCGCTTCGCAATGAACAGGTCAGCTGATAAAGCGGGGCTCCGATTCAAGAGATGGTTCGAATATATAGTCTTACCTTGAATATAAAATAACTAGACATTGTTTCAATCCTGCCAAAATAAGCGCTTGGCAGATACCAATGATTTATTAAAAACAACGGAAAATGCGAATAAAAACCTTTAGGCCATCTCACCTTCGAAGGACTCTTTCCTCAGAAGTCAAGTCGTCCAGACGTCGCCTTTTCCTTGGAGCCCCCGAGCATGGCTCATCAAGAGTAGCCAGGACCTTCTTACTATCTACGCCATTCAACTCCAGCACACCCATTTTACTTTGAAATAATTTATTTTGCTGTAAATACATTAGGAATCTAGGCCGTGCCCTCGAACTCGTATCCCTCCACGGTTTTGCCAACTGACCAAAACTGCGCTATCCTTTCCGTTTAAGAACAATGAAATTTACGTCACCAGTTTCAACAGCTGTGGCATAGTCACGATCTAATTGGCCAATAGCTTCACGTGATTTTCCCATTGGCCAATAAACTGCTTTCAACCTGTTAATCAGACAGGAAGTATTCTTGCTTTCTTTTTCTGATGAAATAGCCGTGTCTATTTTTATCCACTTACATATTCGCGATATTGTTAAAGGCGACGATAATGCTGATGAAACTTCTGCCAGTTTTTTCTTCTCCCACCTGTCAACAGATTACTTGGTATCGTCACACCAACATGTATGGCTTCATTTTCATGACAAAGTTTTGTGAGGGTACACTGAACTTTGTTCCTAAATATACAAACTGCCCAGCTCTCTTTTGAAGGCTTCAACGGTGCCCTTTGCTCCCGCTCACGGGAAGGCGTTATTTCTGGTTGTCTAGGCCTGGACAAGCAAAGCAAACTCAGACAGGGCAGATTTTTTTCGAAATTCACCTATGCACACAAAAGGCTTGCAAATGCCTTTCCCTGCGAACTACTTCTCGTCTTTAAAGTGAACGCTATGAGAAGGTCCCAACTGCCAAACTTTTAATATCGGTTTCATACATTATGAGGTATCGCTGCTAAAATTGTACATATTAACATGTTTCTTCATGAATACAAGCGTCCCCTCGTCGAATAATGCTATTATTTTGTTGAATAATGCTAAAGTTGTTTTGCTACCGAATTCCGTTTTTCTCTCCCTCTTCGGCCAGTTATTGTAAGTTTGAGCCATAGCCTTCTAGCTACATATTCATTCTTTCAAAAACATGCAGCTTTTTTAGGTTTATGTACAGTTTCTTTTAAAGTGCATATGACACGAAAATTTTTATTTCACCGTCTGACTAAATCGAGTGCGCTGATTACGAAAATAACCTTAAAATTTTCGAAAGACGTGTACTTTCTTAGTTACAGCTGTTTCAAAGTCGATTTTTGCTTCAAAATCTGTCATAAGAGATTGGGTCGAGTTTGACAGGAAGTGACGTAAAGTAGTTGTGTTAGTGAAAAGTTTAGATTGCTTTCTAACAAGAAACAGTACGGCGGAGTTTTACTTGCGACCATGTAATCATGTCGGACAGAGAATGTTAGAGCTCGATGGCTTCAGTTTTCGAAGAAAGTGAAGAAGAAGAGCTTATAGGTGCTACTGGTGGGCTTTTTTACCATACCAGAACGAACAACTCGTTTCGTCTGGGGAAATTCGGACGCGGAGCCAGGCGAAGCTGGCACGGCGATCCAAAGAGACCAGGCAGAAGATGAGGATCGACGGCGAGGAATTATTCCTCTGAATGAATGATGAATAGGATAAATCGTCGTTGAGTTTAAAGTTAAAAAATTTCGTATTCGCTTTGCATCGTGGCTGTTTTCAGGTACCATTGCCTGATTAAAGTTTTCCAAAAGAGGCCTAGCTCAGGCTGATAGTTTTGTGGGCGAAGTCAAAATATGACTTGCCAAAACGAAAACGGTCAGGGGTTGGTTTATATTTTGATTGTTATTAATTCTTAGGTGTGTGTGTGGTAAGTGTCAAACTGGGCTTCTTGGTGGTGCAAGGGAGAACCGATGCTGCCAAGGAAGTCCACGGGAAGCTTGTACTGCGGCATATCGGGTGTACATTGAATTAAAAAATCACGCTCTTTTTGGTCAGGCTCATCAAGTTGAACGGAGTCGCTTATCTGGCTTTCTGTGTCTACTTTTGCAGTTGAAGTGGATGCAACATCAGATAAACTTGTCGCCTCGGTAGTCGATGGTCTCTCATCGATGTTTGTTCCTTTTATGAGCTGTTGAGGATATTTCGCACTGGTTTTTAACAAATTCTTGTGAATCAAGTTTAACTAACAATAAACTTTAAAATGTGAAAGCTATGAAATGAAAATAATAAAAAGAAAGAATTAAATATTTACACATGTTTTATTTATTTTTAATCAATTTTCTCGCTTGAATTTTGCATCTGTACCCCATAAAAAGTTTTACTCAAATATTTACGGGAGATATTGAATTAGTTTGATTATGCAATGGTTTTAGAAAGTTATCAAACTAACTGAAAAACATCTGGGTTGCTTTGATGTATAAAATTGCTGACATTGACATTGGTGAGGCAAGGAGTGCCTAATGTAGTAGATTGTCCAGTTACCAGGAACCTGTAGTATCTGTCAAGGCCATCAGAAGCGGGAGTCTGGAGCCCCCAATACTATATCTGCCTTAAAATAGTGTACTGGCGAGGAAGCAATACAATAGACAGACCCCCCCCCCCCAAATGAATTTCGTTCTGACGACACTGCCTGGTTTGCTATGAAATCTCCGACTGCCCTTGATGTGAATGTTGAATTTGGATTTTCTAAATATCGTGCAAAAATTTTTCTTGGATACATATAAATAGTTTGTTAAAAAAACTCTCTACGAAGAGAGTTCACAACGACACTGGTACAGGTGTTAAACAATAGGTATTTGATAGGCAGTTATCCAAAACAATAGCAAAGATATTAATCACCATGAGCTTTTGACGCTTGCCAAGCTCGTCGTCTTGTTTTGGTTTGCGGACTGAAGGTACAGCATCTCATCAAAGGAATGTTTTGGTGTTTTTGGTGTCAAAACCAGGTATCGAGGAGAACGTACGCAAAAAACCGGTTGGAAGAAAGTGCTCTGAGCAAAGAAACGGTCCCGTCGAGTAAGATGATAGCTCGAAATCTTTCCGATGCAATTTTATTTACTGCATCCACAGCTTTCCTATCTTTTCGCCTTTTTGTAACTTGTGCGAAGTTATACCATGCATCGAGCCTCTGTTGGTGCAGCAGTTTTCAGACATTGCTTGAGTAATAATAATGCTAAAAAAACCCTCTGGGGGACAACAGTTGTGCCATCACATAGTGAAACCATACAGCAGCTAAGTTCTATTCGAAGGATACACAACCACTTTACGTCACAGAGGTCATGTGACCGCCTGCCCGACCGCGTTTTTCTTATGACACATTTTAGCCAAAGTGGGTATCAGAAAACCCCGATTTTCGAGAAAAGTACGTCGAAAATGAAAAATCGAAGTTCACCATCGTGACCAGCGATGTTTATTTGATAGTTTAAGCGAATAAAAATGTTCGTGTCATATGCACTTTAAGTTCATTTGGGAAAGATGTACTGTAAGAAAGCATATTCTTCAGCTTGTCCAGTAAGGTCTTTTGAAAAGCTCCTTTCTTTTCTTATCCATAAGACTCGGAAACTTTGAATCCCCAAAAGTCGTCTACTAATGTCATTATCTTGCCAGGTCAAGTTGGTGTATGGAGATGAGGCTGGATTTAAATGTCGATTTCAATTCACACTGTTGAGAGCTTCGCGACTACTAATAATTGGAAGCAGATCTAAGAATTTCTAAGATCTCCTAAAATAATAAGAAGTTCAACTGCCTAGAGGTTCCCATACTAAGGTCTATCTACCTTTCATGTTTCTACAAAAGAGAGAACACAGTCTTGATCATGCACGTTCTGAACTTTACTATGAAATTCTTTACTCCAAACACTAACATAACGATAACAGCTGGATAAGCAATAACAATGTAATTATGTTAAATTATGCTGAAACATTATACTATCTTAACGAAAGAAGTTCTTAAAAATGTATGCCATGAAAGATAGATTGACGATTTCAGTCAGAAAAAGGAACTTCTGTACTAACTTCTTTAAAACTTTCGTATCAGAGGTACATCAGATGCAAAACGTCGCCTTGGCTTTGGGCCTGGGCTTTGGGCCTGGGCTTTGGGCCTGGGCTTTGGGCCTGGGCTTTGGGCCTGGGCTTTGGGCCTGGGCTTTGGGCCTGGGCTTTGGGCCTGGCTTTGGGCCTGGGCTTTGGCCTGGGCTTTGGGCCTGGGCTTTGGCCTGGGTTTGGGCCTGGGCTTTGGGCCTGGGCTTTGGGCCTGGGCTTTGGGCCTGGGCTTTGGCCTGGGCTGGGCTTTGGGCCTGGGCTTTGGGCCTGGGCTTTGGGCCTGGGCTTTGGGCCTGGGCTTTGGGCCTGGGCTTTGGGCCTGGGCTTTGGGCCTGGGCTAAACAATACGTATGAATGCTACAATTACCGACTGAGAAAGGGATCGCTTGATTAAATGCAAAATGTATATGCAAGAATCTTGATTCTCATACAACTGAAACTTCCAAAATTTGCTTAAATACAAAGGTATCAATATAAACGAATTCAAACAAAGAACTTGCTTCGTAATTCTGCAACAATTGTACATGTTTATTATATTTCATACATCATAAATACAAAATGTTGTTACAGACCAGTTAACATTTAAGGTAAAAGTGTTTTAGAGAAAATATATATTGTTTATGATGGGAAATTTTCAGAAAGGCTATGTTAAAGCGAATCGGTAACTATTCATAATTCGAAAATGAATATAAGAGACAATATGCATGGCTAAGAAAGCTTTCATAATGTAAATAAGATTATAGAAAAGGCTTGCCGCCCTCTCACTTGAAGCATGTAAGACTGTTGGGGCATTGTGCCCGAAGCTAATGGGTCTCCCCAAAATGAGCCAAAGTAGTTCGTGCTATGCTACTCAATTCATCAACATCATTTTATATTGGCTTAACAAAATTTTGCTCGAGGCCCCACAAAAATAAAAAACAAACATTGCCAAGTAGGCCCATGAGTGAATTCGTCACTGAATTAAAGCATTAGCACTCTTAGCGAAAGATGACCATCGCCGTTTATTCAAGTTAGAGTGATTAAAGGAAACCTGCAAGTTACATAAAATTGTAGAAAAAAAGATGATGCAAAATGCATACTAGGCTATTAATAAATCTGGGGAAAGAACCTCCCTTCCTTAGACGCTACGACGCGACTTCCGAGCATCGCATACAAGGATAGTGTTTCTGACTTTGATACTCTTTTGACAGAGATGATTCTGTGGCTGTACATAGACGGAATCTGCAGTTGCTGATGACAGAGATTTACAAAACTAAATCAAATATCACCCCCAGCTTTGTGACTGAAATTTTCGTTGAGGAGAATCCAACTTATCGAAGCAAAAATCTTCTACAAATGCCCAAGGCCCAGAAAGCTCGGTTTGGAATAGAGAGCATTTCTTTCTTGGGATGTAAATTGTGCCACGGAATCTCAACAAACATTAAACAGCCACTTAATATTCCCATCTTTAAAAAACGTATAAAGTAATGGAAGAGTGGTGAATGCAACTGCCGATTATGTAAGACTTTCTTAGCACAGGTTGGGTTCTTGAACTAACCTTGTTTGTATCAGATTTTGAAACTCGCCTGTAAATAAGTAACATTTGTATATATATAAAGATCGTTTTTATGTTAGATTTGTTAGTTTTATTTCATTTTTTGCTTTGCTTTAGAATGCTTTAATTAGCTGTAATTTTGCAATCTTTTAAGCGCCTACTACGAAGAAATTAATAATAAGAATAATAATAAAAACAATAATAATAATAGTAATAATGATAATAATAATAATAATAATAATAATAAAGCTACCATTAATATGAGATACTTTATTGAATTGATGAATGATTACTTTCCTGTCCAAATACATTAGCTTCCTAGGAATAACTTGTTTTTGTTCATCTAAATTCATGCGCTACTAAGAATCGGACAATTCGTGTTCTTGAATTCTGGCAGTCGCTCTGTTTTGTTTACTTCATTCTTTGTGCTTCACCTGAAAGGTACAAATCATAGTTGTTCTACGTGACTACAAAAATGGCTACTAGATGCCAGTTGTACTCAAATTGCAGTTTAAATTGCCAAGCCAATCAGCAAATTTGCTAATTAGCTGAAGTTTTTTAATTGGGTTACTAAACAAAGTTTGGTATTTGCAATGCTGCCATCTCAGACTGAAAATGCAATAAATGTGGTTATTACGTGTTTGTAACCAAAAATTCCAAAAACTCTTTGGAAACATGTGAAGTTGTTAGGTCTACATTCGCGCCCTTTCTTATGTCACATGTCAGGCACATGTCAGATCCATATCCTTTTTAAGTAACTTTATATAGCCACTGTCCTATGTTTATTTCGTTACTAAACATCTCAATTTTTCAAAGCAACCATTCACAAGAGACTTCAGACTCTTGAGAACGCAAAATTTTCTATCGATTGGCAATATTCTCATCAAGGAAAAGAACTTTCTTTATCAACTAAAACAAAGCGAGATCAATTCGGCTGCTTTCATTAGAAACGACCAGACTACAATAACAACACAATAATTGTGTAATTTAAATATAAATGTTTCCCTTCGCTGCTGTCAATGGCCTATTTTAGGCCCATCTCTTAGCAACTCGGCAGGCTCTAAGCAACCTTTTTATCATCGTCCAAAGTACCTGTTGAATCCAAAATGCTCAAACAATTGATCTGTGAGTGTAACTTGTCTGCTGGCATACAAGGTTTCCATGGAGCACAATGTCTATAACCTTTTTCAAAAGTGATGCAAGCAACACTTAAAATTTTTGAAGGCCAAGAAAAGTTCACTAAATGCAAAGGACAGACTGGCAGAATATTTGACAACAGTTGCATCCAAACTGTTTGCTAAAATTGCAAAGGAAGATGAAGAATGAGGGCTCGAAGACTCTTCTCCTTATGTCCTTTGGGATGGGATTACTATTCTCTATGGGATAGAGCTTGCTTTCATCACAGCCGTGCAATGTAAACATTAACCGATTTTTAACCTTTCTTATACAACCCGGCCAACAAATAGCATTAAGGAAAATACATTTGAAGTCTCTGCGACAATTGTTGATAGTCGCACGTTTTTGACTGTCACACGATGATTCTGGCTCTCATTAAAAGACCAGTTGGCAATTCAAGAAGCAGTTATTTTGCCAAGTGTAAAGAATTCTTTCTGACCACAAATCAATTAGCTACAGTCGCTAATGAGCCATTGACGGTAAACTAGCAATATCGCGAGTAAATAAATGCTATCTTTAATCAGGCTCGATTTGAAAGCAGTGCATCAAATTGCGAATGTTTGAAATGAAATATGCAACTAGAGTGAGAAAATGCCCGTGGAAATGAAGCTAAAAGAGGATAAATCAATTTAAGACTTCCAACGTTGCTCTCAGGATGTTTCGGTTTCCAAAGTCAATAATTATCTTAATTATAATTATCTTTTTGGGAACTGATGATGCGTGCTGTTGTTGATGCTGTATTTCCCCATGTACAATCTAGATAGCAACACAACAGCCTGAACGTATTCGTCCGGGGGTCTCTTCTGTCTCTAAATTGTACAGTTCCCAAAAGACGACCTTGATGCTTTGCAAGCGTCTGCCCTGATAGGTTTGCCAAATAGCCATGAACAATAAAACCAAAGGAGTGCTAGTTCAAGCAGTATATTCATTCAATTCTTATTTGATAGAAAATGTTTCTGAGTCCTGTTTAGCGCATCTTTCGTTATTAATGAACCTTTTTTAAAGCCATTTTGATGTTATATCATACAATTAAATTGTTCAATGATTGAAATGCAGGTAATATACTACTAGGATTAAAAATAATGCTTATATGATGACGTCATTGATCACGCGATCATTAAGTCTTTAAATTTGTATTCTAGAATAAAAACTTGTAATTCTTGAGAGCTGAGTGTATCAGAGCAATTCAAAACACTAAGAAAAAGTGGAAAGTGCATTCAAAACATAGGGACATTGACAAAAGTGGTATGCTTGATGTGTGTCCACAGCCACGCCCAAGCTAAGACAATTCGCAAAGGCCCATGGGCTTATTTTACGGTGGGTACCTCAAATTCAGTTCTATCACCACCAACACATAAACTTACCTTATTTTCCAGATTGTATTGGCATTTGCCCTGTCTATATAGAGAACTAAGAGTCTCTGGTGCATTGACACTTTGGGCCCATGTTTTGACAAAACGAGTCCCTATGATACAGCAATTCAATGCTAACGTTTTGCTTCAAAAACTTCAAATAAACTCACAGTAATCCTTAAACTAAAAGGAGGCAGTACCAATATTCTCAATAGTATACGAAATCTCACCTCATGTACAAAGAAGCGAGAACCTCTTCTTCTTTTTACCCCTAGCAGGGGCGCCTGGGCTAATTGGTTCCTTTGCACCATATGAGTCATCTAAGTCGAAGTCTGCTGAAGATCGTGACGTAGAGAGTTGCGCTGTCAGATCGGCAACCTTTTCATGCTCCTCCCCAAGCTCCTTCCGCAGGACCTTGCATTCTTTGCATGCAACTTGCATCCCATTAGGCAGATTTTCTTGCTGACCTTGCTTTTCAGCAACAGCTCTCTCGCTTCTAGAAATCAAGTATCTTTCTCTTTCTTCTGCAGCTCTCAAATCCTGCTCCTTCAATACTAAGGAGTAATTCAAGGCCTCAACTCGCAATTTCAGTTCATCTCTTTCCTTTGTCAGGCTGTCTGCTTCCTCTTTATACTTCTCGTCAAAATCCAACATGATTCCTTTCAATGCTCGAATCTGATCCAAAAGAAGCAATTTTTCTGCAACTACTGTGTCGACCTCATGCCGCAATTCTTTTTGCGTTTTATCTCCTGCTTTCACAGAGTCAAGCTCCATAATCAAAACTGATTTGTCGGCGCTTAAGTTCTCAATTTTCTTTCTCAGCTCCATATTCTCCTTTATAAGACTTGAAACAAGATTGGATGGGATTTCAAGGGAGGATCTATTTGGGCTTTCAATATTCATATATACAGTCGAAGAGTGTTCAACAACCAGCTCCTTTTCCTCGTCCATTGTGCTTTCAGAAAGAGCATCTACTGTAACTGGCACATCTAGTTCTCTTACAGATGGATGATGTGGGACAAACGACTCTTCATCTGATATATTGCTATCAATTCCAACTGATTTACTTGTCTCTTGCTCCACTATGACTCCTGATGTTATCCCATGAGCAACCGAGATTGTATCATTTCCACTGGTCAGAACCTCTGTTGATAAATCTTTCCTATTTGTTTCTGAGAAAGACACGTTTGAAGAAGTAACTTCAACCGGCTCAAGGGACAAACCGCCTGACACATCAACAATTTGTATCTCTTTCCCTGCCAATGTTACTTCCGGCCAATCTCTTTTCTCAGCTTGAGAGGCGTCTTCTCCTGGTACAACTGGCATCGATGCAGCAACGTTAGGTATGTATCTGACATCCATTTCTGGTACTTTGACAACTGGCGCATCTACAGTTGGTACTTCTACCTCTTCCACAGTTGCCACTTCCACTTGAATGGCATCTTCTCCTGATACAACTGGCATCGACACAGCAACGTTAGGTACGTCTCCGACATCCATTTCTGGTGCTTTGACATCTGGCACATCTACAGTTGGTACTTCTACTTCTTCGACAGTTGCTGCTTCGACTTGAATGGCATCTTCTCCTGCTACAACTGGCATCGACACAGCAACGTTGGGTACGTCTCCGACATCCATTTCTGGTACTTTGACAGCTGGCGCATCTACAGTTGGTACTTCTACTTCTTCGACAGTTGCTGCTTCGACTTGAATGGCATCTTCTCCTGCTACAACTTGCATCGACATAGCAACGTTAGGTACGTCTCCGACATCCATTTCTGGTGCTTTGACATCTGGCACATCTACAGTTGGTACTTCTACTTCTCGACAGTTGCTGCTTCGACTTGAATGGCATCTTCTCCTGCTACAACTGGCATCGACACAGCAACGTTGGGTACGTCTCCGACATCCATTTCTGGTACTTTGACAGCTGGCGCATCTACAGTTGGTACTTCTACCTCTTCCACAGTTGCCACTTCCACTTGAATGGCATCTTCTCCTGATACAACTGGCATCGACATAGCAACGTTCGGTACGTCTCCGACATCCATTTCTGGTGCTTTGACATCTGGCACATCTACAGTTGGTACTTCTACTTCTTCGACAGTTGCTGCTTCGACTTGAATGGCATCTTCTCCTGCTACAACTGGCATCGACATAGCAACGTTAGGTACGTCTCCGACATCCATTTCTGGTGCTTTGACATCTGGCACATCTACAGTTGGTACTTCTACTTCTTCGACAGTTGCTGCTTCGACTTGAATGGCATCTTCTCCTGCTACAACTGGCATCGACACAGCAACGTTGGGTACGTCTCCGACATCCATTTCTGGTACTTTGACAGCTGGCGCATCTACAGTTGGTACTTCTACCTCTTCCACAGTTGCCACTTCCACTTGAATGGCATCTTCTCCTGATACAACTGGCATCGACATAGCAACGTTAGGTACGTCTCCGACATCCATTTCTGGTGCTTTGACATCTGGCACATCTACAGTTGGTACTTCTACTTCTTCGACAGTTGCTGCTTCGACTTGAATGGCATCTTCTCCTGCTACAACTGGCATCGACACAGCAACGTTGGTACGTCTCCGACATCCATTTCTGGTACTTTGACAGCTGGCGCATCTACAGTTGGTACTTCTACCTCTTCCACAGTTGCCACTTCCACTTGAATGGCATCTTCTCCTGATATAACTGGCATCGACATAGCAACGTTAGGTACGTCTCCGACATCCATTTCTGGTGCTTTGACATCTGGCACATCTACAGTTGGTACTTCTACTTCTTCGACAGTTGCTGCTTCGACTTGAATGGCATCTTCTCCTGCTACAACTGGCATCGACACAGCAACGTTAGGTACGTCTCCGACATCCATTTCTGGTGCTTTGACATCTGGCACATCTACAGTTGGTACTTCTACCTCTTCCACAGTTGCTGCTTCGACTTGAATAGCACCTTCTCCTGGTACAACTGGCATCGACACAGCAACGTTGGGTACGTCTCCGACATCTATTTCTGGTGCTTTGACATCTGGCACATCTACAGTTGGTACTTCTACTTCTTCGACAGTTGCTGCTTTGACTTGAATGGCATCTTCTCCTGGTACAACTGGCATTGACACAGCAACGTTAGGTATGATTCCGACATCCATTTCTGGGGCTTTGACATCTGGCACATCTACAGTTGGTACTTCTACCTCTTCCACAGTTGCCACTTCGACTTGAATGACATCTTCTCTTGGTACAACTGGCATCGACACAGCAACATTAGGTATGTCTCCGACATCTATTTCTGGTGCTTTGACATCTGGCACATCTACAGTTGGTACTTCTACCTCTTCCACAGATGCCACTTCGACTTGAATGACATCTCCTCCTGCTACAACTGGCATCGACACAGCAACGTTAGGTACGTCTCCGACATCCATTTCTGGTGCTTTGACATCTGGCACATCTACAGTTGGTACTTCTACTTCTTCGACAGTTGCTGCTTCGACTTGAATAGCACCTTCTCCTGCTACAACTGGCATCGACACAGCAACGTTAGGTACGTCTCCGACATCTATTTCTGGTGCTTTGACTTCTGGCGCATCTACAGTTGGTATTTCTACCTCTTCCACAGTTGCCACCTCGACTTGAATGGCATCTTCTCCTGGTACAACTGGCATTGACACAGCAACGTTAGGTATGTCTCCGACATCCATTTCTGGGGCTTTGACATCTGGCACATCTACAGTTGGTACTTCTACCTCTTCCACAGTTGCCACTTCGACTTGAATGACATCTTCTCCTGGTACAACTGGCATCGACACAGCAACGTTAGGTACGTCTTCAACATCCATTTCTGGTGCTTTGACATCTGGCACATCTACAGTTGGTACTTCTACTTCTTCGACAGTTGCTGCTTCGACTTGAATGGCATCTTCTCCTGGTACAACTGGCATCGACACAGCAACGTTAGGTACGTCTTCAACATCCATTTCTGGTGCTTTGACATCTGGCACATCTACAGTTGGTACTTCTACTTCTTCGACAGTTGCTGCTTCGACTTGAATGGCATCTTCTCCTGGTACAACTGGCATCGACACAGCAACGTTAGGTACGTCTTCAACATCCATTTCTGGTGCTTTGACATCTGGCACATCTACAGTTGGTACTTCTACTTCTTCGACAGTTGCTGCTTCGACTTGAATGGCATCTTCTCCTGGTACAACTGGCATCGACACAGCAACGTTAGGTACGTCTTCAACATCCATTTCTGGTGCTTTGACATCTGGCACATCTACAGTTGGTATTTCTACCTCTTCCACAGTTGCCACCTCGACTTGAATGGCATCTTCTCCTGGTACAACTGGCATTGACACAGCAACGTTAGGTATGTCTCCGACATCCATTTCTGGTGCTTTGACATCTGGCACATCTACAGTTGGTACTTCTACTTCTTCGACAGTTGCTGCTTCGACTTGAATGGCATCTTCTCCTGGTACAACTGGCATTGACACAGCAACGTTAGGTATGTCTCCGACATCCATTTCTGGGGCTTTGACATCTGGCACATCTACAGTTGGTACTTCTACCTCTTCCACAGTTGCCACTTCGACTTGAATGACATCTTCTCCTGGTACAACTGGCATTGACACAGCAACGTTAGGTATGTCTCCGACATCCATTTCTGGTGCTTTGACATCTGGCACATCTACAGTTGGTACTTCTACTTCTTCGACAGTTGCTGCTTCGACTTGAATGGCATCTTCTCCTGGTACAACTGGCATTGACACAGCAACGTTAGGTATGTCTCCGACATCCATTTCTGGGGCTTTGACATCTGGCACATCTACAGTTGGTACTTCTACCTCTTCCACAGTTGCCACTTCGACTTGAATGACATCTTCTCCTGGTACAACTGGCATCGACACAGCAACGTTAGGTACGTCTCCGACATCCATTTCTGGTGCTTTGACATCTGGCACATCTACAGTTGGTACTTCTACTTCTTCGACAGTTGCTGCTTCGACTTGAATGGCATCTTCTCCTGGTACAACTGGCATTGACACAGCAACGTTAGGTACGTCTCCGACATCCATTTCTGGTGCTTTGACATCTGGCACATCTACAGTTGGTACTTCTACTTCTTCGACAGTTGCTGCTTCGACTTGAATGGCATCTTCTCCTGGTACAACTGGCATTGACACAGCAACGTTAGGTATGTCTCCGACATCCATTTCTGGTGCTTTGACATCTGGCACATCTACAGTTGGTACTTCTACTTCTTCGACAGTTGCTGCTTCGACTTGAATGGCATCTTCTCCTGGTACAACTGGCATTGACACAGCAACGTTAGGTATGTCTCCGACATCCATTTCTGGGGCTTTGACATCTGGCACATCTACAGTTGGTACTTCTACCTCTTCCACAGTTGCCACTTCGACTTGAATGACATCTTCTCCTGGTACAACTGGCATCGACACAGCAACGTTAGGTACGTCTCCGACATCCATTTCTGGTGCTTTGACATCTGGCACATCTACAGTTGGTACTTCTACTTCTTCGACAGTTGCTGCTTCGACTTGAATGGCATCTTCTCCTGGTACAACTGGCATTGACACAGCAACGTTAGGTATGTCTCCGACATCCATTTCTGGGGCTTTGACATCTGGCACATCTACAGTTGGTACTTCTACCTCTTCCACAGTTGCCACTTCGACTTGAATGACATCTTCTCTTTGTACAACTGGCATCGACACAGCAACATTAGGTATGTCTCCGACATCTATTTCTGGTGCTTTGACATCTGGCATATCTACAGTTGGTACTTCTACCCCTCCCACAGTTGCCACTTCGACTTGAATGGCATCTTCTCCTGATACAACTGGCATTGACACAGCAACGTTAGGTATGTCTCCGACATCTATTTCTGGTGCTTTGTCTTCTGGCGCATCTACAGTTGGTACTTCTACTTCTTCGACAGTTGCTGCTTCCACTTGAATGGCATCTTCTCCTGGTACAACTGGCATCGATGCAGAAACGTTAGGTATGTCTCGTACATCCATTTCTTGTGTATTGATTATTGCTATATCTGCTGTTGACTGTTGTTCATCTTCTGGTGCTGCTGGCATTGATCCTGGGTTTTCTTCTACTTTTGTTTTTGGCACTTCTATTTCTTCTACAAGTGTTATCTCAAGTTGAATGCTGTCTTGCTCTTGTAAGGATGCCGGCGTTTCGAGGTTAACCGTTGGGGTTTCAGGTTCATTCCCCGTCGATTCTTCTTCCTCCTCAACAAATGCTACCTCAACTTGAATGCTGTCTTCTTCTGCTCTTTCCAGCATGGATGCCGAAATTTTACATTCTTCTGCCTCATTCAACTGTGATGCTGCAAATTTTGGTGGGTCTACAGTTAGTTCTTCTATCTTTGGTGCTTTCATTACATCCACTTGATTGCTTTCAGCTTCGTTCAACTTTGGTTTTGCTGCTTCAATTTCTGGTCCTTTTTGCGCACCTAGTTGTGCTTGGTCGCCCTCTTGCATAATTGATGTTGGCGACTCTACTTGCAGCACAGCTATTCCTTGGATTTTATTGCCTGCGATCTTTGAATTTTCTTTAGCATATGCAGCAATACCTGTTACCTCTGGTGCATCTAAATCTGTTGTTGCTTCCTGTGGTCTATCCACTGGCAAAATTTGTCCCTCAGGGATGTCTTCAATGTTGACATGATTACAGTCAGGTTCTGCTTCTTCCAAACTCGGTGCAGCTCCTTTAGGCCCAGCGCTTTTTTCAGCCTCAGTCTCAGGTATTTCTTCCGCAGCGCTCCATTGCGGGATGGGCTCAACACTTTCCATGCTGCCTTCGTCGCTGTCATCTGACATCATGAGCTTCATTTCAAGCGCACGCGCATCGTCTGGTCCTAATACTAATGACGGTTCAATTTCATCGTTGAGTTCTGAACTCTCAGTATTTCGTTCATTATCCGAAAATGCCACTTCGACTTGAACGTTCTCTTTTGACGTTTTACACCCGGCACCGCTGACTTCTTTGCCATCAACAATCATTGCATCTGAGTCGCCCATCTCCTCCACACGGCCGACTGCATCACCCGACAGTGCCGCCTGTTGTTTGTCCCCTGTTGTTTGTGAGTCAGTTGCTCCAACTGAGCGACCTTTCCCAATGTTGTTACCGATGGAGGGGCAGCAGCCGTTTGGTGCCAGCCCGTTCTCCAGTTCGCAATGAGGACCGTTCGCAATTCGATCCTGTTTTTCCGGCGTTTCGGGGGATTCCTTTGGGATCTCTGTTGCTCTTTCTTTTGTATCTGCATTTTCCGAATTCCCTTCAGTCGTCCAAGAGGCCAACACTGTTTGTAGTTCAGGGCAGGAATTCGTCGAGTTCTCGCCAGTCGCTGAACCCAAGCGGCACTTCTCTGCAGGAGCGTTGGCATTTCTATCGAGGCCACAGTTCTCCATGTTTGCGTGCCTAGTTCGCTGCAACCAGCTCTCGCAAACTGCAGCGCCTCCTTCCGCGGCTGTGCTGTCCAATTCAATCTCTCTGTGCGCTCTCGAAATTCCAGACGGGACACTGCGGTCACCTCGAAAGCACCTTAGACTTTTCTTTGTCACTTGGCCTTTCTCGTTACATAATAATAACTCTGCATTTGCGGTTTTCAATTGATTTTCCACTCGACCGTGTATCTCAAGGCTTCCTTGATGCTTTTGAAAATCTTTAAATAAATAATCACTATTCCCAACCAAAACATTTCCATCATCCATTGTGGAATTATTTTCTTCTTCATAACAAAGCCAATGGTCGCTTAGCCTTGGATTAAACTGTTCAGAACGCGCACAGTTATTGTCCAATACGTCTTGGTAAGCCCCTTTTATGTCCACTACAATGGCAGCACCCTCTGTTTCACCGTGCTCGGATTCTGCTTTAAAAAAGCCCAGGCCTTCTCCTTTTTCAATAATCTCCGACACCAATCTCCTATTTTCATTCTCAATCATCTCAATTCTTTCTAACGCTTTCTTTAAGGCTGCTTCCTTTTCCTCCAACTGAGAATACTGTTTATCTATGACGTCATTGACGCAAAAAATTTCTTCTGTCAACTGCTGAATGCAGAGTCTGAGGCCCGATACCGTGGCCTCTTTCTCACACAGCTCTGCCTTTAAATCCTCCTCGATCTCAGCTGATTTTGCAGAAAATTCCATTTCCTGCATGTCTCTTAACATATTCATTCTGTTTTCGTCCTCAATTCTTTCTTCCAAAATTAAACGAAGATTTTCCAATTCATCATCCATTCGTTGCAGTTTTGCATGTTGGTCTTTTACAAGATTCTCCTGTAATGCCAATTGCATCTGATATCGTACACAATTGCCACTTAACTCAATTTCTCTACTTAAAAGGTCGACATTGCGCAGTTCTAACTTGTCTACCTCCTCTGTGGCATCATTGTAACGGCGAAGGAGCTTTCCAATTGCCTGTTCCAAGATTGCTAGGCCCACCACAGGCTCATGACATCCTTCGAACGAGCTCACGTCACCATTAGCCTTCGTTACGGCTCGTATAACTCTACATAGTGTCTCTTTCGAGTCAGCAGTTTCAGCCTCGGTTGCATCCATTCGCAACCTGCACCGAATTCACGGTGTTTTAAGGCGTGGAGTACAGGGGCAGAATTGCTCACGCCATTTCCCTTGACATACTTTCGCGGGCACCTCTACTACTACCATATGTTGGCCTCAGCTCATGCCTTCCTCTGTTCTCCATCAGCTGCTACTAAACCCGTGGATATGTTTGTTTACGCCTTAATCTCTACTTGAAGTAATCATGTCCGTTTGTTTATCATGACCCTAGCAGTGATCTGCACAGAAACTCTGATAAATATCGCAAGACCACGGTTCTGAAGGCGCAGATAGAAGCGGCATTGTTCCTTGCATATATTCATGCCACAACAATTGCTGCTATTCTTTGGGATTTTATCAGCTAAGCAGATTTCTGTATATTTACATGCATTTGATTGCGCAGTCATTATTTCAGTGTTTACCTAGGTCATTTGTTTCAGTGTCTAATTCAATGCACCTTTGCTTATTCTTCTGTAAAAATCATAGCACGCACCGTTCCAAGTCTTTCGAGAAGCCAACTCCTTCACTCTATCAGCGTGTAGTAGCTTTTGTTGTAATTTAAACAACACAACAGAACTTTCATTAGCTTCTCTTTCCCTGTTTTAAATTGGCCGCATAATGAGCAATTGCGCGGGAAACATTCGATCACAAAGACGCAGTTCCCTGTGATTATTCGTCGCTCTTACTGCAGAACGAAGGACATACATCTACGCACGGGGGAGCAACGTTTGATTTAAACCACGCAAAAGACAAGGACAGCTTACCAGAAAGTGAGAGAAATGGGGTAATACTAACCGCCGTATTCTTGCACTGGGCGCTACGCTGCAGCCTTCGTGCCGATCGAGGTCTGGGGCCCAGTTTATTCCTGAATTGATGTGCCTGCACTAGAGAAGCGCGTATCAGCATAGGCATCTTATGGAATTATATGAAATTTCATGAAGAGCGTTTCACATTTATTCGTGTCCATGTACCCATTTATACATTGATTTATATGCGCGCTTGTGTATATATGTTGTGTCTGGTTTGTCTTTCACGGTGTGCTCTAACTGGTGGACGGGCTGAGCAGCTAGTAACTAACATGATTCAATCAATGTTGCCACAACCTCGTTTCTGAACGCTGTGATCGGCCATGTTCTCCGAATTGTTAATGTGGATTTTAAAATAGTTGAGAATCTTGTCCAAGGCTGGATAAGAAAGGACTTGGGGAATGTGACATTTTGGGGATAAGAGTGAAAGGCTGATGTATAAAGGAAAAAACTGCATTCTGCACTGCATTCTGACCATCGTCATAACTTGACCGTAGCACGACCACTTTTACTGTGTGTAGGATAGGCGACCCTTCATGTCCAGCCTCGTTCTCCGTGTTATCCAGCTTTGATCTCCAAAAGAGATTTAGACCGTAAGTGTCTGAGCCTCCAGAGAGTGTCTTAGCGCCTGGACCATATGCCTCGACCAGACCCTGAATCGTAGATACTATTGTGGAATACTGTATGTGATCTCGGGGAGGAATGTCGAACGATAAAGTTGGTAGATCAATGTGGTTCTATTTTTCGTAATATCAACTCGATGTTTGAACTGAAGAACTCGTACAGCCAAATGTAGTATTAATTATACCACAACAAATTGTGGGTGGAGCTTTTTTCCAGAGAAAAGTTTGTACACTTCACATCCTACTGTTGGACCCTTGCAAGACATTCCTCGGTGGTCAATAGAAACCACATTAAAGTAAGAATATTGAAAACCACAGAACCTAATGCGAAAATGGATAAAGGAATTTGAGGCTATTGGAAAAACGGCTCTTCGGTAAAAGTTGGTAATTATGGTCATTGTGGTAAGACGCTGCCATCGAAGGATAAAGAAATTTATGTAACCAAGATGAACACAAGGTTAGGCTGGGAATGACCCTCGTGCGCAAAGCTAAGGACCGTTATTTGTACAGGCGTGGTGCAGTTTGCTGGGCCCACTTACTGTCACAGGCAGCTGAATACCCAACTGGATCAATTTTCATCACAATCAGGCAGACCAGGGGTGGCGTCGAAATAGTTTCGACAGGTAGAGCCATGCAATTAGGTAGACGCGAGTAGAGGCAATAATCGAGCTGTGGCAACATTTTTAGCAACGCGTTTGAAAAGCTTTAAAAACTAACAAAGAAGAGTGAACTGCAAGTTTATTGGCTCCAGCACCTTTTCTTTCATGATGCTCAAAGAGGCATTTCGTTTGCTGTGATGTGTGTATTTAGCATTTTTCGAATCCAAGCGTCTAGCCCGCTCCGACGGGGAGCTGAAGGCTTGTAATCAAGAGCCACTGTTGCCATTCACCTCATCACTAGAAACAGTGGCGTAACGCAGTTTAGGCGACCTTAGTTCGAGAACTAAGGGCCCCCGACCAAAGAGGGCCCCCATCACATTTTTCGTATTGTGTGCTTTTTGACCATGTTGAAAAGGTTTCCTAAAGCCATCCCAAAAGTTCTTACTAAACAGGATTCATTCGTTCTGTTTTGTTTATACGCTATAAGTTGTCTCAATACTTTATTTCTGAAACATAATCACCAAAATGACTTTCTAATACACCGAAATACAAAATGAGCTGATTCACTTGCTTGCAAATACTGTATCCTCGACTTTGGTAGAAAATATTAATTCCGCACCATTCTGGAGTATAATGTTGGATTCCACCAGTGATATTACCAGAGTCGACCAATTAAGCGTTGTTATTAGGGGGCAAAGGTAACAGAAGGTGCACAATTGTAGAAAGCTTTATGGGTTTTGTGAAAATAAATAACGCCAATGCTGATGGAATAGCAAATACAGCTAAAGTATCTTTGGAAAATCTTGGCATAGATTTCTCGAAAATAAGAGGTCAGTAACTGTTGCATCGGCAAAGTCATGAAAAGTGTTAACAGCTTGTACATTTCTGGAAAGGATGAACTAATACGGCTCTGGAGCATGAGGTTATTAACTTCTAGAACAGTTTTCTTGACTGCAATCTCCTTTCTGAATTCGGTTGCAAATTATCTCATATCAGAATCTAATTCATCTGCAAATTCATTTGGATATTTCTCACGAATTACTCGTACTGCTTTTTTAAGCATGTCAGGACTCAGTGTTGCCAGGTTGTTGGGGTAGAGACAGCTGAATATTGACGTCACCATTGCTTGTTCTTTGAACCTTTTGTCAATTGCATCAATGCTGTACCAGCAGTCTTGTAGAAAACGTTTATCTTAAAACTTTGCTCAGGACCCATCAGTCTTCCATCTACAACAAGTTCATCTGATCCATATCTTGCCTTCCGACCCCTCTTTTGTTGAAACTCTAGCGATCCATCCTAAGATTTTGTAAGTGCTGTGGCAATCAGCATTATAGACTGCCATGATTCTCGAAGATATTTGAGCTCCGAGAGTGCAATATTAAGGTGTCTAGAGGCAACTGACAAGTCAATCCTAGGGAACTGAAGCTCCTTTGATACTGCATTGACTGATCTTAGTATTCTCTCCCAGAATACAAGGAAAATAGTATGCACAAAAGGAACGGGAGAATTAACCGTATCTTTTATCAATTTCTGTACGCCACAATGAATTCCACTCATCACACTCGCACCATCATAGCCAGTAACTGTTGCATCGGCAGAAAGATCATTTTCAAAGTTGAAACTGATAAAGACATATATAAAATCTACGATGTCACAGGAGAGACTGGACGACCTAGCAATTTTGTCAATTGAGAACAAGGAAGCAAAGAAAATTGACAAAACAAAGCTTATAATAGATTTTGCCAATGTTAATGCACGTAGAAAAGCTCACGTTGTGAGCAAGAACACCTAATTTACTGTTGGTTTTTCATATGTAAACATTTTCTTTACCACATCACGTGCATTTCTCGAGGTTCTAAAGGGCACGATTTTAAACATTTTCCCATTACCCCGAACCCCCTTGCCCCGTAGAGCTCACTTCACTTTGCAATCCCTAAATAAGGGCCCCATCTTACTAAATTCGTAAGGGCCCCGAGTGTCTCTGTTACGCCACTGACTAGAAAGAGGTATTTTGACTATCTTTTTTGTAAATGTCCACTCTGTTCGGTTAAACAATATGTTGGCTTCATTATAAAGGTGCGAAGTGGAAGGCGATTAGAACTGCCGCTTTCCACACTCCTCGCCCAAGCAAAAGCTTCTCAATCTGCCCCCGCAGGGGTACTTGTACAAAAGCCCTTCAAAACCACGGCTCCATTGTTCATTGCTATCTTGAAAACTAACTTTAATATTTCGGATTTATTGTTAATAGTTGATGGTGAAAATGGGCGGAATTTCAATGCCTTATTGTTTGCTGAAATCGTTTTTTAAAGAAATTCTTAGAGAAAGAGAGGTGCTGTTTAGAAATGGAAGCAGTACATACTCAAAAGCCTTTCTATAGTCTTTAAAGGTAGTTTAACGTTGTGATTTTTAAAAAATACTGGCAGGGCTAATTGAAAAATTGAAAATTGTCACTGATGTAGCACTCGGCGGAACACAATATCCCAGGACCGTTCATCAACTTTTGGGAGCTGATAAATATGCAAAGCTGGGAGGAACGCCTCGCAATGATGTGCCTCGCAATGATGTGCCTCGCAATGGTGTGCCTCGCAATGGTGTGCCTCGCAATGGTGTGCCTCGCAATGGTGTGCCTCGCAATGGTGTGCCTAGATATCAGTGAGAAGTGCATGCATAGCAGTTGCCTCGTTGTTTTGATGAACCATTACAAAGCTATTACCTGCTTGACAGTACACGCACGTGATCCTGCTGGCTGACGTCATGGTAAGTCTACTTGCATTGTCTGAAAATATGCCAACAATCACTTTCTTCGAATACGTTACGAGTGTTGCATGAAATAAAATCGTTGATGCTACTCTTGTTTCTAACTGACTTCATTCGACGACTTTGTACAGTGCATTTTCTCAAACGTCTGGCAATAGCAATGGAAGGGACAGATACACTGGGATAAAAGGCAATTCTAGGACATAAAAGGACAAGCGGTTTAGGCACACCTCGGCATTTGATCAGGAAGATATTTCATTTCTAGTTAGACTACTAGACTTTCTGAAATTTTAATTAGACAAAAAGAGATCATTAAAGATTTAAGAGACATATGTGCCTGACTTTACTATCGTTAGGAAGACTAAAGTCGGAAAGGCTAAGAAGAAGATACATCTACATGCAAAACAGTACACAAAGAAGGGACTTGATATTTAAAGATACAACATCTCGAAAAAGTCATTCGAGTTGGAGATGGAACTGATCTTTGCTTATTCAAAAACGATGCTAGTGAAAATGAAAGGATATGTATCTGAAACAGCTCAGCAGGTACAATCGCTATAATAGCAAAATGTCACGCGGAATAGTTAACCTCCTAGTCAAGGATTGCGAATAGAAAAGAGGCTAGAGGTAATGTGCTCATATGAAAGCAAATTCAGTGACAAATTTGAGCCATGCATTTCAAGGGTTACCACGAGGACATGAATCGCCTCCAGTAGAATCGCCACTGCCAAGATTCCTACACGCATCCCCTATCTACTATTTCTTACCTCTTGAATGAAAATAGAAAGGTGAAAGGAAGAAGTGTACTGGCTGATAAGCTAGGTGGGGCAAAAGCAACAATAGAGTGCAGGGTTACTGCGGTAATCGACTTGACATACTGGTGGTTGGCACAAGTATTCGTTACTCAATATACGAGGATTACCAACAATGGGCCTTATAGGTAGATGGCGAGGTTGCTGAGAAAAAACAAATGGTCTTTATATTCAAAGTTAGCAGTTATTCTGGCCCAAAATGGGTCGCTTACCTCCGCTTTATTTGCTTTGCCTTGGGAATTCCATTCAAAATATCGCAGTATCTTGCACGCTTTTAAGTAAGTTGAAATTCCATCTCTAAACGTAGGGCGTATTTCTTTCTACCAACCACTAGCATAGGCGAATCTACGGGAAGGGGCCGGGGGGCCGGGGGCCATGGCCTCCTCCACTAAACAGTAAGATTTCACATCGAAAAAATTTGCATTGAAAAGACAACCAATGCATAAATTGAACATGTAAATGAATAAGATTTTGCACAACAATAAACTAATTATATATCAAACTAACAAAGCAAATTCCCACTCATATTACATTTCATAGTAAGTGACAATATAAATGGACCGCGATTTTTCGATGAGAGCCTGTTTTTTGCACAAAAAATTTGATCTTAATAGTATGCAACGTTGCTAAAAGCATACTAAAAGAAACAAAAGAATTGTTAGACTTTTACCGTCAATTTTTTTAAAATTGATTTCTCTTTTTACTTTACAAATTGTTTCAAAAAAGAAAATAGGCAGTAAAATTGTGTTATTTTCTAGAAAATCTCGAAACGGGGGAAATTTCTCGACAATTTTAAGACCATAAAGCATTTGCGCCCTTATTTTTTTTATTCTATTTGGAAGACTTCAGCCAAAACCCACCCCATCCCCTCGCAGCTTTCTGATGCCAATAATTCCAAGGAAAGCAAAATAATGTCATTACATTTTCGCAGTCTATTTGAAAGGAAATCAAAAGATGTGATTAAACATCGACCAAATCAGATGATTTTTGATCAAACAGTAAAATTATGCATGTGGCAGAAGATGTTATTATCGACTGTTGACTTTTACAAGTTAACATTCTTTGAATTATAAGTTTTTAATAATAATAAAGTCTATACTTGCTAAAATAGATTGCCAATTTTAAGAATGATGCCATGCTCAACCTCATCAAGACTAAATTTTTTCTTTAATTTCTGTTTTCTTCGAAAGCAAAACAACTTTCATGGGATTAGAATAATGCTCTTGTATTAGCACAGTATTTTTATCAGTATTATTATCAGTATAAGGTTTTGATATCAAATTCGGCTCAAAATCGGCTGCAGCAAATGGTACAGTTGTCACGAGCCCTGGTCTCTAGTTAATATCATCTCGAGTGTCAACTTGAAACACACTTGCATCTTTTCAAACCAGTCATCCAACGGCTCAGGCAATCCTTGGCAGAATACATGTCTTCTTTCGGCTACGGCTGCAGTTTGCACTTTTTGTTGTACATCTAAGCATTTGGCATGAAGCATTTTCCTTACGTACAAAATTACCTACACTTACGAATTGTATTTTGAAAATGTTTCCTATTTATTTGCTTTAGGGAAAAGATAAATTGAGATTCTGATGATAATAATTCTAGACATGATTGCGTCACGTGGTGCTTTTAGAGTTAAATTTTCAAATTTTCAGTCAAGTTTAAAGCTTCCACATTCACAACGAGTAAGAACTTTCATCATGCCGCAGAGCTTTACACGAACAGCCAATCCCTTGGTTCGGTACAAGGTAGAAAAAGGATGGATATGAATGCTGTATTTGGTTTGGAAGACTCTTTAATTATAGTCGTTGAATTTGTCGAGGGAAGAGATTAAAGAAAACAGAGGTTTGATATGGGGAATTCGTACTTGTTGCGGGGGATTAAAGACTGTGTGGTTCATTTGTTTTAGTTTATTGTTAATCATACTTATTGAAAACGGTATTAAAACGTTGAGTTTAACAGTGAATTCAGATTTATTAGATGAGTCCATAAAGACATTAATAAGTGTTTATTGGTTTTAATAAATGTTTGATTGAGTAAAACAAGGTTTTTCCTGCGATCTTGCGACCTTAGAGGCTTGTGGTTGTTAGATTTAAGGGTGATGGTAGGTATTGTCAAACAAGCACGGTTTCCTGGAAGTTCCGATGAGAAAGGGTCATTTAAAAAAAGTTTCTGTTTTGCTAATGAAACTGTCTATTTGCATTGGCAGGAGCTCGCGCTACTTACCCCTAACAATGATAAGAATCAAAACCGAAATATAAGTCACAACAGAAGTAAAAATAGTAGTTAAAGTTATACGTTTTTATGCAAGATAACCTATCATTATAAAAAGGCATAATAATAATGCACCTAAGGTTATATAGAAAGTCTTGAAAAGCAATAAAGCGATTTAAAGCATTTATGTCCCTTGTTTCGATGTTCTTCTAATGCTTTCCTACATACAGTATTCTCAAACATAAAAGGGCCTTTTCCCCATTCAAAGGTCTGTTTTCTCTTTTTTGGCATTTATGATCTTTGAGTACCGAATTTGACCTCATCTGCATGGGCTATGAATTCAGGGGACAAGACGTACCTGCCCCTGGAAAGTTTAAACCATCCTTCCCGTTACAGCGTTTGTTCGCTTTTTGGAATAATAATGGAAAATCTTCCGGTTTCTCTTTCCTTGACCAATTCTTGTAGCTCTTGACGTGATAAGGACGGTGAGTCATTATTGTGGTCATGCCAGTGATTAGCAGGCAGTCCGGGGGTGCATTCTCTCATTGTCTGCGCGTCGACTGCGGTTCTGGGTCTACAAAGGAAACGAAAACAGCTCGCTTGCTCACTAAACACTCAACTACCAAACAGAGGTTACATCGCGAGGATATGGAGTCTAGGCAATGGCTTTTTCGTGTGTGCCAGCTCGTCATTTTTGTATCAGTTGCTACAATCGTCTATCCAGGTGAGCGTAAGAAAATCTGCTTTTTAATTCTAGTCCATTACAGGGAAGGAAACACAGGATCACAAACTTTTGCCTTGCATGAGGTGGTGACAAACCCATCGACACCAACCGAGGTAACATCTGGCAACTGTTTCATTTCTGAATCTAAGCCCTACTCCTATAACCATTTAGACTGAGCAAATCACACTAAATTAATTATGAACATCGAAACCCAATACTGTTAAGCGGAGTTATCTGTGTGACGCTCCTTCCCTTGTTCCCCGGATTCAAAGTATCAAATGCCTAGGTTTGCAGCCTTATCAATAGGCCATCGTGTTTGAACAAAACACGGACCACGCTTTGGCCACATCTGTCATTCAGACCCTGTCTGCTTCTATTTTCCCGGAACGTGAAGGGTATGCAGATGTAAACAGGATCAGCCCAACATTGAATTCACGCATTCAATTACGGCAATTAACATTATTAACAGCAACTTTAAACCCTAATGCACTTAACTTTTGTTCTTCGAATAAACATTATTTCTTTAAAGGTAAATGTTATTCCAATCAAGCTCTTCTTTTCTCTTTCAAGCTGTCAATTTTTTATTCGGGGCTAGGAAAAAATGGCGAAATTGAAGTACAGTAATCTCCCGCTTATCCGAACACCTCCGCCCAAATAGATTTGAAAACCGTGCGGATAAGCGGAAATACCGGATAAGCGGAAATACCGGATAAGCGGAAATACCGGGTAAGCGAGTGGGTTAAAAAGATACGGTTGAACAACAATAAAAGATCCTTTAAAAAAACATCTTAAAGGTTTGAACATAATTTGAGTAGAAAATGTCATTTTATTTCAATTTGTCTTTGTAAAAACTTCAATGCTTGATTGCTTTCGTGCACGTTCGCAATTTTGTGCAGCAAGCTCGCGAAGATGAAGCAGCGTTGCCGTATTCATCGAAGTTGCCCCCTCTTGATGACCTTTATTCCCCTTCGTACTCGACATGATCTTAATGATACTCAATGTATCATTTTTATGATAAAAATTCTTAGCAATGAATTGCGCATGCACATTCTCCAACGTTCGGATAAGCGCGATTCGGGTAAGTGGGAGTTTACTTATTTTTCGTATTGACTAACAAAAGTAACACATTTATAGTTTTGCCCGTAGAACACACGCCCCAAGCTTTAAATTTGATGAAAAGTTAATTTAAACCGAGGTGGATACCTGTAAAGGATGTTTTCTGTGACTTTACCTTCTTTGTTTTCTCTTTCTGAGCGGTAGCAGAGGGGGCGTGGCACTAGCAAATGGTACTCTTTTATGGTAGAAAGTTTGAGATCTAGTGGTGCAAAGTACACGAATAAAGCAACTGGGTTGTTGAATTCCTTTTCTCTCCTTGACCCCAACGGTGGTACAGTATGTAGAGAGACTAAAGCAAGCACAATTTGAAAATTGTTCAATCTGAGGTCCTTCCCTCTCTTTTTTAAAATGCTTTTCACAACATGGAATGGTAGATGGAGAGACAAAGAAGAACGCACCTTCACGTTGTCGGGTTTCTTAAATCAACTCTAATCTTCTTTCTTTAATATCTACTTACAATTTATATGTAATGTGACGCGCATGTGTGACATGTGACCAGAAAGTGGGCCTAATGCAACTTTTAAAATGCTCGGCCTCTGTTAAACGCAATTTTATTTGGGGGAGAGAAGACAAAGTACATTACCATTCGAATGGTATCAAGCCAGAGAAGCCATTTCTTCGAGTCCATTTCCAATAAACTGAATACAATGCTCTTACAAGTCTTGATTCCAAATAAGATTTAACATTGTTAAACTTATTCAGATAAGGTGTAAAATATCATATAGCAAACAGAAGGAGCTCCTAGGCCCATTGGCTCTTAGCCTTTTATTCATAGAAAGTGCTCTCTCTAAAGTTTCATGCTACTGTCAGCCAGAGCCGCCCCAAAAGTCACATGGCGAATTCTGCGCCAAAACGTTTCCATCGAGAACCTGATGGGAGCTTCAGTTCGTTGCCATTGTTTTATTCTGGGGAGATGGGGACGAGGTTAACAGCTATTGGCGTGTCAAATAAAAGCAACCGCGCCGAAAGGAGAAACAGGAGGCAATTCTCGAATTTTTGGTAGGCAGTTCTCCTACAAAATGTTCTTTGTCTCTTGATGATTTTAAACCAACTAATACAAACCGTTGACCGACAAAATTTTGTTCGAAAAAATTAGGTAATGATTCCTGTCATTAGAAGTTTGTATCCAAATTACAATTCTATTGAATTCCGAAGAGGCCTGAAAATTTAAAAGTTGCCCCAGTTGAAAGGCTGCTGTAACTAAAGACGCCATGTAGCCACTTTGGTGATCAAAATAAACACTTTTGGGTCAGTGACCGAATATTATTGGCCGCCATATTGACCCAGACGAAGCTGAAAATTAATCCATTGTGAAGGAGGGAGCCTTTTGCAAACGAGGCTGTTCCGAATACTTGATCCCTTCAAAAGGTACTTAAACCAATTGTTCATTAATGGTACTGTTTCTTTGTTGTCCACAATTTTCCATTATGAAATGCTCGAATTTGCAGATCAACTTGATGGCGTCGGCTACTGTTACAAGAAGTATGGCAAAAGAACAGGCAAATGCCGGAGAAAGGTGCGCGGGGATGGAAGAAAGCCCTTGGTTCTGACTTACTTGAAGTGCTGCGACGGAAAAGGTCTGGCATGGATGAACGGGGCGATCAAGAAATGCCACCGGTGCCCTATAAAAGGTTAGGTCTGCAAATAAATCTGGCCTTAGCCAACTGCATTTACTTTTTAACCAACATTTCAAATTCCTTCGATGCATGCTCTGTTTATCCACCGGTGTGTTATTTTGTCCTCCTGTAAAACCCCTTGCTATAGTTATTAGTTTGTTATTAGAAAGGCATATTAGTTTTAGATTGTCTGTGGATGCGTTACTCAAAGAATTGTTAACGCTGGCTTCTTCGCATACACATATTTTTATAAGAATACTTATTTTTTTGTCGAGCCTCATTATTCTTAAAAAAATCTTTGATTTTGAGCCAAAGATTATTCTTACCCACCAACACAAAGTGTAAATTCATCTTTAGATCAAAGAGAAATATCAAATAGTCTTTGATGTGTTGCTTCATCACAAATTAATCACAGAGCGATTAAGTTTCTTTGTTTATGTGAGTATATAGTGTATGCCAACGAGACAGTTGCTTTGCGAGTATTCTTGATCAAGGTTGAGCCTGGCATTTTTCTTGAAAAATTGTAGCAATTTGGACCCTCGGTATTCTTATAGACTTTATTCTCGTGAAAAGTGTGTATCCTTTATTCAATGTATCATGCAGCTTATGCACTTGTAAGTAAAGCGGAATGGTCTGTTAATTACTTCGTTCGCTTCGTGCATCGTTGTTTGAACGTACATTTACTGTTGATTTAACTACAACTCTGCAGTGGATGGGGGCTGGAGCGAATGGTCGAATTGGGGGAGATGCGCGGCATCATGCGCAATCGGGAGAAAGAAGCGATTAAGAGAATGCACCAACCCCGCTCCCAAGAATGGTGGTAGACCTTGTAGAGGGAGATCAAACGATATTGCCAGCTGTGACACTGGAATTCAATGTCCAAGTAAGTGCCCTCTTTTAAGTACTTTCTCAAAATGGACGATGTTTCATGCCAGTCATAACCACTTAGAATCCACTGAAAGCAAATCAAGCTTAGAGGCTTTGTGAATTTTGCAGTTGATGGTGGATGGTCGCAGTGGTCTGCTTGGGGCAGGTGTTCGGTCTCTTGTGACCACGGCAGAGCTGCTCGCAAGCGATCCTGTGACAACCCAGAGCCACGGCACGGGGGAAAAGTTTGTGCGGGAAGAAGCGAAGAAACCAAGGAATGCTTTAGTGGAGTCAGGTGTCCAGGTGTGTATGCATTTAATCAATTGGCAAGGTAGGCCCTCGGCGTCATAACAACCTTTCGCCGGCATATGAAACCTCCAGCAAAATGTCAGCGATTAATTTTCTTTTTCCAGTGCATGGGCAGTGGGGGTCTTGGGGTGAATGGTCGAGATGCACAAAGTCATGTGGAAGAGGCGGGAAAAAGCTCCGGAGCCGCAGCTGCGACTCCCCTTCCCCCAAGTTCGGGGGTAACCTCTGCCGGGGCGCATCCGAAACCGGCAAAGATTGTATGGAGAAGTTGCATTGTCCAAGTAAGTTGCGTTTGACACTCTTTGAAACGAAGCAAGGTAGAAAATAGTTTGAAGTCGGCTTACGAAAAAAGGAAGCAAGGAATACCGCGTTCAGAATAGTTTCGTTGTCCTTGCTTCAATCCTGGATAACCAGGTAAAGTCCTGGGTGTGGAGAGCATAGAAAGGTGATTCTCTAATATGTGGTACCGCTGCAGTTCGGTATTGAATGTATACCGTATTTACTCGAGTGAGCTCCGCGGCGCTCTTTTAACTTCTAACTTAAAGGGAATTGTGGCATATTTAAGTGGCTCCGAGCCAGCAAGCTCGAACTGTCAATCAAACATCAACCAATCACAGGTATCTATCTACCATTTCACGTGCTCACTTCCACTGTACGCGATTTGCCTTTGAATCTACTTCACGTGCACAGTTACAATGCGACTACACTGTGCAGGCTCTGTTCTGTCTATTTTTGGAAAATGCTTGATCTATGCTTCTATTCCCTTAAATAACTTTTAAACAATCTTTAAATAGTTAAAAATACATGTTTGAAAATATCGCAAAAGGTTCATAAAATGCCAACGTCACTAATTCTCAAGAGATAGTTGGATGAAAAAACCTTTAAAATATTCCCATTTGGAACTTAAGTGCGTTTTTAAACAAGAAAATGAATTTCCGGAGTTGAATTGAAATTGCTTCATCAATCCCGTTACACCATTTGCAGTTTTATCCTGTTTGATTCTAACGGTTTTTCGATTAAGCGCCGCATTTACAAAAAATAACCGCGGCGGAGGCGGAACTCACTCGAGTAAATACGGTACTTGATTTCGTTCTTATCGTGCAAAACAGCCCTCCTTCAAATAGTAATGAGCCTTTGTATGCCTGCTAGCCACCCTTTAGGCTCTCAGTGAAAGTATTCGAATCAATTAGAAGGGTTTATTTAGTTTTCTGACTAGCATGACCGCATCAGACTGGAGTGTCCGTTTCCCTCTGACGTCTTGTGTCTCAATGCAAGTGTCTCAATGCAAGTGTCTCAATGCAAGTGTCTCAATGCAAGTGTCTCAATGCAACGTTGCTACCAGTCGAATATTTTACAGTTGACGGCACTTGGAGCTCATGGAGCTCGTGGAGCCAATGCAGCACGACCTGCAACGAAGGGAGAATGACGAAAAAGCGCCAATGTGACAACCCGCAGCCCCAACACAATGGCAAGACGTGTCCTGGTGAAGCTGAGGTGGCGGATTTCTGTCAGCTGGCTGAATGTAAGCCGTTTGCCATGTAGCATTTTACTTTGCATTGCTGATCAACAAGGCTTGTTAAAAGTATATTAGTTGAAAATTGGAGTCTAAAGATAATGCTGCTTAAAAAACTTAATATTCTCAATAGGTATGGGAATTTTATCAAAAAATTCTACTGCTAAGTTATGCCCCATTTCACGTCTGGTCTGCAATTGTAATTGCTTAAAATTTCAAATATATAGTTTTGTGGGAATTAGATCTCTAACTTGTTCAAAAAGGATTCGGAGAAGCTAATCGGAGAAAACTTACAACCAGTACAAAACATGCAAAAAATGTTTTATCATAACTATTTCGTGCTTGCAGTACCAAGACTGTCAGAGAAGGTGAAACAAATTAGACCTACGAATCGTGAAAATCACTTATTTTCTTGGTGGAAAAACGTCAACTTCAACATATTCTACTTCACTTTGCTGAATTACTGTAACCCTTTAGTTGTTTGATTTGAGTGTTTGCCGTTTCAAATGCTTGGAAGTTTTTATGGTGACTGGTCTTATAGAGCTCTGAAAACGAACGATGTTAGTTGCATCTTTGATAGCTAAAGATCATTTGTCACATTCGATGACAGTTGAAGGGCGTGTCTGCGATACGTTTCCTGTATTGACACCCCCATCCCCTCGCCCGCCCATAGCCGATCTGATCCTCGCCAACAAGGAGCCTTTTGGTAAACATATCTAATGGTCAGAAAAGAAAAAGGGGTATTTTCTCAGAGCTAGCTAGCTATTCGACTATTGGTCCATCCTTTCAGTGAATGTTTAGCTTATGCCTATAGCTCATGGTACTGCATCCCCCATCTTAGGAAGTACTCCATGCAGAAATCGTGATTCAAGCAAAAATAAACTCAGGCCTGAAATATGCTAAAGAGTTGTTCAGGACGATTTTCTGAAAATGTCATGCAGAATTCAAGTACAGTTAGTTTTAAATGTAAAGATACAATCCACTTAAATTACTGTGGGTGAGTGGGAAAATGAGTGGTAGTTGCAAAGGTGAAAAAATGCGGTATTATGAAAACGGATTTAATTAAAAGCTTGTTTAAATAAAAAAACCAATTCAAAAATTCTTCAAAAAAGTGCTTTAATCTGTTAGAATTTCATATACCAAAGGTAACTTCAAGCTTACATATGTAGCACACTGATCTGTAGCTAGTGTCCAATGCATTGAAATCTTGAATGATCAAATTAAAGTGCAACCTTTTGAAATTAGCTACTGTAAATTGGTTTAATCAAAATTCTAGATTTTCCCTTAGGCTATTTCTTTAAAGGATGTAAAAATTTTCCTGTTTAATAATTTATTTCAATATATTCAAATTGTATTCTAAAAATGTTAATATATTGACAAATATGGTATTTTGTCAAAGATCCTTAAAACTAAACTTTTACTAGGGTTCTGCTTGCTTCACCTGCTAGCCTCACCCAAGAACAAGAATGCAAAACCTGAACCAGCTTTTCCAATAAAAGTGTTTGCTTTTCAGAAAAAGAGAATAATTAGTTTTGAAGATATGTCTAATTCTATGTTACATGCAGGCAAAGATACAAAAGACCCTTGTGGTGGTGGTTCTGGTGCATCTGGATCTGGTGAATCTGGATCTGGTGCATCTGGAGACTGCTTTAGACCAGACCGTGGCTCTGGTTCAGGCTCTGGTTCAGTCTCTGGTTCTGGTGGTGAGGGATCAGGGTCAAACAAAACAGACCCTGATATTGATACAGAAGGTGGTGAAACTGTTGAGCCAGTAAGACCTACAAAAAGCACAAAGGTCAAAACTGTGACACCAGGCACTGGGGAAGGTATGCCAATTAACTGATCTGTTTTCACCTTGTCTGTTGTATCTTGTTTTTCTACTTCTTATAAAGGAACCATTCAGTGATAATCTGAAGCATTGGCACATCTATGAAACAACTGGATACATAGCAAGTAACCTTCCTGGTTGAGACATCTACTGAGGAATAAGAATAAATTGTCTATCGGTAAAATGAGAGTGGGAAATATTCAAATATTGGAAAAGCTGAGAGATCAAGAACTATTTGCTTCAGGAACCTGGAGGGTACCAAAAACAAATAATGAATGGCAATATTTCAGTTAAAACATCATCCTCATAAGCATCTTTTCCATACCAGGGAGACCCAGGGAAACCAGGATTCATTAGGCTTCCTGGAGGTGTCCTGATTCACTTATCAAGACAAAAGGCAAACATGTGGTTTTAAATGATTTAATGATGAACATATTACTTTAAGGGGATAAAGATAAATCCAATGGTGGTGATGATGGCTCAGGGTCAGGAGATCAATTGGGTTCTGGTGGTTCTGGAAGGCCTGATGGTTCTGGAAGGCCTGATGGTTCTGGAAGGCCTGATGGATCAGGTTCTGGTTCTTCAGAGAGCAAACAAGACAATAGTGGCAGTGGGGAAAAAGAGAGGAAAATCAAAAAAAGATTAAAACGCTCAACATTAGTTGATGACGAAGAAGTGATGGTTGAGAGACCAGTTAATTCATTTTAGAAAGTGGTCTACCACAGAACCAAAGTAGAACAGCTTGTGTCTAGCAAACCTCTTCACTATTGTTAACATCAAGCAAGTGCTAAAATTAAATTAAACTTGTTATGAATAGAAACTTATAGCAAACTCTTGTAGCATATGGAATGACATTTTTGTATAACGATGCCAGTTACAGTCTTGAAATAATATATTTTTGCTATGGTAATCAAAATTTAAGAACTTGTATTACATTTTGCATCCTGTTCTCTTAAACATTACACAATATGTTTTAATTTACGCTACAGTACCAGATAAGTGGGAAAGGCAATTCAAGAGTGAAAAAAGTTTGAATAGGCGGTTCTTAAGATCTTTTGCCTTTCCAAATTTTTTTCTTAGCTGATGTCAAATTTCCAGCAGATCTTCGTAGCTTTTTCCTTTCCATTCTATGTGCTTGAACCTCCTCTTCATTCTTCTTTTCTTTTTCTGTCTTCTTTAGTTTAAAAACAACTTCCTTACAGCCTAAGCTTGACCCTTTCTCTTCAATTATCCCACCCTCATTTTGGTTATCAAGAATTTCTGAAAATGATTTTCCTGCATTTTTCGTCTTCATTGCTTCTCTTATTCTTGAAATGGAGCCAAAGGATTCACCATCTTTAAGTTCAAAAAGTTTTGGCTGGTTTTTCTCTTTTCTGGCTTGCTTTTCTTTTTCCTTCTGGTGTTTTAATTCTCTCCAGATCTCCCCACCATCATCATCTGAACTTTCATACTCACTTATGTTATCATTAGATCCTCCTTGATTGCTCACTTCTCTATTAGCTCTCTTCTGTCTTTCTTTGTCATGCTTGGATATGACTGGATGCAACAGTTTGTATTCTTCACTGCTTTCATTAATCTGGTAGTCTTGATTTTTAAACAAGGCTGAAAATCTTTCATCTTCCAACGCATTCAAATGAACCCCTTTCTTATTGGTTTTCTCTACATCCATTATTTTTTCCGCAAGGGTTCTGTTAACTTTTGGCAGCTTCTTAACAGCAAGTCTTTGTGACCTCTCATGGTCAATCTTGCTTTTAATCTTTTCCTTGCGATATCTGTCATAAGCAAATGGATCAACTATTGCTTTAACCTGATGATAAAGTCTCATATCCAAGAAGTAGCCATGCATATAGGCACGTACCATGTTTGTTCCAATGAGATTTGTCAGTCCAAAACTCTCGAGCTCTTGTTTTGTGACAAATTTATAGTCATCGTAAATGAGGACCTCATTGCTTTCCTCCAATTCCTCTGTAATGCTATCTAGGAAGGAACACCAAGGTGGTGCCTGGCCAAGCTCTGGGATGTAGTATATTCCCATTCTTTCAGCTTCTGCTGCAACAAATATCAATCCAGATCCAGGATACAAACATAAATCATTAATTGGTGCATCTGGCTCTATAGAAGTAAAATTTTTGCCAGTTTCCCGCTCCCAAATCTTTATAACTTTTGAGTCTGCAGACAATACATTATTAGTTTTTTCATGGAATATGACCTTCTTTATTGGAAGTCCATAGTAATGATCCTTACAGTGAAGTGGTTGTCTTGATCTTATGTCATACAGCAAAATTTGCCCAGAGCCTGTTCCAACAGCCAATTCTAAACCATTCCTGAAAGCAAGTGCAGTGATTGATGGGTTGGCAAAATTGAGGCCACTCTGTCCTATGTCCAACAAACCAACCCTTGACCTAGATCTTGGATCAAAGCATTCTAACCTGCCTTCAGCAGAGGCAGCAGCAATAAGCTGGTGAACTGGATTTATTTCGCAGGCATTTAGCTCTGTTGAATCGGTATTGAAAGGCTGCAAAAAGCGACCTTGCTCTAAATTCAATCGAAATATCTCTGGCCCCGAACCAACTATAAACAAGTCACAACTTGGATGGTGAAAGGCCAGGTCACGTCCAAATCTTGGAATACGCGTTCGATAATATCGTCCATACTGTGCATGAAATTCGACATAACGATCGCACTGCAACAGGACTAGTTTTGAATAGTCTTCGGAGAGGATCTCAAATTTCACAGCATCAGCATCAAAACATCGTTCGAATTTTAGCGATAACTGGCTTACATCAAAACATTTCATCCTCGGTTTGTAGACACCACTTGCAAGTATGTAGTTCTTATCTTTTGAAATCAAGATGTTTGAGGAAGCTGTAGGCATTGTAAAATCTTGAATGAGCTCGATCCGCCTACGGATATCGACATCTTGCTTTAAAAGCTGTCTTCTTTTCCGCTCTGAGAGCCATTCTGGCAAAGATTTCCCAGAGGAAAGATTGTACACTTTCACATCGTTTAGTTCTGATACTTGCATTGCAATAGCTTACTGTACTACTCGAACTTCGAATCGATGGTCAATCCACGTGCACCTCCATTCGTTATTTCAAGAAAGGCTGCTCTCTTTGCTCGGCCTCGTATTGAAAGTCCATTAACCGGTGTTGGCGGCAGTTTCAACCTCATATCGAGTGAGTCATTCACATGTGACGAGAAAAACATTGCAATGATCGAATAACTATTTATCCACCATTTGACAACCAAAGTTATATTGAACATCCCCGTCAAGGAATCTGCAAAGGAGATCCTGAAGTTAAGAAGAACAGACGGCTGGCATCACGTTTTTCGTAATTGGGTAGGACATCTCGATCACAGTGCAAGCAGCCGTACCTGTTTGCGTGGTGAAATGACGTTAAAGGGAAGATTTTTCCTGCTTATTTTCGAAACGTGTTTGTTATTGGAGACTAGAGGCTTACTATATCCACGGGAGTCAGAAAGCCGTGAAGTGAAAGATATCAGTGGCCTGTGGAATTTCAGAGCGGATAACTCCACGAACCGAAATCTTGGTTTCGAAAAGGAATGGTGGCAAAAGCCGCTTCGACAGGTACCAGAACCAGCTTAACAGGCATTTAATTTTCTGTAGCGGCTAATTATCTGTCCATGTTTCCTAATTATATAAACATGGCCTGTTTAAATACTTCTATTTTTGATAAGTTTTGTCTTACCTCCACAAACCTTTGAGTTATTTTCAAATACGTTGCTTAAAGCGATGGTACAAAGCTTTTTACCTCTAAGACAATGATAAAGTTTTCAGCTAAATTGTTTTCACGTGAAGGCACGAAGTCAACAAATTGTTTTATAATTTACTGTCTGACTCCCAGCAAATTCAAAACGTTAGCAGGTATAGCTAAAACTTGATGATAGGGGAACAGCTCTTATATTTTCATTAATCCACAGATCAAGTAATCTTCGTTGAGATAATTGGCTTTTTACTGGACCTAGGTTAATGAAAAGGAAGATTGATCATAAATCATTTAACTTAATCAATCAATAATCTTGATATAATTTGGCTAACCCAAATATTAAAAGTAAGAACTATGAAATGATGTAGTCTGCCTCACATTGAGAAAAATTATAAAAAGAGAATGCTTGAAATGTTAAGTTGATGTAAATGCTTCTACCGTCATAGCACTTTCAATTTTCTAATGACGACATGAGCTTTTTTCTCCTTCTGGTTAAGTTTTTTGACAACACAAACATGATATCTAGTAAATTTAAAATTCCTTCAAGATAGTTTTAAGTATGTATAATAAATATTTTGATGATATGTCCTATATTCGGAAGACTCCAATCCTGCTAAAGAAATCATTTTTCTCTGTGTTTTAGACTGGTGATGCAATATTGATGCCTGTTCCATCTAGTTACAATGACATTACTCAGGATCGGAAGCTTCGAGATTTTGTTGGTTGGGTTTGGTATGACAAGGAAGTATTCATTCCATCTTCATGGAAGGACCCTGAAAAAATCAGAGTTGTCCTAAGATTCGACAGTTGTCATTATAACTGTATTGTTGTAAGTTCTTGTTTCTATTTTATCATCCATTTAACAGAGACTGTTGGTTTATAAACAGGATCTGATTGTTACTGGGTATTATATTTCTCCTTTTAGATACCTCTAACATGAGTTTTTATCTACTTAATTTTTATCATTTAAAAAATATGTCATGTTTTAATCAAGATAAGAGGATTGCTTTCCATCTATTAGAATTAACTACCAAAAGTTAGCTATGAATTGTAGTGAGTTTTGTTTATTAACTGTGATTTTCTTTTAGTGGATGAATGGAGAGCAGATAATGAAGCATGAAGGAGGACATTTGCCATTTGAATCTGATGTTAGTGATGTCATTGATTTTGGTTCAAAAAACCGTATAACTGTTGCTGTCAACAATACCTTGTCACCAACCACACTACCTCCTGGAACCATCGAGTACATGAATGACACAAGAAAGTAATTGACATTTGTCCTCTAAGTATCTTACTAAATACTTACTTTTCCTCAGGATGTTGTAGACTGCAATTGCTTGAAATGTTTGATTAAGCAGTTAATGAATTGATAGGCAGCCAAACGAGCCTTATAAAATGTACTTGCAAACTGAAATTGCTTGAAGCGAATATTTTTCTCAGAAGATGTTGCCCAAAGCTTCATAAAGATGTTTAATATCCTTTCAGAGGCTCTTCTGTGTTGGTTTTTCCACCAGGGCCTTTCTGAAGGCATACTCCTCTTGTATTTAGACTTTAGTTTTGGCTATTAGAATAATGGCCTGCCTTTTTGTTGTAAGTAAAGAACTACTATCTGTCATAGTTACTGAAATATTGTTTACCTTTTTGCTTTTAAGATATCCGCCTGGCTACTTTGTCCAGGAACTCCAAATGGACTTTTTCAATTATGCTGGTATTCATAGACCTGTGAAGTTTTACACCACACCAACTGCCTACCTTTCATCACTCACTATTGATACTGACTTTGAAGACAAATTGGGTTTGGTGAAAATAGAAACCACTGTTGCTGCAATGGAGGATGTTGAAGAGGATGACCTTTTTGTGCAGTACACTTTGTACAGTGCAGAAGACCAGAAAGTTGCCTCAGCAGAAGGGACAGCACTGTTCAAGACGATGCTAAATGTGTCTGATGTTTCTCTATGGTGGCCAATCGGACTAAATCCAAAACCAGGCTATCTCTACACCCTCAAGGTGTGTTTGTTTTTTGTGATTCCTGTGTATTGATAGTGTTGTGAAGGCTGCAGTTCATCTTTTCTACTAATGTTAGCATGGAAGAATTAGGCGCCTAAATTTCTGCATTTGTCTTGGTATGAAGTTTCAGTTATCTATTTTTTCTTTCTTATCAGCAGAATGACTTTCTTTAGATAGAGCTTTGAATTGCTATCAATGTTTCCTTTGGCTTTAGGTGACTACGCTGTGTAAAACTGGCACATCTGATGTGTACCGTCTTCCTATTGGCATTCGCACGGTGGATATAAAAGACAATAAATTCCTCATAAACGATCAGCAGTTTTATTTTCGAGGGTTTGGCAGGCATGAGGATGCAAACGTATGCTGTTAACCAATTTATGTTGATGGTCAATCTTTTTACTATCTTTTTACTCATCTTGAATTTAAAAGCACATTCATTTCTTTGGTGCATTGCTTTTGATGGCTGTGCAATTACATGTCCTTGAAAGGCTCATTTTTTACCTTGAATAGGTAAGATTTTTTAAGCAGCTGATGGTTGTAGATTAGAATAGTTTTTATTTGCTTTGGGCGTGTCAGCCTAAGCTTGCAAATTCTTGCTAGTGTGCATATTCTTAATTGCCAGGAAACAGGCAAGTAATGAACTGATAATGCATCCTTTTTTGCTGCAACATCTTCTCTAACTTCTCAGAAATGCGCATTCTAGCTTAAAATTAGTCTTTTGAAATCCTAGCACTTCTTTAAAACTCTTTGAATAGCATATTCCGTTTTTGCTGCAAGTTCCCTTCCTATTTGCATGCAAGTTGGCTTGTTTTCGTAAATTGCGCCAAAGGTTTTCTGACCACATTGCTTGAACCACTCCACGCTTGTGCTATCCTGCTTTTGCGTAATCCCACAGATCCGAGGAAAGGGACTGGATCTACCCATTCTGGTGAAAGATTACAATCTATTGAAGTGGATTGGAGCGAACTCGTTTCGCACGTCTCACTACCCGTATGCGGAGGAGGACCTCTTCTTGGCCGATCGCGAGGGGTTTGTTGTCATTGACGAGAGCCCTGGTGTTGGTATAGAAGAGTGAGTTTGCCCACTGTTTTTTTGTAATTCTTATTGTGATATTTTATGGCTCTTTTTGCAATCTTTTGTAATCCTTTTTTTAATCTTTTGTGATCCTTTTCATTATCATTTGATTTCATTACCTTGTCCTTACCTTTCCTTACGATCTCCTTTTCATTGCATTCTGGCGAAAGTAGAATCTGTGTACCGTTGCGTCTATGAGAGACAAACAATTTTCCATTTTGTGAAGACGTATTTTGTTTATAGTTCTTACAATGTCAAAGGTTTTATTGTGACGCCTTTGTTTTAATGTTAATAGGAGCAACATGGGTGCCGCGAATCTAAAGCACCACTTGAAGGTAATGGAAGAGCTGGTTCACCGGGACAAAAACCACCCGTCGGTTGTCATGTGGTCCGTAGCCAATGAACCTAAGTCACAGTACCAGGCTGCAGAATCTTACTTCAGGTTAGGCCCATTTTGTGACACGCTTCATTCTCGGCAAACTCAATATTTTAGATCCACAATGTTTTCTGTTTAAATACACATTCTTATTTATAGATATGTTTAATATTTTAGTGAGATACTCTTTTTGATGTGAGATGATTTTGTAGCTTGTATAGGTTATTAGCAATGAGTAGATAAGCCAGAAGTAACATTTCTTGCTCTTTGTAATGTGCCAATTGACAATCTTGGGTGAAATGAACATCATGGGCCGAAGTGGAAGATACAAGTGAACTTATTAATAAAAGGACTTTTCCGGTTAACTTTAACGAGTTTGGAAGAGTATCCAAATGCATCATTAGACTGTGAAGGAGCCGTTTATGATTTCATCAGTAGTTGTTCAGAAGAAAATTTCTAGAAGAAAAATAGCTAACAACCAAATTTCCATGTGTTGGGTTTGGGTAACATGAAGACAGTGTTGCATTGGTTGGTCGTAAATCAAGACAGAAGGCAGCAAGCTATGGAATGGTAGCTATACGTCGTTAAAAGTTATGTTGACACGTTTTGCATATTAATCTGAGTTGTTGTTTTGCAGGAGTGTCATCGACTATACTCGTAAGCTTGACCCAAACAGGCCGGTCACATTTGTCACTAACCAACGGGCGGACAATGACAAAGTTGTATGTACCTTTGCTAATGCGCCGATTCATACCGCCAATTTATCACGTATTTAAAATACATAATCGCATGCTGCCTACCCATTGTTTTATTCGGTGATCCTTTCGGGAAAACGGATTCATTTTTTCTAAATTCTTCTTTTGAAATCTTATGGATTTGTTGCGCATAGCTTTGTAATGTGTCGATTGGGTTTCATCTGTCTGTTTATTATCGTTTGAAAACTGGATTCAATTTGTTACTAAAAGTAGAAGCCCCAATTTTAGGCAAAACAGGTTTCTGCTAGTACCCTAGTGGTTTCCCCTCCTCTTCATTGTCCAAGCAGATGTTTAGCATGACAAATGGATTAAGCTAAAGAGTTGTAATTGGCGCTGTGTTCCAGAATGCCTCATTAATGTTACAAGTTATAGATTGTTCATTGATATCAACAATACTAGATGCAGTCTTATGCTGGTCCGGGTTTTGGTTGCACTCCTTTCAACTATCAACATGTGGCATTTTAAGAACATCGCAAGCTCAGACTTGACCCACACTCGTTTTCAGGTGAAGTACACTGACGTCATATGCGTGAACAGGTACTACGCATGGTACCATGACTACGGCCACACCGAAATTATCCAGAGGCAATTCGAGTCCGCACTGACTGAATGGTTTGAAGCTTTCAAAAAGCCGGTGCTCCAAGCCGAGTATGGAGCGGACACCATTCCAGGTTTGCACCGGGTAAGTTGGCGCACACTTGTGATCAAGGCGTGATTAAAATGGCACGAAAATCGCATGGCTGTGTTTGCATAAAAAGCATGTTTTCAACCAGAATAAAAGCCAGGCTTAATGGAACTTTTAACACATATCCAATTTTGTGTTCTTGTTACAGAATTTTTTAAACATCTCTGAAGGTATCCTAGAGATCTTGATAGAATGTGCAGATGCAAATAAAAATTAGGCCGATTGACTGAAAACGTTGCAAGCTGCTTGGCATATACTAACTGTTCACCCATTTATTTAGGCATGAAGTACTTGGGCCTAAGTTCGTTCGTTCGTTGTCATATAATCTTGATAGCTGGATTTCAGCATTATGAAAACTCTAGGATCCAAAAAGTGATCCAGCAGATCAAAAATTGACTGAAGCTTTAACGTGCATGCAAACAACTTTACTTCCAAGAGCCACAAACAACCATCATTATCGATTGACCATTTTCCAGGAGCCATCTGTCATGTTCAGTGAGGAGTACCAAGTCGATACAATCAAGCAATATTTTCCAATCTTTGACAAGTATAAGAAATCATTCCTCGTGGGTGAAATGCTGTGGAACTTTGCAGACTTCGCCACCAAGCAAGGTATGTTCAACAAAGGGTTTTTTCTATTTCGAACACTGCTAGTCCATTTCGTCACACTTCTTGATCCTCAAAAACACCACCATTATCACTGCTCACGTGTAAATCAAAATACCAGCGTTGGTGAGAAATAATTTTACTTCTTTGCTCTTGCTTACAGACAAATGGATCTTTCATGTTAATATGAATATGAGAAGTTGGGGAAGTTCCTCGTTGATTGGCTCCATTTGTCCATCATTAACTAAATCTTCAAAATCATGGTTCGATTAATGACGACTCTACCCCTATTGAGCATTTTGGTACTACTTTAAAAAACGCCTACGAGGCTTGTTCTTAGTTATTCCTCAATTAATTGCAACATTGAAAGTAATGGCACTAAAGTTATTTAACTTATCAAAAATGCTTTTTTATAAGAGTTGGGTCGTGTTGGTGGAAATAAGAAGGGCATATTGACGCGCGAGAGGCAACCCAAAATGGCCGCCCACGTTCTTCGCGAAAGGTACCTCGCGCTGGCTAAGGCCGAGGCGGAAGGCTGGGACACTGACATCATCAGAAATCTCATCCAGGACTGAAGCAACTAGCAGGCACGGCTGAACAGAGACAACAGACTTAGGCCCGTTTCTGTTCCCATCAAGTGTCAACATGGGCATTGGCATAATATTTTTTAATTTCGTTTTATTAGGTTGAATTGCAAAACTATTTATTCAATTAGATTGATATTTTCAAATTAAGCTTTTAACTTATTTTATAACCATTTGGAATTTCCAAAATTTTATGATGTCTATGCGAGATTCATGTAATATATGAAAACAAAGTACGTGTAGTTTTATGGATATACCTAAATATGATATTTAAGTTTATTGAACATTGTGCTTGTTATTTGTGCTCAGCCAAAAGAGACTTCTGGATATCTGTTGACAATAAATGTCACTCAACTGTGTGACAGTGTTTACATTCTTTGTCCAACTATGTTTGTCTTTAAACATGATGACTTAACCTGCCTTACAAGATTAAATTTGACAACAAGACAAAGAAAGAAATGTTGGCGGACTGCAGATCAGTTTTGTTATTAAGTTAGGGAATTTTGCAACCACGAATGATCCTTGAAGATGTAAATGATGAGCTTAGGTCTAGAAACACTTTAATCGTCAATGATGATAGAAACACTTTAATCGTCCAAACGCGACTGCTTTTGGGAGTTGAATCGATTTCAACTTTTCTGCGACTTAATTCTTCACCAACAATTCAGTTGCCATTTTCTTGCCTGGTTGGCGTAAAATACCCAATCACCCTGTATTTTTTCTTTGGCTCTTATCCAAATAATCAAATCGGCGCTTTTCTACGTTGAAAAATACATCTTGTTTAATCGGTGGAAAAAGCTACAGTACCGTCAAATCATCTTGTAATTGAACATTAAACCACGGGTTATACAATTGTCATAGAGGAGACGAAAATGTGAATTTTGTTAAGAATTATTTATCCAGCAACTTTACTATGGGATACGCCATGTCAAACAAAGATGGCCCTAAAAGGGAGAAATCTTGGAGGGAACTGAGTTAGAAATTTGGAACTTTGGTTGTCTTGCAGTTGCCATATTATTTACGCACCAACATCTGTTAGGGCACTGACAGCGATTGCGCAATCAAACCTCATCAATCTTGCGATCGCAATGGAGTGATGTCAGGTGATGGCTTCTCATTCTAAAGACGAGGGGTTATGTAATAGAACACAGAAGTTCGTGAGATGGAAAACCGCAAACATTTTCTTTTCTGGAACTAGTGAACCTCTCATTAATAACATCGATATCATTTTACTACTTGCGGGCTCATCGCTTAATCTTTTATATTGCTAGTACTTTTTAATTTTCTCAATTCAAAATGTCTCATTAAATTTTTGATGGTTGGTTGCCAATATAATATTTCCCAGTTAATGTTTTTAAAAAAGTATCTGGCAACACCCACGTTTTTAAATATACAACACAAAAAGCAGGGCTCTTTGAGAATAATCAAATCGGGATATCAAAGTTTGGTGTCGGTCTTCTCCTGATTACATTCAGTAGCCAACTCCTGGTCCCATGCCAGCCTCCTTTTGAATGAGAGGTACGTCAACACACAGCATATCGTTATCAACCCATTGGCGGACACAAAAAGACTGCCAATCCAAGTCGCAAGTTCTTTGTTTTTGTATATTCGACAACTCCCCTTTGAATTCCTGCATCTAGAAAGGAAATCAGACATCAGTGAGAATCAATCTAGGCATCGAAAAGTTGTTACTCCAACAAAATTATGCACGATGATTGTCAAGCACTAAAAATTAAAGGTACTAAAAACTGCTTGTGAAATGGGAAGGCGATTGACCCTTAGTAAATTTTTTACACGTCTTCTGAAAGCGATTGAAATCTTCCTTTCAAATATACACTTTTTTACAAGAATACCTGACTTTTTGATGAGCCTCAATATTCCTAAAAAATTTTGGATTTTGAGCCTAAGGTGTTGTCTTACCCAACATAAGGTGGAAATTCGCCTTAAGATCAAAGAAAGATATTGAACCTTTTTGTGTTGTTTCATTATAAATTTTAACAAGAACAAACAGAACCACTTATACAGAATTCTTAAATCTTAGCAACTTTTAGCCTCAATTCTTTTGCAGACTTGATTCTTATAAAAAATTGTGTACACAAACTGGAGTGCTTTTATAATTCTTTATCAGACCTCACCTTTGCTGTTCTAAGTACCGGAAAGCGAATCCACACTTACGATTTCACCCAAAGCACACAAGCTTTGTCGATGATGTACCCAAACAAGATAGGTCCAGGTATAGAGCCAAGTACTCGTACGAGCATCCACTGCAGGCCCATGGCAAAACTCCGAAGGCCAAATGGCACACACCTGCAAAGTGATCTTAAGCCATATAAAAGGTGCGTAAGAATTGTACCTTTGTCCAAAAACCTTCCTCGGGGTATGGAGAAGCACAGGGTAAAATTTATAAAAAGGTGCCACAAACATACATCAAATAGCAAGGACCACGCCCGCCTGCTGTCATCCTCTCTATCTCAATTACCATTTTCAAGCCCTTGCAAACATCACGACCATTTACACACATTGCCCCAGTTGAATAGTACTTAATAAGGAATACTCAAAGCAAAGCGATGAAGATTAATTGGTTGCCAAGCCGGATAAAGGGAAGAAACCAAGACTATTTCAAGGACAGACAGCTTAAGAACGAAATGTCGTTGCATTGCTGTTCAGTGATGTGCCTGTTTTGACGAATGCCAATTTGGCTGCTTTGATCGACACATAAAATGGCCCAAATGATGGCGGCCTAAATTGTACTAAACATCGGTAAGATTCAAAGTTGGTACCTCAGTGTCACGACCATAGCAGGAGCCGCCATAAACATGATTGAAAACCCATAAACCCAAAGAACGATAAAAAATACTGTCTTCTGAGTGCCGCATGGCGCTTTGCACTGTCCAATGGTAGCAGTCTTATTCCTGTTTCTAACACTCGCAGTACACAAACAGTTGGTAAAACTCTGCAAAAAATCGGAAAAGTACCAACGTAACTTCCACACTAGTTATTGCATAAGCCAAAGTTCTTGTCAGCTACAAATGTCTACCGTACAGAGATGATAAATGCACAAATATGAATACGCCAGCAAGAGGCAATAATGAGACAATTGCAGACCCTTGATCGAGAAGACCAATGAGGCACTTGATCAAGCAGGTCTTGGGACAAGCAGTACATACGCATAACTACTTACAATCGGGCCTTTTTGGCGTGTACAGCCAGCGAAGCACGGGTTGACATAGGTGAGACCATCAATACACGTTGGTGCAAACAAATTCTTGCTGCAGCTACAGTTTTTGTTGCATTGATTGTAAATCGACATGTCCGCAGACCTAAAAAAGAGCCAACGTTCTGTCTCACCAAGTGCACCTAGTGAACCTAGTAGACCTAATGAACTTGTCAAGTAATCATTTTAATCGGAGGGACTCAAAACTCTTGTCAGGTGAGGCACCATTTGTTTTAAAGAGATCTGAGTGCCTCTGCGATTGTCTTTCTTCATATGACAGAGTGTCAATCATGCTGACAAAGAGGACCTAAAAGGAAGAGGGTTTCGTTTTGAGCACAAACTAAGTACGCGCTTATGACCAAAGCAGGCAAATATCATGATCCGGTTAAAATAGGCCTGACAGGACGACCAGTGGTGAGATTGAGTTCGTGTGACTTACGTCGAATGCCCATTGAAGCGGAGTTACAACGAAAGCGTTTTTGACATAGTAGCATAAAGACAAGCGTCATTATAATTTCCTGCCAGTTTGTTAGAAAGCAGCGAGACTTTTCAATGCTTAGATTGAGAAATCTATTTGAAATTCATAAGGAGCACATTTTCAAATGTTGACTTCCAAATACAAAATGTGAAAGAAAAAAGTTCAATCTTACTGTAAAATAGATGTTATCAGCCACAATTTATTCCGGGTAATAGGCAACAGGATTTATTACGACGATTCATAGAGAGTGCGAAAAAATAACCAACCTGAGCGAGACTCGAACCCTTGACCGACAACGTATTCACTTAAATTAATTTCTACGTTCATATAAAGGTAGGATAAATGCCTGTGTCTTCCCCTATCTTCATGGTTGCTTAAAAGACTCTAATTTCCAAACTGCCGTTTTTGTTGGTCGATACATTTCATCATTTAACATTTATCTCATGAAAATCTACCATCCAGTTTCCTCTATCAAAGTTGAATGCATGTATGGATTTCAGTCTGCAAATAGATTTCTGGATAACAATTTATTTAGCATTTCATTGCACAATTTAGCCGTCTTTATACTCTGTAACTGCCTCGAAACAGCAAAGCCGTTTTTTTCTGCAGGAAAACTATTCACTTCCAATCTCACTGCAAACTATTTGCCAAGTTCACTTCATCCTTAAGCAATAGAGACACCAATTCTATATCCCCCCTCCTTGTAAATTTCAAGATTAAAGCAATCTATGAAGGAAAAGTTCTCACAATTAACATTTGGTTTAAAATGATAAATACCTTGGACTGTCGAGCAATTTGGTGTTTATTCCAACAGTTGGGGATGTGTCACAGTAGACAAAATTAATTGCTGATGTAAGCATGGTAATGATGGACACGGCTACTATCATCCTGAGGGCGCCCAGGACGCTAAGCTTGAATTTCTTCAAGACGAATGAGCCTGAAAATGCAACAATAATTTCAGTAAAATGCTGCCATCTCTCTCAAGTCTTTCTCTTCTTTAATACCTACAAAGGAATTCATCGCCAGCTATAACTAGATGTAGCAATAGAGAAGGTATGCAGAAATGTGTTTACTAAGAGTCTTCCTTCTCCTAGTACTTCGCGTATCCCTTAGCTTTCTAGATCGCAAATTTGTTGAAATGGCTAAACCATAAATATCGACCCTGCAGCAAACACGTGGCATACATTCTCAATGAAAGAAAATGAAAATTTGGCAAAAACTGTCCTTTTACCAATGCTCCAACATTCAACAAAGTGTGCGCGAATCTATAATCACTTTCTTGCAAAAGGAAATCCAGTTATTCCTGGACGGTAATGTCGCTACTTTTAAGATACGTTCATCGCAAATTTTCATATTCTTCTGTGCAACATGTTTGAAGATCTTTTTCGACACAATATGGTTTATGGAGCTCTTGGATAAGTTTTGGCACAAAAGCCGTGATACCTTTCGAAAGGCGCCTTCGCAACAAAGAGTGCTCTTACGCATCACAGCATCCCTGCAAATTGACGAACCAGGCTAGACTATGATCATGGCTAGGTTCAGTATAACCCGAAGCCCCAATTTAGGCCCATTCCGGTGTTACAAGTGAAAGAATAGAAAACACCATACCTGCCAAATTCCCGCAGATTGCGCCAGTGCCGGCGGCCAAACCGTACAAGCTACTCGTTTCGGCGGCCGTGAGTCGGAACTGGAAAAGGCTTATTTTAGCCTGGAACGCCGTGCCTCCGCTAATAATCAGCGATTGGAGAGCCACCGTAATTGACGTCAGCACGAACGTGGGGTTGTCAAGGGTCAGCTGCTTCAAAGCGCTGGGCAGGCCTCTCAACGTTGGCTTGAAAACCTCGTCTCTTTCTTCTTCGAATTCCTGTAAGAGAATTTAGGGACTCGAATCTTAGCTTGAACAACCTTCAAGTTGCTGGCTCAATCATTATTGTATGGTGGATAGCAATAACTTTCTCGAACTCAAAAGTCATGCAATGAAGTATTAAATGGAAGTGCCAAGAAGATTTCATGAGGCCACTTCTTAAAACTGTTGAAAAATCAAAACTGAATCTGCATTTACACCTCTGTAGAAGCTATTCAACAAACCTTGCAATTCGAGTTTTCATTTGTTGGATCTTTTTGTGTCTTGCTTCGAAGGGCTTTTGGCAGAGCACTCAAACTGATCCCAACAATAAACGCAAAAACTGAAAATATTGCGAAACCGAGCCACCAAGCTCCGATCCAACTTGGGCTTTCTGGTGTAATGCTCACAGAAGCACTGGGGTGAACAAATATCTTTAGAAAGGCCGAGGCGAGCAAGAACCCGACAACAGCAGCTAGGAAGGAAAGGAATGCTGAGTACAGTCGCATTTGAAAAGGAGGCACTTCACATTAGCCCAAATGCCACACGAACAGTTCGAGTTCAAACGTGTGTTTCTGCTCAGATTCCTGTGAGGGGCAAAATACTGCTTATAAAGGAAGATCATGACGTGTACGCAATAGGCCTCGCATATAACGACGTTTCAATGCCTACCTACCCAGAACCCCCGATGTTTGGAAGATGCCAATGAAGATTGGTGAATTCTCCCGGGAGACATTCTCGTCCATGTATGGAACGCCAAGACTAATCATGGGGGCACACCCGGCCCCAGCCAGGAACATCCCTGCCAAGAAGAATTGATACGGCATCGAAGTCTCCCCCGAGGCATCGCACGGTGCAGCAGGAGCTCGGCTTGAAGACGATGCACATGCCAGTGGGCTCGTAAAGTTTGATAAGCCTAATCTGGAAGCTACAACAGATGAAGCATAGCGTATTTCAAACGAGGGGAAGAGTCTTTAAGTCGCAAGAATACTTAGTGTTCTAACCAAACCCACGCAGTTCAACTACAGCACAACACATTTTTTAATTCATACTGATAGGGTGGTTCCCCCAACGAAACTCTGAAGTCGCTTGTAATTTGGTTCCTTCTCCTCTCCCATTCAAAAACATCGAATTTAGATATCAAGCTTGAGTTCACCCCCATCTATTGCCCGGAGAGGGTGAGCTAGGGTAATGGCTTATTTGCAACCAACTGCAGGTGAAATGTGGCAGTCTTATCGGGGGCAGATGAAACTTGTCCGCTAGCATTCTCAGACCACGTTTACATAGTAGCGGATCAAACTGTACCGAAGCACCCTCCCGTCTACATGAAAGCGGATCGAACTGGACATGTCTATTGCGCCTGCGCACCAAAAGCCGCCAAATCTCTGTTACGTCAAATTCATTTGCAGCACTTCCAACTTCCTTCTCCGTTCGTGACAGCTTTGTAGACTTTGGCTCAAGATAGACTGTTATTGCACGGCAAACCCTTCTAACAATAACTGATACCTTGAAACCCCAAATGCGTCTGCAACCTTACGATAGCGTCCCTCGTCAGCCAGATAATACAGGGTGATTGCGACCTGTTTTTCAACCGAAGTTTGCAGTCTCGTGTTAGCAAAATTATCTCACTATTCATCAACAAAAACCAAGTCCCTGGTAAAGCTATTCTACCAGGCATTAGTTCTACCTGATCTTGTCCGATATCGTTTTGGAAAGGATTTTCTGGAGCGACTCTTCAGGATACATTGTAGTCGTTAAATTTTGGCGGAGATTTTCAACAATTGATATCAGTCTCCTTCCCTTGAATACAGACTCGTGCCAGTAGAGCTAGAACTGTATTCAAACTAGCAGCAGTAGCATTAGCTAAGCAATGACAGATTGAACGGACAATATCACTTCTATGCATCTTTCTTTATTTTATTGGTCTTCACTTTCCGATTGTGACTCAGAAGAACACTATGAGCCGACACGGTGCAGACGTGATCCGACACAAAACCAGTTCGCTTTCGTAGCAGGATCAAAACTGATGCGGATAGCGGAGCAAAAGTGTATCGGATCACTTGGAGCTCGTGTAGACGGGAGGCCGGTCCACAACAGATTTTGTACCGGACTGAAAGTGATCCGCTACCGTGTAAACGGGGCCTTAGGTGTGCTTACATCTTTAGAGAGCTGACGACCTTTGCCAGCAACAGACATCATGCGGTAAATACCTGGCATGTATTCCTTGGTAATAAAATGCGGCATCAGGAAGAAGACATAGCCAATGCCCATAGTTATCATTCCAGCAGCGAGCATAACAGGCTTGTTCCTGGCACCGAAGTAACTCACAGGTCCAATGAATATCAACGCCGCAATGTCGAAAATGCTCGTAACCATGCCCATTTGACTGCTATAATGGAAAGTAAAATATGTTTGGAGCACTGTATCTACCCCTAAATCTACATCTGTTAGGAAGTAAAATAGAACTCGCATCAAATGCAGGCATTTATCTGCAATGAACCAAATGCTAGTTGTTATCAGAGATCTAACTGAGGGAATTTCCAAAAAGGGGGATCACCCATCAATGCCCTTTGCGACCTGTTCACTCTCCATGTTTACAAATTACAGATTCAACCAAGTATGGGATTCCATCTCAAGCGACATTTGAGACTTCTGAGCAAGCTTTTAATTATTTAAATTCTTGGACAAGAGCCTCGTTGTTTTCATTCTTTTAATGAACCTTCAATCTTGGAAAATGACAAAGAATTAATACAAAATTTTCGTTAGCCCCAGTATAGCTATTAACTTAGCAAACATCATATCCGAGGAACTATATCAATGCTACAATTGCCACATGCCAGTGAGAAATGATTTTTGTGGAAAAGGAAAAGGGAGACAATCCAGAATAGATAATTGACAGACGTGTTCCCACGACTCACTTTAGAAGCCACGCTCATTTTATGAAAAAAATCGATTAAAGCAAGTGCCCGAGAAAAAAATAAATGCGAAGGCTACGCACACTTCAAACACGCCACTTGAAACAACAAACTGAAATACGACGCTCGCCGTTTGACGAACAATAATATTTTCAAAGACGATGCAGCATGATTCAACTGGTGGGGGTTTGATGGAATTGGACCTGCCAAGGCGAGAAATGGGATCGCAAACATCCAGTTCCAGTTGTGAAGCAATCGTAAACTCCCTACTTTCATCAAGTCTCGTTCTTTAAAGAAGGACGAAGACCCTGGAAAGAAGCCATTTCTTTGGGCCACTGCAAGCTGCAATTGTCTATAGGCTTTCTTCTCGCTTCCGTTTTTTGGGTTTCCTGAGGTTCCGCTACAATCATATTCGATAAGCCTCGAGCATACAAGTTTTGAAATTTGTAACTTATAATTGTGCTTCGATTAAAAATGTAAATTACAGAGTCGGTTTTGTTGCTATTGAGATAATACAAAAGACTAGCAAGTTTTGACTTGGATCCTAGCAAGTTTAGGAGGGCTGGGTTGTTCATAAAATTAACGGCTTGAGATATTTGGCAAAGCCAAGACAATTCCACACATTGGGTTGCGGTTGCTTATGTGGATTCACACCACATAAAAACACGGTTAGGCTTATTGCTCCTATTCCCTTGCCAAAGGCCAAATCGCCCCATTAATCGACCTATGCAAGTTTTGTCGGAGAGTGAATGTTGCAAATTATCTAATGGGGTGACTAACATTGTGCGAATCTTCTTTAGCGCCTGGGTTGTGTTTATAAATCATATTCAGAAATGAAAAACAAAAGTTGGATGCAGATGCGATTTGTAGTCGCCAAACGTACCTGGTCAACGAAAACCTGCTCTCTATGGTTGAAATAGAAGAGGAGTAGATGCCATTGATGACGACGCTGTTGACGATGAAGTATCCACTGACGAGAAGAAGCAAGACAAACGGCGAGGCCAGCGGACGCAGAAACTTAGGCCGACATCCAAGCCATCCGCAGCCCTGACTTTCGCCATGCTCGACATTCTCGTTCGATTCATCCTTCTTGTCAGCCATGTTTGCGATTGGTTTCCAGTTGTCCCCTTACTTCCTGCCCGGTGCAAGCATAGTGGTGTAAGCATATAGAACCATCTCGTGAGTCTCACGGGATTCGGTATGCAGACGAGTGTTGTTGTTGCCCGGCCAAAACAAAAGCCGAGACCAAAGTCAGGCTTACCATGGCTAAGCCATAGAAATAGAGGGCTGATTTATATTTATGGCTAACTCTCCTATAGCTATGGGATATACCCACGTCTGATTCGTTCTTTCAAGATATCATATTCTTGCTTTTAGGGAATTATGTTCTTTTACGTTTCAAATAGCCAGCATTTCAAATACTATGTGACATACACGCTCACAAGATTCATATTAAAATCATAAGACGAAAATTCATAACCATACTCACATATAATTGATATTTCCAAATTTAATTCCTGCTCGGAAGTTGGCAGTTTGAGTTTTACCCTGGGTACGGTCTGGTGGGTCTGGTAGATGAGTTTGGAACACAGCCAACACCGTTGAATGCGGTACATACCCCCGGGGTAAACGGCCCTTCGCGCTCTGAACTATTCCTGAATGCTCAATCGGGCAAATAATCAGTGTTTGAGAGCCCCAAGCCCATGAAACGATACAGAGGGGGCATAGCAACCCCCAAACGATATGATTTCATACCGAAAAATTTTTAATTGAAGATACAACCAATGCATAAGTTGAAGATTTAAATGATTTTGTATAACAAGAAACTAGTTGTATATCAAACTAACAAAGAAACTTTTCACTCACATCATATTTCATGTTTTGTAACACTATAAACACCTGAGAGCTTTACTGAGTAATTTTGCAGAAATCGGAGACCTAACCAAATATATCATCAATCAAAATAAACATTTGAAAGAGAAGCTAACCAAATCAAAACGTCTAGCGATATCTAGCCTGAAAAACATATATTTCCCCAGACAATCAGAATGACTCGATTTTGCCTAGGGAATTTACCTTCAAACGTTATCTAGAGCTTTGTTGGAGATGTTTCCCCCGAAACGGAATTGAAAGTAATAAATGGCAACCGGGTCAGTGTAGAGCTGGAGAAAGTCAGTAGTATACGAAACAAGATTCGTGCTCTTGAAGTTTTCAAAAGTTTGAATAGCGTATCGCCACACGCCTTTCGAGACTACATAACTAGAGTAAAACACAGACAGTGCCAGTGCAAAAAATATTAATTTGCCCAAAGTACAATCAGAAGCAGGCAAGAAGGCCTTTTACTTTCAAGGAGCAAAGATTTTTAATAAACTAACAGATGAAATGAAGAGTGAAACTTCAATTCCAAGATTTAAGACTTTTCGTGAAAATTTTAACTTCGACTTGCCTCATCTTTCATCATTCTTTAACGAATGTTACTATCATTTGTGTTTTCGCTTATCGAATGACCATTTCGTCAAATATGTGTAATTTAGTTAATCTAGCTAGTCATGGTAAGCTCAGAGACAGTTCACAAACGCCTTCCCTAACAATGAGAATCGTTGAGATTCAGAATCAGGAAATCAAGAACGCTCCAGTTTCACCCATCTTTTCTCGCAAAGCGTGGATGTATTCGTTCAGCAAACTACGTCAGTGGAATCCCTCGTGTATTTTCATTGATTCCTGGTCAAATCGAAGCAGCATCTGGCTGGATGTTGCAATAAAGAAAGCTACAACTTAAACAAATAAACTAATCTTTGGTGCTTGATTATGATTATATCACGCTTCGGCATAACACAATCCTAAGTCTCCTTTTTGAGGTCATTGAAAATGGTCGAAATAAGGGGAAATTGTGTCGTCGGGTAATAAAAACTCGCGAAGTGAGTTCCAAAATGGCTGGGGGTTTGGGGGCGCTGTCAGCCAAAGGGTTTCGGGGAAAAGCCCATAAAATATCGCATTTTTCGCTATTGATTTCTAATATGGGTTATTTTCAAAAGCATCTAAGCAACATGTTGATATTGTATGTAATGTAATGCTTAAACTACGTGAATGGAAATCGAATAAACACATAAGATGCAATGAAAGCAAGAACCTTCGCAGTTTACGATACGGGAAAGTGGCAGCACACATCGAATCGCCACATTGAAATCGTTTGAAGAAACACAAATTGTTGAAAGATGGACATAGAAATACACTTTAAACAAGCCAGTATCACTATCAGAGATTTCTGATGGCGATGATTCAATTTCAGATGTATTTCACAATTGGCATTTGTCAAAGGCTGAACGTTTGAGGGATGAAGTTTGTTCGTTCTTATCCTGGGTACTAGACTTTATTATTTTATATCTAGTGGGTCTGGTACCCAGGGTAGTTAATTTTACGAACCCGGCTTTTGTTTTCTTGGACCAAATGTCGTTCTTTCTTCTGAAAGTAGGAATTAGCCCATAGATCTACGGTTATTTCTGAAAGAGGTTAGTTCAAGTTGCTTTTTAGTCAAGTAGAAAAAACTAATTAAGTTGATTAGCCTTATTAAGTGTGCTTTGTGCGTTTCAGCAACGAGTCAAAGTTGGAATTTCGTCTTTTGTATTCTTTCTGTCTTTTCTCTTCAATCCTGACGGTGTCTCGATGCTATTTTTCATTTTCCCGTCGGCTTTCACCTACCATCGGCCGTTGTTTCAACCACTAAAATGATTTGTGACTGGCAAATCACATGAGAAAAATACGAAGAAGAACAGAAATCTGTCTTAGTTCTGAGCGTTCCTGGATCATGAGAACATGGCAAAGGAGAAGGCAACATAGAACCAATTAAGCAAAGGACATAATGGGCATGCATAGCTTTATTAAGTGGGAGCCGAAATCAGTTGGCGGTATTGAACTGTAGACAACGAGTAGCTTCCAACTGTCAAACAAAGAAGATAGGCCAAATTTTGGAAAGGGCTCTGTTTCCATGATTGCTCGAAGATAATTCAAACTTTGGCAGTTTTGGCTTTGACGCATACTGGCGCAAATTTTACTTCTCATACCCATCTTTGAATTGGATATCTCTTGTTACCTTTGAAACAGAAATTATAGCGTTTGAGTCTTGTTTGAGTAAACAAATGCACTGCACTGCCTTTAAACAGTACCATGTACCACTATCCAAAAGTTATCAGATCTATCTTGAATGTGGTTCTTATCTAGAATATGTCCTTATCAGTATCTTATTCAGTACAATGTTTTGATGTGTTGGATTATCAATTAAAAGGGAAATGCCTAATGAATGGTGCAGATTCACTTGGACAGCAACTGGCTAAGACACAGAACTTGTTAGGCGTTGGAAAGAAAAGAGGGATCATGATGGCACCAGCAACAACAACAACGGAAGAATCCCCACCCTTCCCGACATCATTTCGAATCTGTGGTTGAAGGAGTGAAACTGTAAGTCGCGGGAGGAAAAATTGAGATCGGGTAAGGAAGTTCGGTTTTCCTAACCATTGCGATTAAATTGTATTATTTCAACTGCATTTGTGGATATATGAAAGTAAACGCGTTTCGCGTTACTTTTTAACTGAGGCTGTAGTGCCTAGGCCCGTCGGTCCACTAGATCTGATCAGAGGTTACGGCGCCTGTGTCACGCACAAGGTTCTCCATTTTCACCGAAAGGAGATGAAGTTCACAGTATATTTACCACTCAACCTCCTTCATGATTGACGAACGTGTGGCTTAACTGAGCCCCGAGAAGTTCTAAATAGACTTAGTAAGCGGTCTACCCGTTACACTTGCTCTGTTTTGATTGCAAACACATGTGCTTTTAGTTCAGATTATGAGCGATAGACCCAATTTCCTGAAGATCTTTCACCGTAAGCTTCGCGTCTTTGAATGTCATTAGCATTCCATGGATGCAAAGAATTCTGTCTTTTCATATCAAAGTCGCTTTTTGTCTCTCTCTGCAAAAGACATGTTTATTTATTGGATCACCCTTTCAAATTGGAGACCCTCCTTTTGGTTATATCAATATTGACGTAGGCTAGGTAGAGTAAAGCTAATAAAAGACTACTGCCTACAGGATTTATACCAAACATTGTACAGATCCTAAAATTGATTATGTTTTATTCACAAAGAGAATAATACTTGAAATTGTCACTGAAAAATGACTGGAAATTCAAGCTCCAATCATAACCAGTTTCCCCAAAAATGATATTTTAGACTTCCCATCAACCCACAACATGATTATCCAACATATGTAAATTGTCAACGTAATGATTGTTATCACCTCAATGTAATTAGGATGATAGTTTGGCTGTAAACTGGTCATCAATTGAGGATTGCTAATTGCTTTTATTTTAAATGTAGCCAAAAAGTTTTAACGAAAATAACACACTAACTTGCTTTTAATTGAACCAAGCAAGTGATTAAGGAAACTAGGGCAAAACCAAGGATGTAAGAGAAGGAGTCTTTTGTTTTAAAAAAGGAGCCTGCCTATTTGTAAAGCAATGCTTTGGTCCAACATGACCACCCAATAGACAGCACTGATTTGCCCACATTTTGCTTATATGTGATTTGGAGAGTATCATCTTCAATCAAAGGAAAGACTGATTTAATCACAAGAAATCAGATTGTGAAAATCAAATTATCATAATTCCCAATTTGGTAAATAGTCTGCATAGCTCGCTTCATTATGTTTTCTTAATTTTAAAATTATGTCCCATCTTTGGAGAAACCTAACATTTTTCAGAGATGAGGGTGTGGTCAATTTCTCTTTTTTGTGTTCCCTCCATTCTCCAAATGAGTTTAACTAAATTCCAGCAGAAGCAAGTCTTAGATTTTTGTGTGGTATTAATTTCAAGCACAATTCTTTCTCTTACAGGTCATTACAGGAAACATACAAAAATGTCTTCCTATGTTGGCTTTGCAAATCTCCCAAACCAAGTTCACAGAAAGACTGTCAAGAGAGGTTTTGAGTTCACTCTTATGGTAGTAGGTGCGTTAGAACTGATGATAGATCAATCTTTCTTGTTTCTCTGTGTGTAGCTATTGGTAAGAATTAACAAGATCAAAGATGCATGCACCAACTTGTGCCCTTAGCATTCAGAAACTTCTGTCAAATTTAATTTGCCAAACAATGTGAAATAAAAGACAGGTCAATAAGAGCACAAACTTTGTGTCTGCCTTTTTTTACTTGCACATTTTATTTTTCTATTCATCCTTCTGAAGAATCTTTCTTTGATTGAAACTTTTTTAAAGATTTTAAGAAGCAAAAAGTTTCTGATTGTGTTAATTTCTCTTTGCAATCTGTCTTTTGAAAAAGGAAATTTGAATTGGATTCACAGGCAACCCTTGTATGAAGGCGTGCTTCCTATAGTAAAAAATGCCTTTTTGTATTTGAAAACCTGCCCCAAAAGCTTTGTCCTGTTCAATAGCCAGACTAAAATCTCCTATGCTTTATTTGGTTGTTAAATGCTAGAAGACAGAATATATTTCCAGCCTTATTTTGGGTGTCTAGCAAGACATCCCTGTGATAAAATAATTTCGATTAGAACTTCAATTTATCCTTTTTGCTACAGGTTATTTCAGCAGCTCATAATGTTTACTCTGGCAAAGTCTATTGCAATGAACTCTAAGAGAAATGCCATTTTTTGCGCACAGTTGCAGATATGCGTCCTTGAGCCACCTTTAGTAAAACGTTTTTTGCAAGTTTTATGATTTTTGGTATGACTTCACATACTGCACCTTGTTCGCCAGTTGCAATCTTAGTTGTTGTGGTTGCCATCACGACTATTTGAAAGGAACCACTAAGCCTATGCGTTTCATGAATGATGTTATTGAAGTCAGGAATTGATCATGAGATGTGCAAATGATGTAAACGGAGAAAGATCATGCCTTTCTGTCTCCAAAAGGAATGGCATACTTAAATTGCTGACAATTTGGACCGATTACCGCATTTCAGACGAAGTTCACATGAGAGATATGGAACGGTTCCAAGTGGCCCAAACTAGCCCAAATACGCGTTGCGTTTATACAAGAACTGTTGGAACCGTTCCATTTGGGACCTGTTATCCATTCTCCTTTGGCTCTGCTACAGAAGTAGTTCCGTTTGGTTTCATTTCAGTAAAAACCTTGATTGCAGACAAAAGCTCTTTTGTAGATGTTAATTGCTCGGAAATATGAGGCGCAAAAGAGTTCTACTTTTTCATGGCACGCAACGCGTCCTGGAAATCTGTGTGCGTGAAAGCATGGGATTATACTAAATATCCAACGAAGAAGATACCTCATGCCTTGCCACTCCTTTTGCAACACTTAATGCCAGATCTTTCGGGCTCCTCACATTTTTGCTCCGTTCCTGACAAACCTAGTGTTTTTTTATTACTTCCCAACCTTGATTATGCTAATTGCAGGTTCTTTTTGACTTTTTTACAGGTGAATCTGGACTTGGAAAATCTACTCTTGTAAACAGCTTGTTTTTGGCGGACCTGTATGCTGGGAGGGTGGTCCCATCTGCATCAGGTACATAGTACATTGTGTAAATAGCACTGACGCTTGCAAGTGGCTTCGTATCTTCTACCTATTTATTGTTGCATTGGAATTACCTTTAGAGACCTCCAATAGCCCTTTTCTATGGAGCCCTGTTCTATTCAACTCGAAGTGTCTTTTTTGCAGAGAGAGCCAAGGCAACTTTGAACATTGAGACATCTGCCTGTGAAATCGAAGAGCGAGGTGTGAAACTAAAGCTGACTGTTGTTGACACCCCCGGTTTCGGTGATGGAATCAACAACTCCGATTGGTCAGTACCTTCGGCATAATATACTCACCATTCGCCAAATCATTTTATACCATTGACAATCAAACTGCAATTCTTATGGTATTTGTTGCACCTAGGAGTGTTCTTTTTTGTAATGAAAAATCCAATTTGGTTAAGGGAAATGTTCCTGGTTTCTACACAAATTTGTTCATCCCTAGCTGACGGCCATCACTACTCGACGTTTTGTGATTGATCTCTTCCTGGTTTTGCCTGAAAAGATCCCTTCAGTTGGCTAATCTCTTTTCTTTCTCTTTTCTTTCTCTTTTGTCGACAATGGTAATTATTGTTGATGATACCTCCTCATTCTTTGTTTTATTTCTCAAAGCTTTGAACCTATTCTCGAGTATGTCGACCTGCAATTCGAAAACTATTTGCGAGACGAGTCTGGGCTAAACCGAAGAAATATTGCAGACACTAGAGTGCACTGCTGTTTTTATTTCATCAGTCCGTCTGGTCATGGGTGAGTGTTGATGTTTTTATGAACTTGTCCGTCCCCCTCTTTACTTCAATGCCATTTTCTACAGCCTCATTTCCGTCCAGTTGTTGCTTTATTCATGTCAGCCACAAGTATATACGAAACCATAAGTAAATATGCAACATTTCAAGAATCCTCGTAAAGGAAAGGTCAAAGTGGAATCAAAACTCTCTCTATGATTACTCGGGCTCGCTTCGCACCTCATCGGTACTGTTTGAAACCTCTCCATTCAGAAGGACGAAATCTGATTACCACAGAAGTATGGTCAGAACTCGGTCAACGTTTTGTTGTCTGTTTGTCTTTATTTCACGACAAGACGATTTGTTGACCTCTTGATGCACAAAAAAATTAGTTTTTTCAGAACCTCAAACTGTTATTAATCGGTTTTTTGCTATAAATCGAGAGAAATCAGATGTTTGAATCTCTAATTGAAAGTAAGTGACGATAAAGTAGAAGTGCTATTCCAAAAAAAGTGACCAAGATGCAAAACATGGAACCGCAACAACCTCATCATGCATATTGCTTCAATCCAACCTGCCTCGTTTCTTGAGGCTCCACCCCTGCGGCTCCTTCGCCTTTTGCCCACCACAAACAGCTCTGCTGTAGCACTGACGTAGCCAAAATAGGAGGTCATATCCTATGCAACCCGAATAGAGGGCAGTCGACCTAACGGCATGCAAAGTTTAAGTATTGTTTTATGACGACGCACGCATTAAAAGTTGTCATGAGCTTGACGATTAAGCAGAATCTTTGCCTTGATACATCACTCTCTCTCTCTCTCTCATTTACAAGCAAGGGCTTCAGACTGCCTGTCCTCAGGCACTGCAACTACTTGTGTTCTTTGCACTCTTTCAGCCGCCAGTTGTTATTGTGTAAACGCTAAGCTTCTATCGGTAACTTTTGTCATTTGAACACTGATATTTCTTTCTAAAAATGATGGATCAACTATTCTATTCAGACTGAAGCCCATCGACGTGAAATTCATGAAAATGCTGCACGAGAAGGTGAACATTGTCCCCGTCATTGGGAAAGCAGACAGCCTCACAAAGACCGAAATCGGAAAGCTGAAGAAGAGGGTAAGCCCCTTTGTTACTGTATTAGCATCTTGGGTAAGAGGGTAAGCCCCTTTGTTACTGTATTAGCATCTTGGGTAAGAGGGTAAGCCCCTTTGTTACTGTATTAGCATCTTTGGTAAGAGGGTAAGCCCCTTTGTTACTGTATTAGCATCTTGGGTAAGAGGGTAAGCCCCCAACGCCTTCACTTACGTGGGTGCTGCTGACCTGATCAATGGTCTTGGGATCAGTCCTGTAGGCCCCATCTTTTGCTGGTATCACGATGCTTCTAATGTGACGTATTGTTTCGAGTTGAGAACTTCTCACTTTATGACTTGCATTTTCAGCAGGTAATTGTTTGTTCCAGGTAATGGAGGAAATACAGAAGAACGGAATTCATCTCTATGAATTTCCTGACTGCGACCAGGATGAAGATGAAGATTTCAAAAATTTGACGAAGCAGCTCAAGGTACGTTTTCCTTTTTAGTTCAGCATTGTAAGCAATGAAAGCATCGAAGACTGTTTTGTTTAGGAAAATTTGCTTCATTTCATCGACCACCAGCTATCAATTGAAATCAGAGTTGCTTTCTCGTTTATCTTTATTGTTTAATATAGAGTGGAAGTTTCTTTACTGGTATTATTTATCATTCGATATTATTTAATGTTGTTTGTTGTGTGTGGTAGCCTTGATAGTCAAAGGTTGTTTCGCTGTTTTAGGCAACAATGCCCTTTGCAGTGGTTGGAAGTAACACAGTGCTAGAGGTGAAGGGCAAGAAAGTCAGAGGTCGAGCGTACCCTTGGGGTGTCGTCGAAGGTATACACCGAGCGCTCTATTTCTCCGCTACTTCTTTGATCCAGCCATAACTTCTTTTTTCTAGTGTGCTTTGCTTTTTGAAGCCTTTAGATACTTTGGAAGCCGATTCATTTCCAGTTCGATGACGCTAAAGTGAACATAAGACTCTTGTTTACTTGCTGCGCTGGAATTTTTTGCAATCTTGCCGCACTGACCTCCGTGTGGAGAGTGAAAGGAAATGTTGCTTTGATGTTTCTTTGTTGGGGAAATGGCTCTGATAAGGCCATTGGACAGTAAACCCTAGAAAGATAACGGAAATTAACAGGATTACGAATCCGGGAACGAATCAACAAAGCAACCCTTATGTAACTGGGGAGCATGAGGCGTGCTGAGCCCAGGGGGCCAACGTTTTTAAGCGCGTGATAGCTCCTAAAGTTGCCTTTCACTGGCATGTTTTTTTAAGCTAAGGACAGCAACGTTTCTCTTTTGTAAAATTGTCATGCCAAATTTCAAAGCAATTTGTTTTTAACGTTGACCCTGCAAGAATTTCTTTCCAGATAAAAGTGCATGATATTAACCTACAGAGTAGAATTTCTCTCCCCATAACGTCAAACAATGATTATCACATTATCAGTATTACATTATAAAATTGACTTTAAGAGCCAAATTGACGTAGCGCCCAAGATATTTGGCGAAGCGGAGGATGGTACTGCGCAGCAGTTGATCAGAAATGCGTAGTGGCCTCAGCGCGTTTCTAAATTTTTGGAGAAAAGCCGGAATATGGTCCTCTGACACTGGCCTATGCCCTGTTCATTGTTGTTCTACTTTTGTCTGCCATAGATAGCGGTACTTTAATTCCATAACCGACTTCTCTAATTGCACGCCATGTTCAATCTGTATAGTTGGTTTTTCAATTCCCGGCTTCTTTTCTCTCCAATCAAACAGGGTCTCTCGCTTCCCACTATCCAACCCTCGCACACGTTTTTCGTTGAATGCCTCTCATTACAACCAGTTTATTCCTTTGCAGTTGAGAATCCCGAACACAGTGACTTCGTCAAGCTGCGCACCATGCTCATGTGAGTTTCTTGTGAAGCCCCTTTGTCGTCACACTTTGGCGTCCCTGCTTTTTCCAAATTTCAACTCACATTTTCAATGATTCTTCGTGATTTTAGTGAACTCTTCTTACAATAAACCTACTTCCAAAATATTTATATCAGTAGCGTTAATATTTATAGAAACGAGAGAAAGGCCAAATGATTTTTCCGAGTCAAATTAGATTTCTTTGACTAAACAAGTTCAGAAGAAGCAGATTGCTAAGCCAGCCTCGGCTTGAAAACAGCCGGTATGTCAACCCTGCCTATGAAGACGTACTTAGTTAAGTTTTTACCCTGCAAGTACGGTGAAATATTGAAAAGGAGTTGAAGCAATCGAAAGGTATTAGTGTTCGACGTAATCCGTGTCGGTTAATGGATCAATGTATTGTTTAATGATATCACGTTTTAATGCACTTACCACGCTGATGTTAGTGTTCAAGATTAGCCAGAGTTCAAGGTGATCAAAGTTTTATCTGCAAAAGAAGAAATTGTTCTTTGCAACTAGTTCTAGTTAATACCTTTCTTTATAGTTTATCTTTTTCTCTAACTTTCTCCCTTTTTTATGACATCCAATATTTACGCTGCCACCTACTCGTTTAGAAGATGAAGTTATTGTGATGACTTTTGATTTGTTCGTAGAACGTACATGCAAGATTTGAAGGAAGTTACTCAAGATGTTCACTACGAAAATTACCGTGCCCAGAAATTAACAAAGCCATCGGCAGGACAGGAGGCCCCCAGAAGAAAGTTCGTCCCGTTATTTACAATTTCCTTCATCCATCGCAAAATACTTGTTTCACTTTCTAGTCCAGCAACACCCATCACTGATGTTATTATCTCATTTTTCTCTCTAGCCCAAAAACTAATGCTGATGACAAAGACGCTTTGCTTAAAGAAAAAGAGGCAGAGGTTTGCCCCCTATTTCTCGTTTTTATTTTGGCTTCTCTTGTCGTTTTTATTCTCTCTACATAGTCAGATGATGCAATGGGTGTGCCTACTATTGCATTTTTCACCATATTTACTCAAAAGTATTTGCCTTGCGTTTTGCATTTAGAATTTTTCACATACATCTTGGAAGCAAATTCGGCCATTTAGATAGGACAGTGCAGATCGATAAAGCTCTTTGATCCGTTTTTAATACTGTTCAACTAGAGTTCTGTGGCTCTAAGGTTAAAAAACATGGCTCTATGGAAGAGAAAGCTTTTTATGTTCAAGAATTGGCTCCGTACATAGTAGTTCATATTTGTTCTTATGGTCACTTTGGCCCTCTGGGTTAAAGCGGTTTATGTAATCTGAATCCTGTTCCAACTCACCAGAGGTACCTTGTTGCATCAATTCTCAATCAACTTCCATGCAATTTCAGCCGCAAGCTATCTGGCTGAATCTCAATAAATCTTGTTTTACATTATTATAAGCAATTTCGTCTTCTGTTTAAGGGCATGCGTACTAAATTTAAAAACCGTTTTCTTTTTCAGTTGAAGAGGATGCAGGATATGATTGCTAAGATGCAAGCCCAGATGAAAAGCCAACAGCAGTGATTGAAGGGCGCTTCTAAGCAAGTTGTCCTCATCGCCATTAACCTGTCGACAGCCCTAAAAAGATGATATTTGCTGTATCCTGTTTGATATCTTGTCATCAATCATCTAACTGATCATCTCAAATTTCAAAGTAGAACCCTTCAAGCTTTTTACTGATATTTCTTATTTAAAATAACTCTTTCGTGTAAAATATTAAAATTTAGAAGACACAAGGTGTAGAATAGCTGTGGGTGATGATTTTCAGCTGCAATTGGTGGCTTTGGAAGATTTGCATTCCTTCTTGTTGCCAACGGTTATTTAGGCCTTATTTGAAGGCATGTATTCTTCGTTGTTTCTGAAAGAGGCCTATTCATAATAGAGACACATTACTATTGCTATTGCTTCTTAAGCAATCAAGGCCAATCACCGGACACTTAAACCAAACGCACGTGGTCATGCGATAAGAAGTTTCTAGTGCTCGCTGGCATCATGGTTGAGAGGCTCAGTTTTGTGCCCACTAACAGCTTTGTTCGAGTAATTTTTGCTCTGTGTGTATTTATCGAGATCTAAAGGAACTTGGATCTGCGTTGAAGTCGCAGTCTGGCCCAAGTTATCATCAGGCCATGAAAATTACACCAGATTCTACTTAATAGGATCCTCAACTTGGTGTCCTTATTTGTCAAAGAGTTGATATCTTTACGTCTAGTAAATTACTATATTATTTTGTATTTCCCAACACTATAATTACAATCATTATCATTGAAATTATCATTGACTTGTGTTTCTTTAACAGTCTGTTTCTGCCCACGTGACAGGTTGAAATAGCAAAAGCGTGCTTGATGTTTAAGCTAGACTCTGTGGGCTTGTTCTCTGCCTGGGTCCTTTTCAAAGGCATTACCTAAAAAGTGAGCCTGCAATTGGATCAGTTTACAATCAACTCGAATCAATCAAGTTCTTATGAACCAATCTAAGGTATCTGGATCACCATCCAGTTAAAGAGCTGGCAAGCTTATGAATGGGTTTATGATTCGGTGAATCAACTTACAATCAGGTGATGGAACGCACAGTTATATGAACGGCCAATAGTTTCAAATGTCATACTTTGTATGAGGTGATGTAATCCTTTTCAAATTCGTTTATTTCGGCATTCTAGCAAGACCTCGCGCTTATGCTTTGGACTGATGTTTAAACAACTCATCATTTCATTTTTTCTTTGAATGTTGCTGGTCATAAAAAATTAAAGATTTTGCCTGTCACATAGAAACCTCTGGACAGTTCAAATCTTTCTTGAGTTGTGGATAAATTAAGTGTGTATTCTTCGGTGAAGGTACAACAATTAGATTTCCAAGCACTGTTTTTCTGCCGTTGCATTTGCTAAAGTTGGGAAATCGTTTTTCGTGGCTTGAACAGTGTTATTATTGTGAGCGTTTTTGTAATAATCGAAGGCATTACTGTGAATCCACAGACCAATGCAGATATTTTTCTTTCAAAATTGTTCCCGCCGGCAGCAATGCGCGATGAATAAGGCATGAAGAGGGTGTGAAATGATGATGCCAAATCAGTCGTTCAAATACCGCATTTCCAATTGATGCCGTAGATTTTTGCTATCCTGCAGTTCTCTGGATTGTGGCTAAGACTTCTGCTACGCCCTTTCTCGTGCACAAGGAGGATTTATTTTGCTTTGATCAAAATAAGAACTTCTTTACTCAATTCAAAGCATCGCGATGAAATTGAAGTCTTGTTGTAACGTTAGCCTCAGCAAGGAACGTCGTTAGAGTAGGTTATTCAGATCTTGTTCTCCTTTTTGATACGGGCATATGCAATCACTAAAAATTAATTTGTTGATTGATTGAGAGGCCACTTCAAAACAGTTCCAAGAGAAACTTTGCTAAAAGCTATGTGCTGCAAGGGAGGCATACCGATCAAATGGGATGTTATAAGGCATGGGCAATTATTCTAAAGGTAGGAAGGTATTTGAAGGGAATTCTCGTCAAAACATTGTCCCCTAATAACTCTTGGGGATATCTCGCCTGACCCCAACTGCCGTGGGAAGTCTGCAGCCAAGCTCTCTGGCTTCACAGTCGATCGGACACCACGTGCGACTGCATGTGCGCGGCTCGAATGAGATATAAGTAGGGTTGCCTATCTTACTTTTCATGTAACCACAAGTGCAGAACAAAGCATTGCGTAGTTGGGGTCACACCCACAAACTAGCCCCTTTTAGCGAGCCAGCTTGGGTCAAGTAAGCAGACCATACGTGGGCCAAAAAGTTGTCTCTAGCAGAAGTCCATGTTTGCCTTCAGACAAAATCTTGCATCAAACATTGAGAATTGGGAGTTCTCGTGAGAAGAAAAAAGGTACTTCTTAGACAAATACAGAAGCTGGCTTGAAACCGATGACAATTTCTGCTCTTTTACAAAAAGTCTAACTTGAATTCGGTTTGAAAAAATGCCAAACTTGCATTGTCTGCCTTCCAACTCTCAAGAAAGTTATTTGATGAATTATTATCAAGAACTTTAAGATTATTCGGGTGAATGAATGACCTTTTTCTCTGAGGAAGTTCATCAGAAAGCCCTCCATTTGCAAGCACGTTCTGTTCATCTCAAACCCTAAATTAGCTTCGAATGTGGTCTGTTGTTTATGGATTTCGCAAAATGAGCTTGATACAGATCTTTGAAACCACCTGCTATTCGCGAAGAAAGTTTCAGCCGTCCTTTAACATCCATCTTCGTGGTGAGAGAGTTCGAATACACAGGCCATGTGACAAAGGCAAGGGAGTTTAAGTGATTATTTCATCATTGTTATGGCTTCTCGCTCATTTGAAAAATATAATGTTTTGTGATCCTTTATTAGCAAGCCAGCGGCATTGCCTATCTGTAACTCGATGCTCGTGCATTGACCGACAAATCTCAGCACGCGTGAATGGATTCTCGCTTTCAACTTTCACCCATCTTGCTTTCTAGAATAGCAGTTATTCAACATTCGTTTGTTTTGAAAGATTGAAATGCCCAACGGTCTTGGATAAATTTAGGACAGTCAATAAATCAAGTCAATTTTTTGTTCAATAAATTCAAAGAACAAGCTTGCCTCCATTGCTGCCAAACAACGTGGGAATAGTTGTGATTTTCACAACTCCTTGAATAATTAAATTATGGTAATGAAATAATCAAGAAAGTCCATAGCGAGTGAAAAGCTATCACCATGGAAACAGGAGAAGTGCCTCTGAATGAATCAGGTCGAATTTGCAATGGCGGATGGCCACGATTTCCATGCCCTCCACCTGTTAAGCTTCAAATGAGAGGTTCATTGACATACTCGGAATATGAACTGATGCTTACATCTGGTCTACAAGCAGCCGTCGGAGATTTGAAGTGGCAAAGAAAATTGGCTAAGACGTGCTCGTAAGAAAGCCGATTTAATCGTAATGTAAACATTGTCCTGGCCGAAGTGATCATTCAAGAGTGATTTTGTGTATTCGTAGGGTTATCAATTTGTCATGAACTTGTTGCAAAAAAGGTTTGTCCATAGTCAGTATGTTTTTGTCTGATGGAAGCAAAGAAAGACGAGCATTTGAAAGATAGGCCGAATCAACCAGCGAATAGTGACGAGGAGTCTCTTAGCGGGGTGAATCGAGCAAATGCAGTTGTAGCAAGAAATATTTCCAAAGGACATGCATCGACTACAAAGGGGCAGAAGGACAGCGAAGCTTTGAAAGTTCATGAAGAACCCGAGAAAGGAAAGGAAGTTGTAGGAACCAAGGCCGCTGGTTTTCCAAACTCGACACAGTCAGAAACTAAAAAGTCTGGTGGAAAATCTGTGAGGTAACTTTTGTTCCATAATTGATTTAGGATAAGCATTGATTATTCCATAGTTTATACGGCCAGTTAATAACAAGACAACAAAGATTAAACCTGAGCCGCATATAATGTTTTCATGAGTTATTGACTCGTAATATCTTCACATTCTGAAGTCTCGAATCAAGAAATGACGTAGCTTTGACAAAATAACGATGAATTTTCGTTTGATTTTGAAATAATTGAAGAAGGCATTTATTCATTGCCAGCTAGGGAAGCGAGTATCTGCTCATTGTAATGGGTCACTGTAACATCAAATGCCCGATTATCTGATACTTTCGCGAAAGCATTGTTAGTGATAACCGAAATCTCCCGCGAATTTACATCGTGGTTTCATTAACCAAAGAAGGATGAATTTCCGTCGGTTAGAAGATTAACAAATTGATATTGCACATGCTAAACGCTGGTGGAAATTGGATGAAGCCAACAGCTGAAGCTGCCAAACATGGCTGATTTAGATAACATTTGCTGCATAAAGTGTTTGCTCAATGTGTGCTTCTTCGCCATGTGATTGGTAACGGGGACAACTTAAATCGCTCTGGAAACTTTCCGTCCTCCATAGTGCTGTAGTACTTTTGGCAAGCATGAGTTTAAATCTTGAAAATCGATCGGATTACTTTTTAAAAGCAAACTTAAAAATATTTCAATTTTCAATCGACCGGAACTTCGCATCGGACCGTAATCGGAGACAGTGAGTTACGCATGTACACGCTTTTTTTATAAGGAACCTACCACAAGGCCTAGTTCCAAAAATTCCTTATTCGTAGACCTCAAGTCATCAGATTTTAGTACCAAAAGTTCCTTAAAAGTTCCTTAATTTTCACTGCACATCAATAAGCCTTAACACTTAATAGATAGAGGGGCGAGACAGCATATGCGGAAACTACTCAATGAAGCACTTGACACACGAATAGCAAACAATCTATGCGAGTATTGGCTGCAAATGAATGGAAGAGGATTTTTAGCTCTTGATGATTGCAGTTATAAAAAAGTTCCTTAGGGATTTCGTTTTTAGTAGTATAAGTTCTTGATATATTTCGGCCTTCTACATGTAGGTTCCTTATAAAGTGGTTCCTTAAAAAAGCGTGTATCTGAACAGCCGTGAAAATTCCCTAATTTGAACTAAAACATGAACCCAAATGGAAACTATAAAACCAAAATATTTTTGTTCAGATCTACTTTGGAAGGAAGCACAATTTCTGGAAATTGTTTTCTAAATTTCTAAGTCAGTTCCTGTTTTGCACGTGTTAGTTTTCATATAGCTGGTTTCCCCGATACATGCTTCTATATTTAAAAATAAATGTTGGTCTCCTGAAATACTATCCTTGCAAAGTTAATATAATTGGGCAAGTGCTTGCATCGCTAGAAGCAACGAGTATTTGGACTGAGAAGTATCGAGAAACTTGGCTGCTAAATATTTTCCTTCATTTAATGTGAAAAATGAGTGCTGTGTTTGCTCATGAGGATTCAGAGGAAACAAATCTAAAGGCCTTTTGTTTTAGGACTCCACCCCAAAATTTCACTCTCAAGTCTTGTTCATTACAGCTCATCTGCAAAAAACGTTTCACGCACCAGTTCTGCGACTGACCTTGAGGGCGCCGCGTCAAAAAGCATCAGGGTCGTGGTGAGGTGAGTTGTATTGCTTCGTGCTTGCAATGCTTTATACAGTGGCGTGCCGAAGGGCTTTTGAGTAGAGGGAGGGGGGGGGGTGTAACATGAGAAATTGACCGACTGGGTCGATTAAAGATAGTTAATCATAGAGCACAAATTTTACACTCTAGTACCGTAGTGATTCCTTTGTGTCTAAGCTGGATATAACAAAAGTACAAATCTAATTCTTCCCCGAAATATCGACACGCTGTTATAGTTGTTTCAGCTTTTGTCGACTGGCGAAAAATTACCGACGGCTTCTATAAAAAGTGGTGTGACAGCCCCCCCCCCACACTCCCTACTTCGGCACGCCCCTGGCTTTATGCTTTCTCGTTTTCGCATTTTTCCTCCTTGAAGATGAGCGCTATACTACACCTTATTCAGGCGACCTCTTTCATCATAAAACAGTAACTGCCTGCGAACGAATGTTGGGCATGTTAGCCTATTGTGCATTTCGCGCTTGACCAGAAGAGGGTGTTAACAAGGGGGGTGATTAAAAGAGGGTTTTCACAACAGGGTGTCCACAAGAGTGTGTTAAGAATGAAGCCTGCACCACTGCTTGAATGGTCCCCTTATGTCACCGATGGCATTACGATTTAATGGGAGTTGGCAAAATAATATTTGAGTGCTTCAAGCACAACTCTAATAACTACCGGAAATGGGACAGTTTTAAGCGAGCAACTGTGTAGATTAGATCACTGGAGAAACTTGAATCTGATGTTTTGCAAATACAGGAAACCAGAAAAGATCTGAAAATATTTGGCAAATGAAAGGTTTGATCAGGAGACCTTAACTATTTCGAGAATTGTGAGGTCGATGGTGTCTGTATAATGTTTGCACCGTTTTCTAATTTCAGGGTCCGGCCATTTAATTCTGTTGAGTTGCACAAGGAGGAGAAAGCAAGCATCGAATTCCCAGAAGACGGAGTGATTTGGGTACGCTTGGGATCTGCTCGCTTTCCCTTGACAATGCCCGCAGCAGCCAATTCTAGCCAATATCCAACAAGGGCAGAGTATGACCCACCACCAACCCCCCCCCCCCCCCCCCTTACTCCCCTCTCCTTACAAAAGCCGCCTTTACACTTTAGTAACCAATTGCATGTTTCTCCTTTTTCGCCACCCTCCCCCTCCTTTTTGTAATATCCTGTATAAGCCTCTAAGAATAGCCACACACTTCAGTGAAATTTCAACAACGGGCATTCAACGAATACATTTGTTGTGGATCTTTTTCCAAATACTTAACCCTACTGTTACATACCTCAGTATACGAAAGTCTTCTTACTCGTCAACTGGCCTCCGTAGGTTAATGCACAGGGGAACACGAAACCATTTACATTCAATGGAGTTTTTCAAGACAAAGCCACTCAAATCGAGGTAAGCATCTCATGAAAAGCGATGCTGTTGGCTCTGCCCGGGGAATCGTATCGCCCCTGATGCGATGATAATCACTGGGGAGACTTCCAATCTTATTGGGGTCTTATCTTTCTACCGACAATGCTGGACTATCACTTGTAACTTTAAATTTTGTTTGATAAAGAAGCGGAAACTCTAGCCCAGTGCCCGGTTACCTAACATTCTCAAGACTGGAATGAAAGAACGAGCTAGTAGCAACATCAACAACAAAGACCAGGGGTGCAAATATACGCATGCTGAGTAACCATAAGTGTACTAGCACTTGTATACCGTAAATCCTCGAATTAGCCCCCTGGGTGCTTGTTTATTTTTGATATTTTTGGATGGGGGCTTATTCGAGGGGAGGCTTACTCGAACTTATTCGGGGCATATTATTTTAGTCGGAATTGCTTTATGAATTGATTAAATTATTAACAAAAGCATAAATTTTGTGGTAATTCACTAAAATTCCATAGGCAACCTCAGGAGTCGGAAATAAACTAATTCGAGGGGGTGGCTTATTGAAAATTGGTAGTTTTAGGGTGGTGGCTTATACGAGGGGGGGGGCTTTTTCGAGGGGGGCCAATTCGAGGATTTACGGTACTTAACTACACGGCCTACAGTGCTTTTGAAAGTAACAGAATGCCTTGGTTTTTATTTCATGTTTTACATGACAACAAATGTTTTGATGATGGCGGTGGAATTGCTGGATTCAGGTTGGACTCAGGCTAGGCCGAATATGGGAGCAATGCCACAATTATAAGGCCCCCCCTGGTTCTAGTGTCCCTTGCACATAAGCTCCCTTTGGCAGATGAAGTTTCTTAGCTAGTTCATTGAAGCGAGGGATTTTTAAAACATCTTTAGAAATAGGTGTATTTGAAATTGGGTCTAAATATTAAAGTTCATCCTAAAAAAACTAAAGTTATAATGGTAAATGATTTTGTCCCGCTCGTTTGTCTGAAACCATTAAGTTGTCAAAGGTACCGTTTATCTTGAATCTGGAAATTTATGCCACTTTTTAAGCCATTTGGTATTTGGATGCTACCAAATGCGCCTGAATTGAGCTTTCCTTTTAATCTGTTAAATCTTGCTCTACAGATTTTCAATCAATGCGGGATCAAAGAACTAATCGAGAAAGCATTAGATGGGTGAGCTTTCTTTTGCTATTTCTTACATCCTAGATGCTCAGGCCACTATTAATAATTCAAGAGTCTCTCTGGTTCTGTCTTAAAAACTGGAAAATTTTGCCAAACAGACTTATGCAGCTTATAAAACCAGCCAATGGACCTTGAAGAGGATTTTAACATGCACAAAAGATTTGAATTTTGATTTGATAGATTTTTCGGCACTTGATTGTCTGGTTTCACTCTGGTATGGCTGATTCTGTGAACATTGACGGCAATGTTTTCATACTTCCAAAAAATCTCAATGACGTCAACTTAATAATTGGCAGTTGTTTTCAAAAGGACTAGTATATTTGTGACTCAGTTTACAACACTATGTAACTTTTCCCATCAGCGCAGTGTAGATGTGATGACGTCATACTTTCATTTTGAAAGAAATTTACATTTTGATCAAATGCAAGGGTCGTTTATGTATTGTTTGGTAATAGTTTGGATATGTCTAAATAAACATTATCGGTATCAGCAGCAAAGACTGATGCAGTTTCATGGTGTTCGTTTGATGAATCGCCTACGATTGGCAATCACTGTGCAATAAATTCGACATTTTGATCGTAACACAAAATGATCTGGCAGCCGCCATACAGCGAGAACAGTCCACTTTGACACAAGTTCAAGGCAATGGTCCTCTTAGAAATATATTAGATTAGCCAGTTGTACTCAGCCCTTCCGTCGTAACATATTACTAGTTACCTACAACAAATTACACCTAACAAAGGTTATTCTCTATGATCAAATATCTCGCTTTTGTCTTCCTCGTCAACAGCTTTTCCTGCACTGCATTTGCTTTTGGTCAGACCGGTTCAGGCAAGACACACACAATAACTGGTCCTTATAATCCGGTATGCTATATTTCAATGAATTGCTATTTAGAAGTTTGATTGTTTTTAAACTCGGTTAGCAAATAAGATTCAAGTCAAGTAGAATTGTTTTCATAGCTAGGAATAACACCAAAATATTGCTATGGTGGTTCGGAATACGTTTGTTGGATAGAAGAAAGAAAGATAGGTATATAGAACCCAAATGTGCCAAGCTTTCGCAGTCAACAGATTCTGGTACCTTACTTTGAGACTTAAATCAGATAACCCTTTGATGCTAAGGCCTGGCCAAACTAGGAAACATTGTCATACAACACCAAATGTCGCACGAAATGTTGACGATCTTCAAACATTCGTGTGACAATTTTTGTGACATTTTGTGCCAAACTAGGAAACACTTTGTGAAAGATTCTTAAAGCATGGATGTCATATAACAATGTTTTCTAGTTTGGTGTCATGTTTTCCAGATGTTTTCCAAACTTTAAACGATTTCGGTTTGGTGCTTTTATGGTTGGATCTGTGAGTTGAGTTGTTGTTGTTGCTGTTGTTGTTGCAGGAAGCAAATGAGGTTCTCCCCTCAGCAGAACTGTTTGGTCTGATTCCAAGGTATGAGAAGCCCTCTCCCATGACTTCAAGTGCTAACAGTGAAAATTCTCGCTGTGCTTAGGTCTGATACACCGTGCAAGAACAGCTTAATCCTGCTCCAAATGTTTCTAAAAATACTTAAGGCTAAACAGTCGACTAGGTTATTTTTTAACTTTAGATAGACATACAGACTATATGGCTGTCCAGTAGAGAAAATAACACGAAAGCGAGATGGGAAGGAGATGAATAGCGCAGCAAAGTTTTTACTCAAGTTAAGATTCAAAGGTTTGATTTCCCTGGGTCTGTCCCTCATTGCTATACTCAATGCATTGGGTGGTTTTTCATCTACAAGCCCTCAACATGGCTTGTAGTCTTACCACGAGAGACTTTTTTAACAGAATTTATATTACGGCATTTAGTCCAAGCATACCCCTTTGCCTAATTTTGTTTCTTAAATACATTTTGAACATTCGCCAAGAAGTCTCCAAAAACACAATGCCATTCATCCCTCAGATCCTTCGAATATCTACTTTCACGAGTGAAGCAACATGAAGAGAACTACACACTCAAGGCTGCCTACTTAGAAGTTTACAATGAAAAGGTATATATAGTTACTTATATTCATCATACTTCCTTGATCTGTTGCCATGACGTTGATCTAGGTGTTCATCCCATCACATACATGAGACCTTTTGTTCCTCTAGTTTCTTTGAAGTACCCTTTTCGATAGGAGCCTTCCAACTAGAAATTTTCAAGCGGTACTCCCGAAGCTAGATTTTGCTTCCTACCTACATTTCTCTTACTTTGCTTACCGTTCCCTGGTGATTGAGTTTCTCTAAATTCCAAGTTCCCCTAGCGCCAGAGCCATCAAATGCTTTCATAAGAGTTCTTAATATCACAAGTGTCTTTTATCGTCCTTGAAAAGTAGACAGAACATAAATAATTATGATCCGTATTTCTCGATGAAGAGGCCCAGAATGTATGCCTGAACTGAAAAGGCCAGTGATATGACATTGACTCCATTTTAAACAGCGTAAGCAAATATCTTCCCACCTAGCAATATGTTCCTACTTTGTTTTCTGTTTTCTTACGTTCTGTGCTCTATTTAGGTCAAAGACCTGCTCAATCCGTCCACTGCCCGGGAATCTTTGCCCGTGCGATGGTCCTCCAATAAAGGTTTCTACGTCGAAAACCTTTTCATGATGGAGTGCCAAACGCTTGAGGACTTTATGGCTGTGCTAGAAGAGGGTCTTGAGAACAGAAAAGTTGGAGGGCATGCAATGAACGATCACTCTAGTAGAAGCCATACTATGTTGACTGTTTACATCGACTCGGAAATCGTATGTACATTTCCTATCACAGTCGATCTTTCTTCACACGGCGGTCCTAGTTCCTTTGCTTCAAGCTCTATCTTGTGTTAACAGTTATACCGCGTTTCAAAATGCGATTGCTCATTTTCAAAATGTTCCCAAAAGGTCGCGCTTACTGGAAGTCGGTTCAATACAGGGTAACAAGGATGCTTAAATCCGCTAACTCTAACATAAAGAGTCTCAATGTATTGTTTTAACACACTGCTAATGATCTTTGGGAACCCTTCACCATCCCCCCGATATCCGGTCAAGCAGACAAGGGACCTTACAATATTCTTTGTGGACTTTGGACCTTATTTTGTGTAACTTTTTTATTCAAGCTAATAAGATTTTTTTGGGTTTACTTTGAGTTAATTTTTTCTCGATTTTCTTTCAGATTGATCCCGAAGATGATCTTTCTGTCATCAGACAAGGAAAGATCAGCTTCGTTGACCTTGCAGGTACCACGGTGATGTTTCTAATTAACATTGCTCTTCTTTCTTCTGTTTTTTTCTCTTTCCATTTTGCCAGCCTGTATCGCCTATCTTCTACTGCTGCTCATTACAATAAAGTCCTGATTTGCGTTCTTTTCAAATCTTGTAGGCAATGAAAGAGCCAAGGAAACCAAAGCAACCGGCGAGGCCTTGACTGAATCCCAAAACATCAACAAAAGCTTGTTAACCTTAGGTTAGTTTTTTGTGAGGCATCACTTGGTGTAGAAGTACGTTTCATCCTACAATAAAGCTATTTGAAATAATTTGAAAAAGGCAATAGTGAATGATTATCCGTTCAAAGTTTGATTGTTGTTTCGCCTCTGTTCGCTAGAAACTAGCATTTTCATTTGCGTGCTGGACAGATTTTCAATACAGTCTCCTTGGCTACTGCCAAACATTCTTGTAGAATAATGCACATACATAAGTTGCTAAGATTTGGGTCTTTTTTACTTTTGTCTATTAACTTTTGGTTGTACAATCTGATCAAAGTAGATTTAATCGAAATTGGTGAATGAAATTTGTTTTGACTTGTCTTAAATATCACAGGGAACTGCATTGCGGCTCTTGGGGACCCGAAGAAACGCGGGGGTCACATCCCGTACAGAGACAGCAAATTGACAAAACTCCTTGCAGACAGCATTGGAGGGGAAGGATACACGTTGATGGTGAACTGGAATTAACGTCCTCTGCTTCTCACAAATCCTTCCATTCATCTTTAAGGGCGCGCCCATCCTTAATGCATCTAGCCTTATTACATTCGTCCACATACAGTGTCTCATACCCAGGACAGCATTGACAACTAGACTAAATCAACTTTCAGTTAGACTGGAGCTTTCCTTCCTCTTTCAAGCATTAGTCACATCCGTTGCCAGTAGGGATGAAGGTTGATATCATGGGCTTGATATCACCACCTTAGAAATGGGTTTATGTGGGAAAGAGGACCTTGCTTCATTTAGCTTCATAAAGCTCCATATGCGAGACATAATCTCTGGCTTATTGCGGACAACCAGCAATTGCAATCGGATACTAAGAATTGACTCTCCTTAGGCCCGCTTAATCAGCTCTCATCAGGGATGAATGTCCGGGCGGGGTGATGCTTTGAAAGTGATCCAAAGCAAGGTATCCCGGTCGGTTCAATATGCCCTTGCTAGCTAAATGGGTAGATAAAGCTTCCAAGTGCTCTTTGGTAGGGGCCTTGAATACTGCTAAAGTTTTCTTAATAGGCCAATTAAGTAATAGACGTTTGAGCTCGCAAGAATGGTACAAGTGATCATATTTTGATGCGCAGCAATGGCCAATTCTGCTCATGTGCCAAAGGCAGGCAAGGGTCAACCCTATTTCCAAGTTACCCTTTTCAATTACAATTACCAACCATTATTTTAAACTGTTGTTGCAGTGAGATTAGAAATTGAAATTGAAGAACTCAATTTCTGGAAAAATATGCTCGCAATTTAGGCGTTTTATTTTCTCAGATCGCATGCATATCTCCATCATCAACGGCAATACAGGACACATTGAATACACTCCGGTACGCCAACCGAGCGAAGAATATTAAAAACAAACCGGTTGTCAAAATGGTAGGCCCACGTGCTTCCCTTGATTTTGCCTGGAGGGCTCTACTCCAAGAACCAGCATGTAGCTGCTGAAATTCAAAATGACTTTTATTTAATCTTGCTTAATTGATTTCAAAACCTTTTAAATCATCTTCCATTTGTGGATTTGCCTATTTTTGTTAAATTGGAAGCCCATGGCGATTGGCATAGATCCTGTCCTATGATTTAAGCGCTTTTTTGCTAAACAGATGATAATCGATGTTCTCTCAACAGGATCCACGAGAGCAGCTGATTATTAGCATGAAGAGAGAAATGAAGCTCTTGAAAGCAGAAAATGCCTACTTCCGGCAACAGGTATGGTGCTGATTGGGTGCGGCCTGGCCTTCCAACAACCCCCGCGATCGAATTCAAGTGAGGCTAAAAAACCGGAACTTACTGTCGATAGTTAGTGGTGAAAGGGCAGGGGGCACGATCCCTTTCTATTCTTAGCATTTGAAGTGTATTTCTCCTTAACAGTTCAAAAAGTTGCCCCTTTTTTCCTATCCTGTACCTAAAATAGTCCCTTTGAATTCAGCGGATCTTCAAGTCTGTAGAAGTCGGTGAGTGGCTTATTTCAACACCTGGCTATTTCAACATTCTCGTATTTGTACGAATCATTTAGTCTCTCACTTTTCACAACCAACCATGACTGCTTTTTTAGGATGCTCCCAACACCCCTCATGATGATAACAGGTTTCGATTGACCATTTTCTGCCAATGACTATGGAGTCAGATGACTTAGCTTTCTCTGTTCTTCTGACCTTCTAGCTAAACATACCCTGTTCTGATTCTCAAGTCGTCATAACACCAGACCAGATTGAGGGGGTAATGAGTGCTGATGAGAACTGCGGCACCCTGAGTCCTGCTATTGGCACAACAACATACTCTTCTCTCCAGTCTTCAAGTAAGAACTCCAGCTTATATCCAGCTAATTTTGTCAAGAATTGCAAGCAAAACTCAAATCCTCAGAGGCATATTCGCACTAGTGGATAATCTTTTTTGTGCTTCATACTCATAGATGATGCAAGTTATCGAACATTGCAGCCTTCAATTTGACAATTAACCCTTCGTTGTCATATTTCTTGTCTAGCATCAAAGTTCTTCTTCAATTTGATTTGCTGATTTTGTATTTGGAGAAATAGCCCCGTGAACTCACCGTTCTTTTTAAATTTTGATCTTTAAAAGGCAGAACAAGTTTATCAGAAGTGAAGTCAGAAGAGACAGTCCCAAGAGCTACAACAGCCATGTTCGTATTTACTTTTATAGTCGATTACAATTTATATGTGCGGCTGTAATAGGATATTGAAACTTATGGAGGGCTGCTAGCCAACACGGGCGCTGAACAGTTTGCCAAGCAACAATAGTAATGTGACGTCAGCATTGTTATTCAGTCTGCAGGGTGTTATTCCTGGGTCAGATAATTTTAATGTGACTGTTACAAAACTACTAGTCCACGGGCGATTATCAAGAATTTAAAGTTGAAGCTTGCCTTTAGAAAGTAGCATCACCTTGTGCATTCAAGTAAGATGCAATAGATAAAGATTCTGTATACCTTCACACTGAATGGTGCTTACAGAGTGCTAGACTTCAGCAGGGTTGAGTGATCGTAATATTAGAGCCAAGCAGACATCACCCGGCCTTTTGTCTCCAGGTACGCAATGACTGCTAGTATCGGCTTGTATGACATGCTTCAAGAGTACATCAACGAAAATGAGTCACTTAGGTGAGTTAATTATTTCTGTCATTTTCCACTTATCATTTGAATAAGCTTTTAATACTAAAACATATCAAATTCTAAAGGTCATCTACTACTGACTGCTTTCATTTCACTGTTCAATCCGAAAGTAAATCTTAGAATTCAAGATTACCACCAAGTACGACGTTGCAGGTTGTGTAAATCTAGCTTTAAATGTTAGCATAAACTACTGTTAAAACTGAAATTTGGTGGCTTTTAGACTAGTATGCAAGAAGCCGCCATCATTTACACAATACTCAAAGTATCATTTTACTTTTTCTTTTAAAAGAAGCATGTGAATTAAGCAATAAGGTTTTCTCAATTTGAGCACTGAGTGCTAAGAAACAATGGCACATTTTTCTATTGCAAAGAGCCATCTTTAACAACGCTTTCAAATGAGATCTTAAGTATTTCATACTATTTCAGCGCTCTTCTTTAGTCAATCTGACAAATATGACATGTTAGCTTTGCGTTTTTGCATTCAAGGCAGCAAAATTTCGATTTATACAAACAGAGAAAAGACGTTGAGAAGGAATACGAGGTATTCTTGTTTACTTACTGCCGTTGTGATAAATTGACCAACAACAAGTCTTGCTTATTAAACTCGATGCTAGGGCTCGACTCATAATGTTCTCAAATGACCGAATGGCGAATGTGAAATTTAGATGTTTTGGCAGGGTTGGCATTTTTGCAGCAAAATTTCAGCATGTAAGTGATGCAATGACTAGTTTGGTAAAATTTATCAAAAAATTAAATTTACCTAGATTTACTAAGTATATACCAAAGTTTTTCTTTTCGTAAATGTCCATGCAGATGACTTAATGCACCTTTATTGCACCAGACAAAAAATGGTGTGTTTGAGCTTCATGTTTTTCTGAAGAGTGACCTGCCTTTGATTTTTGCAGCTTCTTTCTATGAGGAATGACAGCTTAACGCAAAAGCTCGGCAATGTTGAAAGGTATTGTACATTTGTTTAGTATGACGCAGGCTGTGTAAACAAAGACAATGTCTGCTTTTTTCTGCTGAAAACACGTTGTCCGAAGTTGAACAAGCCCCTTGTTTTTTAAGAATACCGAAAACGAAGGATTTTGGTACTAGATGTAATGAAACACACGATATTGTACTTAGTCCTTCTACCACAGGGCACTGAGCAGCACGTCTTTGTCCACTCGTTCTGATTCCGAGGACACCGTGACGGACAGCCGACGCGACCGAAGACCATCTTTCCAGGGTCAGTATCTCATACTTTTTATAGCCAATCGCAGTAAGAACTTTGTTACCACTCTTAAATATAAGCCGGTTAAGTTGAATTTCGCATTGCTCTAAAATAGTGATTTAAACGTTGCCCTCATCAAGCGGGTCTAAAGGAACTTACTTAATAGCATAGAACTCTGTATTTTTCATCGCGTGCATACATGGTAGAGAGCCTAATTTGCTAATGTTAGCGTAACTTCATTCTGCTTTAGATTTCCAAAAAGAAGCCGGATTCAATCTGACATTTCCGCCTCTCCGGTCCGGCACTTACCCCAATATCATTTCTGCTGACGTGGACCTAGCAGCAGAAGTGGAGAGAGAGCATCGAAAGATAAAGGAGGAGCGTGCAAGAAAACAGAGAGAACAAGAGATGCAGGCCAAGGCGAGCCCTGAGGAGGACCAGAGCCGCAACTTCGATTCCAATCAAAACTTACTCTCGACCAAGGTGGAAGAGGCAAAATCGATGGGCAGTCCAGTTTTGAAGAAAAGAGGTACTTTCTATTACGTTTTCTTTAGATGCGACTTTGTGACTAGAACTTTATAACAGCTGCGCGTTTCCTATTAAGAAATCTTGTTTTTGGAAATTCCCGCTGCAAAAGATAGGTATGGAATTTTTTTCGAGTACGCCTCATCAATGAAAGATCTCTTCAAATACTTAAAAAATCACTCTTGCATAACTTGCGCTTATTTTATGATTTAACAGAGGGGTTGCTGCCATTACTTCACCTGTGCACCTTACAGCTAAGTATGCTCTTTTGAAGGTACGGATCCAAGTACGGAGAAGGAACAGACAGACAAACAGGACAATGCAATCACGACGACAAAATCAACGAAGGCCAATGTTAAGCTCAAAGCAGCCACGTATGTTTCTGTTTAAAGAACGCTTTTGCAAAGAAACCAACTTGCGTAACTTGCTGTGATCACTGTGTGCAGAAACCTTCCTTCGCAGAGGGCTACTGTCCTTGTCCCCGTGCGGAGGCGACTATGCGCAGGGGCGGTTGCTTTCACAGCTCTGGTATGTCACTCGACTCATCTGCTGAGAGCTCCCACCCTGTAGATTAAGGTAGCCCCCCCCTCACCCCTCCCACTATGCTACGTAGCTTGCTTTCCTACAGCGTTTCCTTTCTCTCAAAATACTGTTGCTTCTTCAGGAAAAAGAAGGCAAACGTCGAGCGAGAACGGGGTCACAACAGCTACGCGGCCAAATTTGCCGTCCGGAAAAGCTTCGGCCCGACGGCCAGTTTTCAGCAGCCGCTCCAAAGAGATTCCGGCGAGAAGCCAAATGGGCAGAAAGAATATTACGGACAGTCCGGACAGGAGTTTTCGACATACCCACTGCCAAATAGCGATTTTGAACCAAACGCGATCGGAAATAGTCCGAGATCCCTCATTACTGGTATGCCCAATTCTTCAAAAAAAATCTTATTAGTCTATTTGTACAAGATTTATCTAAAAGGATGTTTTCCTTTTAAAACTGGGCTCGTGGGTAACGCCTTAATTGGAAACTTTTCTAGACATCCTCTACCTCATCCTCTGCGTTAAAGAGCGTTAGTCTTTGTGAACACAAAACAGTTATCTTGATAACTCTCTTACATTGTTTAAGTATTCATGTTTTTTTATCTGCGTTTCCTATGTTGCTCTGCATTAAATTCACAACTGTTAGAATCCTAGAGCTGCTTGGATTTGCCTGAAATCACTTTTGTTAACTTGAGTCAATTCGGTTCTAGATCCTCATGCCATGAATGACCAGTTAAGACTGGAGTTGGATCAACTCGAAGGCCAGATTCAGAAAGAGTTTGCTTTCAAGCAGATGCACAAACCTGCATACAATGGAAGGTGACAGCAATAAAAGTGAAATTCTATTGTAAAAGTTTAGAATGCGACGACAGATTGTGAAAATTAATGACATTTTCGATAAACAAATATGCGCAGATGCTTTGCAAGTCGATGTAATATAGCCGTTAACAATGAAGCGGTGCTTAAGTCGCTTTGGCACTCTCCATCAAAAGGGACCTCCTCCTGCATGGGCTGCTGAGTCATCTACTGCACTAAAAGTGCCCTTTGTTTCTTGGCACAAATGGTTTTCATGTTTTCTCTAAAATCCTTCCATGTTATTTAGAAAATCATTTCGAAAGCCTAATCGGCTAGAAATGATTCCTTGTCGCGTCTCTGAAAAGTGACAATCCAATCAATTTCTCATCAGCCCAGGCAAGTTTTTTACTTCACTGACTCTACTACTTAACTGAATTTTTGAAATGTTCTCTTTATTCACTATATTTTGTGCTGAATATCTTTGTCTTTACGCCTTTAAGTTGGTTTAAAATGTACCTTCTCCCACAGAAGCTTCTTGTGGACGAATCTTTTTACCTTTTTGTCTATTTTCCTGAGATCATTTTAACTTTCATATGCAAATAAAGAGAGGTTTAAAATTCAAAAGTACACTTTCAAGAGGTCACTTGAGCATCTGAATGTTGTGAAATTATTGTACAAAGGAGATTAAATCTAGAAAAATTATAAGGTTCAAAGGTACTTAACTAAAACGAATATTGTAGAAATTGTATTATTGTGTTTCAACTAGTTGGCTCACATCAAGACATGTTTTAGTTCAAGTACGAAAGGTTTGTAAAGTTTAGTTTAAGTTTCTTGTTGAAGGCCGTAGTTGCTTTACAATACGAAATTGTCATTGTATCTCAATTTCCTTTCCACTTTTTAGAACAGATATACTAGCAATCAGTACCCTTTCTGCAGATGGTCTCCTTATTGTTGTCCCTTATTTTGTCGTCCATAGTGGCTGCCCAAGTCAAAAGGATTCTAAACAAAGTAACCATTGTGTCCTCTTGGCATGGTAGAGACAGGTTGCCCAGTGAAGGTACGCGCAGTTTGAATGCGCCCTCCAAAGACCAAAACCCAACAGCAAATTTTAAGGCAACACATCGCGGCCCTACGCTCGTGGTTTTGCTCAGGTTATTTCTAGAAAAGCATAGAGTGCCCAGCACGCTTTGACAAGACTGATCAATTAATTGTCTAATGTCAGCAACAATGCAACCTCAATATTTTAAATTTAGAAATTAGACTCTTCTAAAATTTCAGCGAACTTTGAAAATCTCGAGCACTTTCTTTGTTAGTTTTAAAATACGTTATTGTACTCAAGTTACCTTTTTGAAATTCAAAACTCATACTCTGAGATACCTCGATTGAAAACTCGTTAGGAACATTTTGAGTGCAGTCCTCTAACTACCGACCTGAGCAACCCTGCAAATTTTCTTCATTTAAAACCAAGTAAAGTCTGTCACAATATCAGCTTGCAGAGGTGCTAAAATCAGCGTTCATTCTTTTTCGTAGATGGCTTATGGAAATGTCTACTTGTATTAAATTCTTGTCGTATTATTGTGGATAAAAGAACAGAGAGTATAGAAATACTAATTATTTGCTCTGTTAATATATCCATCAATGAATATATACATCAACGTTGCAAAACTTCTAAAAACTAGTTTCAGTTGTAAGGCCTTAAACTAACCTATAAGAAAATACTCGAACAATTATTAATAATATGAAAGAGCTTTAAAATAATTTGACTTGAAGCAAGTGAGAACGTATCCAAAAGTTGTTATTCGAAAAATTTCCCAATAATTGATAATCACCAAGATAATTTCCAGAGGTCTACAACAAATACTATTTGTGTTTTGCTGCCAAGCTCTTTTAAATACCCTTGCTCAAACAGCTGTGAGGTTGACATGGAAATGACCCAACAGTGAAAACTGCACGGACATACTGTACTAATAACGTTCAAAAATTTAAAATTCACGACAAACAAAGAGAAAGACGAGAAAGAGGCAGTTAAAAACTTGTTGGTTCCCATATGTGTTTGCTGTACGCAATATTTAATTAACTGACAGAGATTCGTATATATGCTTCTTTTTCGTTCTCAGTCATTAATTTCATGAAAAAACTAAAGTTTCCAAATATACGCGCGCTTTTAGAAATTTAGAAATATCTAGAAAAAAATGGGGGGGGGGGGAAAGAATTCCTTATCAGAAAAGAGCAAAATTCTTACTGGCGAGATTTTTGGAAGTATTTGCTATTGTCGAAACAGTCGCTGATTGGTTCGCGAGGTATTGATTATTGTCCAAATTGTGACTTTAAAAAAGGCTTTATTCTCTTATTTTTACAATCTAAACCAGTGGTACGTTAATTGAGAAACTCTGAATCCCGCGATAAAATGACGGTGCAGAAAAGAAGGTCTACTACACCATCCTGTATTTAAAGTAGAACTGATATTGAGAAAGTTTCCCTTACTACCCTCCTTGAGACAAGAGTGTGCACTGCCCTAGGTTGCACTGTAACGTTCGCATTGCTTTTAACAGTGAAAATGAGGCAAATGGCGCGCACTGCAACAACATTCGTGCGCAAGAATTGTGTTTGGAGAGATGCTCAGTAAACGCCCAATGTCTGAACAGGATTCACCTTGAAAGTTTTGTTGAGTGCTTACTTTTGCTATACAATCAAAAACAACAAATGGAAAGGTTTTAGACAGCAAAGCAAGACTGGAGTAAATCGTAATGTCTTTTAAACACTTTTGTCAAACATTAAACGAAAACAACCTGAGAGTTGTTTTTTGGTACGACTCAAAGTGCTTTGAGAAATCTGATTTCTATTACAGACATTTTAGAACAACATTGAGAACTAAATATTTCTTTTAATCCCGACAATCAATAGAACAGCAAAAACAATAAACTTTGCTGCTTTCCCACAAAAGCTCCTAAGACATCATCAAAAACTTATTTTCAAAAGTCACACAAATAAAAACCCATAAAAGTCGAGCTTTTTCTAGATCTTTAGACTTAATTCTGCTTGAACCAATTCAATAACCAATCATGTTTCGACTTGCATGACTGGCATCCAATCAAATGACGTCACAATCAATCTTCTGCCTATAAAGCGGCCATCTTTTCCTGCTTCAGTGTATAACTTCAACAACCTCGAAAAGCAAGGATAGTTGTGACTGAGTTTCTTAGATCGTTTTTTGATGAGTGGATATTAAAGAAGGGTTGTCTCATTTTAAAATGGAGAGGGTCACGAGGATCATGACATCATCGGTGAGTATCGCTTGCATAGCTTAACTCTAAGGCAAACTAATTTGTTATTTGAGTTAGTTGTTATTATCAAAAAATCCATTTGTTATTCGAGCTTCACTGTGCTACCTTTTCAAGAGACAAAGTTTGAAGAGTCGGCTTCGCAAGCTTTTATTTTCAGTCGTGTTACTGAGTAAATAGAGTTAGCAATAAGATATTATAGATCACATAATGGGCACAAACACTAGATGTTAATAGTCAGTTAATGCAAATATAGGGTAGAAAATATATTCACGACCAATTTTTGAGATTTATTGATGATGAATAGTTTCAAGTTTTTAAATATACGCTAATATTGGTGACCAATGCAGACGATAACAATCAGTGTTCTCTGTACAAAAAGGGCTAATATATATTATTACATGTCGTTAGAAATTATACATAGAATAAATCAAAAGAACCGTGTTGAATATGCCTTGCCTGCTTAAAAATTCAAAAGCCCTAGAAGTTGCATGGCAAATAGGGATTCATACCTAAAATCTATCAATAGTTGGATATTTAATTTTTATTCAAAATGATACCCTGGCCACTTTTTTCTAAGAATCATTTTAAGACAATGTAGCCTTCTTGTTTCTAATCAGAGTATGAACAGTTTAAACTTGCCACATATTTGGTTCTGTTTACCAAAGATGCGGTAAATTCCCCTTTGTCTCCTGGGTTATAGCCTTTTGGCGAAATCAACAACCAATCAGGCCCCGACTTGCACCACTATCCAATCAAATGACGTCACAATCAATTTTCTGCCTATAAAACGCCATCTTTTCCTGCTTCATTGTATAACTTCGACAACCTCGAAAAGCAAGGATAGTGGTGGTTGAATTTTTTAGATCGTTTGTATATGAGTGATTGTTAAAGGAGGGTTCTTATATTTTAAAACTGAGAGGATCATGACATCATTAGTGAGTATCATTTACATTGCTTAACTCTAAGGCCAACTAGAAATTTGTAACGAAAAATCCGTTTGCCTTTACATTTTATTGTGTTTCCCATTAAAAGCTAAATGTACTATCTATAATTCGAGAGTCAGTTTTGCAAGCCATTCTTTTCAATCGTGTTTTTTTTAGTAAATAGAGTTGGCAATAAGATCTTATAGATCACGTAATGGGCTCGACACTAGATGTTAATATTAAATCAATGCAATTATAGAAGGCGTAAAAATATTAACGTCCAAGTTTAAAGATTGATTGATGATGAATAAATTCAAGATTTTTAGAAGACACTAATATTAGTCTGTGTAGGGAAAGGGCTAATATATATTACTGTATGTAGATCCGAACGGTACATAGTCTATATCATGAAAGCCTTGTTGAATATTTCTTGAGGGACTACTCTGGCTACCTTTTCTATGAATCCTTCTAAAAAAAGTTAAGCCATTCTTTTTTCTAATTACAGCAAATAAGAGTTGAAATTTGCCACATATTTAGTTTTTTATACCATTGATATGGTAAATTCCCCTTTGTGTCCTGTCTTGCAGCTTATTGGTTGAATCAACAACCAATCATGTTTCTACTTGCATGACTGGCATCCAATCAAATGACGTCACAATCAATCTTCTGCCTATAAAACCGCCATCTATTTCTGCTGCAATGTATAACTTCGACAACCTCGAAAAGTAAGGATAGTTGTGACAGAATTTCTTAGACGATTTGTATATGAATGGATGTCAAAGGAGGGTTTTTATATTTTGAAATGAAGAGGATCATGACATGATTGGTGAGTTTCGTTTGCATCGTTTATCTCTTAGGCCAACAAAATGTTCGTATCAAAAAATCCGTTTTATATGTAAGTTCTTTTTATTTTTTAAAGTCAGTTTCGCAAGCTTTTCTTTTCAATCGCGTTAATATAAATAAATAGAGTTGGCAGTAAGGTCTTATTGCTTGCGCAAATTCCGCATGTTGCTCAAATGTTGCCCAGTTTGGCCACCATGTCGGCCGACAAATTCATCAAGAAATTTGTTGCTCGAATGTTCAAACATGCACAAACATTTTCAGGCAACATTTGTTGCCCAGCTGTGTCTTTTCCAGTTTGGCCACATTGTCGGGCAACAATTCACTTTAACTACGCATCTGGGAAATATCAACATGCGCAATTTTGTATTGTGTAGCATTATGCTCAACTCAAAAAAATTGTGTGTCCAAGTTTTAGCATCGACGTTGACTGTACGGAATGGGAAGAAAATAATGAGATGGAAAATGAAAATGTTCAATCATTCTTGAGGAGCTAATGAAGAAGAATAGGAAGAAGAAAAAGTTACTGTCTCAAACAAGTCGGCCGAGCGATACGAGTGGTATTTGCATCTCTCAAACTCCAAGATGAGAAGACGACCAATCTTTCACAATTATGCCAAAATGAATACCTATACGTCTCCAAATACCTCGTAATGTGTTGTTCTCAAGCCCAAGCACACTTAATTTGGGCATGGCGTGTTTTGCCATTTCGAGGCTGCTGCGTTCTTTCTGTAGGGGATTTGGTCCTTTACCTCGCGGCTTTGATTTATTCCTGTTTTAGATAGGCAGAGTCCAGAAAAAGTTATAGCCTTCCTCAGGCTGCAATTCTGTAACTCAAACTTTCCTTATCATAAACTCGTTGGGTCAAACACTAGATGTTAATTGACACTTAATACAACTATGGAAGGTGGGTAATACATTCACTTCCAAGTTTAATATAAAGAAGATTTACTGATGTAGACCAGGCAGAGAATGGGGGAATGGTAACCCGATGGCGAATTATATCCGACCGAGTGCCTTTATAGATATGTACATTATTGGGAAAGATAAGCTAGATACACACACACCATTGAAAAGGTTGTTCGACACTAGCGCGTTTCCCAACTCAGTAAAAATACTAATGAATTCTGCTTTGTTGACATTACCCTCCAAACTGCTTACTCTCTCTTTCTAACTCCGCTGAGTTTGTGTGACAAGAATGGTGGAATGTTCCAAGCTTTAACCAGTGCCACCAACTTTGTGTCTGCTTCTTCGTGGTTGAGGGGCCAGTGTTCAAGCTCTTCAAGATTTTCTTATTCAACTTTCGAACAATGAGCAGTGGCTTTTACGTAGCTTTTGATATGAATGGCTCTGGTATTCTCTTTAAACTGCCATGTACATTAATTCTATACATCAAAGTTTTTGAAAGAAAAATATTTAGATCACCTTAAAGTAAGGCTCTACTTTATAAATATATTGTATCCGCACACTACTATTTCAGGATTTTCTAAGATGGCCCTTCTCCCCCAATTTTCTCAGCACCCATCACTAGGGTGAATTGTCAATTGTTCTGGGGGTAAACTTCCTTCAGTCGTACCCGCAGCCCAACAGAACAGCCCGCGCTGTTGCCATGGAATTACGACGGGCCTAGCTTTTTAGAGTTGTGTGTCGCTGCAGTTATGTGTCGTTAAACTTTTTTCAGTCGCGGAAGTATTAGACAAACAGTAATCCGTCTTACTTTACCCTGATTTGGAATGCCGAAATTTCTCTTCTCTGCTGTACTGTTGAAATGAGGATGTAGTTTGCAGTTTATGTCAAAGCCGGATGCTATGAAACAGGCCGTCATTCTTGGAACGAAGATCACCAAATATAATGGCTATCTCCAAAAAGAAGCTGATCAATATATTCGTATCAACGATGGAAGCTGATTTGGAGTTCCCAGTTCATGTACGTTGCAAGAAAATTTTTTGGGAAGCACCGGGTCGATAATTTTTTATTCTAATATTCGCGCCAGTGGAATTTTGAGCATTAATCTAAATGAAGATATGAAACTGAGGGGTAATCACTTAATGACGTCTTGTCAATTATGAAGAAAATCTTTCATGGCGTTTTTTTGGAGTTTAAAACTTAGATTTCGTTAAATTTTACATATTCTCATTTCTCTTAGTGCAAGAAACAGGCTAACTATTTGATACATGACCGATACGAAACCAACTGATTTAAACCTGAATTGAGAATCCTTAGAGATTTTTAATGTCCTGTTTGGAGTATTCATGTCTTGCTGGTTCGATAAAAATCAGAATAATCGAGAGCAAGGAAGCAGGCTTGTAATCATCGTTTTCCATGCAACCAGGTATCTAATGGCAAGTTCAAACTACAATTCAAATTAGGATACCTTGTGTCATTTGTGTATGACAAAGGATACAGAGGTTTATCAAAAATAAAAAAGTACATAAAATCAAACTGAGATATGACATACTCTGCTGCAAAACTTTATAATGCATACCTAGTCTGGGCATCTGGGCTAGCAAGAAATTGAATATTTAACCACAACACATCAAAAAAGCCAACTGACATATACCACATGGCCTACCTAATGGCAATACCACCTATGGAAAATCAAAATGGTAAAAAAAATTTAACTTTTATATAAAAGCATTCCATCTCATTTCAGCAAAATATTACTGGAAAAGTACTTTTTGAATTGGTCTGTAAAACAATTGGATTAAGAGAGACTTGGTTTTTTGGCCTTCAGTACAAGGACAGTGATGGCATGTTTTGGTGGCTTAGAATGGACAAGAAAGTAAGCACTTTTTGATCACATTTCAGGTTATTTTGTCATTTTCTTATTTTCTAAAATTATGAAGCAGGGATTATAAAGAGTTAGACAAACAACCTTCATAATCAATAAAGAAGGTGAGAGCATCCTGTTAGAAGATCAAATTATTTGTTGTAATATCAAGAAGATGTGAATAATAGATTTTTGGCTAACTTGCTAAATCAACTTACAAGTTGCTTGGAACTTACTTTAGTGAAAGGTTTTGGTAAAGGACATATGCTCTATTTAAAAATTATTAGTGACATGCAGCCTATCTTGATAAAGAATATTTTGCTGGTTCCTACATGAATCACCATCATGCTGAAATTATCATGTCTGTACCATAAAACCACAAAACCATACCCCCACAAAATTGGTATCTGTAAATGACAGGTTGTATTATTAAGTAATATAGTTGTCAAGGGGATATGGTGTTTCGAGTGATATACAAAATCAGTATTGGGAAGGTATTTGCTTCCTTGTACACTGCCAAATCAAATTTGTTTGTTTTGAAAGAGATAATGAGCATGAAATGAGCATGAGAGAGGTATGTATGTTTAATCAGCAGGGATAGGACTGTAGCAGATATTTATGATCAAAATGAATTATCTATTATCTTTGAACAGTGATTGTTTATGTTTTGGTTAGCACACAGTTTGCCATCTTCATCTCTTTTCAGGTGATTGACCAAATATCAGACAAAAATGACAATCTCAAAAGACTAAATCTTTTGGTTCAATATTTTCCTGAAGATGTTGAGGAAGATATAATCCAAGAGATCACAAAACATTTATTTTTCCTGCAAATAAAGGAAGCAGTATTGAATGAAGACATTTACTGTCCCGCAGAAGCTTCTGTTCTTCTTGCATCTTATGCACTTCAAGCAAAGGTAACCCGTCATTCATTCAAATTGAGCTTAGATTTTGATAGCGAAATGACCTTTGAATTGATAAATTTGCTTCAGGCTTTCTGCCATTTCTCAAACTCAGTCAAAAATGTATTTTTTCAATTTGTACTTCAAAATTATTCGCGGTTTTAATTTATCATAATAATTTCATCAGTATCAATAGAAACTTGCAAAAGGCAATCTTTGTTGAATTTTTTAATTCACTATTTTTGGTAATATCATATGTGTGTAGTTTTGCTACAGATAATTTTTTTGCAGTATGGAGATTGTGAAGAAAAGATGAATGAACCAGGATGCCTAGCTGAAGAACAATTACTTCCCGTAAGGGTAAGAGAAACAGTGATGATTCTGCTTTGTCTCCTTTCTATTTCCTAGCCCTTTCCTAATTGAACACTGCTTGTCAAATGATAGTTTCAAGGCTGAACGGATATGAAGCCATGCCAAATGAAAGCTGGAATCTTTGAAAACTTTATAAGCTGACACTTACTCATTACTGAAGGGAACATACCGTATTTACTATAATATTCCCGCTGCGGGATTAGCGTTTCAACCTAACAAAGAATGTGGGATTATTGAAGAGGCGGGTATATTGGAGAGGCGGGATTATTTTTTCAATGCCTTGAAGCCTAGCTCGAGGATACCGTTTAAACATGAGTTTGGCAATTAGAGTGAAAAATATGCAATTTCAACAACAACACTAATAATTTTTTCAACAATAGTAATAGTGGTAATAATTTTCAACAAAAGAGATTTAACCTATTAAATCTAAGAATAAGTTTCAATCTTTGACTGTGATGCCCACACAAAGTGTATAAAGAATAGCAAATGCCAATTAAAGTTGGGATTATTGGGGAGACAGGATTATTCTTTCAATCTATGAAATACAAGCAGGATTACTAGAGAGGCGGGAATAGCAGAGAAGCAGGAATATTAGAGTAAATACGGTACTCATAAATAATAGAATTGTTGTTAATGTCTTTGTGAATGGTATTTTCTCAGGTAACGAACCAGTATCAACTGACTCCTGCGATGTGGGAAGAAAAGATTGTTTCTTGGTATGCAGATCAACTTGGGATGTCCAGGTAACTTATTTGTTTATCAACTTAACTCCTACTATTACAGACCTATTTCTGTAAGATGAAGCAATTTCAAATTTTAGTCCTTAGAATGAATTTAAACATGCTTTTGTAATTTATCACTGAAGTACTGAGCTAAATCCTAGCCATTCAATTTTGGCCATATCTTGAAGTACAAAGTAACAAAATAATTTCTGTTTCCTGTTGCAGAGGGGAAGCAGAGACAGAATACCTAAAAATTGCCCAAGACCTTGAAATGTTTGCCATCAGCTACTTTTCTATAAAGGTTTGGAAGCTGATGAAATACCTGTGGCTTTTATCTTGATACATGCAAATTATTTTTGCTATTTCTCTGTCCCTTCATGGTAGCTAAAGTAAGTCGTGATACATTCATGAAACCCTTTTAGTAAAATGTGACAGAGGTTGGGAGGTTCTGGTGACTAAATATCATAAGGGTGAACCAAGCTCAATTCTAAGTTATTTTGAAAGAATACTGCTTGGTAATATTTTCATATTTAAGTTAAGTCAATTATCCCATACTTCATATTGAATATGTTGGTGAGCTAGGACAACACCTTTTTAAATACTGATTGAGTTTTTAGTTGTAAAAATGTTTTTTTTAAAAGCTAGCATCTCCAAATTATGATTCCTTTTCAGTTATGGAGAATATTGAGCATGACCATGCACAAAAACTCTTTGATATCCTCGATTGATGTTTGTTATATCAATAGTTTAAGACATTGTTAATTGTTTCTGTTTTAGAATAGGAATCAGACTGATTTATGGATAGGCATTCACCCAACAGGCATCAGTGTTTACAGTCAAGATAACAAGCTCACCCCTGTGGTTTCTTTCATATGGAGTGAAATGAAAGACATATCTTTCAAGAATAAAAAGGTTATAGATTGAAAACATGTGGCATAAGAGGTTCTGCAAAAATCACTCTTGCTTAATAATTATTTGAATATCTTGAAAAACAGCTTTGATACAAATGTCAAACTTGGTTTCATTCTATGATTGATCAAGTATGTTTTTTACAGTATGCCTTTTTAAATACAAATTAGCAGGCTACGCTGGAAATAGTTTATCATTCCTTTGCATCAATCCACTTTTGATATAATAAAAATGGAACATTTACTTTCCAGTTTCGAATCGTCTCGGAAGGCAGCTGTGCGCATCCTTTTGTATTTTATTCGGACAACCCTGAAGTCAATCGTCAGGTACCGAACTGCAATTTCTTCCTATTTACCGCAAGTGTGCTTTGCACCATCGTCCATGCGAAAACAAATCTTTTTTCAGTTTGCAACGACGCCAAGCAGAACTTCCAAGCCTGTTGATTAACTTCAAATTTGGTGTCAATTTGTTCAAAGACGTGTCTTCATATGCTCTGTGTTCATATGCAAACCGCGAGATGTGCATTGTGACTTCAGTCGAAATCACGGTTTGGCTAAAGGCCAATATTTGTCAAAGTGAAGAACTGTGAAAATACACTCAGATGATAGTTTGAAAAGGTGTCAAGGTGGTCTCTCGTTTTGGCGTTTTTATCCTTTTGTGTCGAAGTAAAACTTTTTCAACTGGCTAGTGATCGCACATCTAGCAAAAATCGTATCTGATTCACGCGCTTTTCTTCAGTTCGCCAGCCTCAGCATCCAGAATGAGAGTTGCTTTGTATTTGCGCGAGATATTCGCACAACTTTTTGTTGGGCCACTACTACTGATGGATATCTAGTGCCCATGTGGAGGCTTAGAGAAGACAAGTTGTAGAGAAGTCAGAAGTGAATGACTTTACAATGCATTTTTCTTCCTTTAGATATTAGACCTATCAATAACAAATCACAGTCTGTATCTGCGGAGGAGAAAGCCTGAAACAATCGAAGTTCAGCAAATGAAGGTGCAGGCGAAGGAAGAAAAAATGCGCCAAGAGGTAAATGAGTTTGCGTAGATAGAGAGATTGGCAAGCTGAGGAAATGGTATCACTATCTTTGATCGTGGAATGGGCCGCGGTTCTCTGCCTTCATTTTACATTGCTGAATGACCCTACGATTACTGCCTTAAATGGGAGTTTCTTTTTCATGAATTTATGCTCAATTCTGTAGTACGTTTGATTTTGTATTTCGCTATGCATTGATTCCATTTTTCAAAAGTGATTCTGAACCATACGGTTTTCTTAAAAAAATTTTACATCTGGAATATGAATGATTATCCAATTTATCTATCAAACTATTTATTCTGTTTCAGAAAGATAGATTACGGTTTTTGCGTGAAAGAGAGGCAAGAGAGGCTGCATTTAGAGAAAATAAGGAATTGAGGAGGAGACTCGAAGAATACCAAAATGAAATAGAAAACTACAGAGAATCAATGGTAAAGGTCCTGTTGTAGACGTTCAATGGGCGTTTATTCAGGCATCTTTGTTCAATTGTTTGTGTTGTTCATGCGTAACGTGGATGTATCTTCATTTCTGCCATTTGATTTCTTAATCGTTCACGGTTATCTCCTGGTTTTGTCTGAAGGACCGGTGTGAAGAGACGACGAATCTGTTAGCTGAAAAAGCGAGAGTGGCGGAGGAGGAATCCGGTCTTCTTCTGCGAAAGGCTGCTGATCTCGAGAGGGAGATCCTTCGTCTGAATCTAGCCATGTCAGAGGTATGGCCCCGACTGCCTGCTTTAGCATTCAAATGTCAACCTTTTGAGGCCTTTGAAAAAGTCTCTTTGGCTCGGAGGGAACCAGTTATTTTTGTTCTTCTTGGCTGTTCGGTTTTGAAATCAGTGCTGGACTGCATTTGAAATGTTTTGTCCAACATTTGCATAAGCTTTTTCTTCTCTTGCGGTGAATTAATCGCATGGACTTAAACTCAGCCTCGCTTCCGTCCAAAGTCCAGATAGAGTGATTACCTTCCTCCAGCTTCGATTTTTCTAATTCAGACCTTCCTCGTGCCAACTCAAAACAAATTTTTTCCACAATCACTTTCACTGTTTTTATTGAAGAGTACCATGCAACCTTTCTCAAATTTGATATTAACAGGCAAAAACCTATCTAAGGCTCCAGCCGTGGGGCCGTCAGTTTTCCTGGATTTTGAATGCCTGGAATTACTGCAAATGTGATTCTTCGGCAGTTAGAGCGAGAGTGCGTGGCGATCCACGTAATTTAAGGCGTTGCGTCTTTTGGTTTCAATCGTTACGTTCGTGTACTAATAACGATACAGGCTATGGATACACGCTATAATGATACACGTTTAAATCCTGTAGAAGGAAGTCCAAGGTGCAATGCTCGAAGGGAAAATAAGAGAACATGAAGTGATGATTAGAGCAATATTAGACCAGTCGGAAAAGAGGTGAGACTCGTGTTGGCTTGATTGGCCCAGGTTAGAGCGTAAGAGCACATGCGAATTGGGAAATAGTGTCTTGGTGATCTATATGAAAGTATGCGTTAGAGTAGAATGGAATTCTCCTTCAAGTTTTAAGAAGCGATGGCTTGTGGTAGTGTAGACAGACATTTGATGAAGATGAAAACATGCAATGAAGCTTAGAGTTGCTGTCAGGCCAGTATTTTGAGCTACATATTGACATTGCCCAAAATGTATGTGTTTTGGGGAAGCAAGTTGATTGATCGAAGCCCATCCGTAACGACGAAGTTTGTTTGTCTTCGTCTTGTTAAATGAAGAATTTTCAGCGCTTTAATTCCTTACTGTAATTTTCACTGGAGAACGTTGCACACGTTCTGTATTGTTCAGGTTCTGGTTCTGAAAATGTTCACCCCAGTAAAGGCATTTGTAGTGATTCTGATTAGATGATTAGATGATTAGATGATTAGATGATTCCTGTTTTGAAATCAGCCTCTCGTGCTACGTTGCTTTGATTCTCAGCAGTAATGTATCGAGTCTGTGATATCATACTTGGTACAATTGAAGGAAACTTGGTACAATTGAATGAAACTTGGTGCAATTGATGCAAAGTGTAGCACAGATCTACGTAAAGTGGGCCGGGTTGCTTTCCATATTCTCAGCAAGTGTCAGCATTGCCTAATTTCAAAGAACATCTTCGATGTACCTTCAAGTTGAAGCTTTTGTTGTTTTTTACGATGTACGCGCGGTGTGAAATCTGCTCTGCTTTCTTGCAAATGGACACGAAGACTCGTCTCTATTGTTTCCGTGCCCACAACGATATGCTGATTCTTTGAAAGCATTTTTTGTTTTGCAGCATGAGGAGTGCCGAGAAGCTAAAAGACGAGCTAGAAAGAGCGCGTCATTCTGAGAAACTGGCCAAAGAGAAGCTTGTCCAGCTTATGTCTACGCCAAACTTTGTACGTATCGTCTTGTTTTTATCGTAGCTTTTTTTTCAAATCTGTTTGCCCTGGCCGATGATCCATTCATTCACTTTGAGAAAGCCTTGGTCGATGATTGCACCTTCTGTTGCCCAGGGTCATTGGCAACTGTTCCTGAATATCCTTTGATTCCTAAGACAGATCACGGTGTTATTATCCTCTGGCTGATCTTCCTCACGTTGCCTAATTTCTTCGGTTAACTTGCCCTGAAAGCCTTTTGGTATCTATTGCATCTGCAGGATGGCATTAATAATCATCGCCTTCACGTACCGTGTATAGTTTTCGCGTTTTTCGACTGTAATGGTGATGTGGTTTGGACATTATTGTTGGTGGATGGTTATTTAAAGTGACATTTTTCAAATGAGTGTCGTGTCGTTGACCATTTTATCCGCATTTCAGATGCCGCTAATCAGAACCGAACCAGCATTGAATGGGATTGCAACGTCACTGGAGAACGAGTTAATCCTTTCTCGGGAGATGCACGAAGAGAGGTCATTTCTTGTTTTATCTCAGTATAATTATTTGTTGCTTTGAAAGCGAACCGAGATATTGAATTTGTACATATTGTCAGAACATGTTACCTAAATTTAATTAAAGTAGCCCTCTTTTGTTTCAAAAAAGCTGGACGCTATAGGTTGTCAGGTGTTGTTTTTCTTCCGTAATGACGTTGAATGCTTCTTGTTTTTTACACTTGTATCGATTTCATGGTGTCACACTGATTAACATTTAAAGTGAATTACTTTTTGTAAAGATTGGATTATTTCAAGAAAAGTAGGGAGCTACAGCAACAATTGTTTGATTTAAAGTCAGAAATTGAGGTGATCATCGTTTCATACTTTTTTACATTTTCTTTTGTATATTTAAGTTTTCTTGGTGCTTTAGGGATAAACGCTTCACAATTGCCCGTTTTCTTTCCATTTCCAGACCAAAAATTCTGAAGTTTAGCGCAAGAAGAGAGATTGTTCTTCTCTTTTACTTTTGCCGTCTTTGAGCCACTTGAGGTTTTGTTTTGCTCCTTTGGGATGGCAAGTAAACAGAACAGTATAGTGCGACAAGTTATGATAATTCCGACAACATTAACTCCTGAATATTAAAGTCACTCAAGCTTTTCGCTTACGTGCGAATTAGTTAAACACAGAAAATTTACGATGTGAGTAAGGATTAATTAAATGCAGGATTCACGTTAAACTCTGGGACAAAACTCGAGAAAGTTTTTATGAGAAAGTATAAGAAAAGTCGTTAGTCGAGTACTATAAAAGATGCCCAAAGAAATGAAAGGGAGGCTGTTACGTAAAATAATGCTTAAATGAGAATCAGCGAGAAACGCCAATGACCAATGCGGAAATGTAATTTAGCTGTGAACAGATGCGGAAAATCTTGAGACGCAAGGAAGAAAATATCGAGAAAAATAGAGGCAACATGGCTTAGTGCGACAGTGATAACTAAACTTCTATGGTCTTTTGTTGCAGGGACTGAAAGTTGCAGGCAAGCAAGACCCCATAGAATTGAGACACCTTGAGAGTGTCGAGCGTGGAGAAAATAAATATTCGACATTAAGGAAGGTAAACGCCATTGACTCAGATGATTTTGTAATGTCTTCAACAACCGTTTTACCTTCAGAACTCCAAACAAAGGCATTATTTTCTCGATGATACTTGTTAACACAGACAGCTTTTTTCGTTGTAGGTGAGGGAAGGCAGCGCAAATGCAAGAGTGGAGTTTTATGAAAGATTATAACACAAGTGTGTGTGTGTGTGGGATTGCAGCAGAAAAGGTCATGTCTGGAAAAACGCTGGTCAATTTACAGTGTCACCGCCATGATTTTAATGTATTGCAGCTCTTTCTAGCGTAGTCACGAAATTTTCCACCTGGGAGATTCTAATCTGGAATCAGCTTTGGTTGTGTTTCTCTGAGTGTTCAGTGTGACAAGTACCAGACATTGCCGGGACGTTTATCTGAAAGATTAATGGACATTGCTTTGCCGAATAAAATGGCTCTAAAATTTATTGTTGTCACTGCTTGTGTGAATGTTTGTGTAAGAAATTGACAAGTTAATGTACCCTATAACGTGGTTTCTCCTAGTAAGAACAGATGTGCTGCAGACTTCAAATATACACATCAACAATTTTTATTTCGTCTACTTATGAAATGTCTTCGGTAACGTTACAAAGAACATGCATGCCTACTTGGTATACTAAAGAGCAAAAGTACATTATGCTTTTTATCTGGCAATGGAAACGACATCTAAGTGACGTTTGCAATAAGAACATAAAAAGCTGCTTTGTCACAAAGATATTCTCATTAAACTGCCTTTTGCACGACAGGAGAAGAATAAGCATTTGTGTTGTCTACTTTGTTCTTGGTTTATCTTTACCCTGCTTGCTTAATAAACATTACCTACTGCCGTGCCTTGCTATCAACATTTCGCTTTTCTTGATGTTGTGAAATATCTATGCTTAAATGCTTTTATTGCGAAACATAGTTAAATAGCCAGCCTGACCTCCTCCAGAATTCCTTCTAGTGATGTTTTAAAATTTGTATTTTATACACCGCAATTTTAGAGCATAGTGATCATTTTCGAGTACCTATTTGGATTATTTTTGTATGTATTTTTCAATAGATGTTATTTATCCTATACCTTATATTGCTTTCTTTCTTCATGAGGTGCTGTCTTTTAAATGCCTTCAGAATTTACCACTATCTGTGGGGCACTTCAACCTCCAATCCTCACCTTAAAATTCTTTGTCGTTACAAGTAAATGTCTGCTTCATAAGATATGCATGTTTGTATTGCTTTCTATGGCCTAATTATTTTGCTGATGATCAATGTAATATTATCCACGTCGTTTCATCATACTGCTATCGTCATTTTGTTATTAAATTTCGTGTTGTCATTTCTCTTTTTCATCCTCGTATTTTCCATCCTTTGTCATCCATGTGGTCATCTACTTGAGCAATAAGCATTATAGAAATATAATTTGGCCGTTTCGATGGGCAATATAACTTTTGACCTCTTGAAACTCGGATTTCTGTTCCAGTTTGCATGCAACACACGTTGTTTCGGCAATACATGGCCTTTCAAAATATTATACCCTTAAGTTATAATCATATGAAGTTCTGCTAGGAATAGCACCAAGAAAATTATTTTCTACCGGAAAAGCACGCTCGCTACGAGAGAGTTCCTTCCCCCGTTGATCACAGTCTGATTTCATTGGATGCAGTCTGTACAGTCTGATTTTATTTGAAGACTTGCATCTGAATCAATCACGCATTTTCATTCGATTGTTGCGCCTACTTTTACTTCTATTTGGGACTTTATTAGGTAAAGGTGCAATTCAAAGATATTTACCAGACTGTATAAAGACCCTTGTACATGAATTTTATTCACAGAGCGCATTCAGGTGATCGGACTTTATCATATTGGAAGGCTTATTCACAACAGCACTTTTAACGAGCTGCTTATTTGTTCAGGATGGATTTTTTGCTGTTTTACAAAGTTCGAGCAAATATCCCTCAAAACTACCAACGCATTCGATTGTAATTCATAGACCACGACTCCCTTTGAACAGGAAACGGTTTGCCAAAGATTTGTAGATTTTCAAGCTTGTTAGATAGAGCTGCAATAAAAAGTGCAATTACTGCGACTTTATAACAGAGTAAACAAATTTAATGGTGCAAACACTGATAATTAACCCTGCCTTTGTAAATATGCATTTCAATGAAATCGCTGAAATTAAACGGTCTTTATGCAAGTTTCATTAATTCAATGCACCTTGGAAATCCAAAATTTCCAATTTTGATTGTTAGTACCAATATGTTGGAGTTACGTTTTCCGCAAGTTTGTCAAATGTTTACAGTGAAATCTTTTAAAGGATTTCGCCCGCCCGAAGTTCAACTCTGTAGAACGATGGCATTCAGAATGAAGAGAGGACACCTTTTCATCTCGTGCTTTCTTGCTTCGCTGATTGCAAGCACTGTCACTGCAGGTCAGTCTGCTGCATTTGTAGTGATGATTAAATTCTCATAAATGTTTTATTCATGTCATACATATATATATTTCTGTTCTTTACTTTCTTACCAGTGATGTCACGTGGGAGAAATCGTGTAGCAAATCCTGGAATTTTATTCCTTTGGCAGCATTCTACTGAGTATAGAAGTGTAATTAAGAATGTAGTTTTCAGAAAGAAATTTTGACAAGAAATTGGGTTGTAAGAAGCCATGCCTTTGTTTACGAACAATCGTCATTGAATCATGATATTGATTTGGATTGAATTTTCAGTGCCGCGAAATTGCGACTTTGAAGATGGTAGTCCCTGTTGGAACGTACCCGGCCTGAGCCAAGCCTACAAGTGGCACGTGAGCACAAATGCACCGACCGCCCAACCACTCAACGACCACACCTCAGGCATGGGTAAGCGGGCTTTTCACGAGACTTCGATTAGCAGTAAACATTTGATGCATCTATTCCGCTATGATTTTTCACTGCCGGGCTACACATCATGCCTTACTTCACGCAGGCCGATATCTGTACGCCAATGGAGCACCCCCAGCCAAACATAACGACAGAGCGAGACTTCTGAGTGGAAACTTGGAGCCGGTCCCTTCTTGTCTCACATTTTGGTACCATATGTCAGGAGCCAATATAGGCGTGCTTCGAGTTTTGGTAAGAAACGTCATTGGGGGACAGGAGCAAGAGTTGTGGAAGAGAACTGGTAACCAAGGAGATGCCTGGCAGAAGGCCATGGTGCCTGTAGAAAGTTTTGGACTTTTTGAGGTTCTTTATTATTTACGGTTTCCGACCTTTACATTCATATATATATATATTAATTTTCTTTGCTGCACAAGTTAATTTATGTGAGCTATGTGCATCTGATTAGGACCTGTGCCTTGATGTTCATATGGTGTATGTAACGACATATGCAAATATTGTTTCGATAATAACGTTTGTTAATTACGATGATATTAATTATTTTTTATAAATTGACAACTTCATCTACATATTCAAACTATTGAAATCCATCAATTCAATCAATCATTTTCAAATCACGTTGGATTGGTCCACAGTTAATGATATGTGATGAGTTGAATGAATGAACGAAGATCGAATCCTGTTCATTTTAGGTCGTGATTGAAGCAAGCAGGGGCACTGCCTATGAAGGCTCCAACATCGCACTGGATGACATCCAGTACCGGACAGAAAAGTGTGCAACATGTCAGTGTAGCGTAACAATTCTTCTTTGGAAAGATCCTTTTCTTCATTTCAATATTTCATTTCAGAACGGGGTACTCTTTTTCATACATTGATCACTTTGTTTGATCTTATCAACCATGTCTGTCTAAGTGTATCGAGATCTTCTTCTAGCCAAGCTGCTTCAGGAATGCGGACTTGGCCTAAAAGGACTTGGCTGCTTCAAGGACGACTATCACGACCGAGTTTTCAGTCAGCTCCTTCTGACATACAGAGGCCAGGCAGCGTCATCTCTCATGGTTTGGAGTCGCTTTGGGGCTTCTTTATCGAGGTTCGTTCAGGCACGTGCTCATTCATTCTTGGCTAGGCTAACTAGTGTTACTATTTTATGGTAATTGCTAATCACTGGCATCCAATGTTTATATTTAACTAATCTAATGCCTCACTGTTTGCAGGCTCGCTCTATGTTCAATCTATTGTCGCTTTTCTGTCCAAAGGTTGCTTTGTAACTGCGCAAAGCTCGCCAAAGAGCAAGGATACAAATACTTCGGCCTTCAGTTCTACGGTGAATGCTGGAGCTCTCCCGGCAACGTCGCCTACAACAGGAAGGGAACGGCCAAGTCCTGCATCAACGGGACTTTTGCACTTGGTAATTGTGAAGGAGCTAATGATGGTGCGTGTGTTGGAGCAGCGTTAGTAAATGCCGTCTATGAGTTGGAGTGAAGGCACAATGGGCTTTTCGTCTGTGCCTTATAAACCCTTTGCTTTTTACTTATGGTCATCTTGCATACAGCCTGAACTGTTTAACGTGAACTTTTATTGCACACACAATATTTCAATACTTTATAGTTATATCTTTAAAGTTTGATTTATTCATATAATGGCATAGCACATTCAATCATTGGTATGGAACTCTCTTTTCTTTACTTCTCAAGATGCTTTCACTATTCTCTGATATATGTTCTCGAATTTTGTCCTTTCATTCAAATAACTGTCCAACTGTTTGAAATCAAAATTGAATTAAATTCCATACTGAGTAGAATCCCAAATTGCTACATGCGAGATTTATTTCGAAAGATGAAATAATCTGCCGACTGGGCTGTGTTGTCAATGTTTAAACGGAGTTTTGCAAACAAAGGACCTCCCATTTATGTTTAACAATCTAAAATCTCAGACATATGGCTTTCTTCACATGAGACCAGAAGCAAATTTGGGTTGGCATCCAAGGTTATTAAGTAATCAGTCGCACGGCATGAGAGTAAAAGGAATTCAACAGGCTACTAAAAACTTTTTGCCTTGAAGTCAAAAACCGACCTTTTACCTTGATATGAAATGTTGTTTCTAATGAATGATTCCTTCAAAATTTTGAGAGAGCATTATCCATGTTGACTAGAGATATCCATGATATTGAGATATCAGTGTATTTAGGCCGTATTAACAAATCCGAGTCATAATTATGAGGTACGCTTAAGCATAGTGACTTTCAACTTGGAAAATGAAAAAGAAAGTGATTTGAAAAAGACCAGCTCTGTCCCAATGCTAGCTCAGTCCCACTCGCCACTTGTCAAGTCGTCAGCAAGTTTTCATCAATTGTTGGGGCAGTCCCTGTCTTCAGAACTAGTGGTATTGGGAGGGAAAACATTTCGTTAAAACCACTTTTCAAGCACGAGAAGAATTGAATTGTAAATGCAGAGGAGCTCAATAAAGCCATTTTGCCTGATCGTAGACCGAACGTTAAGATTTTCATAAATTTCGCATATGAACTCTCATATTTTTTACGGTTTGTTATAGCAGCCTACTTTTCGCCATTTTCATCAAGCATCTTGATTTTTGCAAAGCGAGTAAACGTACTCAAAATTGCTTCAGTTATCTATGCTTTGATTTGATTTGTCCAAAAAATTTGTAAATAAACTTAAAAGTAATGATGCGACGTAGGATCAGTCTGTGATGTAGTTTGTATAATAAAAGCTGTCTTTTCATGCATTTCCCAGAATAACCTTTACTTGACCTGAAAATGTCCGTCTTGTAATTAGCAGGATGTAGGCGTGTTCAGACATCGGATTTGAGATTGTGAATCAATACAGTCATCTGCAGTCATTCATCGCCCCTTTTGTTAAATCAGAAATGTCAACAAATTGCTTTACTTCGCAGTAGGTTCTTGATGTTCCTTTGCTATCGTCAAGAGGTGGCCTGTGTCTAGATATATTTGATCATGTTCTCTGATGCTTCTGGAATAAATTCTCCGATAATTTTTTAAGTACCTTCTTTCCAAACAAATACTTAGTGAAAATGATAAATGTTCAGAAAGTTATAATTTCTAGCACCACAAATGACACGTTTACAAAGTGATTTCGTTCAGTTTAGAAACCAGTTCAAAATCCATTTTATGGCACTTTTAGAAAACATTTAGAAATTTTTCTCACATGAAAATCATTAAGGGTATCCAATTAATACTTTGACTCAAATTATTGTGCAAGTGAAAGCTATAGGTGCTTGCCTTCAGGGCCAGAGAAAGAATAAAGAACTGTCAAGACACAAATCTGGATTGTCTCAAGTTCTATTTTGGCTAAATTAGCAAGAATAGAAGATGAGCAGTCACTAATGTATTTTATTTGTATTTTGAAGTTTTATATCAACTCATTGATGCTGTATACTTCCAGCAAAATGATGAGCATCGAAATGTTTTCATGGGAATGCTCATCAAAATGCTCCATAGAAATGAACTAAAGAAGTGGCGCGGAGATTGATCCTTTTTCTCTCTTCTCAGCAGATTTTCATATTTTCTTGGAGAAAGCAAAACATTTCTTGAGGCATCGCATTTGTTTGATTTTCTGCTCTTACAAAGCTCAAAGAGTTTTACATAGCTTATGAACAACTCTGCAAGAATTTTGAACATCGAGATTAAAGTATAATAACAGTGCACAATTAAAAATAACGATAAACGTGTATAATGAAAAACGTGAAGAGGCTACCAAGCTATACTGAGGGAATTGAAGTAATAGTGTGCAGTTGAAGCAAGTGATATTTGATCAAGTCATTACGAATCAGTGGATACCTTGGCAGGTTCATCGCTGAAATAATTTGCATGTCCTTTCTTTGGTATGCTTGCATGCATGTATGAACAGTTCACGAGAAACAACATTCTTTGTGCAAGTAACATTGCAACATAAAGGCGTTGAGGTGTCAAGGCGGCGAATCTGCTTTGGCTCAAAATTCCTGATATTATAGACGGGAAATCGTAGCAACGTTGACAAAACCATCAAAATAAGGCATTTTCTCTTTCAAAGACTTCTGAAATGGTGCAGTCAAAGATAACCGGATTGACTTCAAAAGGTTAGGAACGCTTCAGCAACATTTTTTCTTAAACCTGCTCGAAGATTTTTTTAACTTAGAATTGTTGGTTTGCATTAGGTGAACGAAATCAAAACACAAGAGGTATTTCAAAACTAAGTCATAAGCAACATTACTTTCTATGAAACTTGTCTGATATTCTGTTTCTGTAGCAAACTGCTTGAACTCTAGGTGGAAATGGCATTATGGTTTATGGAGCTGTTGTACTCGAATCTCAGAGTTGAGCAGGATTTCAACTGGCTTGGTGATTTGACATTCAAAGTCTTGAAACTTTGAGGTCGCGATCGAGATCAAGTGAAGTCTGCAATGTTTGACTTTTCATTGAATTCTTCTTTGCTTGTTACCATGTTAATAAAGTGATTGCTAATTAGAATTACTTCTTTGTTTGTCATACTGAGAACAGTGATGTTTGATTCGCCGTCAATTCTGCGCCTGTGAGATGTGTTGACTTAGATTCTCTTAAAAGCGACAAAGAAAGAGATTTCGCCTTAGTAGGATCCGTGCTGCTTTGACGAGCTGCCTTCAACAAGACCGCTGGCTCATATCATGGAACTCACGATGCCGAAGACCGTGCTATGCGCTCTAGCGATCTTTCCCGTGCTCGCTCATGTACTCCATGCCATTCCAGGTATTCTTGTTTCGACTTTCAATTTGTTTATTCATTGTGCCTAGGTAAGCCTTAAGCCTAAAGCAAACTTTATTTTATCTTCGACAGTCGTTTGATTTTCTTTGCATCTTCAAAAAGCTTTCGATAGTCCAAAGGCTAAATAACTGCATATATCACTCCACATTTATTATGATGTTTTGACTGGCATCAATGCTAAATAATTTCTGGTGGGTTCAACTAGATTTTTACTCTGAAATACCTAGTTGAACAAGATTTCAGAGCATTTACTTTGGCTCTTGACCAAGATTTCAGAGCATTTTCAGATTTCAAAGCAGAAAAAGACGCGATTAGTTTGCTAGTTTCAATTAATTTGCGTCATCTTTGCCACATCAATATAATGTTTCTGGCAAAGTCGAACGTCTGAGAGTGCTAACTACCCTGCAGAATATGTCGATGTGTAATATACACGAAAGCTTTTGCATTGCTGTAGTATTCTCTTTTCAAAGAAGATTGCATATACTATATTCATAAAGGATAGTTCAAAGTCATGACTTGTGAAATGTATGGCTGTGTTTCGACACAACAAAATTTTACACTGCTTCGACGTAGCGTAATAAAAATTATTTCACTCCGTTAAGCCGGATTTGTAGCGATATTTGTTGATCCTAAGACGTGCCTCATGCTGGTAGTAATATCGTACCTCGTGCAAAAATCCAATAGGAATTCAACTAAGATTCAACTGCACCTTCCAATTGTCGCAAAACGAACCTGTCGTTTGTCGAATGAGCCAACAACTGTGCATATGAACCTTATTTGCATTAAAGAGTTTCCAAACTGCTGCTTCAAGATCTTTTGTTGCGTCTCAAATGCAGTATCGAGTGCTGGCAAATATTTGTGTCTTGATTCTGAAAACTTCTATCAAAAGAAGGTTTAAATCTCAGCTTAATTTACTTTTGCAACCTGGTTCAAACATACATTCTTACGACCCACAACCATCGCATTGTCGCATTCTTAATTCAGCGCATACAGGGAATGTCGATGAATGAAGCAACATAGAAGCGCACTTGTTGCCAAGCAACTATTTTAAACCTTGTGTCCAAGATGAATTTGGCTTTCACTTGCTTTTTTAATTTCAATTTTACTTTCTTTCAGCTACGCAAGAGAAGGATAAAAGTATTTATGACAAGATAGAGAAAATCAATCACGGTAGGTCAATTAATAAATATGGCTTCTAACTTAATAATGTGTGAAATCTCACTGCCTGCGTCATTCATAAAACATTCGGAGGCTGGGCTGTACGGCACTTGTGGTATATAGAACGGGTCGGTTCCCTGGCTGCACTCTTCTCGTACGATTCAAGATGTGAAGCGCATGCGAAAATTTTGAGTTCATGCCCATAAATGTGGCATACTTTGTGAAGTGTTTTTGCTTGTTTTTATAGTGTAACCCACCACCAACATTTTATGTAAAATTTAGTTTTACTAAAACATATGCTGAGAAAATGTCGAGTTTCATTCAACCACAAATTAAACAAGCTCCGTGGACTTTTGCAACTACCGCTATTTGCTTTCCAAAAATAAAATTATTTTAAATTCCCAAGCAAATTTTCGTCGAACCATTAATCCTTATAGAAAGAGAATTGTTAACCTTTTGATGCGTGTAGAGATTTTGGTTTAAACAAATTATTGCTATGCATATATTGCAGGACTTCTTGGCAAATTATTGTGGGAGAGATTGTATTTGTTGAAGATGCTGTTGAGCTCATCTTTGAATAAGATTTTAATTGGCTGTTGGCTTATGAAACTATCTTGAAAATATAGGCTTACAGGCATAAATACTTCTTTGTTTGATGTTTGACGGAGTTTGTTGATTCGCAGGGAGAAAAGGGCTCTTCGAAGGCGATATTTTGCCAAGTGAATTGGTTGACGAAGCCACAAGTCAAAGTTCAACTGGAAAGCGAGATGCTACAAGATACCTGCATTATCTCTGGAGAACAAGGGTCATTCCGTTTACGATTTCTGCTGAATTCAGTGGGTGGAGCTTTTATCCCCAATGGAAGCTTCTGTTTTCAGTCCAAATTTCAGTACATCTTGTAATATCTTGAAGTGCTTTGTATTCTAAGACCTTGCTTTTTCTCAAGGTATAAAAGCCCTTAAAAGTCAATTCTTTATTTTCCATCAAATAAATGTAGCACAAAATCTTTGTCTGAAAGCTACTTTGTTTGAAGATTTAAAAGCTTTTCCATTATGCTTGATAAATAGAAAAATGGAAGCTTTCTCTATTGCCTGGAAATAGTCTGTGCGTCTGTGCATTTTAAGTAGCGCATTTTGCTTTCTGGTTTCTGACACGTGGTGTTGCCTTACTTGCAGATGCCTTTGGATGTACAGTAATAGCGTATTCCAAGCTAAACCCCAGAAAGACTCTCTGTTGCCATGTCCAACTGATTGGCAACATACATCTAAATCTATTTGTCTGATTTGACTTGCGCAGGAGATGAGGAAAAGAATGCTATTTCCAGTGCAATCAGAGTTTTCCAAGAACGCACATGCTTGACCTTCAAGAGCCGAACTGATGAAGACCAGTGGATCAACTTCCGGAGGCTTGATGGGTCAGTCTGAGTTTGAACGAAAAAGTCAAATTTTCGCAAAAGTTCAAAAAGAGTTGTTTGGTTCTATTTTCGAAATAGTAGACAACTTGATTATTCAAGAGAAAATGAAACTGCGGGTTATGAAATTCGAGCCGGCAGGTGTATTGATGATGTAATGCTGCTGTTTATGCGGTGATTTGATTGAGAAGAAGAGCTATTCTACAAATATAGTGAATGTCTCTACTACATTAACTTAGATGGTATTTAAATACCGACATTAGAACGCTTTTTCTATATCAATTTGCTCGAATTCATTAGAGCGTTTTTTGTGTTTTACTTAAAGTCGGTCTTCGTTGTTATTAGGCTGTCATCTAAGCAGCCCGCTGTTACCAAGCAATCAACCTCCAGCCTCTATGTGGTGTTTTTGTCTTACGTAGGTGCTACTCGTACGTCGGCCGGGCCTACTGGACGAAAGGAGCCCAAACAATAAGTCTTGGAGTAGGCTGCTTGTTTCAGTCGACCATAATGCACGAAATCATGCACGCCTTGGGCTTCTGGCACGAGCAGAGTCGCCCAGACAGAGATAACTTTATCGAGATTTTCTGGGAAAATATCCAGTCGGGTAAACGTGACATAATTTTCTGCTTACAACGTTTGTAGGTTTGGTTCAAGACGAGATATGTTTTTGGTACCGCAAAGTTTAAACTTAAATTAGAATGGATTTGGTCCCTCTCTCTTTGCTTATTCATTTCCATTGCTGTTGATATTTGTTGTCTTTCTACTTTTCTCAGCAACCAACTCTGCAGCCATTCTTCTCAAGCCAATGTTTCTTGGTGGCTAATTTGGTTTCTCTGGGTATTATTTTAATGGCATTACAAGCTGAGTGCATGTTAACATATGGCAACAATGGCCTTGTAGCCTACTTGAAAGACTGCAGATAATTAAATCATTATTACTTTCAACAACTCTTATTTTGATTCTATAGCATTTCTGGATTGGTGGATGAAGTAATTCTCGAATTGCTATTGAAGTTGAAATTATTCTCTCATTCCAGAGCAGATGTACAACTTCAACAAGTACTCCCATCAGAAGGCGGACCTGCTAGGGACCCAGTATGACTACAACACCCTCATGCACTACGGCAAATTCGCCTTCTCAAAGAATGGCAAACAAACGATGCGGGCTATCGGCAGCGACAGAGAGCTTGGGGAGGCCACTACGTTGGCGCCCAGTGACATCACCGCACTGAATGCCCTGTACGACTGCGCCAGTGGGTATCTTGCGCTTTCGTTGGGTGATCTCTTTTCAACAATGGATCTTCAAAATTTGTTCCTTAGTATTATTGCTTCTTATCAAGTTATTGGCAACCTAGAATATTTTAATGTCCCTATGATTTGAAAGTCAACGAGGAAGAATCGAAAATTCAGTGTAAGAATAATGAAATGCGAAGTGTTGATTGTCATTCCACTGCAAATGACACTGGCTAGAATGTATGTCAAGTGCATACCCAGAGCTTTTGAAGGAGCCCTTCCTTATGCTGTTCTCATTGGACTTCATTAATGCCCCTAACATTGCGTCTAGGCAAGGGTGTCAGCATTTGGAGTACCTGGTCGAGCTATGGGCCTTGCGATTTCCGCTGCAACAAGAAGCGACAACGATTTTGCTCAGATCCGATCCTCAGCAACTGCGTGGGCGCAAATGACCACGGTGTTGTCGACGAAGAAGCCAAGTGCACGAATGCTGAATGCTACGGTATGTTGCATTGCGTCTCCGGCTCGTGACGGTATGTTGCATTGCGTCGCCGGCTCGTGACGGTATGTTGCATTGCGTCGCCGGCTCGTGACGGTATGTTGCATTGCGTCGCCGGCTCGTGACGGTATGTTGCATTGCGTCGCCGGCTCGTGACGGCCAATCAGCGCCGACAGTAGATGCTATGTTTTGCAGTCCCGCGCAGGTAATGATGATACACTGTCTCTGTATCAAAGAAATGAACGCCTCCCTAACTCACTTTTGCAGCACCTGTTGATGGACATTGGGGCCGCTGGTCATCATGGGGTGAATGCAGCCATGTATGCGGAAATGGGAAAAGAAACCGCACTCGGAACTGTGATAACCCGGAACCGAAGCACGGAGGTGCAAGTTGTCAAGGAGACTCCATATCACACACGGACTGTTTTATCAAAAGCTGCGGTCTTGGCAAGTTTCTTTGTGTTAACTTTCAATATGTCTGTACTCGCAAATCCAAGTCACGGTAATAGAAGTTTAGAGAAGCATTCTAAACGGTCTTCGACTCGGGCGACCTAATTTACGCACAGGGCATTTCCTTGCAAGCAAGCATAAAGCAAGCCCATGCATGAAAATTCTGTTATTCACCGCAGGACCTTGGGATTGCGAGTTTGATGGACAAGGCTGGTGCATATGGCACAACGACCCATCAAACGAGGCTAGATTCAAATGGAGACGCAAGTCAGGGGGCACCCCAACCCCAAGCACTGGGCCATCTGGAGACCATACTTCTGGCTCAGGTACCAATCTGCTTCTCTTGTTCATTTGTTTCAAAAATTGGTGGGAAATAGAAGCAGCTTAATGCTTAGCTTTCATTCTAACTGCGCTGATGTTGCATGCATGTTGGTTTTCAAGGCTATTACTTGTATGTGGAGACATCAAGCCCTGCCCGGAGTGGTGACAAGGCGAAACTGCTGAGTCAAGACTTCCAAGCGAGCGAGGGCCTGTGCATGTCCTTCTGGTATCACATGTTCGGAGGCACAATGGGATCCCTGCGCATTTTCAAAAGAGTAAATGGAAAAGATACTCTTTTGTGGGAAAAGAGTGGAGATCAAGGAGATGCATGGCTTGAGAGCAATTTGAAGATTCAGAGCTCTGCCACATTCCAGGTGATTTTGCAAGAAAAACGTGGAATAATTTAGCCACTGATTATTTATAGAAAACTGTACATAGAATTATTTTAGTGTGCATGCTAAGTGTGCCTGAACTGTGCAGGCTAAGTTCCAAAATCTACATAAAATGCACTTCTTGTACAGGGAAGCTACAACAGTTAAGCTGATTTCTGCGGGGTATAACAAAGCTATACATTCTGCAGGAGTGTTCGCGTAAGGCTACCTGGTCTTGTAAAATGCTGTTAGACATAGGACACTCACTTACTTATAGGCAGGTCTTTTACTTTTGCAAATGAATCTTATTGCTTGCTTTTTGACAGGTTGTTATTGAGGCAGAGAAAGGAATTCAGTTTCTAAGTGATATTGCTGTAGATGACGTCAAGTTCCATGGCTGCGCTCCAAAATGTAAGACTGATTCTTGCCCCAATAAACCTCCAAATACTCTGACATAATGCTGAACAAATATCTATTTTGATCTAGCAAATAATGTTTGCGATCTTTCCAGCCTATTCCATCTATTTCATTAATGCCTGAAGGCCAAGAATTTTTACGCCTAGCATAAACCAAGCTGGTGTACTAAAAACAACCTTATATAAAGAATAAATGCAATGAACATTAACATTTCTCCTTCCCAGATGAATACTGCAACCTCAAGATGTATTTAAAGAATATCCTTTCTGGGAAAATAACAATTTTTGAAACTACAGAATTGCAGGATTGCTGACAAAAGATAAATCTCACTTCTTCATTGTCTATCCCATTACATACCATTAAGAAGTCGGTATCTGACAGCTTTTGGTAATTGAAAGATGTTTCAGATTTGCTTTAGTGTTTTCATTTGCATGCAGCCAAACTGGAGCAGAAGTGTGGAGTGAAAATGGAAGCCATCGGCTGCTTTAAGGACACAATATGGGACAAGCTATTTCCACAACTTATCGATAATCACCGAGATCCGATTAATGGCCATGTTGGATTCACTTTAGACTGGCATCATTATGAAAGTTCGCTTGAAAGGTGATTTTCTTCTTTCCTTTCTTTTTCGTCTTGGGATGTGAATAGGACCAAGCAGTCCAAAAAGCAATTATGTTTATCAATAAAAGAGACTAGACTATACTTCGAATTATATTACGCTTGTAGGCCATTCACCACAGAAAAACACCAGCATTCATTTTCCAGGCTTATGTTTCCTATTTCTCTCCTTCAGCATTCTCTGTCATTGCGCATCGAGGTCCAAGGAGCGGGGCTTCAAATACTTTGGGCTCAGCTACTACGCTGAGTGCTGGGCTGGTCCTGGCCAAATCGCCTACGACAAGCACGGCCCCTCCGACAAATGCATCGACTCGTCGTACAAGAAGTGCCCCATGGCCCCAGATGCCATGTGCTGTGGTGAAAGCAACGCCCATTTCGTTTACCGACTGCAGTGAAAGTCGAACTTGGAGTATCACGTGTAGCGTGCATAGCAACAGTAGACCAAACAATTTTATTGGCTAAAGACCGGCTTCCCTTAAGGAGAAACCTTATATTTCATTAAGCGTCCTATTTTCCTCAATCACGGTGATTGGTTTACTAATACTAAATTATCTTGGAGATACATGCGCCTGTTGCTTAGATTGTTTGCAGCTGTTCTTGAGTATTTCTAAACGTGCAAAATATGGGTTGTCGTTTCTCTTGTTATTTCTTGTTTTCTAGAGCAATGTTAATTTTCCATGAAATCAGCTTTTACCACTTTTTGCCAAGGCACAGTGGTGACAATTATCATAGTATAGAGCATGCTGAAAAGAGTGCAGCAGTTTAACACCTTTTAGTAGGCTTCCAGGGTTCTGCACAAAATGACTGACTGAATTGGAAGAGCAGCAGCTCGTTTTGTCGATCATCTCTGAATTCTCTATGAACTCTATGAAATAGGAATAAATTCAGTACTTTGAGAAAATGCTTTCAAATGACATGGAAATGTTCAAGCCTCTGTGTCATCACCAAATTCTTGACTTGTTGTATGCTTCCTGCTTCCTCTTTGCCAACATGGTTTTGAATCTCAGCTTAGTTTGTTTTAGCAATAATAATTGATTTGCTGAATACTTTTTCGCTGTAAGCTTTCTTCTCTCTCCAAATTGCCTGCAAAAGGCTACATATGATTCGTAGTTACGCTTTGAAGACATGCAGTTCCCTTGATATTAAGCAGTTGGCTACACGATCATGATATTTGTTTGAAGAGAGAGTCAAAATCACTGCATTTAACAGACTGCATTGAGAGTCTCTTCTACTCCATCATTCTAAGCTAATGCCTCTAATAGGTGGCAGTAGGGGATCAAACCCAAAAGCACTGAGTCACTTTCAATTCCTAAAACCATTCTTCTACTCAATAGTCACGATGATGGATGGCAGAAATAAGCTTTTCCTGTATTGCAGGCAATTCTCTTAGTCTCTAGTCGTTAAAAAAAAGAAATACATTTCTATAAAAGTAGAGAATCAAAACACACTAATTTGCAACGGTAAATTTCTTTGATCTTCTTAAGCCACCGACCAGCCTCACCCTAAATTTCCAATTAGAGGATGGTGAGTCTAGAAAGTTGCCTCGTGCTTGTTTTTCGCTCTTTTGAAAATGTGTCATCATCAAAACATTTGTCCTTGATGATGCCTTTCAAATGCAGCTGATAAATCCCTTTTTAAGCTACTTGAACTTTGAGATCCCATGCTTTCGAAACTGAATTGCCATTGAAAAGCGACCAATTTTCTTCCCTTCATTCATGCCATCCTCACAGACAATAATCCAAATATTGTTCTACTCAATATGGCTGCATAACATTAAATTTCAGTTCATCTGCTGTTTTCCTCTTCGATATGGGAAAGTGCAGCTGCATTTGCCTCAAATTCTACTTCAAGTTGTTAACAAGTAACTCATCTTTTGCCGCCATGAGACGCAGCCTGCTCGTTTTTTTGTTGGCTTGAAAAGTACGCCTTAAGTTAATCGTTGGATGAAGCCAGATCAGAGCTTGTAGAGAAATTGTGTTTCCATGACAACTAGCTGGAGTCCGCCTAGTCTCGAGCTGCCGGATAGGTAAGATCGCTCAAGACGCCGGCATAAGCGTAGATAGTCAAAAAGCCACTGACTAGTGGACAAGTAAAAATCGTCTTCCGCTTCCATTCAAACCCACTTGCAGTATTTTAACGACTTTACATCATCTCGCTGCAACACGGTTTATACATTTATCAAAATTGAATCTCTGGCCTGAGGAAATGTTTTCAATATATCATGCATTTTTGCCGTGGTTATAGCGTCTTTTCGTATGGACCAGTCGCGTACCAGGAACATCCATGGACATGTCTTTGCTACCTAATTGCTGTTTCTCAAGATGCACTGGTTTGAAATTCAAGAAGAACAGAAAGCTAATTTTTATAATTTTAGCCAGACTACACTCAACAGCCAAGAATTTCCATTTTGGCATTCTGTCCTAAATTCATCATCAAAGCTTCTCCACACTAGAAATAACACATCACGTTTCTCGTCAAGCTGACAAGTATGTCCTGAAATAATACTTGTGCAGCGGTAAGCTGACATGTCCTGTAGTCAAATCCACTGTCGCGACTTCGAAATACTCTTTACCTTCAAAAGCTTTTCGAGCTGGGTTTTGCTTCCTTTCAGCCAATTCTTACTCATATAGCCAAAGTATCTTTTGAAACGAGATTATCCTGCCAGCACTACTGCCGAAAAGGCGGTGTTTGTAAACCATCATAGAGCTTGCCATCTTGATAATCCAGTTAGAGAGTGGTGAAACTACAATTTGGATTCTTGCACGTGAAATGAATCATAATTTCGGTATCGATCATTCAAAGTATTAGCTTTGTAAGGTTCCGAGAATGCCGAGAGCTGTTCATCATTAAACGGCCGCCATACTCTTCATTTCATTGACACTTGAGGCTTTGGCTTCTGATTATACAAACAAGTCTTCTTTGCTATCAATAGATAGGCATGTAAATCTTCAAGGATAATCGACTTTGCACATTTTAAAAGATCATCAAGATCTATTAGAAAGGGAAAATGAAAGTTTGCAATCGAATCAAATTGTGCAAAATGTAATCCAATTTTCTGTTTTACTCACGAGAAAATGAAATCAGTTGGCATATGATCAAAAGAATTAGTCCTAGGCATGGACCATTTTCCCTTTTTTATGTAATGATTTCGCCTTCATTCTGCAGCATGACAAATCTTGTTCTCTGGTCACCTTTCTGTTAACGTTGCTTTTCTGATTTTACATGAAAGTCTTCGTATAGGGAAACGAACTGTGCACTGATGTCTAGTCTCTCATTCTTTACAACACCCTTTCGTATCCAATACAACTTATATTATACTTTGGGACGCGATTCTACGATACTTTGGCTCTACTTTTTGAACTGAGACATAGATTTTGACAATGCAGAAATAAAAAGAGCCTAAGATCGATAGATTAGATTGACCTACATTAATGATGCATTTGAACAAATGCATTAGAGAAGATACCAACAAAGGGTTCTTCTTCGGAACCATGTATACAAGCAGTCTTGCCTTGTTGCAATATTTAATTTGTTCTGCCACCAACCAGCTCCTGACTATATATATTGATCTTCAAACTGAAAAAGTGAAGTAGGCATTTAACAGAATCTCTGTTTTTGAAGTGTTTTGATGCTCTCTTCTATCACTTGCAAAGTACAGCTGTTTCATAGGTTTTGCAACAGTGCGTGGTAAATGGCAAAATGCTCGAAGATCTTCTTTTCAATTATGAGGGTCCAAGCAAGAGCTGCATGCTGGAATCAAATTATGTTGGTTAACAAAACCCTTTTAATTAACATACCAGCCCTTTCCCAGTGCTTTTTCGTTCTTGTCTATGCCATATACATCGATATTAAGACCGGCCTACGGACTCCACAAGTAATTCTTTCAGCTCTTTAAATAATTCCGAATCAGAATATCATTGCTTGGGGACAGCAAATGCTATTTGAATTCACCAAAAAAGGACAAATGATTAGCACAGGGCAATGCATGGCCATAGGCAACACCCTTTAACTCCTGTGTTACATTTCCGTCTTCGCCACTGTTTACAACAGTGAAAAGGCTAGGATGACGCATTTGCGGTTGAAAATGGAAAATAAGTCGTTTCAAGGAATAACGTTCGAGTTCATGTGAAACATGGTTGTGGTTGACAAGATGGCGTTTGAATCGTGATGAGTATTCATAATAGAATGCTCTTTCTACATTACGTCAGCGAGTGGAAGGAAGTTGAAGAGGAAGCGAGAAGGTTCAAAGGTCGATCTATAGGCTACAAAAGTCAATCATCTTTAAGTATCATCATCATCAAGAAATCTGGGGGTTCGTCCCCTCTCTATGATTACGCCTATCCAATTTTTATATTTCATTGGCTGCAACACCTGCAAAGCATTTCCTTTTCAAATTATTTCATAGAAAAAGGCTACTCTGTGTCGCTGCTGTTAAGGCATCCTTAGGCCCAATAGGAAGAAAAAAACTTTCAAAATGAATGATGCACGACGCAAGAGGAACTTTTGAAAATTTTCAGACATTTGCAGGAAAGGAATAATTTTTGAACCCTCATTGACAGTAGGTGACCGGAATGAATTCAGTTCCACCCCTGTCGTGAATGTTTTGGCTATAAACCGTTGCTCAAATGAAGAGAGTTTAGACTTCAGAGAGAAGGGCAAATGGTTTTCAAAGCACGTAAGATTAAGCGGTGAAGGTTGAGGATTCAATTGTACGACTGTATTGACACAATTAAGGTACGGATATCCATTTTCAGCTTCCAAGAACTTTGGTGGATGGTGAAGCACCAGGTATCTGATTCAAACAACTCTGGTTCTTTTCATACAAAAGGGGAACTTTTACCGGATCCCAAGGGCCTATGTTCGTGCCTCGCGAGACTGGATACGGGCCAAAAACTCAAACCACGTGACGTCTTGAGTTTACTTTTCGCTCGCAAACAAGTGTGGGAACGCCTGATGGAGTGTTTGCCATAATTATTTAATACCACTCTCTTGTTAAGCTGCATTATTGGGTATTAGCAACTGGCATTGTTTGCCTGACTTCAAATGTTTGCAATGCAACATCAGGCTGTAGTGTGTTACTAAAACGCCGCAGAGCTGTGTGTGCGTCTTGTAGTGAACGACTATCGGTCATCGTTTGCAGCGTTCAGACGTCGGTGTGCAACTTTCAAGAACATGGGTGTCTGCCTTTGGAATGGACTTGGCATTATGCTTGCTGTGGTCACGGTCCTTGACGGGATTTACGGAAGTCCAATGCGAAGTAAGTCTGAACAGTCTGAACGTACACAAAACTTTACTTTCATTCGAAGGAATCCTGAGAAATTTTTCACCCACAAATGCTTTTGCCACGAATTAAGAAGTTGATTTTTCATTGAAACGAGCTTTCGTTTTTCAGCACCGTCAGCCGACAGCAAAACAGCATCTGAAATGATTGAAAAAGTAAACAAAAGTATGTATTCCGTTTTCTACAATCACTGCCTCACTCTATCTGCATTTAAAGCTCACCTGAACATGAGGCTGCCAACAGTCAGGGAAGGATGGAGAATTCACAAGAAATACCAAAAACTACTAAGGGGAACTTTAGGCGAGGCTGATTGCTTTTCGAATTTTTAGCCTCGAAGTTTGTTATGCATTGATTTGCTTGACAAATAATTCAGCAATAGAACGTTGATTCAGCTCTTAGTCAAATATTAATCATGAAGGAGGCGTGGGAAAAGCTCCGCCCGTCTGTTGCTCAATGTCCAAGTGTGAATAAAATGGGTTACAATAGCTACATAATAAAAATATGTAAGAATTCGAGAAATTTGCTTGTACATGGAGATTGATAGAAGGAAGGTGAATGCACTTATTCTTAGCACCAAGAGAAAATTGATTAGAGAACTACCAGGACGTACTAGTTAAATGGTGTTTTCACAGTCATAAAAAAGCAATGCCCTGGTAATGCCAAAGGTTTTAAAAAACTACAGGAGCTCAATACCCTTTTTATATGAAGTATGAAGAACAATCTCACATGAATTTAATAATACTGTCTGTGATCGCTGCAAATTTTTTTTTGCTTTTTTTATCTATTATTTAGCATGTCTAAAGGCACCTTTCTTTTACCCCCTCTTTGTTCAATATCCTTGCATTTTACTATTTGCTAAGTTTGGCTTTGTTTTCCTCCCTTTTCTCTTCAAGTTTCCTTTCACCCTCAGCTCATTTCCACTCAATTTGTTGATTGGATCTCTTATCAAAGATATTTCAACTTATTTAAAACTTACCACAATCGACAAGGCTCTTGGTGGCAAACTAGTTCAGAGCACTTCCGAACTCAAGACAATTTCTCCAGGCAAGCCACATCAAACCACAAACGACATCGAAAAGCTTTCGTACTTGGAGCGAAGTTTTGTACTTGGTTATTAGCCAATATCTTATTTTCAAATTCAATATCTTAATGCAAGTTTATTTGGGATGGATTACGATGGGAAGGGCCATAAGTTGCCTCAAAATATCATAGGGATCCAATCCATAGAACTAACTAACTAACTAACTAACTAACTAACTAACTAACTAACTAACTAACTAACTAACTAACTAACTAACCATAACTAACTAACTAACCCTAACTAACTACTGACTTGAAAGTGCTTTTTTCCACCAGAAATGAAGGGCTATCTTTTTGAGAATGACATCACCTTCAACCTGCTGGTGCAAGACGCCCTTAACAAACCGAATCAAGCCCAGCCTCCTGCTGGTGTCTCAATGGATGCCGTCAGAAACCGAGAGTATCTTTGGCGAACAAGAATCATCCCATATGTATTGTCCAGTGAATACTGTGAGCTTCTAGATGTATATTAGAAGGCCTTATACCTAACATAGCCTCCATTGCAAATCATTTCGTATTTGTTATTCTCGTTGTAATTTTGCGCAGCTTATACAAACAGCATTCTTCATCTTGCTAGAGACTGACAAAACCTATGTTCAAAATTATTCATGAACGGCTTTCTTGTGCAGTCTTGATGTATTTTGTTACAAATAGCAGTGACAAAAGTTTTTCAGTGGCGATGATATTTTCAGCAAAATCTGAAAGAGCTCTTCTTATCAAGACAATGGGCATCATTGAAGAAAACTCCTGCATTAGATTCAAGAAGCATTCAAATGAGACCAACTGGGTCCAGATAATCAGAAATGGCGGCGGGTTCGTTGACCTTATATTTTGCCACGAAGGAGCTTTTTATTTGGTACTTTGTCTAGTCGTGTCACTGCTCACTATCCTTAAAAACAAGCAAATTATGACCTATGCAAATATGTACACCTTTAAAGGATTATTATTGACAGACAGAAGATCGCCTGTTTGTAGTCATAGATACGAAATTCTTGGAGCAAAGGTTGATTTTTGGAAGCAATTTCACAATGCGGATTCAATTCAACTCAGAAATATGGAATCCGGAAGATTTTATCTCGTGTTCCCTTCCAGGAAGGCCTCAGAGATTTAAAACGGTTCACCGATACTTTCGATAGACAAAATTTTCCCCTTCGACTTCGGAACTAAAAATAGCTATGGAAAAGGTCGAATCACTTTCAAAAGGATAGCTTATTCTCTGTAGACAAAAAGAGTTCGTCTTTCCCCTTGGGCTCTTCTAAAGTTAGGTGTTAAGTAACGTCGATTGATCAATATAACCAATCATAAGCTCTTCTTATCACCCTCTAGTGTTTTCGATCCGTAAATGGTTATTTATTCTGTCAGCTTTTGTTTAATTTTCCGACGCTTGCATACTCTGAGGAGTTTTGGACGAATAAGTGCTTCAAGAATGCACAAACTGGTTCCCCTATTTCTGTACCGCCAAGCACTTTTTCACATGATTTATTACTCTTAAAAAATAGCCACTCATGAAGCCTTTAGAGTGAGAAGTCAATTTTACATGAAAAAAATCATTCATATTTCTGTATCTATTAGTCCAAGTAAACCCCTCTTGCATGCGCTAGTAGCAAGTCTAACCAACTGTTTGCCTTGCAGATGTTTTTCTTCTGTCGGAAAGGAGTATTGGAAGATGGGCAGGCAGATCCTGAGTCTCTCCGAGGGATGCCTTTCAACCAGCATTATACTGCACGAACTTCTCCACGTCGTTGGCTTTTGGCATGAGCAGAGTCGTCCAGACAGAGATAAATACGTGGAGATATTTTGGGAGAACATCGAAGATGGTATTGAGCTCTTGTGTGTTCCATGCACTTTGCTACGAATTGTTCATCTTGGTAGCCATGTTTAATTTGCTCATGAAAAGATAATTATGCAGATGAAATGCAAACCTATATACAGAATCAAGCATTGCACAAGAAGTCAAAATGATTATTTGATTTACCATTCAACCAATTCGTTTGATGGAAAATTACAATTTTTTTATGAATTCATTAATGATGTTTGACAATATTTACTATTAAATATGGTAGAGGAAACATAATCACTTTTCTATAGAAAGCATTGAAAGATAAAATTTGTGAAAAAAAAATTAATTTGAAGGAGAAACTACCAAGCAATGAGACACAGTCAACTAGTGAATAAACAAGAGTTCTTTGCTATTCTTCATTCACTGCTCAAAAGCCATCTGCGTCACTAGGCTTCGCTTTGAGCAACTTTGTACCTACAAGGAAATTAAAATCTCTACATTGATTACTGTTTACTTGAAGAACAGGAAATTCGACAACTGAATTAAGTGAGCATCAATCCATGCAAGTCTTCCGAAAGCTCTAAGATATATCCTTGATTTGCGGCTTCTTTTTTCAAAGGAATCATTCAAATTATTAAAGACCTAAAATGCAATTTGTGAACAATTGTTATTCGATGCCTAAACAATGTTCATTTCATTAGCAATGTTCAAATTGCGAGCTTTCAATTCAGACCATTTTGCCTTGATTTTCGTCCATGTTGTCGGCCATCATACGAAAGCAAGCTGCATCAAAAACTAACCTCGAGGTGCAATACACAATCCTAGATTTTCACATCAGTTGAAAAAAGAGGCAAAGTAGCTATTGCTTAGGCCTTCAACCTTTATCCAAGCCCTTGCAATACAGCTACTTTGTCATGCATTCAACCAATGGTTTGCCCACTCGATCTTTTTTTAATACGTCACCAACTATTTTTTTCAATTAAAGCTAAACTCACTGAACTTTGGCCTAGTAATCCAAGGCACTTGGCAAGGTATACTTTAACAAAAATGCTTCACTCGAGCTTTGAATCCATAATAGGATTTACGAATTCAATACTTAGTAATATACTTGGCAATTCCTTACGGTATTAAAAAGTCACATTAGAAGGTCACAGGAAGCAAATACAGAGTTGAACTATATGTTTCATGGTATGTCAGTATCAGCAACAGCTTCATTAATTCAAGCTGAGTATTATTTAATTCCAAGCCAATTTGCTTTAACCTCCCTTGCAAGGCGTTGAAGACAATTTCAAGAAGTATTCCCACGAGGAGGCGGATGTGCTTGGGCTTCCATATGATTACCAAAGCGTTATGCACTATGAGAGAAAGTCAGGTAGTAAAAATGGCCGACCTACAATTTTGGCGATTGGCAACAAGAGTCAGCAACTGGGGAATTCAAACACATTGACGCCGATTGATATTATCCAGATCAACAGATTATATGATTGCCCAGGTAATGATCAAGTGCTAAAACAAAATAGATAGTTGCTTGAAGTTGTAGAAAGTCCTAAAATAACAAGTAGATACAAGCTATTTCCGGCATTTTCTATGATCGGAAATTTATTCTGCAATCGCCATTCGTCATTGCTCTTTTGCAACTATAGCCTTTCTTCGAGAGGATGTGATGAATATGAGTCTATAAAGTTGAACGTGTTGCTGAATCTAGGTACAGTTGATCTTAAAGCGTTCATACGCGTTTTTCTTTGCCAGCTAAGGGTGCGACTGGGCTTGGCTTTGTCAGCAGTTGGTCGTCCTTTGGCCCCTGTGATTTCGGCTGCAGGAAAAGGCGCCAACGCTTCTGTTCCCATTCTGACGTGAGCAAATGCCCAAACGTGAACGCCTACGGAGTGGAAGAGGAAGTCGGGAGGTGCACTGCTTCGGAGTGCTATGGTAGGGCACTGCAATACACTCCGTTTTGCTGCTTAGAAATTGTTAACTCTTTATAGAAGCGAACCAATCTTGCCACTCATGCTAGAGAAATTTTGTTTTCATTTTTATGTTCAATGAATCTGTTGTTTATTTTGAAACGCCAAGAGATTCCCGACCTAGGTACTTTTGTGGGATACTTGAACATCCGATCTCAAATCTCTTGAATCGTTTGATAATGGAGCGCGTTCTTACCCCACAGCGCCAGTTGATGGTAACTGGAGTCGCTGGTCAAGGTGGTCAGTTTGTGCTCCAGACTGCGGACCAAGAAAACAGACCAGACGCAGATATTGCAGTCAACCGAAACCGAAAAATGGTGGCAAGCAGTGTGTTGGCGAGGCAGTTGAAAGCCTGAACTGCACGACCAAAAAGTGTCTGTATTCAGATTGTTTTGATTTTACAAGACCACCTTTATTGCTCATATCATTAGGAACATGAAGCCAAAGAGAGGAACGAAATCTTCTATGTCTATTCAAAAACAATTCATTTAAGAGATAATTATCAACCTTCTAAAACTTTATTTATTAATCATTACAGCTTTTGTGTCCCTCTTATTTTTTGTTCTAGTTTAAGGCACACAAATAGCTGTTTTCCCTCCCTTACTTACAATAAGACTTTTTGGAAGACTGATTTCTCTAATTATTATCTCTGATTAGGAAATCATTCATTTTCTTAGTTATTATAATTTTTGTCTCGATTGATCAATGCTCTAATTCAGTGTTTGAAGGCACTTAAACAGATGAATATGATGAAATGTTTTGGTGCTGTTACCTGCAGGTGGGGTACAATGTAGTTTCGATGCCAATTGGTGCGGCTGGCGAAATGAAAACCATGGGTTCTTCAAATGGATAATGGGCAAAATTGATACGCCAAGCAGCAATACGGGACCTAGCAGGGACCACACCAGTGGCAAAGGTGAGACTGCACCACCAATGGCAAGATGCCTTGTTTGTCCCTTCTTGCTTTGCCGCTTTGCAGCTCAAGAAAAGTAGGCTACGCAGCAGCGATTATTGTGTAATCGCCAAATGATGTTTGCTCATTGCAGGCAAGTACCTCTACGTCGAAGCTTCCTCACCGGCGGCGGAGGGCGACCGAGCAAGACTTATCAGCAGGGCCAGAGCAGGAACTGGACTGGAGTGCATCTCATTCTGGTACCACATGTTTGGCACAGAAGTAGGCTGCCTCAGGGTCTACCTTAGGTTTAGCAATGGCACTGAGATGGAGATATGGCAGCAGTCTGGGAACCAGGGAAACAAGTGGATGTATGCCAACGTCACAGTTGAAAGCTCCTTGCCTTATCGGGTAATGAAGCAAATTGACGTCATTTTCAGTCGATTCTTCCTTTAAACAGCTAAGGAGACATCCTTCGCAAAGTGATTGAATTGAATAAGCTTGAGTGCCTTGCCTTCAAATACGTTCAAAATGCTGTAACGACGAGTCTTTCATATTTAATTTTTATTGTCATAACTTATTATTATGCTGATTACGTTTCTTTGAAGGTTGTTTTTGAAGCCCAGAGAGGGACTGGACCATCTGGAGATATTGCCATAGATGACACAAATGTTCAAGTTGGAACATGCGAGAGGAGTATGCTGTTTTGCAAAAAACCATCGAAAATCTTCCTAACAACCCTATTTTCAAATTCTATTTTCAATTCAAATTCCCAGCATTTGGCCATGTCACAAAAGACCACGTACATTGTCAATGCAACTAAAGCATATGGAAAGGATCAGTTTGATTCATTTGATAAAGAAGCAACTTGTTACATTTCGTTTTATAAAGAAGAAAATTTGACCTCTTTACTACTTGCTTCATCACTAGAAAGATGGTTCAGTGATTCCAAGTGATAATCCTAAATCAAGAAGCTTTTCTGTTCTAAATATTTCAATTTCAGTTTTCTGATATGCCGACATTCATGAATGCAATCACATTGCCTTCATAATTCTGCATCTCCTTTACTTCATCAACGTAAACAAAAATTGTTTAGCTGTTTCTCAAAACGTTGCTCCAAGATTTAATTGAAAGTTTATGAGAAGACGAAAGATTGCACCAGTAAGAGCTATATTCATGCTTATTCAGTAGCAAGCTAAAATTGATTTCTTTGTTTTAGAAAATCTAGACAAAATAGCTGGTATGCAAATAGAGGCTCTTGGTTGCTATGGTGACTCAATGCAAAGCAGAGCGATGCCTAGTTTGCTTAGTTTGAACCGAAACCTCATTCAGTGGAGAAACTTCGACGCCTTTCTTAGCAAGTAGGTAAACGCCAAAGTGCAAACTAGAACAATCATTTTTGAAATATCTAAAGTGGTAAATGGACAGTATTCTCATCGCCTTCTAATGCATATACATCCGTTTAGAAGGCTTCCAGAATCCAACAATTCATGCAGAGATCAACCATAGTAAAGCTTGTCGCTTAATGTTTTCTGCTTTCATGCAACACTGATGGAGATTTCAACGGTCTTTAAAGACACCACAAATGCTTGTTAAAAGTTGCAGTTAGACTTTTTTGCGTTTGGAAGCAATTCTAGATTCCATCAAACAGTTGCAGTTAATTTTGACTTATTTTTTAAGAAATGGATCAGGGTCTTGAAACATGTTCAACAGTGATCAAAGGACAGCAAGGAAAGTAGCTCTTATTAAAAAAATAACAGCATCAATTCGTTGCTTCTAGGGTTCTTCGTTTGTGTGCAGAGCAAGCCAAACGCAAAGGCCACAAGTACATTGGCCTGCAATTCTACAGCGAGTGCTGGAGCAGTTCTCATGACACTGCTCCGTTCAGGTACGGGCCATCGACCGAGTGCGTGAATGGCAAGTTCAAAGAGTGCTTGCTGTCAAGGCAACAGCCTTGTACTGGCAGGGCCAATGCCAACTACATTTACAAGCTTCTTGACCTCAACATGTAACACTTATCACTCGTTCATGCTTTTCAACTAACTTTTTGAAGATCAGGTAGACTTTGATAGTTTGCTTACACGTTGTTGATGCTTGGTTATGTGAAAATCTCTTTAATTGCGTGATTTCTTCAAGTCTTTCAGTTAGTGAAAACTTTATATTGCACCAGAAGCACCAATATGCTCGATACATATATTGATTATTTTTTCAAAAAAATGATGACATAAAGCCTAAAATCTCAAGAAAATGTAATGTTTCTGAATGTGGGTTCTCCTTATCACGGTGAGAATTTTCCCCAGAAGTGAAAAAAAACCGATGAACTAAAATACCGGACAAAAATGGTTGAGACTTTTCAAGGAAAGCTTATATTTTCACTTTCCTTTCAAAAATAACTTCCCCCCCTTTCCCCCAACTTAATTGAATGCATGGTTTTGAAGGAGAAATGATAGAACAACAAATCCAACATTGATTCGGGGGAAAGGGGAACTCGAATTGATAGGGGCGACATAAAGTAGAAAATTGCAAAAACTTGCATTTAGAACTAGATCAATGGGTCTAAGTCCCCGAAAAATAGCACCCGAGAGAAAATCCTAATCAAAAACATTTGAGATGAACATGTTGAACAATGGCATAACTTTTTTTAACAAGTTGTCAAATTTTGCAATCGCGACGTCCCGATTCTTTGCGACTGAAATCTGAAGAATTGAGAAAAGAAGAGTTGCAATGTTCCAACGCCACCTTGGAAGAATATGGAAATGCCAAAATTGCAAAGCAATTTGTAGCAATCTAAATGTCAGGATTCTAGTAGATGCAAAAGCATTGAATCGTCCGAGCACGTGTAGCATCACGAACACGTGATCAAAATCGAAATTTAATTAAACTACTGAGGGTAAAACATCTTGTGCAGCAAATGCATCCATGATCTTGCATTAATAGCAAGCTAGAAATGCAAATAATTATAGAAGATCAACATTAGTAAATTTTCTTGTCTAACTATTTATTGGTATATTGAACGGACTTTGTTTTTTGGAACTAAATGAATGATTTAATGAAAATCAAGCTGGTTATTAAACAGTTGATCATATATTTAAGTCGAGTATAATCATCAATAAAATTTTTTCCGATGGTGAAAAATTATTCTGTGCATTTGTAGATTATGAGAAAGCAATTGATACTACTTGGAGAAAAGGACTCTGTTTAAACTACTAAAGCAGGGAATTAAAGGACATTGTTCTAAGACGATAGTAAACATGCATGATGGAATAAAGTCACTTTTATAAATAGATGGAAGATGAAGAAGCATTTTCCCATGTAACATGAGAGTCAGACAAGGGGAGAACTATAGATATGCCTATAGATATGCAACTACAACTATTCGATATATTGGATATATATATATATAACTATTTGGTAATACCAATTATAGCATAGAGAGCAGAAGTTTGGAGATTTGACATTTTGAAAATGTTTTAACCTACTGTAAAGAAACATAATTCCATTTGAATTGTTACATTGTAAATTCAAAAGTTCAGTTATAATATTTCTTTTGTTTAAATATGGTTCTCCTCTTACCACTGGTGGCGTACCAAGACCAATCAAATTCCACCTACTTCACGTATCATAATGATTTGAGAGAGGACAATAGGTTGTCATCGAGTGACAGCAGTTTTCTCAAGCCCCGTTTACACAATATCGGTTCCATTCCTGATAATCGCTGTGGAAGTGAAATCACTCCGCTACGAAAGTGGTATGAAACAGATCCGAAACGTACCGGATTGGGTAAAGTGCTCGTGTAAACGCTCGAATCCAGCATCAACTTGCTCCGCAATTTCAGTTTCAATCCTTCTGGCCACAAATCCAGTGAATTTTAGAAGCTTGCTCGTAAAAGCAACTGCGTCACTGAAAACGAGACTTTGAAATGAAATAGGCTGAAGCTGGGTGCTTTCCCAGGGCTCAATAATAGCAAAATTAAGAAATGGGTGCCCTAATTGAAATGGTCACATCTTTGTCGAAATTCCTTCCCATTGCGGTCAAAAACGATATTCAAGAAAAGTACAGGTACAGCTTCTGGAAAAATTTATTCCGAAAACTCTTCTTGAATTCTTGTTCCCATTTGTTTTCATTTTGCATCAACTCCTTATACTACTATAATTCAATATTTTCAAATGCATTGTTCCAGAATTTCATTCCAATTAATATCACAGGGGTACTTCAACCAATCCATTAGAAGGGAAATAGTTTTTCGAATAGTGTTGAGCTTTTGGGCTAAGCCAAGCTATACTTTAAAATTGATTTTTATCAATAAATGTTTTCTTATGTAGACAACTTGGTTCCCTTCTAACCTGCCTCTTCCTTTCTCTGGTTGTATTAAATCTATAAATAAGAGTCTGTCTACAGAAGGCCCTTTCAAAATCCCCCGATCGATGCACTCGGCTTTGTTTTGGTTCCTGTTTGGGGACTTCAGTGATTGGGGGGGCTCTCTTCGAAATGCAATCGAGGCTGTCTTTGCTGAGAGCCTCTTCCAATAAATTTGGAAAGGAGCTCAAAGCGGATGACTGTTAGTTTTTAGAATGGAGAGGATTGAATATGACATGGATACGTCGGGGGGAATTATGGAGGTAAAATTTATTCTCAATCTTGCCTTTTTTTTTATCAAGTGTTTTAGGAACAGATAAAAAGATTTGTGATTGTCACTTTGGCGAGGGTTCACGGCCTATCGACGACACTTTTGAAGAAAATGAGAGTCTAACCATTTGTGATCCTTCAGGATTACTAGATATATGTTGAAATCTTTCAGGAACTTGGTGTTGGCGATTAAATTATTTTTGCCGATTTATTTCTCTCAGTTCTTTCATCAGCAATATCCTTTTACTATAGCTCTTAATTTTCAGAAAATTGATCTGTAAACTTCAGGTGAACCTGCAGTTTTTAGTGTTTGAAATTTAGCTTTATTTGTTACCCTTTGTTTAATGGCTTTATTTGCCTAACTTATTTGCCTAATATACCTTATTTTTTATGGTGCTGTGATAAGAAAATGTTTTTGCTTTATAAGAAAATTTAAATTCTTTTTGACAGATTTGAGTTTTCCCTCTCTCTTTTCTAGTTTGTATCTGATAGATGGATAGACTACTCTTCACGTCATCAAAACTGACTTTAAATTTGTCGTCCTTAAAGGACTTTCTAGGTTATGAAGTCCTTAACATTTAAACATTTGATACTTTCTATTGTTTACACAATGTCAGCCAAAGTCTTTTATTTTTCCAATAAAATAAAGTTGGTTTTATAACTAGAATTTTACTTTGGTAGCAAATCCAAGCAATCATTGCTCCACCTCACTCGGCAGAAGAGAGACGAAGATACATTAAAGAAAAGGAGCAAAAAGAACAGTCCCATTCTAGAAAATATGGCAATCGTAATGGAGGAAGAACAGTGAATAGGGATTGTTGTGACAGTTGCAGGGAAGGAGGAGATCTTCTATGTTGTGATAGATGTCCTGCATCTTTCCATTTCCAGTGCTGGTAATCTTTTTGTTCATTAATTTTTGTTTCAAAACATTTCAAATAACTGGTTTTTTAATGAGGTTTGCAAAACTCTTATATTTCAATGCCATATCTTTTCAATATTTGATTTCAGTTTGAACTTCCATTTGATTTCAGTTTGAACTTCCAGAGCTGACATCAAAAGCTTTTCAAAGATTTAATCTTACATGCAAAATGGTTAAATCAGGTGTATTTTTAAAAACATGAACAGTTACCTGAAATCAATGTTGCAAAGGGCACTTGGAATTTCTTCAAATTGGGCTAATTAAGGGGATGAGATAAATTATGGCTAGGACCTCAAGAAGGATTATACTAGGCCAACCCATTCTGGACAGACAATATATTAATATTCAGTTTGAATCTGAGTATATAAATGCTATGTAGACCCAGAATAAAATCAATGATTCTTTCTTTATGCATATAATACAGATTATTTTCTAAGAATATGGAGAGAAAGAATTTTGAAAATATGCAACCTTCTCATCCTAGATAGCTGTATCTATGGCTCCCATGATCTCAGTACTACCTTCACTATAACCATGTGGCTATGCCCTTAGTATTAACATAAATATCTCTCTCTAATCTCTTGCGTACCTATGTTTTTACTGCAAATTCATTATCTGCAAAAACATATCCTAAGGCAATACAATCAATCAAGATGATAATGATAAGGAAAAAAGAAGCACATCATTCTTGAGTAGACAATGTTTTTATAAAAAAACAAGGAACAAAAATAATAAAGAATGGACAGTTTAATCATATCACTCAAGGATGATGTGCTTCTACTTTCTCTATCAATGCTTATTTTTATTGATTGTTTTTGCAGATATATATATTATTAAATATGTAAAATGAATTTGCAATAATACGTTAACTTTGAGTTAGTTAAGCACTGATTACGTTTTATATTTTGTGTTTCCTTTCAATATTTGGTGGTGTTAGGGTATTGAAGTGTCTGATTGAATTGCTTTTAGCAACCCTCCATTAGAAGAGGATGACATTCCAACAGGAGAATGGATCTGCAATGAATGCAAAGCTACTTTGAAGCAGGTACTAAACAGTCACAATAAACGCATCAAGAAATAAACAACTTTCTGTTGCCAAAGTTGCCAAAGATTTATGTTTTGTTGTTCCAAACAGGATTTAAGAAGTGCAAACATATTTGTTCTAAATTTATGTTTTAGTAAATAAACAGTTGTTGTATCCTTGACACATGTGTAGTTGTACCAAATTTTGGTATATGCATGTTTAATGTCCTATTTTTGCAAACCAGGAGAAGCTTCCAAAGCAAGAGGGATCAAAAGATGATGCCAAAACACAAGAAACTGTCACATCACAATCATTGCAAGGCAAACCTGAGCAAGTGTTTCCTTTCCTTGCCAAGCTGCTGAAAGATAAAAACCCAAAGGAATTTGAGCTCCCCTTGGAGTTGCAAGATTTTACAATATTTCCTGGTAAGTATTTTTACATTCTTTGTTTGGTAATACTTGTATATTGCTTTTGGGCTTTGTATCACCTTAAGAAAAGAACTTTGACATCTTTCTCCAAGGGTATGCTCAGACTGGATGCTATGGTATACTTACATAACTCACTCTCAGTGGGATGATGGGCCTTTATTTTACAATAGCCTGTTCATACTGAGAGCTTGTTTTGCTGAGTGGGACAAATGAGAAAAATTATTATATTTTCCCTTATAGACTTGACCAGATTTTGATACTTTACATTTGAAAATTTATGAGCTAAACCTCTTTCATAACCACTCAGAAAATACATTTGGGGGATTCCTTACGAAATAATTATACGTTTTAGTGCAAAGAACGCCCAATGTATTGCCTGTTGTGATCTGTTGCTGGTGGCTTCTAGCAAGTTTGAATGAACAATAAAGCATCTCCCAATTTGTTTGCTTCTATGTTTGGATTTTTTGTAGGTGATAGAAAGCAAAAGACCCAAAAGCCACCCGAAAATGGAAAAGCTGGGAAAAGGTGCCTGCAATTGAAATTCTAACTGACATTGATATTTCGCTGAAATCATTTTCCTATTGAGTTGCTGTACTATGGGCAAATTATTTCTAAGGGAGCATCATTCTTGCCACTGATGTGAGGCATACCATGTTACTGAGTTCTGAAACTTGTAATGCTTGTCAAAAAATCTTCAGCAGACTATGCTTTTCTCTTGAAAATGCCTGTGGACCATTCAAAACGCAACTCCTGAAAGGCTATCTCTACACACTAGCCCCTGCATTCCTTATTACTAATGGTTCATTCCTGAATGACAGATGTTTTTTGTTTTGTCAAGAAACCAGTCACAGCGATTTTTTCATATATGTTTCATATTCGTTTTTGTGACGGCTATTTCCTTTTAGAGATGAAAATGAAGAATACTTGGAAAAGCTTTGTTTTGCTTGCTCCAAGTATGTGTGTTTGTTCATGTTATTAGATGTCTAACTTTCTGTAAACTTTGGGCTTATCATTGAGTTTGACATCAGCAAGTATTTTCAAATTACCATTCCATTACTTGCTGACTATCTTCTTGTGTTTTCTGAGTGTACATCTTTGAGTCACACCAATTTCTACCCCCAGGAACAGTGCAATTTAGTAAGCTGTACTGTTGTTCTTATGACTTATTACTTATGTTCTTATTACATCAACAATGTTTTCTAAGAGGGTCAAAAGCTTCCCAAAGAAAACATGACTTTTAGAGAAAAGATATTTTATATGAAGCAGCAATGTTTTCTAAATCATACTTGTCTTTACTAGATCCACATCATTGAATACTATGGCAACATGCGACTTCTGTCCACTTGTATTTCACATTGACTGCCTGCATCCTCCAATGGTTTCCCCACCAGCAACTTTGTGGATGTGTCCAAACCACCCAGAACAGTATGAGGTAGTTATTATGACTGAAACTCAAAACTGTTTTGCATCAATGACAGGAATTTAAAATATTTTTTCTTTGCATTTATATTAACATAATTAGATAAGAGGCTGATAAAAGGGTTATTTTTTCTCCAAAATCTTTATGTTATTGGTAAAGCTTAGCATCAAACTAATTCCAAACAGGTTGTGGAAAAAGAAGATATAGAGATTGTTGGAAAATTGGAAGCATTGCCTAAGTCCTACATTCTCTTGGTTCCAAGGCATTCCTTATTCCATTTTAATTTTTTTGTTGGTAAACCAATGTTACTTATTTTAAATGATTTTCCTTTTTCATGACTGTTGTAAGTGAATTCTTTTTTAATGGCGTTGCTTTTTAATCTCAGCCTCTTCTCAAAGACTCAAGATACAGCGTGCGTATTGATGCCTCTGATGGTCTACGTAAAAACGTCAATCAGAATTCCATCGTCTTAAGCTTTCTACGGCGTGCCAAGAGGTTTGGAATCTAACTATTTTCAAGTGACGATACTTGACAACTAGTTTTATTTCATTTCTAATACAGACATTGATATGGTCCTTTTCTAGCATATGGTCTTTTTCTGGACTAGTTAATATTTCATCTTTTCTTTTCAATTAATAAAGTTGTGGCAATAGGGTTTTTTTCATCACTCAGCGCATTGGTTATAAAGTTTAAGAGCCGTTTATGGTTCTAAACAGCAATTTTTGGGCTACTATTTTTATTACCAAATAATTTTAGGCTAAATTTTAATATGAAATGACTAAACTTTGCAACCATCAAGGTGTCTCTAGACAGAAGTAGGAAGACAGTTTCATGGCACAAAGGAAGTTTAATGAATTTGTCTTTCATGGCATCGAACTGCAAAGTGATGCTTTTTGTTGATTGTGAACTCAGTGATTGAAAATTTATTAAATCTCATCGTTGGCTTTTCAAAATCGCCTTCTTATACAATGGTACGTTTTCTAGAATATTTTATTAATCCATCCATTTTTGTGCTTTTCCTTTTTACGTGCTCCCCTAATTGAGTGTGTAAGTATGGAATTCCTTTTTAGAGAAAGAATCCTATCAAACAGACAAAAGAAACTACAACGTAGAATGATTGTATGTTTTTACGATAGTATTCATCTTGGAAAAACTGTTCTATCAATATTTACAAAGTTTCGCCAAAATGTAGCATTTTCCTTCTCTCATTTGTTGGATTGAATTTCATTTGAGATGAAAAAGAAGAATACTTAGAAAAATTTTGTTTTGCTTTCTCCTTTCTTCTCAAAATATAGTTTGGGTTTAGTAAAATTAGATATGGGAAACCACAAACGGTTGGGCGCCCCAAAGAAGCTCTTGCTGTGGTTTGGAGAAGCTTGCTTGTCATCCTCGTGCAAGTATTTGGGCCTCTGTTTATTTCCTCTTCTACGACCCGTTTGTAAGCGATCGCAGTTCCGCATTCCGTGCTTCTGCCAGCTTTTGACTGCTAGGCGGAATCAAGGAAGATGAGCATTGTATCAATTTTTAATAAAGTGCGATTGTGAGTTGGTTCCACTTTCGTAAGCATTTTCGTTGCATTTCAGGTTCCAAATGCCATCAAATTAGAATACAAAAATCCGACGATTCTTCGGCTGCCGTTCCACATTAGGGAGATGATGGAGCCTTTGCCACCCCACGCCAAGCCAATCAAGCTGCCTACAAAATCAGAACAGGAAAAGGTATTGAAATCTTTTCATGTTTAATGACGTCATCAAACGCATTGCTTCAGCAGTTATTCCTTCTTGCATTTACGCAAGTAAAGCTTTCAACCATCTGCAGCGTGGTTTTCTGCCGAGTTGAGGTGCCCTTGTTGATTCAGGACATGCGTTAGGTGTTTCGAGTTGTTTTTTCTTTCATAGTGGCTGAGGTCTTTGGTAGCACTGCAGTGCGATGTTGTATATGAAATGGCAAAAGCCTCGGTGCCTGCAAAGACCACTTCGGTAAAGATACCAGCAAAGGAAGAGCGAAAGGACCTTAAGGTTGCTGAAATGAAGACAGTTGAAAAGACGGTTGACAAGACGGTTGACAAGACGGTTGACAAGGGAGTTGAGGATTCAGCGGAGATATCATTGGAGGCAAATGAGAAAATGCACCTGGACGAAGAGAGTGAGGAAGACGTGGAAATGAAAGATGAAAGGCATGTAGCATCCTGTAGCATCTCCAATGGTGTTGTGTTGTATGACAAATATATTCAGATAAAGTGACATAGTGACATATGATAATGGCTTTCTTTGCAGCTTGAAGCCAAGTTTAAGCAAAACTCAATCTGCAGAGGTGATCGAAGCATCTTCAAGCAAGGTGGGCACGGTTGTCAAAAATGAAGAAAATTTGAATTGCAAGGAGAAGGCAGAGCCGCAAAAGGCAGCAACTGCATCAAGTAGCAAAAGTTTAGCAAGCAGCTCTTCACAAAAGATCATAATTCTGGCAACACAACCAGCATCGGGACAGCCAAAACAATCGGGAGCAACGCTGGAACACCCGTCTTCTACTGCACCCCAAGGTGATGGTGCGGGTGTAGCTTCTGGTGCGACGGGGGCCAAGTCGGTTGTGATCAAGAGCTCGTCCCATTCGCAGCCATTGCAGAGCTCCGGGACGTCATTTGTTAGTAGCATCACGACTGACTCTCTGCAAGGTACTTCCTCGTATTTGCCATTAGTGACTTCAAGCTGCTGTCGTTACAGGTCAATCCTTTGTTGGCTATTATCCAGCTTACGACATTTTTAACCAATCAGATCCTTCTATTTTTACATTGAAATACTTCTACAGCACCGTATATTAATGGTCGAACGCTGTTTAGGTTCACTTTGGCTTGACAAGGGTATTGTTTTCATATTCGAAATTGAAATGTTTACCCCCATGAAAGCAAGTCTTGGACATTTCAAATATGTTATTAGTTTGACTACTTACGTATGTGCATATGCAGGGAACTTGAAATACTGAGAGTGTAAACGGTCTCTTAAAATGAGGAAACAAACATGTGCATAAGAAAAGTGTGTCGCCAAAGGGAGTGCCATTCATGTAAACAACTAAACCTGATGATGTAATAGGCGAAATGAAAGCCACCACAAAGCTCTACAAGAAGGTATTCGAATGCTTAACGAACGAACAGCTCGGTTTTCGTGGTTTCCATATTTCTGTTGATGACCTTTGGGGCTTTTCGATCTTTGGGTAAAATTTCTTCCAGTATGCCTTTGGCTGATCATATGACGTGATGTACTAGTCGTTAAGGCAGCCTCTCGACCGTCTGCGTTTCGTGTAGAGCTACAGGGTCACTTGGACACTGTCTTGTCTCGAATTGCAGAAGCGACATTCGTGGTTCTGCGCCATCCTACCTCTTTCCAATGGTTTCGTGGCGCGACTTCACAATCTCGGGTTTTTCAGTCCTACGATCTGAAACAGAGTCAGCCTGGCATAGATGACTTTTCTAGTTATTTTTTAAGCTTCATGTCATAACCTAAACTGTTTCCATTACTCTAGTTGTACGATTTTACCCCGCACGTAAACACAAGCATTTCCACTGTTTCGTTTTCATTCTCTTTCTCTGGCCTCCTTGCAAATGCTGCGCTTCTAAAGCTCTTTGTGTAGCTGATGTACTGCCAAAACAACACGAATCAATATCGAAAGAGTGTTTCCAGCAATCAGTTACTACAGTAATGCCACTTGTACAGGATACTTTTGCCAGTTTTGTAGAAGAAAATTTAATTGTTTTCTTTTTGGTGGCTGTTGTTGAACCGTTTTCGAAGCACTCCGCTTTCGGTGCTCCATCGAAAACAATCCGTTTTCAAATCAATCTGTTTTCAAATAACCCAACTTTTAAATAACTACTTTTTCATATGACGAGATTTTCAAATCACTCCGTTTTCAAGTCACCCCTTTTAGAAAAGACTCTGCTCTATTTCCACTTGGAAACTGCATGTCGGAGCCGTTTTTGGTGGTTTTTAATCGCCGCAGGAACTGGCCAACTTGCGACGTAGGTCTCATTCCGTTCTGTCTGGCAATATCCTTGCAGCCTTGTGAAGACAGATATTGACGTGCCTTGTTTTTAGGTTGCACGGCGATTTAAGGAAGATTTTTCATTTCAGATCCACTGCTGTCCCAACTGGATTCAAGATTAGTCAAAGTTCTCGCCTTTCAAAGGCTACAACAGCTTCTTGGACAATCCAAGGTATTTTTTGGTCCTTTGCTCATCCTTCAGCAAATGTTTATACTTACCTCTCTTTCGTAGGTAGATCTTGGTGTAATTGTGCGTTCATAGACCACCTTTCTGTGAAATTATCGTAGACCAATGATGTAATTTCCATGATGTAACTAAAGTTTTCTGTTGTTATAACTCCTAATAATTGGGCCCCCGTTTATAATGTGTGGGTCAACCCAAGGCCTTGTCAGTGACTTGAATGAAGTGAGAAGCTTGTGTAAGTATGTAACTGAGAGAAGCAAGAGAAGATTCTTGTGGTATACAAACCAAATAGGCAGCAACACGCATTGTTCGAATGATACTAAACCCTTCTGTGTCAATTGAGCTAACTAGCTGGTGTGCCTTTCTTAATTAGCGAAAAGTAGCCTTGTACTTAAATGACTTTGTCACTTTGCAATTACCCTTCCTAGCTTCTGCAGTGCCTTCTCTCGTTCTGCGGCATTCCATATTCAGAGCTTTCCCCTTTTTGCATTTCGTTAACAATTCATTGTACCTCTATTTACGTTAGACAGAGGTCTCCACTTGCCCTGCCCCGGTGCCATAAAAGCCAAAGCAAGCACTCATTTCGACGACGTAGTTTCTCTTTCTTTGCCGTTCCTCGCTATAGTTAGAAATACCTCTGTGCAAGCCTTTTCCATATTCCTCCAGGCACCTCAAGTGGCCAGCAAGAAAATAACTGCAGCCGACATCCAGGAAATCCTTGGAAGCAATCCACCCAGAGGTGAGAGCAACAGCAATTTTTACTCAGCTTCTGGTCGTTTGTGGAGGAATTAGATTTCGGAATTGAAAACAGGTTTATTACTGTGTGAGATTTAGAGGCTCTTAGAATCCTTGAGGTTTGAGGAAATTAAGGCACAGTTTTAAGAAAGTTAGAATATTGCTTTAATAAACAATGTTGTTGGTAGAGAAATACCTTTAATTGATGTCCAGTTCTTTAGGATATTTAACTTTCTGGTTGGCGTTAGCAACCTTCGTGACTGTGATTTTTTGTGGACTCCGCAAAATTTTCATGTGATTGAGCTGTTTATTTAGTTTCCCTGTGGTTTCAGGTCGTGCTATAGCCGCCCTGTGTCCGCTTAACAGTACGCAGACGATGAATATGGTGACCAAATCAATGGACATTGGCCAAGGTCAGTCTTTTCTTTCGTGAAGAAGGATCAACAGTCTTAATGGGTCGTACAAGTTACATGCTGCCATTTCACCAACCTATTATAAGTTAATCTAGTATAATTGTTATGTATTCGTTAGTATAGATTGGCATAGGTTAAGTATTGTTTGGTGATTTCCAAAATATTGCACGAGTGAAATGTAGCGAGTAAAAGAGTGCCATGATGTAGATTTGAGCTATAGATTTATTGAAACACAGTGATGATGTGGACCAAACCTTGCAACCACGGCAAGTCCTGTTATGATATTGACCGGCTGAAAAAGAGACCCTTCAAATGAACAATTCTTTTCATTTCATTTGCCAATAGTTAAAAGGTGATTTTAGAGCAGGGCTATGATTTGATCCCCACAACATCCTCTCTATGTTACTAATAGCTATGTTCCCTGCATTTTTACGGCACAGGCTCGGACAACGACTTGACTTTGGCGAACTACGGCCATTGCAACTTCACTTCAAGCAAGCATGCGTGCATATTTTTCGACGAGGTAAGTTCGAGGCTCTGTTCACTATTAGCCATTTTGTTTACAGCTGACCATTTTTCTTAAGTGATGTACGCCTAGTTTGACACAGTTTTAGCTAAAAGCACCAAGTAATAAATGTTGTAATCAATATCGTTGTGGGTGAACCGATTGGCTATTAGTACAAGTGCTCCGTAAGAAGAAGTTGACAGCTAAAAAGAACAGCAACTGTAAGGGATGTAAAGTGAGATGTGATGACTGCAAATAGAAACGTCACGTGCTTGATTAGTTTCTTATACAGATGTTGCTTTTTGAGGAAACGCGACAGTTTGAACTGCTGAACTACAGCGAGCATGGGACGATAGTGGACAACGTGCTTTACTCGTGCGATTTCTCCGACAAGCCCAACAAGCACATCACATCGACCAGTGCCAAAATGGACCAGTCCTCAAAGGGGCCAGATAACGGCAAGAAACCGCCGACCCATCGAACAACGAGAGGTCACGGCCTCCAGAAGATCGTCAAGTCTTGCGGTTGTAGGGCGAGCGGCTCGAGTCTGATTGGTGGCAGCGGTGCCGGCTGGGAAGGGACGGCCGTGCTCCACCACGGCAGCTTCATCAAATTCGGCTGCCTCCACTTTGTGTTCAGCATTGCCGAGGCATCGACCCGAAAGATCGGCACCCAGAAAGAGCCTGAAAGTCAGGCCGTCAAATAGATGCAGATGGTTTTAGCTGGCTGTCAATATGCCAGAATTCGGCCAGAATCCAATGCTCGCCCTGTTTCGCATTTAGGCAAGTGTTAAATTTACAAAGGTGAGCCACCTAAGACGAAGAACATTTTGTTGAACAAAGCGAGAGTTCTACAGTAGCATTCTTACGTAAGTTAACCCAATAAAGTTTTTATCATCTGGAGACAAATGAGAAAAGGCAGGCGAGGCAAAACTAGAGCCCTTTTGGATGGTTCATCGCAAATTGAAAACGAAGGAAAGCTGGACGAATCTGCACCTTGACAAGGGCAGATTCAAAAGAAAGGAACTAATAATGGAATTTCAACTTCCAGCAACCATTCTATGGCTTTAAGTGATGGTGTTAAATTACAAGTACTGCATAATGAAAACACATTCATGGTTGCCTACTTACTAAAGTAGGATGAAAAGTTTTTATAATGTAAAGCATTAGATGATTAGAAAAAGTATTAAATGAAACTGAAAAAGGCTACAAATTGTCGGGTAATTGCCTCCTGAAACCTTTGAGAAGTGTTCACCTTTCGGCTAAATTCATCTTTGCTGCGCATTTTTACATATCTCAAACACTCAACACAGTACTGTATGATCCAAGCTACACTCGAGGAACAGGCCCCTTCTTCGTCAGTGAACTACATGCAAAAACCCTTGCTTCCTACATTCATAATGCTTTTATCGGTGGCTCCTGAACTGAGTGTGGTTTTCTGCCATTTTCTCTGGTGTCTAAACAATAAACAAAAACAAAAGCCAATTAGTAGCAGTCCTGCATTGGCTGCCGCCATTTTGTTACTGATTTTCAATCTGGTGCGTTTACCTTCCAGAGAAACAGATACATCACCGACTATTGCAACTAAATGGACACAGTTACAATAAAACCGGGCGCCGATTGAGCGCTGACTATGTATGACGAGTTTCCACTTAAAAGTCTATTTTGAGTTCAACAGGGCATATCATTGTTGAATATTGTTGTTGTTGCGCCTGTTGTAGCCTACCTGCGTGAATTGGGTGTGTTAGCTGAAGCAAGCTGGTCATCAGAAGAATTCGCCATGTTGTTTCAACCAGCACAATCTGCCTTTCGATATTTCTAACCGGAGCCTTTTAACGTTTGAGGCAAATACTCCTATGCTTTCCCTTCTTGAATCAGAGGCTTTCTTCCTTGTGTCCTTACCCGTCCTTCCAAAGAAAAGACCTTCCGTTTCAGCACTCAAGCCATTTACCCGTTTTGCCCGAGAACCATTATAACCAAGAAAGAACAAAAGACTGCATTTGTCAATACATTCATCGATTCTTTCCACATAACGTTCTTTTGCTACACGAAATTGCCAGAAACCTCTTAAGCCACAAAAAGGAACACAAGAATACGGGGAGAACTAAAGAGCCAATGTATTATTAGGCCTATATTTAGACGGCAGGCCTATATTTAGACGGCAGGCCTAGGGTAAACGGAAATTAAACATGCGGTGAAAGTAAGGGAGGGATACGCAGTTGGTTGATTTCTTCTCTTTCCAAGCAGCAAATTTTATAACCTTATCTGAACGAGTAGAAATAACGATTTACTCATAAAGACGCAACTAGAACTATTGTTTAACACTAGATATCATTTCTGCAGCTTTGTATAAAAATCAGGATACACGATAATGGCGTGATAAACATAACGAAGAAATTATTAAGTGCATAATATGTTCACATAATGGCGCACAAAGAAACAGTCTTATCTCTTAGGCAAACCTGAATTTCGCTTCCGATTAACCATCCCACAAGCCTTCAATCAAATTCCATTCGACGAAAATGAATGCGAAGTATGAAAGCAAGAGCCTACACGCATGGCGGCGGTATTGGCGAAGCGTACTGGCCCAAGTAGACATCTCTGCGTAGAAAGCTAAGCTACCAGGGGGTGATCTACTGTCAGTAAAATGCGTGGTCATGCAGATTTGGTCGGCAACTAAGGCTGTTCGGCATGGCCAAAGCCAAGTCCGATTCCCGTCACGCCCCCGGCACCCCTCGACAGCTGGAACGCTCGCGATTTTTCGTATTCCCTCTCAAGTTCCTCCATAGCCTTGCGGCTCCTTTCGATTTTGTCGTTAGACTCAGCCCCCGCCGCGTTCTTGATGCCCATCAGCTGCCGGAACTTCGCATCCGTGGCCTCATCCGTAAATGTCTGCTGACCCCAAACTGCAGATCCAGTACCCTTCGTGGATTCCTAAAAACAATATTACTTGTGTGACGATAGCAAACAATCAGGAACTTGGTTAGGCACCTCGCAAGCGGTATTATTCCACCCTCTACTGCATTTAAAGAACTTGATGCCTTCAGGGTTAGCTGCGAGATCCGGAGCTGGATAAATCAATCAATTGCCCAACCCTTACCAATGCTGCACCCAGCTGGAGGTTTTTTATTCACAGCTTTCTAGGCGGTAAATTTCTGGCCGGAAAAAACGCCACGCAATCCAGGCTAATTGTTGCGGCACAAAATGACAACTAGCGCAAAGTATGAAGGGGTTCTAGTGTTTTTCCGATGAAAAGTCGCGCAACATTTCGGTTATTTTCTGGTGTGCCAACTGGGCAGACTTAAAACAAGATGGTCGAATTGTCTTAGTATCGAGACGTGCAAGTTTTTAAATGGTCGACTCAAGATTTTAAGTTTACATAGGACAGATAAGATCTACTCCTGGAAGCGCAAAGCAAGGAGAAGTTTTTCTTTCCACGACGGAAATTTTCGCATGGAATACCGCTCCAAATTCGACATTTTCCGCCTAGCAGAGGTTGGGCGCAAGGCAAATCTCTGAAAACAATTTCTGCACAAATGTCATTGGTGGCGTTGCATTTTACAAACGCCAATACATAAACATCCTACGAGCAGCGAAATCCGACCGCAGAGCTGCAAAATAATTTCTTCTCTGGGAACCTGGAAAACAGGACATACATCTGGGAAACTACCTACATAACGCGAAACTTTTGGAGGGCTGCTAATTTATTGGTTCAGGAAAACGTTTGTAATGAAATATCACAATTGTAAAACATGACGTTTGAAAAACTCTCTTGATTGTTTGCCAAGCCAAAACAATTTCTGGGATTCTAGCTCCCGCGCTACTTTTTGCAGCTCTGCCGCCCAAACATAGAGCAGTGGAAATACCTCCTTCTTCTTGGCACTCCACAGAAGCTTCCTCTTCTCTTGCTGGGCTTTGAACTGGTGCACGTTTATCATGGCTGGGTTCAGGTAGCTCGGCAAATTCATGTTCTTCGCATCCTCCACCGCCTTTGTCTTCACTTTCTGCATATGTGCGCTTAACTTCGCCTCAACCTCCTCCGTCGACAGTGGTCCTTTGGCATCCTTCCCTGAAAACCCAAAGTGACTCAAGATTAACCCCTGGCACAAAAACAGTTTCCTTAAAAAGCTGCTGTTAAAGATTCCTCTATTCTTAATTAAATGTAAAATTGCCTTACCTTTGCCCGGGGGTGGCAGGACCGCCCTACAAATTCCCTTTCCACTCTCATATCTGCCCCTAGCTGGCGGGCTTCGGCTGTCGCTTCGCTCCGATTTCCTTCTTCTTGGGCTAAAACTGGGTCTTTTTGTTCGCTCCTTGCCATGACTACGACTTCGACTTCTCTTTCTATGCCTCTCTGGCGACCTTCTGTAGTCAGGTGACCTCTTTCTTTGTGGACTTCTTCTGCGGTCAGGACTGACACGACCCGGGCTTCTCCTTCTGTCTGGGCTTCTTCTTCTATCCGGACTCCTTCTTCTCTCCGGACTCTTTCTTCTCTCCGGACTCTTTCTTCTCTCCGGACTCTTTCTTCTATCCGGACTCTTTCTTCTCTCCGGACTCTTTCTTCTGTCCGGACTCTTTCTTCTATCCGGACTCTTTCTTCTGTCCGGACTCTTTCTTCTGTCCGGACTCTTTCTTCTGTCCGGACTCTTTCTTCTATCCGGACTCTTTCTTCTATCCGGACTCTTTCTTCTGTCCGGACTCCTTCTTCTGTCCGGACTCCTTCTTCTGCCGGGACTTCTCCTTCTGTCGGGACTCCTTCTACGATCTATGCTCCTTCGATGATCTGGACTCCTTCGATGATTTGGGCTCCTCTTGCGATCGGAGCTCTTCCTTCGGTCAGGGCTCTCTTTTCTACCCGGACTTTTCCTTCTCCCAGGACTCTCCTTCTTTTTATACTCACTTTTCTCGGTATGCGCATCATCTGAACTTCTACTTCTAGAGCGAGATCTTCCCCTGTACTTTCTTTCTCTCCCCTTCGAAACATGCTGCTCATCTTCCCCATTTGAACTGATCCGTTTCCTTCCATCTGGCTCAGCATCTGTACAATTGAATGACATAGACAAGCTTTAGCAAAAAGGCTCGCTTGCCATAAAGCTAGAAACATCATCAATCGATACTAAAGGCCTTTAGTGGGCCATGGTACAAAACAGTTGGTAATCGGTAGAAACAAGTGAAACAGCCGCAGAATGAACTAGATGACGTCATCACAAATGATGCCAGTTGTATCCAGATGGGCCCGGATATATCTAACTCAAATCTCATAAGACAAAATGCAATATACCAACGTAAGAAAGCAGGCCCAAAAACGTTACCTTTACTTCTTCGCGCGGATGAGTGACCATCCTACGAAATAATAAGAATCGTTGAAAAATCATTAGCTTATGCTTTGTCATGGCACCCAAAGAAACCTTTGTTAAAAACTGGATCAAACGATAATAAAAACCAATGTAAGTGAAACATTGTTTTTAAACGAGAAGGGAACTTTCCTTGAATGCGTTTAAAGCTCTAAATAAAAACACCTCTATTTTGCAACACCTTGCTGAATTGCAGGTAATTCTGAAAGCTTGACATTGGTTTCCCCCATTAAACTTAAACTAGATTTGTACAGTTCATGAATGGCAGATGGGCGCATTAATTTGTATCGTGGAAGAAACATGCAAAGTGAACAAATATTTTAAAAAAATGAATGATTCTGATACCTCCTGATGCTGGCTAAACATTTTGAAATAGAAAGGAACCCCACACTTTTATTATCCAACCATCTTTTTAAACAAGGTGATTTTATGATCAAAATTTGTCCTTTCTAGTAAAAGAAAAAAGCAGGTGCAACGCCACCCAACTTTAATCGGTTCCAAAGCAGGTGGGCAATTTGTTACTAATGCTATTTTGCAAAAGTGGCCAACATCAAGCAGACAAAGGTTTTTGGTGCTTCTCAACCAGCACAGGCATTCACAAACTTTAATGCAACTTTTCATCACAACAAAATTTCATCACAAAGGTATCTTAGTCATGCCACACAATTTAATAATCTAACTGAAGTAGTTGCTCCGCGTTTATAAAATTATAGCTGTTCCAATTTGTGACAAACTAGATAGGACAGGCAGCATTTCAAGACAAGAAAATTGAGTTTGAAACAAAATTATTCTAGACAACTGCAACTGTACTCAAGGGTTTTTGTACTGGGTTTATAGATAAGGTTCAGGTGTATACTGCATGAAAAAATTCATGAAACCAAAACAGGAGCTCTGTTTCATGTTTTGTTGTAGTAACTAACAACACTAGCCAATTTGGCATAAAACAACTATAATAGCATTTTCACTTTGTCTTCAGATGTACCCAAATGGGGAAAAAGTCACTAATTCATGTTATGATGGCTGGCAAATAAGGTTAAACCATTTATCCCTGGTTAACCAATTTTCTGGACACTGTACATAAAATTACAAAAACCCATGTATCTTTGATGGATTGATGATATTTCTTTTCAGAAAAAAAACAGATTTCTAAAGCAGATTATAAACAATATCTAAACAATCATCCACTAACAATATCTCCAAATGTCAATAATTGAGTGTGGAAACTCAATTATATACTGTTTTAAATGTTTTAATTCCATCCTCATCTGTACCATTATGTAATTCTATAAACTATATACTATAAACTATACATATACTAGTATAAAGTATAATCATAGTGCAGCATCAATTTATATAGATGTAGTACATTAGGCTTAGGACATTTGAATTCTTTGAGATTCTTTTAATATTTAAAATACATAACATATTTGTATATAGGTATACTATCTATTAATGTATCCATTAACAAGAAGCAAATTATTGATGGGCACCAGGCTCTACTTCAAATTAGGCAGTCGCCATAATACACACCTCTTGAAGTTTCTGTTACTTACCAAACAGGCAGCATCAACATGATGACAACTTCATTGATGATTCTTGGTATGACTGACATAATTATACCACAAAACAAAGTTAATACCATCAAACTTTTGCTGCATAGTCTAACGACAGGCATTCCCTAAGATGCTTTAGATTCACAGCTTATGTTGCAATCTGGTTCATGATTTACAAAACACAATAAAAACAGACAGCTGAAACAAAAATTGGTTTGTGTTTGTCACCTAAACAGGTCTAAAAGCCTCCCCCAGCACATTAATTTCAACACTGTGTGACCTATCCTGGTTCTAGATAATGAAGGATAATGGGATTTTGTTAAAATGTGAGACTATTATTTGATTCCAGTCAAAACATGGAATTTAAAACCACCAGCCTTATAGTACTTTACACCATTTCATTTACAAATGAGTCCATAAATGGGCATCCACAGGCAGAGAAAATTCAATAAAACATGCTGCAACAGGAAACATAAAAAATAAAATGGCATTGGGAAGAAGATGAGAATGGCTTGTCATAAATTCAAAAAAACCAAATGACATAAAAATTAACTCACTTCCTTAGCAAGCTTCTTTCTTTTTGAGTCTACAATTGGCATGTTTTGATCTATAAACAAAAAGAATCAAGCTTATATACAATGAAACAAGAATATTACTTTACTTTGAAACAGTCTCTATGATTTAAGAAAAATTCTTTAAAAGACTATTTACCTTTCAATTTGCTAGATTTTGAATAGGTCAGGTTCAAATTAACTTTGCTGTCTTTTTTGCAATGGTGCCTAGCTACTGTAATTTTTGTGTGGGAACATTGTAGTAAACCACAAACGAGCTTATCGCTTCACAACTTTCTCAACTTCAACTTTTTTTTAGTTTCCACTTTCTATGTGTGACAAACTTCACATGTAACTTTACTGCTACAATTTTGCTACACAATGGCTTTTTCTGTTCCAATAAAATACCAAAAGAGTTTCATGTCACTGAAGATTTCTACTTAGATAGACATTCAAATTATGATATCTGTCAAATTTAAGTCTAAAAAACCAATTGCAGCAACTTTGACATTTACAATGTTGGACAGATTTCTCAAAATCTTTATCAAATCACACAAGTTTAAAGGAAGACTTGAAAGCAGATGTGAAATTCTATAAATGAGATGAATGGTTTGAAAAGAACTTCAAAATTTGATCAGTCAGTCAATCAGTCATCATAAACTCTGCTCCAGCACAGCAAAAGCCTAAAAATTTTGTCTAGCCCAAAGATATCAATTCACAAAATATCACATACTAGATGTCAATTCAAACAATAAACATGTACGCTTCTACCCACTGTAGGCAAAGCAAGTGGTTTCCACGTTTAAATGCAAGGGAACTCTTTTTTAACAGCTTTGATATCCATATTAATGCAGTATTTTCCAAAATTGTCTTGCAAACATTTGGTCAATGTTCTTTATAGTTACTTCTTCGATGTGGCAGAAAATGCAGCTCTTTGAAAACCAAGAAAATATGAATAACATTTGCCCATATAAAAAAAGTAGATGCATATATATAAATAAATATACAACGCCTTACCAATAGCATCATCGCTTAGGGCATGATCTTCCTCCATAGCGCTTTGTCTGTGCTTTACCTGCAATAAGATCAGCATATATGTTAATGATAATGTTATCATTATCAAAATTATCCAAGGGATTGAAGGGAAAATGTAGTCCTTATACTTAATGCAGATTAGAAACAATGGGATTTCTTTAGGCTCACTGAACATTTTCATCATATTACAGCTAAATGACTCCTTTATCTTTAATCACATAAGTCCAAAATGTTTTGACTCAGTAAATTTATAACCACATTTCTTCCATCACTCTGCTCACAAGTCAGCTGAAAACGTTGAATTGTATTGTTAGCATTTGCTTGACTAGGACATTTGCTTAGGCACATACACTTTATGCTTTTCCCATTGGTGCTTCAAAGGGTTTGCAATAATCATCATTATCACCATAACTACTCAATTTGACTCCTACCAATGGAGCAGTTTAGGCATTGATGTCTTTCTTGAAACTTGGGAAAAGTAAATTTGTGTGATTTTCTTTGGTTTACTTACTATTCTTTGACTATTTATTCTTTGACAACCAATTATCAGAAAAGTTTGGATTTTCAAAAGAATTCACTACCAACAATTTGCTTATGTTAATAGTTTTGTGCAGGCAATTTTTGGTGTTGTCAGTTAGTGTCATTTTCATTCTTATTCCTGACACATACTAGTGCCATTTCCGATGATATCCTTCACTTCACATCATTAATACACAACCATGGTTTTTGTTAATGGTGTTGGCCAGTGATCTCAACAAATGTGATAAGAGCAATTCCATTTGTGAGCATTTACATTAGTCCCCTTAAAAGTAGAAATGATTTATGCCAGACTCCATAAAAGTCAAGCACTGATACAAAAGATTTTCAACAAGGCAGACCGTCTCAACTTTTAGCACATCAGTGACAGGAAATTCCCAAGAGTAATGGATTATTTAGATTGGCTGGCCTGCCACTGACAGAAGCAACTGCTTAGAAAGATTTCGGGTGAAATAGGGGCAATCAATCTGGATTATCCTCCTTGTTGAAGTGTATGCTGCTTGATAACTTGCATACATGCAGCTGTAAAACCCTTTTGAAATCAAAATTGGCAAGATATGCAATAATATCCAGTTCCCTTTCCATTATTTGATGACTTGTCATTAACAAACCATTGAAATTGCATCCAGTTTTCCAAATTGATGACAGTAGACATAGCTTAAAATCATTAATAAACCATTCTTCATATCTATGGTTTTAAAACAGATACTCTGAACCATATCTAACTATACCGGGTTGAGAATCGGCGGTTTCACTCCACTTGATTCGTTGTCAGAATCAGAATATGCCCCTTGGAGCGTATCCATATTTTCCAATTGGTGAACAAAATAGAACTTCAGCAGGTTTTGGAACTCCTTCTTTATTCCTTAATCTACAAAAACTAAAATATTGACGGTGAATGACTCAGTTAAAAACACGGGAGATCCACCATTACGGATTGCCCGGCAATTGCCAAACGCAATGTATGATGGGAGTTTTTCCATGGAATCTGGTAACCAGTGTATCTTTGCTTTCTCATACAACATTTCAATGCCGGTTCTTTCCTTTAGTTATTCTCTTCTTGATAACAACCGATGTGTTTCAGTTCAGTTTTTGCTATTTGCTCCCTATAGGTTTGTTATAAGGCCCATCTTTATCTCTTTATGCGCATGTCATGATGGCGTTTGGACGACAGACGTGTTTTTTAACATCTCTTGAACGCGTGGTTGTCAAAAAAGAATGATCATAAATAAAACACGAAGCAATTTTTTTCTGAAGGCCTTTCTCTTTCATCCATTGGTACAAAATTCCAAAAAAACTTTCTAACTATCGATGGTATTAAATTTCGGAGCCCCCTATCTGTAGATTTTATAAAAGGGTGTATATAAGTGCAACATTTTTATGAACAAAATTTGAAGGTCTGTAGGCTTGATTGCGTTATGATTAATTTATAATTGCATTTAGCTATCATCATCCTATTAAATCTTGTCTCATTGTAATTATTGTATTACCACTTTCTCGTTTTATTTTGTTTTATTCTTATTGTATCTTACTGTTATTATTCAAACATAAAATTCTCATTGTAAACCACGTCAATTTGGACACATGGCTCGATTACTTTCCCAAAGTTCTTTCCAAATGTCCATCAGCTTGAAATCGTTTAGTTTTCACTCTGCTTCCACAAAATATTACAATTAATTATTCCTTGTTATTCAACCAAATGAACTTTGATCTTGTATGTTTAGTATTAGCATGTCAACGAGGATACTGCAATTAAACCATTTCATTTCAAAAAAAGTACTGTGTTTGAGTTTGCTGTTAAGATGTGTCGTAATCAGATTGAGTGACAGACCTTCAATCTAAGCTTGTTCCTGATTGGCTCTAATTGATTGACAGTTTTCGTGGTGGAGATGCAAGTCACCCTTGGGACTACTTGTTTATTTCTACTTTTCTATGGCGCACTTAAACCGACAGCAGTCGTTCGAGCAACAGTCAAATGCAACAATAATCGTGAAAACCTTCCCGATATGAAGCTATGTTTCCGTGACTATGAAGCTATGTTTCCGTGAAGCAACTCGCCAATGTGTTCCTCTCATCATATCAAACATCCAAAATGCATCCAGATTTTTGCATCGACGTTCTTCATCAATACACGCCCTCGTAAACATTTATGTCTAGACGGTGATCATAATTAGTAAACTACTTTAAAAACAGGCTCTCGATCTCTTTCATGGCTCAAATGCCCACATCAACACATCATCGAAAGCGAGCAAAATGAGTTCAGTAAGTAACATCAGTCTTCTGTAAGAAGAAAACTACTGCAAAGATTAATAACGACATGCTATTATTTACAGCGTTTTTCGTCAATACAATCTGGAGACATTGAATTTCCAAATAGCAGTATAGATCCATATACCTCGATCCAAAAGCCTAGATCCAAATGGCAAGTGAAACAGCTGATGTTATAGAAACGTCTTTAATCCAAGGTTGTTTTAGTAGATTTGGTTGAATTGGCACAAAGCAACAGAAGGTGTCCTTGCATGCTCGACGAAGTACTTTTTCTTTTGACAAGCTCGTAGTGTAAAACGAAGAAAAATGACCAAAAGCTGACCAAATGAATAGCCAGTTCCGGATCAAAAACTATGTGAAGGACACTATCAGCGCCATCTTCACGCCTTTTTCGAAGAAAGAGTTCAAGTGAAAAGACAAACGCTTTCTGTTAACACAGAATTGGTTTCTCTATAGAAATGTAGATAGACTCCAAAACGTCTAGACGAAAAGACGACCTATCTCACCCATTGATGCGACACTGGTGCATTCATAGGGTTTAGTAGTTCACGACATCAGCCACTTCACTTTCTTACTCAATTGCATTTGAAGGTATTTCCTAGCTGTACTGATTTGTAAAAAGACCTTCTTAGAGCAAAACCCTCTTATTAGAAATTGATCGTTAGCCACGTGGAATGGAGTTACATGCCCCAAATAGGGCATGCGCATCACTGCAATTAGCCAATAGCAGTGTCAATAGCGTCAATAGCAGACCTACCATACAGATTGCCCGACCCAACCTTTCAGGCAGGCCTGAAAATCGTCCCAATCAAGCACTATCCTAGCCCATGTTTTTTCTTAAGCAAGAGCCTAGATTGCTCTCTTGTCTGCGCTTGAATAGGGCAAGTGAAGCGCATGATGTGATTGGGGTAGCGAGAATCATCTGCTCATTTTGAAAAATTGCTTCAGAGCCTCAAACTTTAAAGTGAACAAAAAAGAGACAACTGGTCAACACTCACTCCTTTGTCATGTTGATACAAATAAAATTCAGCAGGCATCGCCTGTAATACAAAAGACAATATTTTCTTGCATGATTTAACTTTGGATGCCTGCCTTATGTCTAGTCTATTAAACTGTCTAGTATAAACTTACTCATATTATTATGCATGATACAGATAAAAGTTAAAACATGATTACTAGGCTAAAGGTGAAATTCTACAAACAAATAACTACAACAAACTTCAACAAATTTCAAAGAAAACCATTGAAATTGTCTGCACATTAGATTTCTTTCTCTGGGAAGCTGATTCAAATCTGTTAAAAATGACAACATGTAATCTTGCGAAACAGGTTATTTTCGTGTTGGCTTAAAAATGCAAGGATATTTTCGAGACAAAAATGTTTGCATCCAGCTTCTTGAAATCATTTTTGTGAAATCTGATTCACTATTTCAAATCCAATCTTAGGGTGGGAAGGGTCCTTTATGGGAGGCAAAGGTTGCTTGAATTGAAGCATTTGGGTTGATTGTGTGCAAATATTGAAGCATTAGGGTTAAGCTCTATTGGCAATAACTTGATTTCACTGTCAATATACTTGTTGGATATTTGAAAGTTTCTATTTCCGCTACGTTTCCTTATAAGGAATGACGTCACATGGGGCGTGGCAACGGAAACCTTCGTTACAAGCTTCGGCTCGATCGTCAATGTCTTCGCGTTCATGTTGCAAGCTACAAGCCTATACTAACGGCAATTTCGATATGGCTATTAAATTATCTAAGAGGTCTAAACTCTTTTCACAACTTTGTCAAAGTTCCCTTACAACTGGATTTGATATAGCTGCATGCTTCAACAAAAAATTTAAGTACCGTTTTTTTATAATATTTTCTTGGGTCTCATAACCTGTTACGTTCATGGGAATTTCATTTCATGTTTAAAATTTGATTAGAGTTGCGCAATAGATATGTTTTGATTTGAAAAAGTTACACAAACTGTTTTAACACTGTCAGCGGTTCATTCTGATTTTCAAAACACTCCCTTGAAAGACTGAGCTAAACTTGCTAACTCCACAACGTTTGCAAATTGGAAACCAGGACCTGCTTACAAGAAAAAGCCGAGTAAGGTGACAAGGGCTCGTTTTCTTGAAGACCAGCTGCCGCGGGATGACGTATTATCCACCCACCAGTGCAGCAAAATAACGAGTTTGGCGAGGCGGACGAGTTTCTACGTTCATCGCGTAAAACTGCACTGCTGCAAAGCTAAGCTCCTTGAAAACCTAGTTGCGAGCAGATCGAGATATGGCTGCTTTGTCGATCAATGAACGCACAAACGTCCTTAATTCTAAACCTTGGGGCAACATCATCAAGCAAATATCACTCCCGTGTCTAGTTTTTCTTCTGTAAAGGATTTAGGGGTCAGGACTTTTAGTTTTCTCTTGAAAGTAGGAGCTAGGGGTTTCGCAACATCCTTTTCATTTAATCAGATTTGATGCAGTTCGTGTTACGTCAGAATACCTGGCTTCAGTGTCAGAACACCTTTGTTGTAGAATGTCATTTTGTAGAAAGTCTTTGCAGCATGAATTATTGAAGAGAATCCTGCTTCAGCCCAGATCATATTGTCAACGAAGAAGAGAATAGGCGGTTGTTTCCCCCAAAATTGTACGAACGCGGTCACAATACATCATTAATCTAACGAGTATTCGACAGTGATACATTGAATACTGTAAAAACTTGTCATCTTCCAACCAACGGATCTGTTGAATGAATTGCTACCGAAAACTCTTCGAAATGCAGTAAAATATGCAATCCACGATAAAAAGTTTCCACCATTGGTCGAATCTGACAGCGACAACTCCAGAAGTCAACTTCAATAATATATTTGGCCTAGCGTAATTCAGTTAATCGGCCTAGCATGCGTCCCTTCGCGTTTTCGAATCGCTGTTTTCGCGTTTTGCAGTAACACCAGACCCATGGAACACAGGCCATGTCCTGCTGCAAGGTTCGCTCTTCAAAACGCATCCCAAAAACTACAGTAAGTCGAAAGAACCGTCTCCACCAAGTGTTGCATTGATTGCTTAGCGAAGTTAGCTTGTTCACATTATATTGCAGCGCTTGAGTTTTCCCTTACTCGGAGCTTTTTTTGCTTTATCTGCTGGTGCTCGACAGGTCTCGCTGCTTTTGTTATTGCGAATGTTGGCCGTCAACTGTCCATTTTCTGCCTTTTGAAACGAATGCGCTGTAGTGTGATGCTTCTTGCCATCAATGGGAGAGAACCTTGGCTGGACCATCGGCGATCTGGGTGCCCTTGGTGAACGCGGGGCGACCGAAGTGCCCGCCAAACTAGTGTTGATCGGGTTCATCGCTCGACCTTCTTCTGACTTGCTTATTGCCGACGAACTCGATGATATTCGCTTATGCTTCAAATACTTTGCAACTCCTATTCATCGCTTGAACTCCTGTCATTTTAAGAATTGCAGGTGCTACAGTGTGTTGTAAGGCTCTTATTTGAATAATTATTCCTCTCTGCACGTCAGTTTATGTGTCCGTGTATATTCAAAAACAATCAGTGAATGCAAACCTGATTAAACTTTCATGAAGTGTTCGTGTGGACAGAACGTCCTCGCTTCAGGTACGTTGCCATGGTAACGGGCAGAAAAGCCGATTGCCGAATCGGCTGTGAGGGAATTTGCCGGCTAGGTGCCGAGAAACGAAGCTATTTGCGCGTTCAATCGCACCGTCTTGTTCTTGAACGGCTTCGTGGAAATCACGTGGAAACCACGTGGCCGAATAGCGCAAGTCTCCATTCATTGCGTGAGAAATGAGCAGGTTGAAAGATGGTTGAAAGTCTGATGTTGCATGAATGTGCAGTTGAATCGCCAAAATTTCATCGCATCCCAAATTCGCTACGACATTTTGCGAATGAACTAAACCTTTGCCAAGTGAAGTGAGACTTCTCTTATTTCAGATCTCCAAAATTTCAGACCATTGAAGGAACCAGGAACTCTATAAAGATCAAATGTTTTCAATTTTATGTTCTTCTTTTTTAAATAATTAGAAAAAACTATGCGTTTTATCTTGCACAAAGGTTTGTTCTTTTCATCTGTTAGTAGGTCATAGTACGAACTCGCTTCATTAAAATTTTCTTGCTATCACTAATCTTGTTCATACAAAAGTTGACGAAATCTCATCCTACAATAATGTTAATTCAAGTGATTCAGCAAAGTCCTGTTTCCAACTTCATTAGCTAGTCAAGAAACTGTTTCCGATAAGAACACCTAGACTAAATATAGCAGCAAAAGGCTTAAAGCACAGAACATGACAATGATCTCTAAGCAGGAATGCGTCATTGAGCCATGCATGGCAGCTGGCATAAGAGGTTATTTGGCAACCGAAGAAATCGACCCAGAGAAAGGCACAAGGCTTTGGAAATCGAATCCTGTTGGATCATTCCCTCTAAAGGCTTTAGCAGTAAACAAAGGAAATACAACTTTAGAACTCCAGACATCTGATAATCAGTTCTATTATTATTCGCTCAGACGACATTAAAATCATCGTGATTCATAAAAAGCACGTGCTACAAATTCAGATTGAAGTGTCATTGGCTAGCTGCTTGTATACGTCAAAAACATTTGCCAATACAATGCTCTCCTAGCCCTGTTCCAGATGAGCTGCTGGTGATCTAAAGCCCAGAAACCAATGCCCACGTGCGTGTCCTTGTTTTGCAGACAGGGCTACAAAGCTTCTCTCGTCTGCAAAGAGAGAATTGGTTGAAACCGAGGCCATGCACAGATGGTAACTATCCAGGTCAGTTTGAAGTGGTTCTGCTGTTTTTAATGTTGGGTGAAATCTGCATTGGGTTCTGAAAATCTCTGAACTTTTTTTCTGCTTCAAATACTGACTTTTCCGATAAGCCAATCATTCTTTTAGCTTTCTCTGCTTAAATTTATTTTGAAGAAAGAAGCTCAAAAATATATATTCTACATTGTTTATTGCTTTTACATAATTGCGACTTAAATTCCAACTGTTTGTAAAACAATGATCTTGAATATTGTGGTGTAGTACAGAAACCAAGAACATTGGAAAGTGTAGTACAGAATTAGAATCACGTTGAGGCTGTAATGTGAACGTATTGCATCAAACGTTTCAAAAAAACTATTTCCAGAATAAGCTACAGCTAGCTTACTTCGATAGATTGTAAAATGAAAGTGACTTGGCCTGATAAACTTGCAAATTCTTAATGTGCTTTACTTGTCTACACAATCCTTTCCCCAAAACCTACAGTCGCCACCTTGGCAAGAAACTAGATTTACGACTGCGTCACCATTACGGTCAACACACGTCCCATCACGCTAAGGGCTCGATACCTTTCATTCTTCTTGAAAAGCTTATTGAGTGGAGATATTGTTCATTTATCATTTTGGATCTTTATTCACAGACCAACTGCGGCGAATTCAATAGCTTCCCTTCTTAATATTTTTGCTGAATTTCATTTGTCATCACATTCAAGGAATATTTATATATAGATATCGTTTATGTAGATAGGCAATCACAGGTATCGTTTATCTCCCTCAGTTAAACCGAAACCCAATAAAGCAATTTTGGATAAGTTCCTTGGATATTTTAATGGCATTAGGTTCGTGAAATATAGTATTGTTTAGCACAAAGAACGAAGGGAACAATTCCTGTATTTCAGAAAGTAAAACCAGTTTCCTCATTGTAACTTTGGCTGCGATTTTTCCTAAACACAATATACACTCTAGCTTTCCAAATAATATTATATATAAATATCTACTAAAGACCCTGCTTCAAATGGTGAAGGTGTTCTAGATACTTCTTCACCTGTTTGATGAACTCTAGGCCTTTCGTTAGATTTTAATTTTGCCAGAGACATTCGGGACACTTCTCATATGAGAAGAAATATTTCAAAGATTATTAAAGACCTTTCTTCCCGTATCAAAAATATCATGAGGCGTGCCTCATTTACTAAACGATGCTCTCAATTTTCAAAGTGTGAAGTTGTTATGATCCTAAGTTATAGATGCTGCTTTCTAGTTATCAGTAGAACTATCATCTAGAAGACTGCTTTCTTTGTGCTCTCTCAGAAGGGTAAAGTTGAAGCATGATGGAATCTCTTGCTATTCTGTCGGAAAAGTGTTCTGAAAAAGGAATTTCTTCATCTTCCTATGGTAACCATTGATTGAGCTCCAAGCGGGCACCTCTTTCTCTTTCTTCTCTCGAAGCTTTTAAATTTAGATGCAGCGCAATATGATTGAATAGACGCCTGAATACATCGCTTGAATACATCATTGCTCATTCGTCGAAGTCCGACGCCAGCTGCCGATATCTTTGCGAGCTGCCATGACGATTGCGGGGGATTGCCCTTTTTCAGGAGCAGATTGTCTGGCGCATAATGCCACTCTTTCTACTCTGATTGGCTGGTCGAATTCCATGCCATTCTCACGGTAACTTAACATTAACGGCGTTAGCTCTTTGCATGAAATTTCCTGAAAGGCCCTTAGGCACTTCCTATATCTGGCTTGCTCAACACTGACAATTGCTTAGGCCCATAAATGGTGTATTGTTAACAATTGCCGGACGAACACGCTTTAGTTGTAGCTGTTGGTATTCCAATGCATAGGAACCAGCCTTAAAGCTCGGCTGATAGGATCGGGTTTCTTGTGCTTTGAAGATCAGAATGATGTGCCAACTTTCACTGTGCTATACCGACTTCGTCAATTCCCTAATCATATTCATTACAGACCAAATCTAAGTCGTGATCCAATCACCTACCATGAGATTGCAAATAATTTGATATAAAAAACGACCAATGAAACACTACCCTCATCTACCTGAGCTTGAGTGCTTTTGATGCCATCCGACAAAACCTGCGGAACAGAACGAAACCAGGTCTGCTTTTGATCGTCTCCAAATTGCAAGGTTGATTCTTGATTTGCAATGTTGTTTCTTGATTTGCGACGTTGATTCTTGATAAGCAAGGAACATAACTGGTTTGCAAGGTTGATTCTTGATTTGCAAGGTTGATTCTTGATTTGCAACGTTGATTCTTGATAAACAAGGTTGATTCTTGATTTGCAAGGTTGATTCTTGATTTGCAACGTTGATTCTTGATTTGCAACGTTGATTCTTGATAAGCACATTACTGGTTTACATGGTTAAAGTTGCGAAATCAGGATACAACAAGGAAACCACAAGTAGTTGTTAGCAAAATGGATTCAATAGAAAATTTGGTCACCTTCATTAAAATTCATACATTAACCAGTATAATAATTCATAGCTTAACAACTGATATACAAATGGAATTCATTAAATATACAGTCTATTTATTACAAATGTTATTAAGATTTGCATAATAAGCTACTTAGACTTGCATCTTTCAAATGAATGACTTTTTTTTAACGCTTTGTCAAAAGCGATGCTACAAGTCAAGGCATTAGCTAGCAAGCATGGCCTAGTCTGTCCCAGTCAAGCGCTCTGCACCATGACTTGTTCCAAAGGCAATGACACAACTTCACCCTACAAATTTATGTTTGGCAAACTTTCGAACTTTTTCCTTTCAACGTATTGCAAAAAATGATTGATTTCAAAAGTTTTACACCAAATTTAAGTTGCCTTCCTTCAGTAGCCTGCTTTCTTTTCCATACTCATTACCACTACCTCAATGGTGGCAAGACTTTCTGATCAATTAACGCGAGCCTTGAATGCAAAGACCTTCGGCTGGATACATTTTCAACATAACCACAATTCAAGGGTTATAGATTAAAAAGTGTTTATGAAAACAAAACAAGTTATTAAATAGTGTTGTTGCATTCCTAAAAAGGCTACTTGAGAGACTTGCTTCTAAACTTGCCCCTCCATACGTGAAGCTAATGTATGATTCGATGTCAGAAACTGAAGTGTGTAGGACGTGTGCTTCGGGCATGCGCAAAACAGCATCCATGCATCGCTGTCAGGGTTCGATATGAAATGCGGCTAAAATTGTGGATACATGAATAACAAGCTTATTGCCTAATTCCAAAATACGAAAATAATTTACAAGACAACTGGCAATGCAATACAACGCCTCCCTCTTCTGCGAGCCAATTCTTTGCCCGACTTCCAAATATCTTCAAGTGTACAACTTCTTTCAAGAAAATAGGATTACAAAACTAATCTGAACTCCAAACCCGTGACTAGAAAAGGACCGCGGATACATCGCGACATTGAAAAGTTCCCTCTCATAAATAAAATAACAAACAAATTGTATTATTCTTTGATTTACAAACCAATGCCGAGATACGCGAGCAATCCTGGTGCATCCAAATTGAACATTTTCACGTGAACAGGCATCTGCACGGCCAACTCTTTTTGATACATCGGTGCCTCAAATGGCTTCTTCTTTGCTTTCAGTGAAAAGCTTTGAAATCGAACTTCGGCACAGTCACCTTCACTGAGAGAAACTATTCGTGAATCCAAACTCTTACGTGGCCGTGGAGTCATTCACGCTCTGAGCAGACTTCTCGGTGGTTGGGGCAAAACAAGACAAAACCGAAGCACCATTCATAGTCGTTTGCTGAGAGTTTCGTGCTTTCGATGCCCTAGTCCCTGTGTAAGGCTGGTCTTCGGTGCCCGAAACTTCCTGTTCGCTAAACAGATTCGTGCCAAACTCCTCAAAATCTTCGCCGGAGCCACTATCGTCAATCAAGGGGGCGTCGCTGGAAGCAGATGGGGACAAATTGAAGAAGTGACCATTGGCCATCTGGTTAACTGCATTGATGCAATGGGCTTTCTGCAAATGGGCTTTGCGCAATTCAATGCCGAGGCTCATGAACGAAGTGCCTCCCCCCGATCGGCAACCGTTGCCTTCCATTTCTGGCGGCTGTTTAGCTTCGTGCGATAGCTGCGCTGCTTTTTCTGTCAACCATGATGATTGACAATCTTCATTATTGCTACGGAAATCAGTTGCGTATTTGTCAGTTTCCCCAACCTGCCGGGGGTAGCGGTCCGTTTTCGTGCCCAGGCCGCCATTGCTGTCCAAAGCGAGCTTGATTTGAGACACTTCAATGAACTTGTCATCTACACCCGTCCCGGAGTCGCCGTTGCTTGTCAAGTGGCGAAGCTCCCCCAAGGCAGCCTGCGTAGCGTCGCCATTATCGCCTGCTTCTTTTAGCTCCTCCTCTTCGTTGAAAGACACTTGGTGCTGCATCCTTTGCCGATAGCGATAACTATTGTCTCGTTTCCATTTTCCATTCCTCTTTGAGCCGTGCGATCTGCTGTCTTCTTTCTTTCTAACTTGCTGAAAGCGTTGTCGATTGAAATTGTGCATCTTCTCTGGCTGATTGTCTTGGATCTCTGAGGCAGCCTCTTCGCTGCTTATTTCCTTTGCGTCCATCTCCACCTCATCTTCGGCTGCCTGTCGCCGCAGCACCGGCCTTCTTTTCAAGATTTTCTTACTGCCAGAAGTGTTTACATTATCGACATTGGGCTCCTTCACGTGCCCTTCTTCTATAACCGTTGGCTCCGAAGCAATGGTCACTTTCCTACTAGAGCGTCGCCTTGACAAGGACTGCTTAGCGCCACCATCGACCTGGTCGTCAAATGAAGTCTCCCAATACCCAACCGTCTTGTCATAATCTTCCCACTTCTTGTCATACCGGCTTAGCGTCTCTGACCTACTCTTGTAGGTAGACTTAGTCCTAGACCGGCCGCAGCCTCTTCCTGGGGGCGAGGATAGCATCTGCATCGAGTCCGCTTGGTCACCGTTGCCATGGGTGAGCTCTGCGAGTTCATCCAAGAGATGCTTCAATACGTCTCCTTTGCACGGAGATGTCGGTGGATTCCACAAATCTCGTTCAATCCTGGTCAAGCGACTTCGGATTTCATTCGATAAACTCCGCTCATCCCGCAGCTACGATAGGGCAGATCTCGATCAGAGAGAACAGAAGGGGAACAATTATGAAAACAATTATGACTATTGAACTAAAGATTAACATTTCAAGAAAATTAGCGAAGCAAGTGTGTATGCTACCAGGCTGAAACTCACACAAAACAACAAAATTTCTGCAAACTTCGAAGTATCAGGGGTTCACACAAATGTATTTTGGCACAAACAAAAACTTTGGCACAAACAAAAACTTTGGCACAAACAAAAACTTTGGCACAAACAAAAACTTTGGCACAAACAGAAACTTAATGCATTTGACAAACGGCATCGGTGAATACAAACCTTGTCCGAGACAACGGGCAGAAGATGAACAAGGAGTGTTGACCGGTTGTCCACGATAAAGTGAAAGAAGTCCCACATCGCTGGATCATCTAAAAAATGGTTCACTGAGGTTACAAATCACCAGCCTTTCCAACTGATAAATAACTCGTACCTAGAGATAGTTGGCGTGTTTCAATAATGGCCTACTTTACGTTTGGAAAACGTGGTTGGAAAAAAGAAAAAACAGTTCAGAATACCGAGTCCAACAAGACTTTCCATGAGTCTTACCTTGGGAATGTCAGCGTGAGCCTTTCGTACAAAATAAAGAAGTAGACATGCAGGTACTCAATAATATTTATCCTTTAATGGATGTATAATGGGTTAGGTTTGATATCGTGACCGCTTGAGACCAATTGTTATAGGGACTTCTACGTAGGCCTTCAGGCAAGGTATTCAGTGACCACAATACGGCAAATATTTGACTGAATATCAGACTGAATATCGAATTGAATATCAGACTGAATATCGGACTGAGCATCAGACTGTACTGAGACAACAAGGTAAAGATAATAGTTCAACAGCTGTTTAGGAAATGCGCTGGATTTATCTACATAACCTTTCATTGCCAAATTTTGGTGAAGAAACCTCGAGAAAGAAAAACAGCGCTGCCGAAGATAATAGGTGGTTTTCTGGGGAAAAACCGAGCCATAAACAAAATGACCAGTGTGTAGAAATCAGAAAGTCATGACATTATCGAAAGAATCGGCTGGAGCCACCACTCAACCAAGAAATCGACGTCTCATAGGAATCCATACGTGGCATACAAAGGAAGAGTCCAAAAGTCGCATACGAACGAAGAAGAGAAACGACAAATGAAGCGACGAGTGCCGACTACAAAAACGAAGAAATTCTAGTTCGGAATTGGTCGAATGCAAAGCAACATGGACAACAAGATGTCACGATGGGACACGTCAACTATTCACAAACAAAATAAGCAGACATTGGTAATAGAGGTAGCTTGGGCATCAAGCTGGGGGCGATTGTGAGCCAATAAGCTAATTAAACGGTGCATTTGGCGTGCCGCTAGCAAGCTCTAACGAGGCCGAATTTCCACAATAGCTAAAATGAGGTTAACCTAATGCTCGAAATTAATCAATTTGATTATCTTTTCGCGGTAAGTGGTATTTTATCCGACTGACGGCGGCATCTCGTTCAGGACTGCCTAGTTCAGTCAGGACTGCCTCGCTCCGGAGCGGAACCTGCAAGTATGTACAAGAACAACACTCATCCTTTGCATTCGAATTTGTGTCGATACACAGATTCATTCTTTGTGGCCATTTCGTAACTCGTTTAAGTGGGGGCTCAGCAGGGGGGATTCATCGGCTTGCCAACCAACTGTTGGCTTGATTTTTACTTGCCTTTTCGCCGACATCAAAGCTACAGTCAACTTGTGAACAGCGCAATTTTGGCTTTATTGCATTCGTCAGATAGAATTCGCCATGGCAGCAACCTGGCATTAATGGCTAAACGAGCGCATTACAACTTCGCAACTTTGCAGTCTTGCGCAGCTTCAATCATTGGTGATTCACAATATGAAATGCAAAATGCAATCTTCCTGACGAAAACTCCTGATTTCTAATAATCAATCCAATTTCAGAAGGAAGCTTTTGAGAAATTAGCAGTTATCCAGTTTACAATTACATACGAATTGTCAACCAAAATGGCCGAAAGTCTCGTTTTTGAGTACACGGAATTTGATTTGATTATGGCAAGCCGCTCATCCTTGCAAATTTTATTTGTGAATCTCGCGGATGTGATGTTGCAGCGCTAAAGTAACGTCAAAAAAGCTGGTAATTGGTTTGTTTATAATGGCAATGGGCTTAGCACTGGCTCACCTGTCTTCATTAAATCTACGCGCTTCTAAAACGATTTCGCATAAGTGCATGAAATTGCGGTTTATTTTCGCTCCAGAAAAACAGAAGGCCTACCCACGCCGGGCCTCGCCCGCAGCTGCACGCGTGTTTTGCTGAAGACACATCCTCGTTCCCGCGGTTCAGGCCGGCCCCCTTTGGGTGTTTCGCAGATTTCGGCTAATGAATTTCCAGGTTTACCCAGCATTGCATTTATTGCCTCAATACGAGTTTATGATTGAAGAGAGACTGTCGAGGTCTTACCTTTATTGGTCTCCATTAGTTTCTCAACTGTTTCAGCAGTGGCTTTCCAGTACGGACCAAAGCTATCTTCAAAGGCAACAAGCATAACTTTTAACCCTAAAAAGAAAAAGAAACCTTTGCAACAACTGTGAAGAAGAAAATTGAGTAACACTATTGTGACACGAAAAACGTAGACAATTGAAATATTGGCCAGACTTCAGGAAGAAAAGGCAGAGAAGTGCTTACCTAGGAAAAGCATTTTGTAGGTCTTTGGGGAGAGTATGAGAGATTGGCTTCTGCGGCGAGTTCTGATTGTTGCCACACTTGTGTCGTAGGTGAGGTCGAGGGACTGTTGTGATCCAAGACTGTCCTTTGAGCCGAAGCTGAAGTCAGTTTCGAATGAAGACAGGAATGACAGAAGAAACGACAACGCAAATTCGGTGTCATAGGACGAAAGGCGCGGGTAATCTGCAGAGGAAACGAAGTCTCGTAACTCCATGTACAATACGAGGGCAATACATGAATCTAAGCAACTTTCGCAAATCTCACAGTGTTATCATGAAGCCTTTGTTGGCTGTCACATATTACATTTCCAAGCAACAGCCCTAAATGTTGTTTTTGACATGTAAAATAGGTCGGCGACTTCGTTTCATAACAGAAATGCTTTGAGCACATAGGAGGCACCAACACAGACGGCGTGGAATATCAAGTGACATACCCCTAGCCAGTATATTTGACATTCTTGGTTAACAGCTCTTGTTAATAAATTAAATACGGTCGGCTGTTCGAACAAATGTGAAAAGTAACAAACAATATGTATCCTGCAAGTTTACTGGAAGCCCCTTTTTATGTATATCCCGTGCAAATGACACGCTAGGTCCTACATTCTGCTGGAGTGGTGAAACGATTATAACAGTGGTACAGCGAAAGTAGAAAGTTGACCATCAGCGGAAACAAACGGAGTACGAAGACATGTCTACAGCACGCAGTCAAAGTAAAAGGCTTCAAGTGAGCCGGCCTTACCGTAGCGCCCCGTACCAAGGCGGATAGTGAGGGGCAGAAACCAGTGAATGAGGAACTTCTCCAGACGAATGACATCTGAATTCACGTAATAGTCAGCGCAAACCACTGGCAGACTGAAGACGTTCGGGTTGGCCTGGATCAAGCGAGCGGCCAGCTTGGCACCCATGGTGGCGAAGGAGATCGAGACAGCATGCACTCCGTCGCTGACCCGGTCACAAAGAATCACTTGCACGCACAAGTCGATCAGCTCCTAGGGACAACGATGACGCATCTGTCAATGGCTGGCCTTGTGCAAATGTGCAACTGATGAGTAGCACTCATGCAGCAGTGAGCCAAAGGAAGGCCCCAGTGCAATCCGTTTCAGCGCTCAACAACACGTCAGAAGCAAACCACTCCAAAGTCGAGTAAATGAAAAGTTGGTAGCAAACCAGGGTTCTATTCATGATTGGTCCTTGAGGCTTGCTCCAGAGAGCACAAGCAACTAAAACATCTTCTTTAACTTCGGCAAAAGCAAAAATTACTTACTCTCCTTAAAATCCCCCATTTGGAAAGTAAGATGCAATTAGGTATAGACGTACCTTGATCTGTGGCTCCGAGGCTATTTCTCTTTGTTTCCATATTGTAAAGTTTATTCCTTCGTAAAAAAACGGATGTTTAAATGGAGGGGACGAGCGATCTATACAAGAGAAACATAGTAAGACAGAAGCAGAGAAAAGTCTTTCCAAAAACGACCGACGACATGTGTTGTTATCACATGCAGCAGCCATCCCCGCTTTTCAGCATTTGCCGTAGAGCTCTCCTTCGCAGCTTCCTTTTGACAGTAGCATTTTCCAACTGCCTGTGTAGCTAAAAACGACTATTTCAAATGCTGATTGTAAAGGACAAATTTGTACAGGCCATGAGTAGCCCCTTACAAGGCTTTGGCTATTTCAGTTGTTCATCGTCGTTTTTGTATGGTTGGTTTATTCTCTCACTCTTTCATGACAAAACACACCTACTTGCAACAACCCTTTCTGAAAAAATGGAACTTGGAAAATTTAGTGAGAGTGCCAAATGACGACAGTGTGAAATACATACCTCTCAGGCAAAACTCAAGCGCGTTCCAATTCACAGCACTCTACAAAGCAAATAGCATCATATCATGAAAATACATCCCCGGATTAACTCACATACCAATACTTTGTTCGTGATAATGCGTCAAAAGTGGCACAATTAAAATACTTAAGTTGCTCAAAAATTACGACAGTCCACCGTCAAAAGTTACGACGTCTATCGCCAAAATTTTGAAAGACGACAATTTGTTTTAAAAATTAAAACAGTCTTTAGTGAAAAGCCACGTCAATCTACGGTCGAAGGTTATGACCATTTACAGTCGAAAATTACGACAGCCTTGGGCGAAAAGTAACCAAAATCTGTAATCACAAGTTATGGCAATCAGTACTGAAAAGTTACGACTGATAATGGGTCCAAAGTTACGAAAGCCTATAGTCAAAAGGTGCGATGTTCTATAGTCAAAGGTTAAGAAAGTCTATTGTCGAGAGTTACGACAGTCTGTGATCATAAGCTACGGCAGTCTATGGACAAAAGTTAAGACTGTCGGTGGTCGAAAGTTATGACTGTTTGGAATCAAAAGTGATGACATTGTATGGTAGAAAGCTACGACAGAAAAGCGCGTGTCTATCACCAAAAGCTACGGCAGTGGATGGTCAGAAGTTACGATAGTCTAAGGCGTAAATTTTCGAAAATCCATTGTAGAAAGTTTCGACAATCCATGGCCAAAGGCTCCGACACTCTACAGGCGAAAGTTACGACATTCTTCGGCGAGCAGTTGCATCAGTCAATGGTTCAAAGTTACATCAGTCTATGATCAAGAGTTTTTACAGTCTATGGTCAATAGTCGAAAGTTACGACAGTCAATAGTCGAAAGTTATGACAGTCTGTAGTCGAAAGTTACATCAGTCTATGATTAGAAGCTATAACAGTCAATAGTCGAAAATAACGACAGTCTGTAGTCGAAAGTTGCATCAGTCTATGATTAGAAGCTATAACAGTCTGTAATCAAACGTTACGACAGTTCAATGTCAAAAGTTCCAACAATCTAATGGCAAAAGGCACTACAGTCGATGGCCAAAAGTTACGAGACTCAATTGTGAAAATTTACGACAGTCGATGGTGAGTTAAAGAATTACTCACAAGTTGCTCAGGGTGTTGTAAGCACTTGCGCAGAATCTCATTCACATTTTCGACCATTTGCATCAACAGCGGAATTCTTTCATCGGCCCATTTAATGGAAGGGATGGTCTGCAACATGAACCTATTTAAAAATCATTGAGATCAGAGACTGTCTTACTTCAGCTTAACTTGTGCATTTTCTCATAACAACAATAAAAAGGTAACAAATCGCAAAAAATTCAAGGGTAAGTAATGTACGATAAGCAACTTGAACATTGAATTGAATAGCTAAAATGAAACTTAACGTTCAATTTCATTGCCCTACCAAGACCGTCTATAAACCGGTGAAAGCTGGTATGGATCTATTAAAGAATGGTTTTGATGATATAATGAGAAAGCAGAATTCGTGAAAGAGTTCTTGTTCCTACCTCTCAAAGCCGATGTTGGACAGAATGTCCTGATTGCGAGGCGCCAATGACAGCAAGGCAGAAACCACTTCACAGAGAATCTACAGGGAAACGAGAGAATTAGCAGACCAGGCTTAGGGAGACTACGTCCATAAATAAAACAAATCGATCCTCAACATTCTCTCCTATTTTTAACAATGTCGAATCCTAATAACAAACTACTTTTCAAAAGCTGATGGAGCGTTTGCAAGGAACCTTATACAGCCCAACTGCATCACGCTGCAAAGTCGATAGGTAACGAAAAGGTTTCGTAGCAAATGCCTGTATCGAAAGTGTAGGAAAACTTTACGGATATATGAAGCAAAGGGTGAAAGAGGCCAAAAAAGTCTTCATGTGTTGACCTCATACTCGAATATATTTCTTGCCATTGTGAAGTTTTGTACCGCAAAGCATTTGTTCAAATCATTATTTCGGTGGAAGAAATGTAAATTTTTACAGAACGAAAACCCCTGCTTTTGGAGACCAAATCGAATTGGTTTGAAATATTGCACGTAAATCAAAATGACCTCGCAGCCTGAGTTACGATAAGAAGCAGATCTCACAGGATCAACTAAGTTCTGAAAATACTCACCATCACTTGTGATTTGTCAACCACAACCTCCTGAATGGCGACGCGCCTCCGTATCGCTTCTTTAATCTTGCGCATTCTCGTGGCACCGTTTGTCACGAACTCGGACACCAAGTAGAGCAAAGACATGCGAGGGAGGCAGAACGTTTCAAGTGCCAGTTGCTCTTCGAGCGAGACTGGCAACTCATCTAAAACATACGTACAAAGTGATTGTCACTATTTCATGGAAATTGAAGCATATTCCTACATCTTCAGTACGTTTTCCATTACAAACTAAAATGATAGATTGACAACACAAAAGCGATGGCATTTGCAACCATGTTCATTTGCAACCATGTTTATTTGCAACCATGTTCATTTGCAACCATGTTCATTTGCAACCATGTTCATTTCCAACCATGTTCATTTGCAACCATGTTCATTTGCAACCATGTTTATCTGCAACCATGTTCATTTGCAACGATGTTCATTTGCAACCATGTTCATTTGCAACCATGTTCATTTGAGACAAGACTCAAGCGGCTAAATTTTACCGTTAAAAGGTGGCGCTTCAAGCAATAGACTGTCAGACGTCTACAAATTAAAGCTTTAGACTTCTTGATCAGCTTTGTCTATCGAACGTATCCATTATGAATATCCAAGAAACTAAGCAAAACTGGCCCCTGATACAACCGAATTTGGACATTAGTCTTGGTAGAAGAACAAAAGAACTGCTGAAAAAAGAGGAACTGCAAATGACTAAAAACATTCTGCGAACTGGGTGGAATGGCAAATTCAAGTAGGGACCCGAGCTGAAGCTTACCAGAAACTGACATCCGGTCCAAGTCGTCGGCCAGTGACGAGTGTTCGGTGCTTAGGCCGAACCACGATCTCACGCCGCCGAGCAACGAGCGCCACCATGATAGAGACAGCACGTTTGGCTTGGGTGCTGGCGACTCATCGTCGAACACTGCGTCTGGGCTGTCGTGAACACAGCTAAAATTCTTCGAGAATGGGCTGCAAAATCGAGAATATGACCTTATGATTCTATCAGAACATGGTTCTTTAAAAGAGAATATCAGGAAGAAAATATCACTAACAAGCATAGTTCGGTCTAGAGAAGCAGATTTCTCTTGGTTCCTTTGTAAGTTTGGGAAATTTGTGAAGCATTTGTATAATCAATTTGTATAATCAAAAACAGAAATTTTGCCATCTGACAAAATAAAAACCAACGCAGGGAGCAAGTTTCAAGGAACTGTATACCTGATTATAATTGCTGAAAAGAAAGTGACATACTAATGAATTGCAGAAGGTATAGGTATTGCAAAAGTGCAACAACCAACCTCCCTAAATGCTTTGAATTCTCAATGACGACCTTCAGATAGTTGAGAAGAAACCTCAGCTGGCGCATTTCTTTGAACATCATTTCTTGCCCCTCGACGTCTTCATCGACGAGTATGGCTGAGCTGGTCTGCGCCCTGATGTGGCACAGGTAGTGCGGCACGATGGCCGAGACCACCGTCTGGGGACAGAAAACAAGCAGTCTACACGCATCACCGACACAATTCAAGCGTGGAGCTAGCACCTGCGGCACTTAGAAAGCAGCACTTCGAGCACGGCACTTCGATTTAGTGGGCTAGCACTCAACTCTGGGAAAAAGGGCACTAAACGGGCACACTTGTATTCACTGGACGACTTATACGATTGCTGATAATCAACTGTTTGCTTTGTGGCCTAAATTAGTCCTTTTTCGGAATACTACCAATAAAACATACGCACCAGCATCTGACTGCCTCTGGACGAGGTTGGTCTAGAAGCGATCACCGTAACCGCCAAACGGACCGCAATGTCAATCACACTGAACTCGATGTTCTCGATTTTGCAAACAGAATCCTAGGGACAAAAGAAAAGCCACTCTATGAAGACCTTACACTCATGCAAAAAGACATTTAGAGAGCTTTTTTAGAAACAATTGACCATGATTAAACAAACACTTCCTTCACATAGCTGGGAAAGAACTCCCGTTTGAATATGATGTTAAAAAAGGAGAAGAATAGCATTGGTACTTACGAAAGGACGAATTGGCTTTGACCCCCGGACAAGACTGAGGATGCCAATGTTGTCAGCAGCTCTCCGATCGAAGGAAAGAAGCAGCTTGAAGAACACACGAGAAGGGATCTAAGACAGAATGAAAGATATTCACTGACCCTATCTGAAGGGAAAACGGCAAAACAATAAACGAGGAATATTAGACGAGTATTTCACTATGACATATGGTCGCAGATCAACACTTCTTCAATCAGGCTGACAGAAAAAATGATGGAGAAAATGATAGAAACAACCATGTTCAGGGCATCATGATCATCATGTGAGTGAAGAGAGTTCCAAAGATTAAACTTAGCGGTGAGAACTCACTTTTCAGTTTATTTTGCTGAAAGTTGTTGTTGCCTTAAAAGGGCCAGGAAATTGACTGGTTTTTACCTTTAGAGAGCTTTCTAGGCCTAGGTTTGCAAGGAAATTATACGGCATTGTCTTGCTAAGAAGAGAAAAGAACCATCTACAAGTCTTTTTCTTGAAGGATCTCTGCCCAAAATCTATTTCTGATTGCAATTTTTTCTGGAAAGGTACACTTCACCGCTCTGGAAAGGTTTCTTTCCATATTAAAAAAGCTTTAAAATAATGTACTTGGACGCGACATGCTAGTGATAACCTCAACTATTGTAGCAGCGAAGAGGCAAATTAATATAGCAAATGAATAATATAGCAAACGAGTAATATAGCAAATAAGTGATATACAAAGACAAAGCAACAAAAAGCTGTAATACCTGTTCTGCCGAGCTGGAAGTGAGCAACTCTTGCGTAACTTCTGACTGCAAAATTGGGGCAGCACTCGCGAAAAGCTGTGAAAGAAAGCAAGGCCAGTTAAAAGCGGAAGGAATGGTGGAAGGAAGGTGGTACACTTGTTAAGCATGGACATCGTTGGTGCAGCAGAACGGAAGATAACATTCAACTAACATTTAACTAAGTTTGGAAAAATAGGTCTGTTCAATTCAATTATTAGCAAAACACAGAAATAAATGAAAATGTGAAAAGAAACACACCTGAAGCAGGAATGGACTTTGATGGAGGGTGAGAAATGTGCCCATCGTAAACTGGGAATGAAAATAAACACTTATTTTCAAGCAATAGTGAAAAGGAATCCTAAATGAGAACCAAGGTATCCATGTTACCTTTGGTGATATATTGATAGTGTGTAAATTACCTCTATAGCCTCGGTGACAAGGGTGTTGTCTTGGTGCTGGGCATAAACTTTCAACAAAGTTGGCAGTACTTGCTGGTACCTAAAACGGGAACACACGCTATCAACAAAGTCCTGGAAACCAAACTTTCTGCAGGCATTCAAATTGACTGAAACATCGGAAAGGAAAATATTATTTTTGCCTGCTATCTGCATAATACCTTTCCGCTTCATTTCAAGGTTTTCAAAACTTTTAGACTTGCATAAAATTGGATTAGGCAAAAAACTCAAAAAATAGTTAAATGTTAGGACAGGTCAGTTTCTAGAAGATTTCCTTTTCAGCAAACAGTGCCGGATTATGACATGGTGACAACAACAGAACAACTTCGTTCGGGTCAGGTTGGTACACAACTGGCCAAGTGACATCCATCGACTTACCCACTAACGGCGAAGAATTGTCCAAACTGAATGCTAATGTTGATGAAGCCGCCCAAGCAGGACCTCAGAATTGCCACATTGTCACAAAGCAGCAGCAGGGCCCCGTTCAGGACATTCAGAAATATCTCGATTTCGTCAGCAGCAGTGGCGGTCTCATCCAGGTGTCCCAGAAGCGTGCAGATGAACTGCGAGAACAATGCAAAGCGCAGTCGTACCGGATGAATGGCAGTGTGGAGGAGGGTATTAGCCCTTTAGCGTTAGGTAGACGGACCAGAAATCATGGCAAATCTTATTAGTACATTTATTTTTCGTTTTAAGTTTATGTTTTCCCTGCAGGTTTATCCATTTGTCAATATCAAGACTTTCAAAGCGTAAGAACAAACTTACCTTTATCCACGTATCTTTCAAAATGACGTCAAGGGTGAGTAATTCCTGAATAAACACGAAACGAGAAATTTAACCATTATTTCAAAAAACCAGGAGACATTAAATGCTGTTACATGAAAAGAAAAGCCATAATTAAATTCCTTAAAACGAAACGTGCAGTAAATTTAAGAACCCACCAAGAGTGCCCTGAATAACTTTGCGACAGAGGCCAAGCAGTTCGGAACAGACTTAAAGTGCATATGACACGAAAATTTTTATTTCACCGTCTGACTAAATCGAGTACGCTGATTACGAAAATAACTTAAAATTTTCGAAAGACGTGTACTTTCGTAGTTACAGCTGTTTCAAAGTCGATTTTTTGCTTCAAAATCTGTCATAAGGGATTGGGTCGAGTTTGACAGGAAGTGACGTAAAGTAGTTGTGTTAGTGAAAAGTTTAGATTGCTTCCTAACAAGAAACAGTACGGCGGAATTTTACTTGCGACCATGTAATCGTGTCGGACAGCGAATGTTAGAGCTCGATGGCTTCAGTTTTCGAAGAAAGTGAACAAGAAGAGCTTATAGGTGCTTCTGGTGGGCTTTTTTACCATACCAGAACGAACAATTCGTTTCGTCTGGGGGAAATTCGGACGCGGAGCCAGGCGAAGCTGGCACGGCAATCGAAAGAGACCAGGCAGAAGATGAGGATACGGCCTTCCCAACTGCTTGATCGACGGCGAGGAATTATTCCTCTGAATGAATGGTGAGTAGGATAAATCGTCATTGAGTTTTAAAGTTAGAAATTCCGTATTCGCTTTGCATCGTGGCTGTTTTCAGGTACCATAACCTGATAAAAGTTTTCCAAAAATGGCCTAGCCTAGGCTGATGAGTTTTGTGGGCAAAGTTAAAATATGACTTGCCAAAACGAAAACGGCTTGGGGTTGGTTTATATTTTGATTGTTATTAATTCTTAGGTGTGTGTGTGGTAAGTGTCAAACTGGGCTTCTTGTTGGTGCAAGGGAGTACCGATGCTGCCAAGGAAGTCCATGGGAAGCTTGTACTGCGGCGTATCGGAAGCTTGTTTTTGAGGGCATCACGGACCGGGTGTACATTGAATCCAAAAATCACGCTCTTTTTGGTCAGGCTCTTCAAGTTGAACGAAGTCGCTTATCTGGCTTTCTGTTCTACTTTTGCAGTTGAAGTGGATGCAACATCGGATAAACTTGTCGCCTCAGTAGTCGATGGTCTCTCATCAATGTTTGTTCCTTTTATGAGCTGTGGAGGATATTTCGTACTGGTTTTTAACAAATACTTGTGAATCACGTTTACCTAACAATAAACTTTGAAATGTGAAAGCTATAAATGAAAATAATAAAGAGAAATAATTAAATATGTACACATGTTTTGTTTTTGTTAATCAATTTTCTCGCTTGAATTTTGCATCTGTACCCCAAGAAAGTTTTAATTAAATATTTTAAACATTACAGGAGATATTGAATTAGTTTGATTATGTATTGCAATTATTTTAGAAAGTTATCAAACTAACTGAAAAATTAACATCAGGGATGTTTTAATGTACAAAAATGCTGACATTGACATTGGTGAGGCAAGGAGTGCCTAATGTAGTAGATTGTCCAGTTACCAGGAACTTCTAGTATCTGTCAAGGCCATCAGAAGCAGGAGTCTGGAGCCCCCAATACTATATATGCCTTAAAATAGTGTACTGGCGGGAAGCAATACAATAGGCAGACCCCCCCCCAAAATGAATTTCGTTCTGACGACACTGCCTGGTTTGTTATGAAATCTCCGACTGCCCTTTATGTGAATGTTCAATTTGGATTTTCCAAATATCGTCCAAAATTTTTCTTGGATACACATAAATAGTTTGTAAAAAAACTCTCTACGAAGGGAGTTCACAACGACACTGGTACAGGAATGAAGCACTGCGCATTCACATAAAAGTATTATGTGGGTGCCCCCGGTGTTTATGTGGCATCATCGACAACGTACTTCAGGTGTTAAACAATAGGAATTTGATAGGCAGTTATCCAAAACAATATCAAACATATTACTCACCATGAGCTTTTGACGCTTGCCAAGCTCTTCGTCTTGTTTTGGTTTGCGGACTGAAGGTACAGCATCTCATCAAAGGAATGTTTTGGTGTTTCTGGTGTCAAAAACAGGTATCGAGGAGAACGTCAAAACTTGTGCAAAGTTAAACAATGCATCGAGCTTCTGTTGGTGCAGCAGTTTTCAGACATTGCTTGAGTAATATTAATGCAAAAAACTCCTCTAGGGGAGAACAGTTGTGCCATCACATAGTCAAACCATACAGCAGCTCAGTTCTATTTGAACGATACACAACCACTTTACGTCACAGAGGTCATGTGACCGCCTGCCCGACCGCGTTTTTCTTATGACACATTTTGGCCAAAGTGGGTGTCAGAAAACCCCGATTTTCGAGAAAAGTACGTCGAAAATGAAAAATCGAAGTTCACCATCGTTACCAGCGATGTTTAGTTGATAGTTTAAGCGAATAAAATTTTTCGTGTCATATGCACTTTAATAGACACAACAAACAGCAAATAACAGACTTTAATAGGAAGCATGCCAAGAATCAAGCAGCCTTTCACATTGCTGTCATGCTGAGACTCTTTGGTTCTAATATTTCTACCATAAAACAAAAAATTTTGGAAGAAGCAGCAGTTTATTAAAAACATTTCACGGGAGAAAATACGTCACCTTTGCCAAACCTTTCTCGTGACAAAGAGCGAACTCAAATTCAATCGCTTTTCGAGGGAATGCATTCTGCTTTAGCAAAGCCAGAAAGAAGAAGGCGACATGTTTCTGAAAATGAGGTGTAAAGGTTCGCTGATAAAAGTTATGATGGGGAAAACAAATCAGCTGATGTATCAGATAAATATATCATGTATCAGATAAATATATCATGTATCAGATAAATATATCATGTATCAGATAAATATATCATGTATCAGATAAATATATCATGTATCAAAAATATATCAGATATCAGCTGATGACAAGATGTCCGCATGAAAGAGAAAAAAAAGAACGTAAGAAGGACGTACTTGGTGCGGAAAAACATTCAAAATTGCACTTGACAGGTTGAGCCGGCTGATTTCGGACATCTTCATTATCACGGCCTACGAATTATCAATGGCAGTGAAAATCAAAACCTTTACATTAAAACCTATCAACGGATGAAATAGCTATACTTTCAAGAGCAGATATGAGACATACAATAGAGGGCCTATTTGAAAATGAAGTGAAAGTTGCCACTTCTTTGGAAAGTGCAACCTAAAGTTGTGTCTCCCTGCGCCTATTTGCCTACCTGTGCTTGCCTTTCCTCGTAACACTTCTCCCTCTCCATCCTCTCAAGCTTCACGACCGGGACAGCAAAGCCTCGCTTGAATGTTAAGGAATCTCGAACTCTTTTCGTGCTTTCCATCAACCAACCTAGTTTAACACAGAGAACAAATGAGTCGCATATTCTAAACTGATTTAACATTAAAGTCATTGACACCAATACTTCGAGGCAAATGCCAAAATGGGAACAAATGATGTTTTGTACCTGAATACTTGTCCACCAAAACGAGCGATTTATCGAACAATTCAAAGCATTTCTTGCAGTCGTCGACTAGAGAAGCAAACGTCGTATCCTGTGGATGAGGGCAAAGTTCTTAACAAGCAAGAACTGTCTTGGCAATTTAAGAGTAAACTAAAAAACACATTCCCTTGAATTCCGTTTCCTCAAAGGCAATGATGCTTAGTAGCAACGTACCTCGTCTACTTCGAATTTCTCGGTGCATTTGTCGAACATCACACGAACTTCCTGTGAATAGGGATTTTGGCGGTGACAATATCTCAGAACGGAAAGAAACTCGCAAAAAAGCTCCAATATGGTTTCAAGATGCAGAAATGAAAAGGTTTTGGTATGAAAAGGTATGAATTAATTCAATGAAGAATTATAAGGGAAAAATTCCTCATGCGTCAATCAAAACTTTAAGCATAAGAAATAAAGGGCCAAATGGCGATCAATCAAAAATTTTGCAAAACATATTTCGCGAAAATTTAGCATAATAGAAAAACTTTCGTTAAAGAAAGGCGCAGCAAGACTAGCAAAAGAAAGACGAGAAACTTGCCTTTACTCCTGGAACATTGGCAGTGACCAAGAAAACTTGCTGCAACGGAAAACAACAGTCAGCATGATTACACGCGCAATTATCAGCGTAATCACAATCAGCGTAATTACTATCAGCGTAATCACTATCAGCGTAATCAATATCAGCGTAATCACTATCAGCGTAATTACTATCAGCGTAATCACAATCAGCGTAATTACTATCAGCGTAATCACAATCAGCGTAATTACTATCAGCGTAATTACTATCAGCGTAATCACAATCAGCGTAATTACTATCAGCGTAATCATCAGCTTAATTACATGTTGATCTGCAGAATTAAAAAAGCGCAGTCAGTTTGTTGGGTGCAAAAATCTATAAATAAGAAATAAGGTAGCGTCAAAAATGATCAATAATCACCGCTAATAAAAGGTCGAACAAATCAATCGTCAGCAAAAATGACATTTCATACAAACACAACACCAAAACCAACCTCGCAGTTTTCTTTCTTAAGCACTTGCTTCATGTCCTTCAGAAATAAATTCGATACACTGGGAACGACCTTAAAAAAGGAATATGTCTCTAAAATTAAGAGCTACAAAGGTTGAATATAAAGCACTTCTAATAATCGTTATTTTTAGCTTCTCTATCAATTCTGAAAGCGTTAACTAAGTTAAGCCATTAGAAGATTCAAACAGAACAAAAATTCATTTTCAGAATTACCGAAGGCAAAGCAGCCACTTTTTGGTTGCTGCTTGTTTTATCAAGAATGAGTTTAGTTTTATGATAATTAGAATGCTGCATATTCGCACCTGCCATAAGACATGCAGAACAGAAGAAATCTTCTTGTGGCAGCCCGGCTTGTTTGTTCGACTGTAGAACATGATTAACCCAACCTAAAATTGTCGGAAATCAGTGAGAAATCGTGGATGGTGATTTAGTAGCCAAAGAGGAAAATCACGTGTAAGAAACGTGGAAGAAGAAGCAGAAACGTACCAAGTTGTTGAACAAGAATGTTCCCGCATCCGGCGGCAACACAGGCATTTGCTGAACCAGCTTTCGTAATACAAGTATAACTTCCTCCTAGTAAAAGAAAAACGAAAACAAATTTCAATAGGAGTGATGAATGGTTACGTCATTTGGCTACGCACGCAACTGTCCAAAACATCAGCTTTGTCGCCATTCTTCAAAACTAATACAGTATGTAAAAATAAGGCCTTCCCTATTTTCGCTATTGGGAATTCTTTTTAAGTTTCCTTACCAATTTCAAGCATTTAAAAAAACTTGTGAAAGAGATGATTTTGAATTAGATAAATTAAGCACCTTCAGGAAAGAAAATAAATTGACGGCAAACTCTTTGGGCCGACTTTAGTAATCCGAAATCCAATCCCTTGGTAATGAAATGACCAGAATTTGGAAAACAACAGGGCTACTTAAAAAGCATCACTTTAAGAAGACACATGGTGCGTCTTTTTTCCTCTGTCAGCTCAACAATCTTCAGACAGTTTTTTACAAAATACATGCCCAATTGTTTATTAGAATTGCAATAAGAGACAGAAATGAGAATGATTTCATCGCACCTGTTTGTTCGTTTTAGTTATCTTCTCATAAATCGACCGGAAGAAGAGGTCGGGATCATCAACAAGGCAATTCCATACAACCTGATAGGCCACATTTCCAACTACGAGACGAAAACGTTGCAGGTTAAAATACAACATAAGCAGTTTTTCGAAATGACCCGGATTGCTTTATGAAGTAAAAAAGGAATTTGCAGTACGCTTGGTGAGAAAATAGTAGCTTGGTGATTCAATTGATGATAATTCTTCCTACAGCCTCCCAGATTTCTGAATTTACTAAAAAAACAATTTTTTCATTCTCCAGTTCAAAACCAGAAAAGGATGCCGTTTTGCGCAATGTAATGGCTACCTGATTTGCCATCCGAAGCCAAAGCCGTGTCATCCATGAGACGTATGACATCGAGAACCACCGCACAGATTGACGCAGGGAACAGCTCTGGGTAGCACGACTGCTGCGGAGGAGCCCAAGAATCTACAAACAATGTGATTAGGTCATATAGAAAAGAGTAAAGGCGTTTCACGCGATAGTCTATAATTTGGTATTGATTGTTATTACTGCTTAGTGTGAACTAGATCACAACCATTACAGTGCATTGTGCGGTGACGACGAGATTTGCAACTTTGCATGGCCGGTAGCTGCTTCCGATTGTGCTCTATAAAAAGCTGCCGGTTTTCGTATACCTTTCTGTCACCTACGTCTGAAATGACTTCCAGATATAATTGACCACACCAAACAAACGATAAAAAAACACGAAAATTGAACAAAATACACGACAATTGAATAAAGTACACGACAATTGAACCAAATACACGACAATTGAACCAAATACACGACAATTTCACAAAATACACGACAATTTCACAAAATACACGACAATTTCACAAAATACACGACAATTGAACAAAATACACAACAATTGAACAAAAGACACGACAATTGAACAACAGCTACCTTCATCTTCATCCTCGTCTTCCTTTCCTTTTGCCTCGGTGCCGGCCTCGGAAAAAAGAGGAACATTTTTTAACCGAGATCCTTGTCTCAATTCGGTGAGCTTGCTTTTCCTCCTCTTTTCCTTTGCTTGCATCCTTTTCTCTTCGTCATAATACCACTCGCTTTGAATGATCTCTGACTCGTCCGTTTCCCACAGAAAAGGCGAGCCTGCTACCCAAGGTGCATCTGCAGTTAAAGGTGGATCTCTACCAATGAGTGGAGATGGCAACGTATAGTCGAGTTTTGGGGGCAAAATCTAGAATAGAGAAAAATAGAAGATAAAGACACTCTGGTAAGGCATCCCGGGCTTTAGCAAAACTCAATTGCGCCATCTAAAAATACCAGGCAAGCTATAAGGCATAAAATATGGCTACTAAATTTTCTCTCGTAAATAATCAGACTGGCAAAGCATTAAGCATATCAAACCTTAACTAGGGTGATTGCGTTCGTCTCCATTTTACTCCAGGCTTTATAGCGATACTTCCATAAGACACTGAACCTAAAACAAAATATTAGGCTTGTAAATTCAAAAAAACATGCTTCAATAAAGTTTCGAAATTCTTGAATTCTTTTTGATATGCTAATGTGCTTTTCCAACACAATGATGGCCAAAAACAGGGCAGAAAAGCGTTAGAAAGAACGTTTTCACCAAAACGTCCACTAGACAGACCAGAGACGACCTTAAAGGTGAAACTAGAGCAATAATCTATGACAATACGCTACGACCTTAACGAGGCAGAGTGGTTTTGATAAAGAGAGCACACGCGTCAGCAAACCTGTAAACTGCTTTCGCTCTATCAGTAGGATCGGTCTCACTCATTTCTTTCTTGATAAATGACGTCACGAAACTGCCAATTTGAGTTCCAGACATCAACACAACAGCAGCTAAACAAACGCAAAAATAACAGATATTTAAAGCCATGCACTACTGTTTACTTAGGCCTACTGAAAAGAGCTCGAAGCCATGAGATAACATGCAACTGCATGCACAACTAGGCAGAGATGTATCGCACGCATCCAAGAAATTTCGTTCACAGTTTGGTCGGTATGCTGCTTTGACTGCAAATATACAAGCCGCTGAAAATTAAAAGATAGTTCTGCTTGATAAAATTGCTTATCGAATTTGGTTACTTGAAAATAGCAAATGTGTGAACAAGTGCTTTGTGGTTCAAAACTTCACAATAGGTAGAAATAAAGGAACCAGTGGTCGGATACTTAAAGCACTTTTTCGTCCGACACTCCTCAGAGTATGCAAAACTTGATTATGGTGATAGGAAGAAACTTAACATGAGGGTGATGAGAAGAGCGTATGATTGGCTGTAATTGACCAATCAACACTCGATCCGCAACTGGCTATTTGTTGTGTCAGCTTTTGGTCATTTTCCGACGTTTGCATATTCTAAGGACATTCAGTTAGGACGAAAAATTACTTCAAGTATGCAAAAGCTGCTTCCGCTTTTTCTAGTAGCTATTGCTAATAGCAAATAAAGCATAACTAAAAATTAAGAAGCTCCGATTACTTTTGCGAAGGTATTGCATGGAATAGCTTACCTGCAGCTGACACCAGATGCCGGTCTGAGTCTAGCAGCATATGCCACGCGCAAGGCATCATTTCCATGAACTGCAATGCGTCAGTGACTAGAGCAGCCTTGCACAGAATGCTGTATGGCACGTGATGCAGTCCACATACCTTCAACGTTAGCATTTGCGCATCAGTAATAGGTTTCGAGAATAAACGATACGACGCAGACAAACCGTCAACAACATTTGTTCTCATGTACAGATTAGTAAACAGTACGATCAAACAGCTTTGCAAAACTGAAAATGCACATCAAAGCGAAAGGAAAATGCCTGGAATGGAAGGTGGATGGGTCAGAAGTAGCACGTACTCTATCTAAAGTGGAAAATACTGGTCCTTGCTGAAGGGAATAAATTAGAGTTTGTATATGGAAACTTGAAAAGGAATGTACAGCAAAATAAAAGAGATGTAGACTAGCAGGTTGTGGAAATGTTTCTCAAAGTGAACAAAGACCAGCTTTGAGTGATACGAACAGTGGAAACGGCAAATGTCGGGATCAAAAGACTAGTTGCTTCAAGTAGAGCGTTCGCTGGCTTAATGCGGGGAGATGGTTTTCCCCTCGAGGGAGTGCTTAACGAGGGAGTGCTTAACGAGGGAGTGCTTAACGAGGGAGTGCTTAACGAGGGAGTGCTTAACGAGGGAGTGCTTAACGAGGGAGTGCTTAACGAGGGAGTGCTCTTACATAAGAGTCATTGCTGTTGCAAATGAAATTGCCATCAACAGTAACATCCACAGAGAACAACATTGTCTCACCTCGTATTGAAGGTAGTCCAATATTGGATCTTCTTTATGCTCTGTACTCTGCTCCGGAATCATTGAGAGTTCTCCGATAACCGCGCTTCGCCTGTTAGATGCAACATTGCCGTCCGATTTCGAACTATACAATGCATCAAGACCTTCCTTGAGATTTTTCCAACTTTTTTGAAACCTCAGTGCCCAATTTTCGCTACTGAAGTCTACAACTTTTGAGTAGATCGACTTGACAAGCTTCGCAACGGAGGAGACCCACCGAATATCTTGAGTCTCAGCTGGGAATTCTTCTTCCTCATCGAATGATGATGTGAGAAGTTGGTTGTCCCTAAATTGCCTCACTGTGTGCGCCTTTGACGACCGCCGCGACAGCTTTCGCTGGTACTTGGGGCTTGAGCCAACAACTATTCGGAAAACAATCACAAATTCATTATGGCGCCCTTACCAAAAGCGAAATATCCGAAACGCCGGCTAAAAAAGACGAAGGTTCCTTCAAGCCCTCCTGACTAGATGATGTGCACCTGTGAACAATAACAATGGATGAATGAAATGTGAGAAGGAGAAAGCATCACTAGCAAGCTCACCGTATCGCCCGAAAGCACTGCTCTTCCGCTTGGCCCCGCTGGATTCGTCACTCACAGCAATGACCGGCGCCCTTGGTGACCTGCCCGCCAATGACTTCTTTCCGTGAGCCATTGAGGTCGAACTGGCCTTTCTGTTGTCATTGGCCAAGGCTCTCGGGGTCTCTTTTCCAGTTCCCTGGTTATTATTACAGCTATCTCTGAGAAAGGCTGTTATTTCTAGAAGCAGCTGGCATGCGATTAGCTTTAATGCATAAGGACAGGACGTCGAAACCGCACCAAGATCGCCTGAAAAGGCAATGCAAACTGTTCACTTCTTTGCCCGAAACTAAAACTCACCTAATATTAACATGGGAATCTGGTGCTCTCGGATAACCAAGAAGGAGGTATCATTCCAACTCTTAGAGCAGATGGTCTCCTCGTCTATCATTTAAAACAATGGCCACATGAGACTGGCGGAGAATGTGCAGAACTTTAAAAATCGTCACCAAGATGAATTAGGCATAAAGCGAATAAAGGAAGCAAAGGGCTGACTGAATATCGCACTACCAACGTAAGATTCGTATTCTGCCAACAGGGCTGCCTAACAATATATGATGGGGAAAAGACATATAGGCATTACGAGGATAATATTTTAACTTGAAAAATACGCACGACATGGCACAAGATGACCAGAAACTGAGGAACACTTGGATCTGAAAGTGCTTGTGCGATTTCATAGGGTCCCAAGAAGAGGTCACAGGTCACAGGTCACAGGAAGTGGTGCTAGTTCGCTGATGCACGTGGGTGTTCAATTAGGTAGTACAAGAAACATTGACACCAATGATAATCGCCTTCCCATTAGAATAGCAGTACTCTTTGTACATATCGACATTAAAGTGCACTTCAAAGTACGAGCCTCTTGTGATCATGTTAACGTCGCGCATTTGGCGCATCAAGCAGCGAATGCGTAGCTGGCATTCCTGTTTACTGACACTAAGATCAGGGATTGCAACACCCAAGCACCTTTCTAAGCAGCTTAGTGGTCATTTCTTGCAAAACGAAGCAACTCCAGCCCTTAGAGACACCATGGATGATATCAACATTCTAAGCGCTTAGGTAGAGAATTAATCGCAATATTCTTGAGTGAATGGTTTTTCAGCTGTTAAATGCACGATCTTTAGGATTTTCGTTACATTTCTTCAAACAATCAACAGAGATAAGCAGGTTAAGTAAGAAAGAAAACCCACAGAGAGAACTAGCGCCTTTTGTTTAAGCTCAAGCAAACGAAAGGATTCCCGCCGCACCAATAACTGTGCACTCGGTTACATGTATTCGGTTGCCAGGAGCAAATCGAATGTCAGGCGGCAGCACTATGTTGGCGGTCGAAGCTTTAGCCATAAGCCAAAGCAGAGAGCCACATGTTCTGCACTAATCACTTACACTATGCAAATCGTCGACTGACTGATTGATCAAGCAAACTTGGGGCTTAGAAAAAATCTCTGGGCATTCTGCCAAAAATATAAGAATAAAACTGCAGGTTTAGAAAATACAAAAGAGGAAAGAAGAGCCCGTGTGCCGTGACCTCTTGACGACAACTGCGCGTATAACTGCTGCAAAGAAAGTGACCTCCTGTGAGCCATTTTGGAAATAATAACACCGAGCTGGTTGACAACAACAGCAACCGGACACAAACACACACCGGCCACACCTCGCAACGGACACTATTCAAGCCACTCTCGAACTGGTAAACCAAATGACAGAGTTTATATCTGGCTTATATCTGGCGAGAACAGAGTAGTATCTATAAAGACCAACACAAAACATGTCATGCACGCAGCCCTCAGAAGACTGCAAGGTCCAAGTTCAACTTAGCCGCTTGCACAGGAGAGTTTTCAAAAAGCTTCTGCGTTTGTCAAATCAAAGCAATCAGAGAAGCCTTAACACGTGCAATTCGGTAGTCGAGATAGAAGTCTGATAAACACTGACGTGATTGGCTGCAATGCAAACTATCGAACACCCAATAGCCCCATTAGCTTTCTAATGCAGCGGGCGTCAATTATTTCCACTAGCATCTTCATTCGAGTCGCGAGAACATTTGGCCTCAATTCATTCAATAATTCAGCTCAATAACTGTATTCACGCACCTTCTTGCAAAACATTTCTCTCTGGCGCCTTGCAAAGCAGCTCCTCCGCACTTTCTTCGTTTTCTCTTTCGATGAGACTGTCAAGCTTCCCGCCAACTGCAAGAGCCCAGCTATGAAACATGGTCGCCATGTCTCTTCTGGATGAAACCTCTGGTCGCAGCGAAGCATCCCAAGATCCCTTTCTGCAGATGTGAACGAAATGACAGCACTCTAGCAGCATTGCTGCCCTGGCCAAAACAGGAGCCCTCTGAAAAGAGACCACAGGCTTCAACATTCTAATGCAGAACTTGAACAAAGTTCGAGTTGAACAGAGTTCGAGTTGAACAGAGTTCGAGTTGAACAGAGTTCGCATATAATGTGCATCATAATAAATATAACAATAAAACAATCAATGTACATCAATGTAGGCATGAGAACGAAATTCCTTTTGGCCTCTTTTTGGATTCAAGTCTTTTCAAAAATTTAACAGAAAGACTTCGTTTAACAGACTAAATAACACAGAAAGATAACGACGAATATCAACTGCGATTATCAAACTGGTTATCGTAACGAGAAAGACAAAATATCCACAACTAAATGTTTCTCCCACGCAATAATTAAATGATTGCAGTGACAAAGATAAAGCTAGATGTCTGATGACCCGACTTGTAGGTCATTTACTATGAAGACTTTTAACTCCCCAGTTATCAAAGAGCAAAGCGCTCTTATGAATTTAACAAGCAAGTGATGCGAAAATCGATGCGAGTGATCCTCTCACCAAATCAATTAGCGATGCGATAAGAGCGGCCTCGGGAACGTGGCCAGCCGCAATAAAGCAAGTTATGAATCTGAAATGCTTTATTCCTTTCATGAGAGCGCTCAAATCGACCAGCTTCGGGCCGGCCTCTTTGTCGACGAAAACAGGCGACTCGTCGGCTTCTACAGCGCTGTATATGATGGAGGCCAGCCTCGAACGCTTTGTCCCTTTGAAGATCTTGAACTTATTGTTATTCGCAAACGCCTTGGAAAGGCTCGACGACTCTCTTGGTGGCTTGTTTGAGCGCTTCGAAGGCTGCTGGCGGACAGAAGCCATTTCTGGACTCTCAGTAGCTTCCTTGACACTCTCGTTGAATTCGTCTGAGCTAAAACCCTTGGCCCTTGACAACGGCAGCTGAAATGAAAAGGAGATAGCTAGGAGATGCTCTCTCACCACCAACCTTGCTCGCTTAGGGTTCCAAGGAGATAGAGTCAACTCATGTCGTAAGCAGACAAGAAGAAGGAATCGACAGCCTGGCAACTTATATGGGCGACGAAAAAAGCGAACAAAGTTGTGCACAGAATTCAAAACGACGCCCTTGCGTCATGCATGGCTGACGGTGCTTGGGCTCCAAAGCGCAACAAACACGGCTTCGGGTAATCAACTTTGCATGATCAGTTATCAAGGCCGCTGTTATAACAACACCAACACTTTACCCTCAACCTCCATAGGAACTGCTTCATTAATCAATGTTTAAAAACAGGTACAAAGTACATGGGGAACTTAGATACCCTTTTCCGCGTCTGGGAGTCTGCTCCAGCAGTGTCCCTGGCCTTCGGGTTCTGTTTGGACTTGGCCTCTCTTGGATGCCACGATCCACTTGCCGGGTGACTGCGTTTAGACCCGTCTGTTGTTGCAGTTGCACCACCGTCCATTGTACTGCGCTCCGTTGATTTGGAAAATGAATTCAACACCCCATTCATCAGCATTTTCCTCATTATTTTCGGGTGGTGGATATCTATGTATGTCAGCAATTTCGCAATACTCGGTCTCAGCTCCTTTTCAACCAAGGTGAAGAAATTAGTCACAAAAATATCGGATTCTCAGAACTAAAAAGGCGGCCTGTCAGCTCTACCAGCAAAAAGCAATGACGTTTCAAGAAATGAACGGTAAACAGCTAGAGACAAACATCAGTTAGTTCGATAATAAAACTGTGGTGACAAATGTCATTGAAAGCATTTCGTATTTGCAAGAATTCTGCTAGAATTGCCAAGTGTGAAGATCTGTCATGACATTGCAACGGAGCACTTACCTCCTTGCACGCCTGTTCTTCAAGCATGAATTTGTCCAAGAGGGGCGCCCAAAGCCAAGCCATCAGGCGCTGCTCGTTCTTGTCCTTGACGTCAGACGTGTTGCTGTCGTGGCTCGCCTCCCTCTGCAGACTCCGATACACAGCGGCAGTGCTGGCCAAGTTCGGCCTCCTCAGGCCCGGTGTCGGCGAGGCATCAAACTTACCGATACAAAAACTCGTGAATGAGTGCAGAAAACTCACAAGCTCGCCAACTGACTTTTTTCTAGCATAGAGCACAACCAACAGGCTCAGCTGGTGAGGATTCGCAGATGCAAGTTTGGTGAACATGTCATGGGAGAGGTCGCGCAAATCCTGACCCTTGGAGCCGCGCATTCCGGAGTCGTTGTTGCAACATCCAATCATAGTTATCAAGTCCAGTAGGCAGTACACGGCGGTTTCTACATTCACGTCTATGTCGCCCGTCCGCTCCTCCTTCTCATCTGTATTGACGATGCAGAGCTCGAGAAGTGTGTGCAGGGTAAGCAGCAAAGTCTCGCAGATTCTCAATGTCGCCTTCTTAGTAATCTTATAGACAAGGTCTAGAATGGCGGAGTGGCGAAGCGTCCCGTCTTCTTTCAGCCACTGTTCGTACTCATCACATAAAAACACAGGCTCTAAATCCTCACTACTTCTCGGAACTTCTTCTAGAATGACGTCACTATCGGGACTTCTTGGAGGCGGACTGCTGGCTTTGGTCTCGGAATGGAAGAGCAAAAGAGGCATGCTATATGTTATGCCAACGTTCTTCTTTCCATTATGTTTCAAGTTTCTAACACTAACTCGAGATTCGGGGCCTTTACAGAATAAAATTAGTTCGCTCTGAAGAATTTCCGAAATGTAAATTAAACACCAGGACAAACTTTCCTCGCAGAGACAAAGAGTTGAAAGGCTGTTCAAAACTACAATATCAAAATACTTCAAAATCCGTCGCTTACTTGAAAAATTTGGCGAGGTTGATTTGAACTTCTCTAAAAAAACTGGCCTTCGAAAGGAAGGGATATCTGGACATTGATTTTTCCATAACGGCTGCCAAAGTTGAATTCCACTTTTCAAACTAAAAGTGAGGTCCTCTTCGTGAATATTGTGAGCACAAGGAACCATTAGCTGTACAAACAGAGCCAGCGTTTTGGCAGGAAAGAGAACGGTTTTGGGGTTCAGTTCACAATCCGCAGGGGCGTCTATAAAGCACCAATGGAGTGTCGAGAGCAGCCTCGTAACAGCGACAGACAGACGGTCACTCATACCGAGGTTGCTTCTGTTTATGAGGATTTGCGCTGCGCATTGAATCAGGTAAGGGCAGGCAGCCTTGACGAAGTGCCAGCGGTGAACGTGCTCCAGCAAACGAATCAGGTCACTGTACACAACCTGAAGTTTTCCTTTCAACTTGTTCTTGTTGTAGCCGCAGAGTACTCGCTCAAACAGCTGCAAGAGCAAAAACACCTTCAACAAAAAGTAGTTTAAATGGAGATAAAACATTATTGAATAGAGAGAAATCTCTGCAGCACAGAAAAGTGATATCGAGAGGGCTGATCCCATCGACACAACAACAAACAACTGGGGCAAAGAGCTTGGGGGGGCCAGGGCAATACAAACAGCTGACGGCCGATCACGTGCATCGATCCGCGGCTTCTACTGTTGCTCATAATTGGGTCGTCAACCAAATCCACTGTTGTAACAAACCCAACTTTGCCACCGTCATGCAACATTAAAACTCTTCTACATTTGGATGCCAACGACAACTTTCGGCGTTTCGATGCATCGAGCATACTTTCTGATATGGTGCTCAAAAGCATTGAAGAAAACCATGCCCGCAATACCGCAAAGTCAATTCCCAAAACTTTTTCAATGGAGCTAATGAAAAACTTTATTTTTAGCACGAAAGGGCACATACTTATATGGCGAAGCGTGTTATCTATTGCAACCTTTGCGCCGAGAGGTAAGAATACCTATCATGGCCTTTAATGTGTATAAAGCCATCATCCAATAATGTGAAGAAGCCTCATGCAATTTGAAGAGAAGATAAGGGATCACTGACTTTATTGAAAGACAGTCCTTTCGACTACGTTTTAGTCATTTTGGCATACAAAGACTGCATCTATTCAGCAAATACTGCATCTATTTCCTCGCTTTTTGCATTCTTAAGCCGCGCTGACAAACAAGATGTTTACCTCGACAGCTGGATGCTGATGGATTCTGATTAAAGTGCAAGCAGAAAATGTCTGCAGAGAGGACCTAAACAAATGATCACCCATGAAAGCTTTGAGAGCGTGCACATTTCATTAATAGAACCCAACATCACAATAAAAACGGTAAAACTCGGGCATGCAAAAAGCGTTGCCATCAAAAAGTAGTTCTGTCTTCAAAAACCTGCAAACATTGCTTTGATCTGACTCCTTATCAGGTGTTGCTCGTGGAGAAGAGCCAAAACAATCAGTCTTTCTACGAGCACCGGGCCGCTCTAAACAAGGCAAAACAAAATGTAACATGACACAAGCTAAAATTGTTCGGCTTCGATCAGGATACTTTCGGGTTTCGGACGGTCATGCGTTCCCCCCTTGCTTAGACAATTGATGAGCGCATGAAAGGGCCTCGCAGGGGCATTCTGGTCGTTGGCATGCCGCTGCAACAAAATCCACAGCCATGAGAGAACGAGGGTACACACGAATCATGCTAAACAGATTGTTATTGTGTGAGGTTGATTGATTCGCAATAGCTGGCTGACGAGAAGGGTAAAAGCGAACCCAGTCTGAAACGAACACATCATCTAGGCATTCTATAACATTTATTTATGGGAATTCGAGTCGCGCAAATTCTGACCAACATTTCAGCTGTCGGGCAAATGATGATGTCACTAAGAAACAGGATCCTTCCGTTGGTGTGATAAGATTAACCTGTTTACTGGCATGCAAAGAGCTTGGTCTCTTTTTAACTTGTCGATGCTGCATTGACCCAGCGAGTTTCAGCTGAAACAGGTTCGGATAAGATGGAACAGGGCCAATTAGTCGACAGCAAAATCAGTTTTTCACAGCAGTGATGTGCAAAGCCTCTGATCTACACTTAGCTACGGAAAATGCAAATAGGTTCGGCCGAGGTATTGAAGAGAAACCACGACGTTATTTCCAAAGAAAATTAGATTTAAAGAGATTCGGCTCTCTCGCGCAGACCGTTATCGTGGAACGTGCTTCCGCGGCTCCGCACAAGCAGACGAATCTCCAAAACAGAGGCTACGCTCAAGCTATTTCAGGGAATCATCGAAATGTAGAGTTGGCATTTCTTGTAAAACGCCTTACGTAGTCTTTCTTTGCAATAATCGATAAACTTTAGGCTTTTAGAGAATTAACCTTTAAGAATATTGCCAACTATGTTTCACTGAAGACATTTATCTAAAGAGATAGCAGGACACTTGAACCCAAACTGGAATTGACACAGCCTACCCACGCCGGCCCTCCCATCCCACGCCTGCCCCCCTGTACATCGGTTTCCCTTCCAACACACCAAAAGGAGGCGCGTATGGAGCCATTGGTTACAAAGCGGGTAAAACACGAAGAACAAGAAACCTACCACACATGCGGCTTCGTATTTCCTATCGTCCAGCTTTGATCGCAAGAAGTATCTGCAATAAAGATGAAAACGTTTCTTTATCTTGCACGTTTCTTCGACTTGTTTCCAAGTATACATGTGAAGATATCGAGAAATACGGTAAAAGCGGGGCCATAGGAACAAAGTGGGATAGTTGGGACACAAAGCATTAGCAACTGTTCTTTCGAATGAGCATCATTATTGTTATTAGCAGCAAAACTTGGTTTCATTAATGGTGTGGTTTCATTAATGGGAAATATCTTGGGTATTAGATCAAAAGACATCTGCCATGACAATTTTAAGTTTTTCCAGGAGAAAAGGAGACGTGCTGGAAGAGGAAACGGCTGAGGTAGAATAAAGGGGCTTTTGTTATTAAAAACTATTTGAACTGCATTTACTTATTTTCTTTTTATTAAACTTTTTAGGGAGTTGAAACTGGTAGGGAAAATACAAAACCTGATTCAATCCATCTACCGAGAAGGTCTTCTACCTGTTAAACACCGCAGCTTCATTGAGATCCAACGGGAAAAGGAGAGCGAGGCGCACATCTCGAGGGAGCACGACGCATTCCTTTAACAACTACGCAGTTCAACGACAAGTCTTGTAAACTTTGACGAGTAAAACGACGAGTAGTCGTATTTAAGCAAAGACAACTTAAAACAACATGTTGCTGCTTTCGGTTCAATCATTGATTCGTGGTTTTAATTTCAGTTAATCGCATGGAAAATAACGAGTGGCTCGCGCTTCTCCTGAAATTTGAACGAAAAACCTTGCAAAATGCTGTCAGCTCGATTTAAGCAGCTCGAATTAGGCAGTATCTATAGTAATAAAGCGAACCAGTCTCTCGAGAAAAAAAGATATGATAAAATTTTTTTCAAGATGAACTATTGGAAATGTCTGACTTTCATCAGAAAAGTGTCTGCGGTATTCGGAGCTCTTTCCGCAACTAAGATACGCCGTCAATATGATGCAAACGAACAAGAAGCTGATGGAAGACACGGCGTTCTTAATCAGTTAAAAGATGGCAAAACCAGCTGTTGGTACACATTACGGCGTCAACGAATAGGCCACGCCATATACGAGTGCCCTTCGCACAGTATCTCACTTCACTGGCGGCAGAAAGTAAGCAGAAACGCCCACTCACAACGCCTAATCCAGTCAGCGTGATAGACCTAGACTACTGTGGCAGAGAAATCAAGCTACAACGCAATCACATAAACGTTAAGAGCGATACTCCTACGTCAAAAACAATTTCCCTGATTATCAAAAATGAACACATATCACCGATCTTTAAGATAGAAGGCCAAATCACTTGAATACGCCTGATTTTAATTTATTGATCGTTTGTGAAGTCTAGACTTGTTCATACATTATCAATAAAAAGTATCGATATCTAAGACATAATGACATCTTTCATCCATGTTGTTCCAATACAAAGACTTTCACGATGGCAACTTTGGCAGCCAAATGCAAGGAGCAGACTCCTTCTTTGGTATGAATAGACAGGCATTCAGAAGGTACGTAACGCGAGAGAAGGTACGTAACGCGAGAGAAGGTAAGTAACGCGAGAGAAGGTACGTAACGCGAGAGAAAGTGCGTAACGCGAGAGAAGGGTTGTAGTTGGGCGATACTGCCTAATAAAAGCAGTTCAAGTAATGGGATGTGGTAAAAGAATCCTAAAAGAAGTCTCAAGAAGCATTATAAAGAGGTCATTGAAAGTTCCTAAACCTGGAAATGAGCGAAATTTTTTTCAAACATTTTTGAAACGTCGCAGTGAACTGGTTGGAAAGGAAATGCAAAGGCTGTCGTAGTATTGTCTTGAAGAGCAACCAACGTGACAATAGAGTGCTGGAAGTAAAGGGTTGGCTCTAGCACGTCAGTGTGCTCTGTGAGTTAGCAATAGATGATTCTATAAATGGAGCACACTGGTCTAGTTGGCAGAGTCAGGGTAGGGGTGGATCCAGAAAAAGTTTGGAGAAGAGGCAGTAGATAAGAGGGGTGCCGAAAAATTTCAAGAAATCGATGACCAAAGGTAGTTTCCGAGACTACTCCTCATAGAAAGATTTCAAAGAAAGATATTCGAAATCAGTTGTAGGTAGCGATAGATCAATGTATTCCCAATCAATCTCAAACAAGACTGACTTAATGGTCACGAAACACACTGAATATAACACTGAGTATAATTGGAGATGACAATCAACAGTAATGCGTCACTCTACAACAATGAACGTGATCACAATAACGGAAACGACACATTGACATAAGACAATACATACTTGTTAACAAGATTAAGATCAATCACAGACACTGCACGCAACTCAACTAATTAACAAAACCCTAACACGTTACAGTGGTACAGAACTTTACATTCGCTAGAAATATCGGGACCAGTTTTTGCATGCTATTTCTGGCTACCGTAAACTGAAGTTTCCTCTTGATCTGTAAAATTGCTAGCTTAAACTTTTCCTTCGATTTTTCTTGGGTTAGCGGTCTAAAATCTCAATTCTCATTCTCTGCACTATCATTGTGGCGCGAGCTAAGATTGTTCGTTGATCTTTGAGGCTTTTTCTGTACAAAAGAAATATCTTCATAATGGGCACACAATTCGATGGAAAGGCCGACAAAAGAGACAATTGCCGGTTCCAAAGAGTATGCTGAACCCAATGATGAATTTACCACAGCTGACATAGATTTATGTATATGTTGTTTTGCTTCGTTGTCAACCATTAATTTCAGTGAAAAAAGTTTTTGAGAGCCATATGACCTATAGCCCCCATTAGCCCGATGGTTGCGCGGTCCCTGTAATCAAAGTACCCATTGGTCGCAACTGAATCATCCACTGTTTGACCAACTGATGCTGCCTCGCGCTCGCTATTCTGGGACTGTTTGAATTAGTGACGAAGAATGCATGACACAAGCCAGGTCTTCATTACAACGTATCGCTAACACAGTCGAGGAGAAGGTTTAACACTTGGCATAGGGCGATGAGAGCGTGACGACTTTCGCCTCTACATTGAAGACAAGAAACCTATGGAGAATTTAGCGTAATTATCCACTGTGCAACGTAATTGTACACGTTTTTCTGTTTTCGATACAGTTACGAGCAAAGCCTCCAAACAGACCATCCAACGAATGAACTTTCAACAAAAAACTATAAACACATGAAAAAACATTGAAAAGATGCTTTAGTGAGAAATGATTACCTATCCATTAACAGGTTTCTTTGCAACAATACAGACTCATAAGGGTTATTACAACTTCAAAAGAACTAAACTTCAAAACCCAGTTGTTTCTCATATGAGTCATGAAACATAAAAATGCAAGGATTGCCCAATTTAATCATCATCCAACCATTTAGGTAAAATAAATTAAGCAGCTTTGACAGTCATTGTCCTTGTTAATAAGAAAAACAACATATGGTGAAGCTTGTGCACAAAGCAATTCAAATTAAATACTATAAAATGCACTAAAATAAAACATTTTTATCAAGCAAGATGTCCAATTAGTTTATTTGATTCTGCAAAAGGAAAATAAATTTTCAAAGATTAAACACCTGTAACCAATTTAAAAATGAATTCTATTTGACTTTAAAGATAGACTGTTACTACCATTATGCAGTCCTCCCTCCCAGATCTGATTTTAAGACTTATAACTTTGCATTTAGCTTAGGGATAATTTTGTAAATAAAGTTTCAAAAGCAGTAGCTAAGTTTGATATTTTTAAAACTGCCAAGAAGAGTTTTTGCAACCTGTTCTTGTCTTTTAGTATTAAGTCAACACTTCCTGTCTGCTTCATTATTAATACAAATGAAAACATAATGAAATGTATTTAAGAAGCAATGCTTGGGTTAACACTGCAGCTTAGAATCAAGGGCAAACTTTGATTACATAACAAAAGAGCAACAGCTGGCTTCCATCATATATATAACAAACATCAAACACTGTTCCTGAGCAGTAAACAAAATAAAGAAGAATACATTTCTCAGCTGTGGCTTTGAACAAGTCAATATATTTTAGGGAAAATTTAGAAATTCCTTAGATCACATATAAAGAATACTTAATATGTATTAACTCAACAGATTTTAAGTTTAGTTAAACAACTTGTGATCCCTCATAGCAGACACATTGCAAAGAAAAATAAAATGAGTTATTGCACACCATAGATTTTGAAAGAGGATGTGAAAATGAATAAAATGAAATCATAAATGATGAATACAGATGAATCTATGACTGACAATCCTAATTAGTAAGCTATATCAATTAAGCATTTTAATTAGCTTTGGAAAATAATGAACTCCCATTATCTAGCTTTAGATCTTTTTGCCTTTAGCCCAAACAAGTATAGTGTAAAAGAAAAAGGAATAAAAATGTTTATGGTTTCAAAACATTGAAACCATTCATTAATACTTATCTTAATTTGCCCTGCACTCTCCACTTGCCAACCACCTACATCTGATTACAGCCAGCTTAAAATAATCTATTCATTTTTAAAAGTATGCAAATCGCAAATAAAGCCACTATCATGTTGTATTAGAAGCCACTTCTACCTAAAGTTAACAAATTGTTAAAGAAATGGCATATCAAAGACAGAGTATTCTTCATATTAACTGTCTCATATTTTGTTGACCTCCTTGATGCTCTTCTGGACAGAAATCATTGATACTATAAGAATATGTTTCCTTGTCCTGAAAACAATGGGGTCACTTGTGAGCAGTAAAGGGAATCCTAATGATACCTCTTGTGAGTTTTCAAATGACCAACACATTGTTGTAGTTGTTTAATTGCCGGTGTATGGGCTTTAATGTGAAACAGGAGCCGGTTTTAAGGTGAAACGTAAAAACCGATCAAACGTTGCATATTCTATGGTGCAAGTTTTCTCAAGCAAAACAGCTCTTGATTATCTATAAAGTTATTTCGAATTGAAAATCCTAATAATCTACTTATTTCTTCTCTAGGTACTTTATCGGTGCTATAAATTCTTTCGATCATTTCTTTCCATTTACTCCTACCTTTTGCTATTTCTTTCATGTTTTATGAGATCCTCATTTGTATTCATTTTCATGCGAATGGTTGGATACCTTGCTAAATCATCGTTTAGCTTCAATATTAGATCGTCTCTTGTTTCGAAATAGGAATTCAAAATTTATGAAAAATGTTCGATAAAGATGACCCGACACCAGTAGGAAACACAGATTTACCGGCTTCTAAGTTGAGTTGTGGCTTCACAAGGAAGATACGACAGATGTTTCGACTAACCTAACTTCGCCTTTTATTGCACGCTCGCTCGATGCTAATTGCTCAAATGGTCAGTGCATTATTGCAATCACGACAAGTCATAACAAAATCCAACCATTAACAAAGTATAGACTCACCCTGACTGTTCTAAAAACCACAGCTGCACTTCCAAGGGAAGTTTGATTTCTTCTTCGCAATCCATCGTTTGCAGTTTCAAGTAAACTTTTTGCCGTTTTTATCCATTTTCAGGTATCATCTGCAAACTCTTTCGACGATTAAAAACGATTATCGTGAATGGTTCCGCATTCACAAAACACTTAGCTCGCTACTTTCTGTCGACAAAACGCTGTAAAACCCTCGAAAAGCACTCCGATAGTTGCTAGTTTTGCTTGCCAACATTTTAACACCACCCATCCTTAATTGCTCATCGTCATAATGAAAAACAGGCTTGAGCGGCGTCTCTCTTCTCCTCCGAATATTAAGTCGGGATGGTTTGCTAACTCCAGTCGAGCAACCCTCATTTGCACAACATCTCATACTAGGAAACAGCTGTTATTCTGGCTGCTCGTCAATATTTGATTTCATACTCTCGTTAAACCATTTTGTGCTGAAGAAATCAGCTCATTTACTTAATAGCTGAACCGAAACAACGTAAGTCAGCATCGTATTCTCTCTTAAGCCACGACAGGCACATTTCTAAAGCTTTTAGGCCATTTAGTGAAACTGTCCATCGCAGCGTCGCAGCCGGCACTCAGGTCCAAAATACCTGACGTGCTTGGGACAATAGAGCTGACAGACCTGTTTTGTTTAGGACAAGGTTTTATTAGCTTATCGTGAGATAATAAAGGGCATTTGCAAGAGAACTTCGCTTCTCTCATCCCAAGTATCGCAATTTGAAGGTCTTTCTTTGAAGCGTTGACCTCCATCAAAACCTTGGCGGAAACGGTATCTGATCGGTGCAACAAATGAAAGTGGCAGTGATAGACACAAGAAAGGTGCAAGGGGAAGAGGACATGCCAATTTCTAGCAGTAACTACAATCTCCGCCAAAAGTCTTGGAACATTTGCTCTAATTTACGCATCGCACAAGTTGCCAAATCCCCTCGCCCCGCAACCAATGTTGTGTAGCGCAAAAGTGAATAATCCTAAAAACAAAAGTGAAGTATTCTCATGTACCTATGCCCTCCCCCTAAAAATGCAACATTGTTCAAGGGGGCAAGAGGGTTGCAGTTACCGGAGGAGAGACGGAAATAGAACGGGGGTCGCAAAATCAAAAAATATCACGGTGTTCCAACGGCTTTTGGCAGAGATTGTATTCTGTGATAAACAAACAACGCATTATAATGAAATTACCCGGGACATTCCTTCTCCGTCACCCACCTTCCGGAGAATGCTAGATGGATTGCATGCAGCAATGTGTACTTAAATTGCATGGGTAGAAAGGGGTCGTGCCTCACAAGAGGTAAGAGGGCGATTCCCCCTCGGATAACACTCCAGCCCTGAAAAGGCAGTACCGCCTTCGCAGCTCCGTCGTAAGCTGGTCATGTGTAGTTAGATGCAAGCAGTCGACCCGAATCTGTTTACTTCTCGATGTGCCAAAAGATCACCATCATCATATATTCCTCTTCATTATCACAGTCAAGTTTTATTCACATGATTCAGTTATATTCACCGTATACCTACTAATAGCCTTCATTCAAGACATTACAGCTAAAAACATCTGCAGATTGGAGTGGTCTGTATATGGCAGGAGATCACAGGAGTATCATGTGGATGAATTAATGACAAAATGTCATTATTACACGAGGGAGGCGTTTATTTGCAATAACCAAGCTGATATAGGATCAGAATGAGGGCCATTCTAAGGCTTGTTGTGTCTGCAGAAAATGCGGTTATTAGGTATACTGTTCACACACGGACCAACATACTGATAGAACAGCCTCGACTAACACAAATCGAGCAATAAGCAAAGTAATAACAAGAAGTTATGATAACGAGAGACCTAGATTTAAGATATTTAAACAGCAAGGAAGAGTTATCCCCTCAGGCTACATTCACATGGTACCGTTTATTCTGAGGCCGAAATTGAGAAAGGACAGTGGTGAATTTGATCGACTAAGCTTTTTCCCTTGTTAACAAAACCCATAAAGACCCGCAATGATCTCCTTTAAGCTCACTCTAGTTGTTTCCATGAGATTTGCTGCCACGGCCTATTTTACTATGCAGATTTGCAGATGTTTCTCGTGGGATGACCAACAACAGACCAAGCAAAAACACCGCATGTGGTACCAGGCGTACCTGGTTGTGAATAGCAAATTGTTTTGACAATTCGAGATTAGATGATTGCAGCAAGCTATTTCGGATGTTGGTTCTTTAATTGCAGATGACAATAGAAAGATGGTATTTACATATGCAAAATCCGCGACATAACGGTAAAAGTGCTCAGTAGGGAAACTAAGTAAGATTAAATCTGAAATAAGTAGGATGAGCTAATGAAAAATAATGTTATTTGCCGATCAAGTATTAAACCACATTCTTATCTATCAAGATGCAGCAGGCTTTGAAAATTGGATATTATGCTTTTCGTGTAAACTGAAAATAAAAACATTCTCATTCAGGGGGTGCAAACATGGTGGCCTACCATATTTTGCAAAAGTCAGTATAAAAAAGAGTTCTAAAATGGCATACTTTGCAAACACCTGCCTCCCCCGGCCTCCATAGTCTTCAATTCTCTTAAAATCTTGTGGTTAACAAATCATCGTTTTTAAGCAGGAGTTTTGGCACACTACCATCCTATAGCAATTTAAACGCTGCATTCTCTCGACAAAATCACCTAAGACTGGGCTGTAAACATGGTTGCTTCTGCAAAGAACTGTTCTAAAACAAGGAGCCACCCAAAACAGACAAATTGGATTTTTAGACAAACTAATCTAAAATTAGTTAGGCTCCATGTCAATTATTGCTCTAAATATTCATAGGGCAAGTCGAGCGGGCTGTTCAGAGTTAGCCATGAGGGGTGGCTAGATTCTATCTGCATAGACAATAAGGCTGTGGCTGGGAACGCGTGAATTTAATTAATTTCTTGCAATTTAATCGGCGTGGCATTCAACCATCAGAGTTAGGGCTCACCCTTCGATAATCAACAGGTGGTTTCTATTATTTTCGTGAAAAGTAAGGCCATTGAAAAGAAGGAGTTTCGAGCAACAATTGAATGCTCAACCATCGTTCTGTTCAATGTTCAAGTTGCATCTGATCCTTTTTAAAGTGTATTCATTTCCACATCAGATACGTGTGCCTCGTTTTCACCCTTCCGCATCTCGTGCCTCGCCGAAGGCGCTTCTATATCATTGGGAAACATCGACTGCTTAAGGGATTTAGTTTGTGATTGCTACAGTTGTGTTCACTACTGATTAAGAAATGTAGAAATGGGAAACACGAATCAATTTCTATGATTAAATTGATAAACCGACCTGTTGGAACAGGCTTTGTCAACATTTACTTTTCACACTGTGGTCGACAAATTTGCTAAGATATACATTTGCTAGTTGCAATTGTTGTTTTAGAGTGTTTTAGTAAATGGGGCATATCTTATGTGAGAGGCTGAACTCAATCCCTGTTCGAAAAGTAAAGGTCACACTTGAGACGTAACGTAAGGCACCATTGATCATTTTCCAAACTTTGCCCTCATTTCACTTGTGCTTCGAAGCACCTCTTCTTGCTTTTATATTGTTACTGAAATCAAATCAGATTCGTTTCTTATTGTGCAAAAAACTGCCAGTAAGGGAATTTCGGGAGAAAGAAGCAAGAATTTTTCCAAAAGAACAATATACAATGTGGCACGGCTTCACAGTCAAAGTTTCATCAAGCAAGACCTTTTTTGTTTCCTCTAAGAAAAACTGCTCACTAAACCCAATGAGTCCGAAATTATCAATTTGATAAAGTCCGCCTTGCTAGCAAGAGACCCCACATGTTCAATTCACTCCATTACAATATTCGGTATAGCAAGAAACGCTTTTCAAAGTATAAGAGCCTGTACCACTTAGTGGCTTGTCCAAGGAATAAACTCAATCAATATTTTATGGTCCTCTGTTTCACAATGATAACAACATGTTGCGTTCCCGTACATCCAGCGCATTTAACGTGACTCCTGCAGTGCAAATTCGAGTGTAAACGCAGATCCAAAGTGCAAAATTAGTGTGGAAACATGTTTCTAGCTCACTGACTTTGCTAGATGTATTTCTACATCGTTGAAAAATGATAAATATAATAAATTGAGAATCACATTATCAGCTTTCTTCTCATCCATTTGGGAGGACCCTGAACGCTCTAGCTGAAAGAGTGGGGGTGAACGAAGGAACTGACACGTGACAAGTACTAACGAGGGCTATCCCCCACTCAGTCTGCCTCTCTTTGGAGTGTTAAGTACACTTGAATCTTGGGGCCTTTGAACCCCATGCCTCCTTCATAGAGCAGATTAGGTACCCAGTCAGAGGAATGAGGGGCCTGGGTCCTAGGCTGATGACTAGAAGGCGGCTTCTACCGGTATCTACTTTTGACAAGATTATGCCAGGCCATTGGGGCTTCGTGGAATGCGACATGCCGACTTGGTGATACCGGAACGCCATAAAAGACCAGTGAGATGCACAACTAGCTCAAATTCTTCATCACAAGTTATAACCTTTAAGATAATATATTGCGTTTTTATTGTGCCCAGGTTTTTGTGCCATGATTCTGGTTAATAAAAGCCTGTTGTCATTTGGGTAATATTATGTGGTATTGTGTGATGTGACATTTATCAACAAAAGCCAGTCTCTGGCATGAGTGAAATGAAGGGGCTGAGTTGACTGCTGTAGCATCAAAAGGATGAGGTGCAAGCCTTGAGAACGGTTGAGGCAACTACTAATGAAGCGAGCCTGGCTGAAATGGACACAAACGATCGGTCTAACTGATGACCAGGGAAGTCATTAATTGGCCAGTGTCACAGGTATAGTCAAACCTATAGTCAAACCTATAGTCAAACCTATAGTCAAACCTATAGTCAAACCTATAGTCAAACCTATAGTCAAACCTATAGTCAAACCTATAGTCAAACCTATAGTCAAACCTATAGTCAAACCTATAGTCAAACCTATAGTCAAACCTATAGTCAAACCTATAGTCAAACCTATAGTCAAACCTATAGTCAAACCTATAGTCAAACCTATAGTCAAACCTATAGTCAAACCTATAGTCAAACCTATAGTCAAACCTATAGTCAAACCTATAGTCAAACCTATAGTCAAACCTATAGTCAAACCTAAAGTCAAACCTATAGTCAAACCTATAGTCGAACCTATAGTCAAACCTATAGTTAAACCTATAGTCGAACCTATAGTCAAACCTATAGTCAAACCTATAGTCAAACCTATAGTCAAACCTATAGTCAAACCTATAGTCAAACCTATAGTCAAACCTATAGTCAAACCTATAGTCGAACCTATAGTCAAACCTATAGTCAAACCTATAGTCAAACCTATAGTCAAACCTATAGTCAAACCTATAGTCAAACCTATAGTCAAACCTATAGTCAAACCTATAGTCAAACCTATAGTCAAACCTATAGTCAAACCTATAGTCAAACCTATAGTCAAACCTATAGTCAAACCTATAGTCAAACCTATAGTCAAACCTATAGTCAAACCTATAGTCAAACCTATAGTCAAACCTATAGTCAAACCTAAGGTCAAACCTATAGTCAAACCTATAGTCAAACCTATAGTCAAACCTATAGTCAAACCTATAGTCAAACCTATAGTCGAACCTATAGTCAAACCTATAGTCAAACCTATAGTCAAACCTATAGTCAAACCTATAGTCAAACCTATAGTCAAACCTATAGTCAAACCTATAGTCAAACCTATAGTCAAACCTATAGTCGAACCTATAGTCAAACCTGAACTAATCAAGAAGCTTAGCGAATCCAAAGAGCCTATGTTGACGAATTAAACAACGGCATTCATTTCTTGTGGAGTTTAGATTTATTAATAGCGTAAAATTGCAACTTGCACCCATTTTGAATAATTTCGGGAGAACGTTCAATGTATCATGTAGAGAAGGCGAGGCTCAAAAGCTGCATTATTGAAAAAAAATTCACTTTGGGGACTTTGGCTAAAAGGAAAGGTGATCGTATAAAAGCAATGTTGATCACGAGTTCCAGTGAATTATTGTCGATATCTACAAAGCGGCAATAATTGCTACTAAATGATGAGCCTTCAAAGAGAAAACGGCTTTAAAAATTCACGACCTACAAAAAAATTATTTCTCTTTTTGCAATGCAGAAATATTGTTTTAGAGTGAACAATTTTACGCGTGAACTTCTGGTTATCCTTGTCAAGTGCTGGCTCTTGCTCATTTTGAGTTCTTATTTGCACAGAGCAGCTCTTAATAATCCTCTCCTTAAACAGCCAAAAGAACAAATTTACTTGCGTCTCAAAACCATAGGCGCCGACTACGTGGGGGCTTGAGGGCTCGAGCCCCCCCCTGGGAATTTCTATGGGGGGGCTCAGCCCCCCTGGGAATTTCGCTTGATATCAATCAAAGAATTGAACTGATGTACTGTAGACCATGATGTTATATCTGCTTTATTAAAATGTTTTGTTTTGTTATTTTACATACTACATATGTTGTATTAGGTTATTAAAGCGACAGGTAATTTCTCTACCTTTCAACTTTTTTTAGTTTTTTTTTAAATTTTGAGCCCCCCCTGGGAAAAATAAAAGTCGGCGCGCATGCTCAAAACCTTTATTCAAGTCACTAGACAAATGCCTATTGTTGGCTTTGCCCCAAAGCTTTTTGCTTTTTAAATGCTTCCAGAATTCAAGTGTATTACAAAAGCAAGGTCATGCAGTTTCTTCTCAAACCAGGAGCTTCGCATGGAAACTCCCTTAAAATACCAGCGTCATTAAGCAAGAACATTAAATAAGAATCATAAATAGCAGCGAAAAAAACATGTGCGTTTACTGTTAAACCTGTTTCCAAAATCTGACATTTTATTATTCAATTACTTTATGAAAGTTTTTGGCATACATGGCTGGTGTTATTGCAGAATATCAAGGTTTGTTATTTTCGTGTGTAATGACAAGCTGCCTCAAAAGAAGCTAACCAAATTATGTTCGATCACTTTTCAAAATCTGCAAATATCTTTTTTGTAGCATTTACTTTTCTTTCACTGAATAGAGACTGGCAGCTCAGTAAAGGTCAACGATTTTTGCACAAAATGCCAGGTTTTTTTTATGTTGCAAAACAAATTGGTACAGTTATTTCAACATTTTGTGCCCTTTTCCAAACTCCAGTTCAATTCGAATTGCAACGACTGCAAAATATTCTAGATCGTGTTGAATTTGACCCACTCGATTATCTAATTCAGGCACCTCGGAGCGTTGAGAAAATTGGGGGGTCTAAAAAAAGTGGGGGGCCAAAACCATTTAAAAAGAGGCTTTATTGGTAGTTTATTATTTAATATTCCGCATTTTTTGCAAAAAGTGGGGAGGCTAAAGCCTAAAGCTCCACGGTGCCTGTAATTGACTTTTGCCAAAAAGTGGTAGCATTTTGAGGTACATTGTCCATAATCTGATAATGAAACGAAAATATAAGAATAGTGAATAATGACTCATAAAACAATGTTACCCTGCCATTTCTAGAATTAAATTTTCAGCTGGCCTTTTCTCGTTCACGGCACAGGGTTGTGCACTATGATAAAAGGAACCAAGGGTCGAGCGATTTGATTTATCATGAAGATACTTTCATGTGTTATCTTTAGAGGGTCATGCATTTTACAGTTGATAATCTATGAAGGCCATTTAAGAATGAAAAGGCAAAAAAATAGAAAGAAACTTTACTCACACAGAAAATTTTAAAATCTTCATTATTGCAACAAACATCAGAACGGAATAAAAGAATCATTATGTTGGTGTTTAGCAGCTTTCGCGCACTGAAGCTAAGTTTTACTTCCTATAAAAACTGCATGCATTTCTCATATAGTTCCCGGTGTGAACGAGACACTCCTGACTGCTTAGGTACATCTGTGCGTGTGTGTGTCTTTATGCATGTTCTTTTACTTACACTCAATTTTGAGCGAGAAGAATGGCTTACAGAGCGTAAACTAATCTAAGTCGACTATTAATGATAATATCTTTAACCTCAGGCATAACATTTACCGATCACCCTATCCAAATTATTGACCATTCTTGTGAAGTTTTTAAGGCTGCGGGCAAATTATTAAGTTTTCTGATTTAAAAGCTGCGGGCAAATTATTACAGCTCGAAGGGATCTGATGCTTATCTAAAGTCGTCTGATGTGGTCGATGATTAAGTACATCTTTGATTTCCCTTTAAGTATACTGAAAAAATGTACTGATATTGTTATTCTTTCCATGAAATAATGTTTGGCAGCAAAAAGATGCCAAAGATGGGTGCTGAACTCTTCCAAATGTAACCAAAGGGCACGTGCACAATTTCGTGCGCAATTGCGTTGAAATAATCTATCCGATTTCGAGGTTTACTAAACTATAATGCAATTTCACTGCTATTTTTCTGTTTTTGAAACAATTTGAGAATTAAAAAACAAAAAAAGTTTCTTAAACAATTGACGGTATAAATCTAAGAACTTGCAGGACAATCAACGGAAAACTTGTTTTAGAGCAATTTTTCATTGATTTACATACTCTTTGGGCAATAAACAGCTCAATTCAAAGGAAACTTTTTTACAAAAACAAAATTTTGGGATTCAAGGGCAAGTCAATGCATTAATATCCTATGCTTTTGTTAAAAGAAATTGACAAATATCTACCTTGTCCAAGTTTCCAAAGTTTTTTCAAATCCTGGATATCATTTTGCATAATTACAAATGATGGTGCACTGAACAGATTGAAATAACATACTCTTAAATGCTCTATTAAGCCCGTTCTCTTTTACGCCCACTTTCTATAACCCACCCACCCCCCTTTCAAGCAAAAATTGAAATAAGCCTGCCTCTATATCAAGCCTTCCCCTCGTTAGCCAAAGATGTCCAAAAAGCTCTAAATGCGAAAGTTCAGTGGCAACATCATGTGAACACATTTTTGGGGTAATACTAGATATGTACCTTGATTTGAAAAGATTTCATCAAGAATCAAGCTTCTACAGAGCGTGCGATAAAATATCAGTCTACACTCAGCAGAAGTCATCCATAAAAATGACCATTCCTGTCATACTCTACTGTTCAAATGTCTTTGTTGGCATGACCAAATCGAAGAAGCGCAGACTTTAGTCATTCCAGATGCAAGGACAGAAACTGGGCGTAAAACCGTTCTTTTTCCAGGAAGCAAAGGTTTTCAATAAAATACTCAATAACTTGCAAACTGAAGCATCATTTTCGAGATTCAAAGCATCCAGCAAGGACACAAACTTAGGTTTTTAGTCATTTTCCTGATTGTAATTTTAGTCCAGTAAATGTTTCAGCTTTTAGTTGTGTAAATTTCTAACCTATACGTTTGTAAATTTTTCTTTGTAGCAAACAAGTCTTTGGTTGATACCAGTAATTTACTTATTGTTTCTATTGTTTCCAGCATACTTAATTAGTGTTTCCACATTTTTATCAACGTATGCAAGTTGGCATTTCCTGATATTATGATGCCCGCATTAAAACTTGACACGTCCCCTCCAGTTCTCGCCAGGATCCATTTTGTAACTCGTCTAAACTCGGAGGTATAAAACATCCCTGATTTAGGGATTTATCCACCCAACGAAAACCTCGTATCTTAAAATCTCCAGTGCCAATAGGAGGCCAGACATTCCCAAGTTTGTTCATTTAACAGCATTTGCCAATGAGACACCGAAACAATCTTTCACTCAGTTACTCAATTGCGGTTCGTATGAACTGAAACAATCAACACAGACGAAGAAAATGTTGTGCATCCCACTGCAGTTAACCATGACGAAGCGGCGATACAAGTAACGCATCCTCCTTGGGTAAGTTGCAACGGCCTAAGATTTTTTTTCGAAAAACCTTTTTAAGGATATGAATTCTCCACTTGTATTTTTATATTTTTGGTGGAATTGTTTTAAGGTCCTTTTCTAGTGGTAATCCTGTAATTTTTTCTAAATCACCTTGAAAGCAATATCGTATGCGATAGCAGTAAAATTTTGACTAAAAACGTCATCCTATAGCTCTTGTGCGATTTTTCCAGGAAGATGTTATTAGAAACTACATTATACGTGAAAACTGCAAGCTTTCCATCCAAGTACGCTAAAGTGTCAGTTTCCAGCAGGAATACCCTGAACACGAATGTACTGATTCCAGAGGTGAGAAAGAATTTCGTTGTCCAACGCAAATTTGGTATTTTTTGCACTAGTGATGGTTTAAACAAAATGGTCTCCATTAACAATTTGAATTGCAGTACATTTTTTATTCCAATAAGCTGCCTCTAAGATGCTTTGATAAATAACAAATAGAAATAAGCCAATTTTTTACCCTTTCAGTGTTACACATAGCTGGAAATTCTAGTACCTAAATTGGGCAAATAATGGTCACTCACCCTGACACAGCATTGAATAAATATTTCCTTAGCTCATTGCTTATTGCATTCACAAACAAGACAAAATCAGATGATTTCCGAAGTCGGATGTTTACAGGAAAACTTGAAAGAATCTTGTTTTGATTAGAAGTTGAGATTATGATGGATGCTCTCATTTCCTCTTTTTTACAAATAATAATGAGGAAGCTATAACTCTTTTTCATTAAAAACTTAATGACTCTATCAATTTAATAATTAAAACTAATATATGAACACAAATATGTAATATACATCAATAAATTTATGATTATAATACCATACAATTTGTTGTTGATGATTATCAGCTATCAAAACGATCCTACTAAAGGGTTTGCTTTCTGTTTCCTTATTCTGCCAAAAAGCCCTAAATACATGGTGGATGTACGCTCCAAACTATTTGAAGAATACTATTCAAGGCGCCTTAAGAGCACAAAACCTATTTAGAAAAAATTCGTGTATTTAAACTTAGAATTACCCTTTTGTTTCTCAGAAGCAAATTATAACTTGGTGGTTCCAGAAGAAAGTGGGTGCATGAACACACTTTTAAGAGATAGCCAAGTCTGTTAATTGACGTCATGAAAAACAAGCCATTTCAGAACCCTGTTTTTCAAAGTGATGAATTTTTAGTTCAGGAAATTGTCAAAAGTAAATTCTATTCAACTTCCATAAAACCTAGGCACTATTTAATTTTGTTTCTAACTTTTCAAATTTAAGTAATAAAATTGGTAGGGGCGGCAGAACTAAACAACTTTTTTAAGTGGTGAGGGAGATAAAAAGAGCTAAAAGCTAAATGAAATTACATTGGAGCAGAGAAAAAAGTTAATGGCATTTGCATGGCATCATATGTTAGTTCTTTAGGATATAGTATTTTCAGCTGAATATATGAGCATATTTTTGTGAAACTAGAATAAAAGACTAATCTGAAAAAAACTGGCCTGTGACTTATTTGAACTCATTATAATCTTAGCTTAAAAATTCATTTAATTTACATATCCTGTCTATGTGAAACTATGAAATGGTGGAAAAACTTGTACATTTCTGTTCTTCTTACTTTTTCAATGCAAATTTTCTTTTGGTTATTGAAGAACAGTGTTATTTGAAGGGTGTTATGGCAAGTGGACGACATGTGCCAAAATGAGGAACTGCAATGCCCAGTCTAAGTAAAACACTGAAACAAAAGATTTTTGTTTGTTACTTTTTCAAAGCATATTCTCTTTTGGTTATTCATTGATGTCTAATGAAGATCAGTGTGGTTTGTGGGATGTTATGGCGATTGGGCGACATGTGCCAAATTTTGGTACTGGAATGCCCAGTCTAAGTAAAACACTGAAATGGAAGAAAACTTGCACCTTTTTGTTTGTCATGTTTTCAAATCATACTCTCTTTTGGTCATTCAGTGATGTCTAACGAAGATCAGTGTGGTTTGTGGGATGTTATGGCGATTGGGCAACATACGCCAAATTTTGGTACTGGAATGCCCAGTCTAAGTAAAACACTGAAATGGAGGAAAACTGGCACCTTTTTGTTTGGTGCTTTTAAAAAGCATATTTTCTTTTGGTTATTCATCGATGTCTAATGAAGATCAGTGTGGTTTGTGGGATGTTATGGGATTGGGCAACATGTGCCAAATTTTGGTACTGAAATGCCCAGTCTAAGTAAAACACTGAAATGGCTGAAAACTTGCACCTTTTTGTCTGCCATGTTTTCAAAGCATATTCTCTTTTGGTTATTCATCGATGTCTAACGAAGATCAGTGTGGTTTGTGGGATGTTATGGCGATTGGGCGAAATGTGCCAAATTTTGGTACTGGAATGCCCAGTCTAAGTAAAAAACTGAAATGGAAGAAAACTGGCACCATTTTGTTTGCCACGTTTTTAAATCATACTCTCTTTTGGTCATTCATCGATGTCTAACGAAGATCAGTGTGGTTTGTGGGATGTTATGGCGATTGGGCAACATGTGCCAAATTTTGGTACTGGAATGCCCAGTCTAAGTAAAACACTGAAATGGAGGAAAACTTGCACCTTTTTGTTTGTCATGTTTTCAAAGCATATTCTCTTTTGGTTATTCATCGATGTCTAACGAAGATCAGTGTGGTTTGTGGGATGTTATGGCGATTGGGCAACATGTGCCAAATTTTGGTACTGGATGCCCAGTCTAAGTAAAACACTGAAATGGAGGAAAACTGCACCTTTTTGTTTGGTGCTTTCAAAGCATATTTCTTTTGGTTATTCATCGATGTCTAATGAAGATCAGTGTGGTTTGTGGGATGTTATGGCGATTGGGCAACATGTGCCAAATTTTGGTACTGAAATGCCCAGTCTAAGTAAAACACTGAAATGGCTGAAAACTGGCACCTTTTTGTCTGCCACGTTTTCAAAGCATATTCTCTTTTGGTTATTTATCGATGTCTAACGAAGATCAGTGTGGTTTGTGGGATGTTATGGCGATTGGGCGAAATGTGCCAAATTTTGGTACTGGAATGCCCAGTCTAAGTAAAACACTGAAATGGCCGAATACTTGCACCTTTTTGTTTGCCACGTTTTCAAATCATACTCTCTTTTGGTTATTCATCGATGTCTAAAGAAGATCAGTGTGGTTTGTGGGATGTTATGGCGATTGGGCAACATGTGCCAAGATTTGGTACTAGAATGCCCAGTCTAAGTAAAACACTGAAATGGAAGAAAACTGGCACCTTTTTGTTTGCCACGTTTTCAAGGCATATTCTCTTTTGGTTATTCATCGTTGTCTAATGAAGATCAGTGTGGTTTGTGGGATGTTATGGCGATTGGGCGACATGTGCCAAATTTTGGTACTGGAATGCCCAGTCTAAGTAAAACACTGAAATGGCCGAAAACTTGCACCTTTTTGTCTGCCATGTTTTCAAAGCATATTCTCTTTTGGTTATTCATCGATGTCTAATGAAGATCAGTGTGGTTTGTGAGATGTTATGGCAATTGGGCGAAATGTGCCAAATTTTGGTACTGGAATGCCCAGTCTAAGTAAAACACTGAAATGGAAGTTTTAAATTTAGATTCGGCAATGTCCAAGTTTATGTGAAGCACTGAAAAAGTTTTGTACAGTAATATCCCGCAATCCCTTGTATAAGAAACGCAATGTTAATAAATTCTAGACTGGCGAAGACCTGAAAAAATGGGAAACTCGAAAATATTGGAATAAGTAGAATAATCTGTACTGGAATCACCTACGTAGCAAGTTCTGAAGGCTCAAGGGTTGCTTTCTAGATTATTGTGGCTTTATTCAGAGGGAACTACCCGAATAGCTCTGAAATGATAGTGATAAACCCGGTTGTAATATTCCCAGCCTTTCCTGCGCCAATGTCCTATACGCATTTGGGGTTCCCTTGGAAATTATCCGCAATGTACCTAAAATTTCCAAAATGAGCTTAGGTTGCCAATTGGAGAGAGAAGCAAGAAACCGATTAACGAAGCAAAGTAATTCATAAAAAAGACGTAACGATAGGCATTTTATTTGACATCTGCTCTAATTCTGAGATTTTTTCTGTATTTTAGGGCTTCAACTATTTCGAAGGAAAGAAAATAAACGTAAAAAGATCCTAAAGAAAGAAACAGTGTTTCTTGTCCTACTAAAACCTCAATATCGAACAATATTAAGAATCACATTCCTCCTTAACTTCCATAACATTGGCTTCCTTATATCTCAGCATGATTCTCTTTGAGGTGAAACAATGTAACTGAAAATGACATGGTACAAGATTATTGCATATAATAACTTCATATCTTTGCTTTTAGATAGCTTAACATTCAATGCTTTCCAAAACAATATTCTTCCATTTCAGTGTTTTACTTAGACTGGGCATTCCAGTACCAAAATTTGGCACATGTCGCCCAATCGCCAGAACATCCCACAAACCACACTGATCATCATTAGACATCGATGAATAACCAGAAGAGAATATGCTTTGAAAACGTGGCAAACAAAAAGGTGCATGTTTTCTTAAATTTCAATGTTTTACTTAGACTGGGCATTCCAGTACCAAAATTTGGCACATGTTGCCCAATCGCCATAACTTCCCACAAACCACACTGATCTTCATTAGACAACGAGGAATAACCAAAAGAGAATATGCTTTGAAAACGTGGCAAACAAAAAGGTACCAGTTTTCTTCCATTTCAGTGTTTTACTTAGACTGGGCATTCCAGTACCAAAATTTGGCACATGTCGCCCAATCGCCATAACATCCCACAAACCACACTGATCTTCATTAGACATCGATGAATAACCAGAAGAGAATATGCTTTGAAAACGTGGCAAACAAAAAGGTGCATGTTTTCTTAAATTTCAATGTTTTACTTAGACTGGGCATTCCAGTACCAAAATTTGGCACATGTTGCCCAATCGCCATAACTTCCCACAAACCACACTGATCATTATTCAACATCGATGAATAACCAAAAGAGAATATGCTTTGAAAACGTGGCAAACAAAAAGGTGCCAGTTTTCTTCCATTTCAGTGTTTTACTTGGACTGGGCATTCCAGTACCAAAATTTGGCACATGTTGCCCAATCGCCATAACTTCCCACAAACCACACTGATCTTCATTAGACAACGAGGAATAACCAAAAGAGAATATGCTTTGAAAAGGTGGCAAACAAAAAGGTGCCAGTTTTCTTCCATTTCAGTGTTTTACTTGGACTGGGCATTCCAGTACCAAAATTTGGCACATGTTGCCCAATCGCCATAACTTCCCACAAACCACACTGATCTTCATTAGACATTGATGAATAACCAAAAGAGAATATGCTTTGAAAACGTGGCAAACAAAAAGGTACCAGTTTTCTTCCATTTCAGTGTTTTACTTAGACTGGGCATTTCAGTACCTGAATTTGGAACATGTTTTGTCCCCTTCTTCGCTTAACATGAAAGAGCCATATTTCCTCACAATGATCTCCATAATGAAATTTGCTCTAATCAATACTAAAAACAAATGTATCCATTTTATACCATTGTGCATAATTATTCTTGAAGTTAAGTGTTCAATTATTCATTAAAGAATGCAGGAATGGAGTAGTCTGTATAGGGAAAGATCTTTTTCTGATTATTTTGTAAGGAAATTTTAATCAAAATAATTGTGAAAATTTGATGAGAAACAGCAAAAGGGGACAACAAAGATAACAAGAAATTCATAGGCTCTTTCAACCTTCTACTGAGTCTTTTTTGCTACGTTTCTAAAATACACAATGGTTCAATACACATGCATGCAATGGTTCATAATATTGGTAGGTTTTTTTAATTTGTGTGTTCAGTTTGTTATAGTTGGGATACAGGGATATGCTTTAGCTATTAGCACAACCTGCAAAGAATTTGGGTTAATCAAAAAAAGAGATATATTGAAAAATATCCACCAAAAAGTTGGTTCTGGGAATTTTGCTTTCTGTTCCCAAACTAATCACCAAATTTCTTTACTGCTGCTAGTTCATTGTAAAAATATTATGCAGATATTTGATACCCTTCCTATTAGGGGCGGCCTTTGAAGATATTGCTGTTATTAGTCTAATACCTCTTTTCTGAGGCATGAATTTTCTTTCAGGTGTGTTTTTTATTTATTGTGCACTGTTCTTGAAAGCAATGAAAAATTGCACCATTCTGCATTTGCAATGAGCTTTGTATCTAAAAGTCATTATAAGGGCATTTCCTATTTAAAAGAAAGGTGTGGCAAAAAACTCCATGTTGTTTTATTTGGGAAAGTAATACCACTCCGGCAGTGCTACGCACCACCCCTGCTTCCTATTTACAGTCTAGTCAAAAAAGTGTCACTTATTTTGGCAATATAAAGCTAAAATGGAATATGTGCCAATAAAGAATAGAAAAACAATGGGAAATTGTCATTTGATACAGATATCTCTGGTGCAAGGTACATTGATTCAACACACTGGTGCCTGATTAAAGGCAACTACAAATCAGAACAGCTGAAGAAATTTAAATTTGTATCCTCCCACGTTATACACGCTTTTTTATAAGGAACCTACCACAAGGCCTAGTTCCAAAAGTTCCTTATTCGTAGACCTCAAGTCATCAGATTTTAGTAACAAAGTTCCTTAAAAGTTCCTTAAAAGTTCCTTAATTTTCACTGCACATCAATAAGCTGTAACACTTAATAGAGAGAGGGGCGAGATAGAATATGCGGAAACTACTCCATAAAGCACTTGACACACAAATAGCAAACAATCTATGCGAGTATTGGCTGCAAATTAATGGAACGGGTTTTTTAGCCCTTGATGCTTGCAGTTATAAACAATTTTCAAATCGAAAAGTTCCTTAGGGATTTCGTTTTTTATTTTGGGCCTTTATCGAAGGTACTGTATATGGGACTACTAGTTCTTGAACGCGAAGGTGCAAAACAAAAGTTGCAGTTGAACCTTTGCATGTAGAAGCTGTCCACTGGGTTCCCTGTTACCGAGAGAATGCAACAGAATAGAAAGAACCAAGCTCTGGCCCACTGGCAATATTTCGTATATTTCTATCCAAAGGTTCCATCTGCCAGATCACGAGAAAAGTACGAAGGTGGGTCGATTCCGTGCCATTGCTAGGCCTACAGCATCAACAGAGTGGCCTCATATTGACTGCATTTTCTATTTAAACGAGGTTTTCGTTGGGTGGATAAATCCCTGAATCAGGGACGTTTCATTCCTGAAACTCGAGGAGAAAATGTTAGATCTTTGGGTGAGATCTTTGTGAGGTACTTTCATTTTCTCCGAAACTTTATTCTTTAGAAACTGCCACTTTAGGTTATGGAAAGTTACTTGATGAAGAAATTGTCAAAAACACCGATATTTCTTTTAAGCTATCTTTTGTTGAATGCCTTCATACTGAAACAAAATGATGTGTCGATAGATCTTGGGTTTTGTAATTGAATTGCTGCTTGCTGATTCCTGTGAAAGACAAACAGATGCTTCCGCTATAATTTATAATGGATCTCAATCACAAACTATGTCTAGATGTAATACCGGCTGGTATTCTAATGGCATTTTTTTAAAAGTGTCGGTTTGCTATATTACATCCTGTCTATCCTGAAATGTAACGTTCAATGATTCATGACGTTTTGTGTCCGCTCATACCACAACTCCTGCCAGTTTGCCATCAAATGACCAACAACTAGCCGAGCAAAGAGTCCTAAAATCTTTGAGTTTACAATATTTGAATGAAGAGATCCACCCTGTGAAATCGTGAACGAAGCGAACAGAGCCTTTGTCGTTGAAACCGGTCCGATAAGACCTTTAATAGATTTTAAAAAAAAGAAAATTTAAGTTTCAAAAAAGTGGTACGAAGAATTCAATTGGCTTGAATATTAATCTCAAAAGACGCTGCATTTTGCTTCGTTTGCAGATGCTTGGGCTCTTTCGGTAAGAGAAATTATTTCAATCATGTTGTCCTTCTTTAGTCACTCGTTCTCAGATTCTTCCTGTAATTCTCATAGAGAAACTAAGAATTTGCCGAGTGAATGTAAGTTTGTTAAATACTCATAATTTGCCTCAAGGTTTTGTATGCCCTCACCAAGGCATTAATTGTGAAGCTTTCATACTCTGCCGTGAAATTGAATATTTGGCGTTTATTTAATAAATATATCCCAGTGCTTAGTATATTGATGAACGATTTTAAATGAGAGCACAGCTTAATCAAAGCATCTTTGTTATCCTAGAACAAATTTTTAAGCTGTTGTTTCCTAAATTGATGAATGTTTTTCCATTTCATTTTAAAAGTTGCAGCAAGAGCTCTAGTAACTATTCTAGAAAAAAATTTTTAGTTGGGAGCTCAGATGATGCCTTAACAAAATCTGGATTTGATAATTGGAAAAATGCTACAGGAGAGAAGGGGAAACTAGCGAAACATGCAAATTCAAGGATGCATATGCTCTCTGTAGAGCGTAGACACAATTTCACGTCAGCTACTCCTATAGACGTCCAGATTAATGATGCTGTCCATAAAATGAGGGCTAGAAAAGAGGAAGAAAGGATCGAGAATCGACATATTGTTGAGACAATCTTTGATATTGTTCGACATTTGGCCAAACAGAACACCGCTTTTCGTGGCCATGACGAATCGACAGATTCCAAGAATAAAGGAAATTTTTTGGAAGAACTCGAATTTGTCTCAAAGTACCACGCACCCCTGAGGAAATGGATGGATACTCATCCTCAGAACGTTACAAATTTCTCCCACATGAGCCAGAATGAGATGATCAGTATTCTCAGCAACCTAATCACTGAGATTATCTGCAACGAAGTGCGTGTAGCTAACCACTTTTCTATTGAGTGTGACGAAGTAACTTTTCACAAAAGAGCTTTCATGTCAATTATACTTCGGTATGCGACAGATTTTAAAATAACTGAACGGTGTATCAGGCTTGTGCAGGTGTCCAGCTTGAAAGGGAAATCTTTAGCTGAAGTGATAATCGAGACATTGGACGACCTCAAGCCTCCGCTGAAAAATCGAATTGGGAAAGGCTTCGATGGTGCTGCAAATACGTCTGGCAAGGACGAAAGTGTGCAGCAGCACTTGACAGGAGCTGGTGCCGAATTCTCAATACATTTTCATTGCTTTGCCCACAGACTTAATCTTGTTCTTGAGCATAGCGTAAAGGACGTACAAACAATCAAAGCAATCTTCGATACCATTGGAGACATATATCGCTTCATGGAAGGGTCGCCTAGAAGACACAAAGTCTACGAAAACCACTTGAAGGCAAAAGGAATCACTTGTGGAAAGATCGCTTTGCATTCCTTCTCTGATACAAGGTGGTCTGCTCGCTCAGACAACTGAGAGGTTGTTTTGAATGTGTACCCTGCCCTGTTGTCAATGTTCAAGGAGCTTTCCGAGCAGCACATTAATGTAGCAACTGGTTTGCTGGTTCGTCTTAGGCAATTTCGATTTGTAGCAGCTTGCCTCATACTCAAGAAATGCTTTTCGTTGAGTCAATATGCTTCAGAGTATCTCCAGAACGAAGATATGGATCTCTCTTCTGTAGTGGCTGCCATTCGGGATCTGAGAGCCATGATGGAATCATTTCGTTCTGACAACGAGCTCGACACCTTCCTCGCCGAAGCGACTTCTTTTGCTGAAAAGTGTGGCAGTCAAATTCTGGATACAAGCTTCACCGATCCGAAATCAGCAGCTTTGCAATCAAAACGTCGGCGTACACTCCCAGCTCGTGTCCCAGATGGGCAAACAATGCTTGAAACATCAAGTGTTCCATGCAATCGACCAGATGGTGAATCAGATTTGGAATGCTTCAGACGAGAGCTCTACTTTCCATTTTTAGATAAAATGCTTAATGAACTCGACAAGCGCTTGTCTGACCAAGCATGTGAAATGATGTCACATGCAGCGGTTTTTCATCCACGCAATCTCTCTCAAGCAAATGTGTCAAAAATCGAGGATTTTATAAGCTGAATTTTATAAGCTTGATAGCAATCGGGCTGGGCAGCAGTTTCTCCTTTTTTCTCAATCACAGCAATGCTGTGAGTGGAAAAGCGAATATGATGTGAAGGAAAGCAAGTACCAAAAAGATGTGAAGGAAAGGAAAGATAAAAGGAAACCTTGGATGTGCTTGCCCTCGCTGCTTGATATTTTTAGCAAGAATGATTTGCACAATTTGTATGCTGACATGTTTCGGGTTATAACAATTGTTGGGACCAAGCCTGTTACTGTGGCATCATGTAAGCATACTTACAGCAAAGTCAAGATAATTAATAACTATTTCAGGCTGCTATGTCTTCTGACAGACTTGAAGATCTTGTGCAACTAAGTAGTGAACGGGACATTGCCGATAACATCGAGCTAAGCAAATTAGAAGAACGTTTTTTTTAGGTAACTAACCACCGCAAGCTATTGCTATAACTAATCGACATTTTGAAATCTTGCATCTGGTACCAAGTTCATATGTACAAGTGTCAGAAAAGCCTTCCAGTAGTTATTGAGACTTGACTCAAATTAACTGTCGCTACGGTAAATATCGGGACACAGTGCCTTTGACAAATTCAACTGCTGATAGAAATTGTTCAAATAGGATAAGAAATCTTAATAAACTGTTTTTTCTCCATCAATATTTTCATAATCAGGAGCTTTTTGTATTTTTGTTATACCTTGTTTCTTGCCAAAAAAGCTCTAGCCCTGGCCTAATGACCTATCTATCAGAATAAAAAGTAGAGTTTGTTTATTTTGAGAATCAAAAGATTTTGATAACTGCGCTATTCTTTAATGTAGGCAAGCAACTGAAAAGCCTCAATTGCTGCAAACATGGTCATTTTCTATTGGTAAAAGGGTGTTTCAAATCATGGAGATGGGCGTTTCCTACATTAAAAAGGGCGTGGTCCTAAAGAATTCGGGGCTCCGCCCCATGCTCCCACCTGATCCCACATGTGCCGCCACTGCACAGAATAGAAAAAAAGGTAGTAGCAATAACATTTATCTTTTTCTTATTCTGTGCCGAAGGTCCATGTTACAGAATTCGGCCTCAAAGCCTCGTTGTGAATGATAATTTTTTTATGAGAAAGAGGCACGCTTACTGTGGTCATTCGAGGTACGTTGGTGAGGAGCCCCAGAAAATAGCGGACCCATAAAATAGCGGAATCTCAGAAAATAGCGGAATCCCTTCTAGCTCGTTATTTATGCCGCGAATGCCGATAATTGAGTAAGATAACCATGCTATGGCTAATTTTACGTGTTTCTGTCAATTTTGGGCACAAATAACGTTAAAACAACCCATTAAATCAAAAGTTTCAGTGTACCGTAAATTCGTAAACATGCAAAATCAACCGTTAAATCATCTAAAATTAAACAGAAGACTAAAAGTGACCTAGAAATGGCGAAAGCAAGGGAAATCCTTTGCGTATAGTGGAGAAAGAAGCGAAATTCAGGATGAGAAAGAGTTGTCCTAACGAAGAGAGAGTTTTCATCTCTGAAGAGTTCCCCAGTGTCATATGTCTGAGGTAGCTCTCCAAAAACTGGTCAAACGGCCACAACTCTTTGGATAAAGAAACTCTAATTTCCAAGTAAAATTTACAAACCTAAAAAGCTAAAGAAACAAAACTACTGATTCTACAGAAAATATTAGCATGTAGTGTAGTGGGCGGGGGAGAAATTAAATTTTTTCATGTTGAAGTTTCGGTGAGTGACCGCGTTGGCCGCGCCAGTTGGCGTACGAGTGGCCTTGCGCCAACCAGCTTTGCAGACGGCCGCTGAGTGAAATTTCCAAACTTATACTCTCTGCACAAAATATAGGTGACAGTTCAACTGGGGAAGTGCTTTTTCTTCGGAAAATCCGTGTTTGAGGGGTCAGAATGTCATGGCTCTTTATGGAGAAAGCTCCCAGAAAATAGCGGAATTTTGAAATAAATGCAACAAATCAAGTCTCCTTGACGAACAACTGTTTGGAATGGAAGGAGATAGGTGCTAGTCACTCAACCAATTCATGAAACCATGTTGGTTAGGGTTAGGAAGAAGTTTTTTATCAAGTTGAAGTTTCGGTGAGTGACCGCGTTGGCCGCGCCAGTTGGCGTACGAGTGGCCTTGCGCCAACCAGCTTTGCAGACGGCCGCTGAGTGAAATTTCCAAACTTATACTCTCTGCACAAAATATAGGTGACAGTTCAACTGGGGAAGTGCTTTTTCTTTGGAAAATCCGTGTTTCAGGGGTCAGAATGTCATGGCTCTTTATGGAGAAAGCTCCCAGAAAATAGCGGAATTTTGAAATAAATGCAACAAATCAAGTCTCCTTGACGAAACAACTGTTTGGAATGGAAGGAGATAGGTGCTAGTAACTCAACCAATTCATGAAACCATGTTGGTTACGGTTAGGAAGAAGTTTTTTATCAAGTTGAAGTTTCGGTGAGTGACCGCGTTGGCCGCGCCAGTTGGCGTACGAGTGGCCTTGCGCCAACCAGCTTTGCAGACGGCCGCTGAGTGAAATTTCCAAACTTATACTCTCTGCACAAAATATAGGTGACAGTTCAACTGGGGAAGTGCTTTTTCTTCGGAAAATCCGTGTTTCAGGGGTCAGAATGTCATGGCTCTTTATGGAGAAAGCTCCCAGAAAATAGCGGAATTTTGAAATAAATGCAACAAATCAAGTCTCCTTGACGAACAACTGTTTGGAATGGAAGGAGATAGGTGCTAGTACTCAACCAATTCATGAAACCATGTTGGTTAGGTTAGGAAGAAGTTTTTTATCAAGTTGAAGTTTCGGTGAGTGACCGCGTTGGCCGCGCCAGTTGGCGTACGAGTGGCCTTGCGCCAACCAGCTTTGCAGACGGCCGCTGAGTGAAATTTCCAAACTTATACTCTCTGCACAAAATATAGGTGACAGTTCAACTGGGGAAGTGCTTTTTCTTTGGAAAATCCGTGTTTCAGGGGTCAGAATGTCATGGCTCTTTATGGAGAAAGCTCCCAGAAAATAGCGGAATTTTGAAATAAATGCAACAAATCAAGTCTCCTTGACGAACAACTGTTTGGAATGGAAGGAGATAGGTGCTAGTCACTCAACCAATTCATGAAACCATGTTGGTTACGGTTAGGAAGAAGTTTTTTATCAAGTTGAAGTTTCGGTGAGTGACCGCGTTGGCCGCGCCAGTTGGCGTACGAGTGGCCTTGCGCCAACCAGCTTTGCAGACGGCCGCTGAGTGAAATTTCCAAACTTATACTCTCTGCACAAAATATAGGTGACAGTTCAACTGGGGAAGTGCTTTTTCTTCGGAAAATCCGTGTTTGAGGGGTCAGAATGTCATGGCTCTTTATGGAGAAAGCTCCCAGAAAATAGCGGAATTTTGAAATAAATGCAACAAATCAAGTCTCCTTGACGAACAACTGTTTGGAATGGAAGGAGATAGGTGCTAGTCACTCAACCAATTCATGAAACCATGTTGGTTACGGTTAGGAAGAAGTTTTTTATCAAGTTGAAGTTTCGGTGAGTGACCGCGTTGGCCGCGCCAGTTGGCGTACGAGTGGCCTTGCGCCAACCAGCTTTGCAGACGGCCGCTGAGTGAAATTTCCAAACTTATACTCTCTGCACAAAATATAGGTGACAGTTCAACTGGGGAAGTGCTTTTTCTTTGGAAAATCCGTGTTTGAAGGGTCAGAATGTCATGGCTGTTTTTGCAGAAGCTCCCAGAAGTGCTCTGAAAGTCCTGGAGGACCTTTTTTTCTTCAAGAGAAATATTTAATAGATACTTTCAAAGGGGCACAAAAGTTTGAAAAATGGGCGCCAGAAGGGCTTCATCTAAGCGCTTCCAGCCTTTGCTGCCAGCGTTATTTTTTCTTTCTTCGCTCTCAATCCATTATTGCTGTAAACTGCTAGAGATTCCTTTAGAGGAGAAGCTCCAAAAATTTTTTTCATTTTTCATTTACACTTCTAAAGCTCTAAAGATTTTAAAGGAATATAAGTTACCTTTTTACAAAATATAGCCCTGATGAGGATTAAACTTTGTCTTGAAGGTAAGGAGTTCTTCAAACTTTATAGATAGAACATTGTTAATTAAATCTTTATGTCATCAAATTACACGGTAGATAGTTGAGGAATCTTCAAGTTTTCCAACAGTTGAAGGTTCCTTTTCATATACAAAGAAGAATGTGCAGATAGTTCCAAAGTAGCACCAACAAAAGATGCAGTTCAAGAAGCCACAGAAGCAGGCTTGAAGTTACCATAACTGTAGCAAGCGACATCCAGTGAGAAAGATAAAAAGATTCATAAATTTGCAGTCTTGGCATTCGCGAAATTTACAAGGGCAACCAAAAGTGTAATTGCATGTTTCTATTGCAGGACATATCAAATGTGGGACTTCTAGCGTCCATTTTTCAGAGAAGGCATTCTATGACAAAAACTTTTGCAACTGGAAGTAGTTGTTCGAAAGGGTCGCAGAAAGACGGATACTCTCATTGCCATGCTGAATCTATTGAAGTCATATTTTATAGGAAATATGAATAAGAACAGGAAATTCACAGAGAATAGACATGGACATTTTGTTACCTATTAAAGACATAACCGTAGGATGCAAATATAGATCGTGAAAATATAGATGGAGAACAGTCAGTTCACATGTTTTGTCCGAGCAATACTCTGATCGACATGATGGGCGATGATGCTTTCTGGTACCTCCTTGAGGTGGTTATAATAGCCCTGGGTTGTTTGGCTTCATAGCCGATAACTTACCAGGCATTTGTAAGGAGCAGCTCACGTGCATCTTGTGGTGGATCCTTGTTTTCTTGAGCTTTGCCAGCACATAAAATGACTGAAGCAGTTAAAACCGATACTGATACAGTTATTGTCTGCCTCAAAGGTATCCCAATCAGATGCCCTCTTCTGCTTGATGGTCTAGTATTCCAATGATGGGCAAAAGAAAGTTAAAGTGATACACGACACTTTCACATATGTTGGAGATTTTACAGCTTTTACGAGAAATTCCCTCCCAGGTTTTCTGTGGTGCATACCAAACCTCATCAAACATCGGATTTCATTTCTGCTATACAGGCATCGAAAGTAGATAGGCAGAAAATATTCTCTTGGTTGTTGCATACATTCCTTGAGCTTATTGACTCCAATCATGGTGATTTGTGCTGTTTTGTTTTCGTTTGGAGTGTCTTGTCAAGATGAACATGTTCAAGAAAACTCTTCGCCTGAAGTAGATATGGAGCTCAGTGGCGCTTCTAAGTGGGGGCTAGAATCTTTGTCGGCCCCTGCATTTGCGCCCCCCCCCACCTTTCTAAGAAGATCTTGTTTTATTAGCTAGTGTTTCTGCCCATATGCTTAATACACAGCTTTCAATTAGATTTGATTTCATTATCAATTATTTAGGCACGGTGGCCACGTCAGTTAAAGGACTGATTTACAGTGGGCCGTGCAAATAAATACGAAACTGAATACGAAACTAATAAGAAAAGCATCCAAAGCATCAAAAAAAGTTATTCATTTATTTGCAAAGTTATTTTAAAAACAAGTTTAAGAAAACGAAAGAGAGAACAATAATTGATATGACTTTCTCGGGCATTCTCTCCTAACTGCCGCATGCATTAATTCTATATTTCAAAGATTTGGAAACAAGAAAATTCAGATCACCTTATAGAAGTGGAAGACTTGGGGGGTTGGGGGCACTCCATTCGCAAAATCGAAGCTGGTCTGGCGTCCCTTTTTTGAAATTTTGGGCCTATTTTGAAATACGTGTTTTGAATATTTCTCTTAGCCACTCTAGAGAGTTCAATTTCAAAACTTTTCTTTTGCGTCGAACCTAGCCGCGGTGGGTCATGTAATATCACTAATCTAGATTCTTAGAGGCCAATTTCGTGGTGCTGCCTCTGAAAATAGATACCTGAAGTTATGTTCAGACTATCTGCAGGGGCGAAAATCCCGGGGCAGTTGGGGGGAGGGAGGGCTGTGACAAGCACAACTCTGCATAACGTGAACTTCGCTCAACGTTCTCTCAGCATTATCACTCTAAAAAACTTATTCTACATGTAACATACATGCTGCATGAATCACATTCTAAATACACGTGTGTAAAAGTATCCGGAGGCTAATAAAGTCACAACGTGTGCGCTAAATTTGGATTTTACATCTAGCTAAGAAGCAAGAGCACTTGGCAAGAACAAGACCGTACCGAAAAAAATACAGTACTCGCTATGCAAGAAGGAAAGTTACAAATTTGTTTTCATTGCGTATGAATTTATAATTAGTGAAGTCAAATTTAAATTGGTAGAGCTTTCACTAGTAACCTATAGACAAACTTTTGCTTCGAGTTCTGCAGGGCCCTGACAATCTAGTACTTCTTCTATGCAATTGATTTGAAATAATTTTCATAGAGCGTGAATAGAGGATCAGAGAATCTACTTGTCAGGAGTTAAAGTCAGAAATTGATATAAATAGCATACACTCGTAACAAATTCCTGAATATTTTCCGACGCCCATGTTAACAATATCCCCTGTTCAAATTTTTCCTGTACCCGCTCCTGCATTGGGGTAAGGCTTTATTTTATAAATACATTGTGTCCACAAACTCCTATTCCAGGATTATCTGTGATGCCCCCCCCCCCCAAGTTTTCTCAAGCTATAATCACCACTGTTGGAGCTTTGGAGCACTTTTCTTCCATTGCATTAGCCTGTGCATGTTCTGGCTTCTGCTCAGCTGAGTAAAGTCGGCCTAAATTTAAATCAGCAAGTCACTACACTTTGATTGGTTATGCTCAGCAAAGTCTCATAAACCACTTAATAAATTGCCTTTTGGTAGCAGAGGCAGCGAGACAGCAGATACAGACTTTTAACCTTAAAATCTATCCGGTAAGAGGCAAAGAACTCAGACTTTCAACTGAACTGCACCTGGCAAAGCTCAAGAAAACAAGATGCACGTGAGTTATTAATGCCTGGCAAGTTATCGGCTATGAAGCCAAACAACCCAGGGCTATTATAACCACCTCAAGGAGGTACCAGAATGCATCATCGCCCATCACGTCGATCAGAGTTTTGCTCGGACAAAACATGTGTATTGACTGTTCTCCATTTATATTTTCACGATTGAGACATCCTACGGTCTTGTCTTTAATAGGTAACATCCATGTCCATGTCTATTCTCTGTGAATTTCCTGTTCTTATTCATATTTCCTATAAAATATGACTTCAATAGATTCAGCATGGCAATGAGAGTATCCGTCTTTCTGCGACCCTTTCGAACAACTACTTCCAGTTGCAAAAGTTTTTGTCATAGAATGCCTTCTCTGAAAAATGGACGCTAGAAGTCCCACATTTGATATGTCCCTGCAATAGAAACATGTAATTACACATTTTGGTTGCCCTTGTAAATTTCGCGAATGCCAAGGCTGCAAATTTATGAATCTTTTTATCTTTCTCACTGGATGTCGCTTGCTACAGTTATGGTAACTTAAGCCTGCTTCTGTGGCTTCTTGAACTGCATCTTTTGTTGGTGCTACTTTGGAACTATCTGCACATTCTTCTTTGTATATGAAAAGGAACCTTCAACTGTTGGAAAACTTGAAGATTCCTCAACTATCTACCGTGTAATTTGATGACATAAAGATTTAATTAACAATGTTCTATCTATAAAGTTTGAAGAACTCCTTACCTTCAAGACAAAGTTTAATCCTCATCAGGGCTATATTTTGTAAAAAGGTAACTTATATTCCTTTAAAATCTTTAGAGCTTTAGAAGTGTAAATGAAAAATGAAAAAAATTTTTGGAGCTTCTCCTCTAAAGGAATCTCTAGCAGTTTACAGCAATAATGGTTGAGAGCGAAGAAAGAAAAAATAACGCTGGCAGCAAAGGCTGGAAGCGCTTAGATGAAGCCCTTCTGGCGCCCATTTTTCAAACTTTTGTGCCCCTTTGAAAGTATCTATTAAATATTTCTCTTGAAGAAAAAAAGGTCCTCCAGGACTTTCAGAGCACTTCTGGGAGCTTCTGCAAAAACAGCCATGACATTCTGACCCTTCAAACACGGATTTTCCAAAGAAAAAGCACTTCCCCAGTTGAACTGTCACCTATATTTTGTGCAGAGAGTATAAGTTTGGAAATTTCACTCAGCGGCCGTCTGCAAAGCTGGTTGGCGCAAGGCCACTCGTACGCCAACTGGCGCGGCCAACGCGGTCACTCACCGAAACTTCAACTTGATAAAAAACTTCTTCCTAACCGTAACCAACATGGTTTCATGAATTGGTTGAGTGACTAGCACCTATCTCCTTCCATTCCAAACAGTTGTTCGTCAAGGAGACTTGATTTGTTGCATTTATTTCAAAATTCCGCTATTTTCTGGGAGCTTTCTCCATAAAGAGCCATGACATTCTGACCCCTGAAACACGGATTTTCCAAAGAAAAAGCACTTCCCCAGTTGAACTGTCACCTATATTTTGTGCAGAGAGTATAAGTTTGGAAATTTCACTCAGCGGCCGTCTGCAAAGCTGGTTGGCGCAAGGCCACTCGTACGCCAACTGGAACGGCCAACGCGGTCACTCACCGAAACTTCAACATGAAAAAATTTAATTTCTCCCCCGCCCACTACACTACATGCTAATATTTTCTGTAGAATCAGTAGTTTTGTTTCTTTAGCTTTTTAGGTTTGTAAATTTTACTTGGAAATTAGAGTTTCTTTATCCAAAGAGTTGTGGCCGTTTGACCAGTTTTTGGAGAGCTACCTCAGACATATGACACTGGGGAACTCTTCAGAGATGAAAACTCTCTCTTCGTTAGGACAACTCTTTCTCATCCTGAATTTCGCTTCTTTCTCCACTATACGCAAAGGATTTCCCTTGCTTTCGCCATTTCTAGGTCACTTTTAGTCTTCTGTTTAATTTTAGATGATTTAACGGTTGATTTTGCATGTTTACGAATTTACGGTACACTGTAACTTTTGATTTAATGGGTTGTTTTAACGTTATTTGTGCCCAAAATTGACAGAAACACGTAAAATTAGCCATAGCATGGTTATCTTACTCAATTATCGGCATTCGCGGCATAAATAACGAGCTAGAAGGGATTCCGCTATTTTCTGGGATTCCGCTATTTTATGGGTCCGCTATTTTCTGGGGCTCCGCGCCATTATGGTTGGGTCATTCTAGAGTTCCCTCTTCCCTCTACATTCCTACCTTCATGGGTATGAATTCATCAGGAGATAAAAAAGTGTGACAATTTCATACTATGATGGACAACCAAGCTCATGTCGAAGAGGGGACTAGAAAGAAGTCTAGCATATTTAAGCCTGATATTCCTGTCATCTTTATGACGACGGCCATTGTTATGGTTGCACTTGCCGTAATTTTACCTTTTTGGTGGAAGTACGACCCAATTGTGAAGTTTGCAACTGACTTTTATTCCTTGAGAGAGGTTTCAAAAGAGAAGGTATTTACAAAGGACGAACTAGCCAAGTATAGTGCTAAGAAAACCAAAGAGAAATTGTACGTAGCTATCCTCGGAAAAGTGTTTGATGTTACTGTGGGACAGCAACATTATGGAAAAGAGGGTTCATATTCATTTTTCACCGGTAAATTGAAAAGCTTTCCTATTTGAATCTACTTTTTTGCAGGTTAATTAGATAGCGGTGCTAGAGGAGACAGTGGCTTCCACCCTTCCACCACCACAATAATCCTGGAAAATTACCATGTTTGTTTGGTAAACATTAAGACCTGTCTTTATCCATTTAGGGGATTTGATACTTTGTAATTTTCATTTTTCTTTATTTGCTATATTGCGTATACTTCATTTTGTATGTATTTATCCTAGCCATATTAAGGAGGGTATGGCCATACAGCAGGGTATGTCTAATACTCACCACATCTATGTCTGTTAGTATCAGTTATTTATCTTATCAGTTCGAATGGTTGCTTAACAGAGGTTAAAGGTGGGGCTCGGGAAGATACTAAACACTGATCTTTACTATTTCATTAGAGCAAAATAGAATTGTCATTCTCCAGAGTTTTATCTTTTTTATTTGAACATAATAAATGACTTTCAATTCTTGTTTTGGTTTTCTTTGCATACAAAGCCTGATATTTGTTTCACATGCGATCACTTGCAAAGATACACACTTGCATACCAAATATGCCATCACACACTTTCGAGTGCCTGCACTTCAAAAAAGAAGAAAAAGACTGTCAGTTTTAACTGATCACTTTTACCTCATCAAATATCTTAGTCTTGTATCATGGAAAATTGAAAACAGCATATCACAACCAGTTATCTTCATGAAGTTCAAGCTTGTTGTAATTTGTGTTAAAATTGAAAAAGTAATGACTATCCTGCTTTTTAAAGAAATGAGAACATTCTCCAAACTCCCCGTCAAATAGAAATGATTTTGTGATTATAGCCTTTCATCAATTTTTGGAGTATGATAAAGAAACAACATTGGACAGTACTTATCACTCTAGAATGAAGTGGTCAGATTATTCAAGGTGTGCAATAAACTGCACTTCTGGGCAAAGGAATGCATGTGCCAAGGCATTGGCATGCGATCGCACGCCATTCCCAGCATTGCCTTGTGTTAAATATATTCAAGGCAGCTAAAAATTTAAATAAACTCCAGGATATTTCTTTGAATTTTGCTTAAGCATTTAACTTTGAAATAGTGACTTTCTATGATTTTAAAGGTATCTCCTTATATTTTTCACAGGGATTGATGGAACAAGAGCTTTTGTAACAGGGGATTTTAATAAGAATGGTCTTACTGACAACATAGATGGTTTATCAGATGAGGAATGTTTATCAATTTCAGACTGGGAGAAATTTTTTGCAAATGAGTATACATATGTTGGCAAAGTTGTTGGTAATTTTTACAATCTGAATGGTGAAGAAACAAATGTCTTAAAGGAATTCAGTGGAAAACTCAAGAGCGCACAGAAAGAGAAAGAGAAGGATGAGTCAGATAAACAGAGGTTTCCTGAATGCAATTCAAGATGGACCAAGGAAGAAGGTACAACTGTATGGTGCACAAATGAAAGGTAACTGCTTGTTTTTGTGAGAAATGTGCAAATGTAAATAATCCTATTTATCTTTGTGATTGATTTCATTTCCAAATGCTCTTCATAATGAGGATGCTTTGACAAGGCAAGTCAGTGATGAGGCAAGTCAAAATAAGTGTGCTTTCTACATTCAGTACATAAGAATTTTCACATCTCAGATCCTTGCAAAGATATATAAGTGGTGGCCACTTGTGTTCAAAATAAAACCTATTCCTGCCACTTTGCTTGATGTGATATCACTCAGCACAAATACATATGAGGGTAAGTCCAAGAAGTTTATAGGACATCCAAAATTATCACCTCATTGCAAAAGACCCAAAAATATCAGCAAAAAGTACCATAAAATTAGCATTTGATTTAGAAACGGAAATCTCACAAAAACCCAACAATATCAGTGTTTCTAAATTTGATACCTAGAAATATCGGAATGATGTTCTACTGTTTTTGCGGGACCAAAAACACAATTTCCGGTAAATTTTTAACCAAAAAATTTCATTTTTGGAAAGCATTTGACCAAAAAATATCTGACTAACAAAAGTATGTCTGTGTGCCAAGTGCTCCAACCCCCAGTGGCAACACCCACCACCAGACAGTGGGGGAGGACGAAATCTGTAAGATCCCCAACCATTTTCTCCTTGAATTTAGAGGTCCCCAAAAACTTTGTTTCAAAGCTCCGATTTTGTGACTGTCACAACGTTTGCCTATCTTTTTCCATAGTGGTGGTGTTAAACGAGATTGGATTGGTTTGCCAAGAATGTTTTACAAGCCAGGGCAGTCAGACTACCGATGTGCTTGTGTTCATGACAAGGATATCCGCGACTCCAGATTGAAACATTTTGATGGATGCAGAATATCTGAAGTGTCCTGCAAAGTTAAATCTTAAGATTTCATTATATGTAGCAATTTTGCAGGGTATGGGTGATACCAGTGCTGGAATGTTAATAAAACACTGTCAAAGAGGGCATTTTTTATGTGAAACATACTTTTGATCCACTAACTTAACAGAATGCCGGATGTTAAGTTTGGAAGGTGACGCTTTGTTAGATTAGTAATGTTTTGTTAAATTTTTTGTGGTTAAAGATTGCAATGGTTGAATAGCCTTGAACCTTCCCATTAAACTTGTATTTTCTTGAGTTGTGTCAACATCATAAATTGTTCATGCTTTATTAAAGTAAATGAAGCAGCAGGATATGAATGTTTTAAGTTTTGATTCAAACCCATGCTTATTTATGTTTTACAACTTTGATGAAAATTTGAAGTCAAATCAGCTAATTGTTGGTGAATTCTATTCCATAGCTAGGTAACAGAAGTTCAGCACTATGACTGCATAGAGTTAATATAAAATAGACGAAAATAGGAAACATTTTCCAAGTAAAAAGAAAGGATGTCAAGCATTAAGGTCATGATATACAAGAGAATCCCTTGAGTAAAACAGGTTTAAAATCTTTCTTAAACCCAACCATGATAACAACCTTTATAAAACCCTTTCATGTTCACATTTTGCCCCTCCTCTCACTGTCAAAACAATTCTCTTAATTTCAATTGAATTGTGTTGTTATGTTCTTAATTTGTTTATATGTATGTGACAGGCACATATACATTTACCGCAGCACACAGCACAAATTTATGTCACAAAATCTGACGGTTGGACGTGCAGCCGCCTGGATCCGCCCTTGATACTAGCTTCTATCTTGAGGCATCTGGTGTAGATGACTTTCTTGTGTCAACCAACTCTCTTCTGCAGTCATGATGAACCAAGACTAAACCAATAGGGGATTGTGTAGGTAGACTTTTCAAGTAACTGAAGAAGAAATTACCACTGCATATATCATGGACGTCTATTATAAATACATTTCGACTTAAAATGATCCAAACTTTATTACATTTATTAAATAGCATCACCAGCACTAAATGATAAAATGTACCTTTGTAAGTCAGGAAAGCCTCTTTCGTCACTGACTCGGGCATGTGTTCTCATTCCTTTCTTTCTCGTTACACAAGGCACACATTTCATTTAATTGTTATCTGCGCGCCTTCTTAATATTCCCTTGGACTTTTGTTTATTTCGCCTTCAAATTGCTTATTTGCATACTTTAACGGTGAACATGTTAAAGTTGTACATAATGCATTTGTCTTTCACAAGATGTACATGTTATATGGTTTTAACGAAAAAAGTTTTTAGCGAAAATGTTTTTAGCCCCTGCTAATCGGTCGGGTTATCCCATATAAGTTGCTCAATTGATGGTACTTTTTCGGGTAATTTCTAACATAGAATAAAAAATTTGTGCCGAGTTTCAGCTTTATTATTTTTGTCCAGATTAGAGCGTTTTTACACCCAATTCCACTACACTATTTGGGCTGTCTTCAATTCCAGTGTTCAAATCTTCTCCTTCATTTTCCAGCATTCCTCAAACCTGCATCCGAGCATCCAAAATTTTTGCAGTAGTAGGGTTTGCTCTTCAGGGCTCGAAATCTCGAAATTTTCTTTGGCGAAATAATTGGTCAACAAGTATAGTTGGTCCGTTTTATTCAGAACGCCTCCGAACCAAAATGGTCCAGCCACATCACTGTCAAGAGACCTTCATAAATGCCATCTTTGTCAAGAAGCAACGCCAGAAATCAAACATTTCTTTGGCGGTTTTACCACCATCTTGAGGAAAGTATAACTTTCGTGACGATGGCTTTTGAATGCTATAATCGCTTTACTAGGACTAGAATGCTGTCTGTCAAACTACAAACAACTTTTCATTTGTTCAAATATTTTTGGCACTTCTCACATATTCTGTAGCATATTATATTGTAAATTTCATTCTGCAAACCATAAGCTACCAGAAATCTTATGCAATAATATGGAGTGAAAAGGCCAAAAGTCTACATCGTGAACAAAAGGTCTTAAGCTCAAGTTTTTTCACATTTGTCTTTTTTGCCCTTCTACTGTAATTGATATCATAGTGTGTTTAGCCCCCTATTGGTAAGCAACGAAATTTCTGTGCGTTGTCTTTCTATATCCTCATCAGACTCCTATATCATGCCAAATAGGGAAACATAAAACTTTTTTATTTTTCTGCTGTCAAAATAAGGTTTAACATGGATTTTTCGTTTTTAGAATTTTTCAGTTGGGTTGATGGAAGAAACCTCGCGAATTCCTTCGTCTGAACAGCTCTGTTTCACTCCCCCGTGTATTTAATCAAACTTTCCGCACACCCAGAAAAGAGAAGCGGAAAATGCTTTGAAAAAGTTGCGGTTGCTGCCTTTTCCGTATATCAGTACTGGAAGGAAAAGTGAACCCTTTTTGATGGTAGGGAAAACAGGTGCGAATCTAAGCCTTTGCGAACATTGCACGTGAGACAGTCAATTCTTGTCACATTACATTGAATGCATTCCAGTACCAATTCTTCCTAAAACTAACTACCACTTCAATCACTGTCCAAAAAAGGACTGGATCGAGCAACTCGACTTTGTTTTTGAAGCCATGATAGCAGTCACCTTCATGTGACCACCTTTCTGTAATCACATGAGACCACAGTTCCTCATTTATTGGAAACAAAGCACGTCACTTGTTGGGAAATCTAGAATACCATCGAAATTTCACTATAAAAGCTTAATGCTGTGTTCTTATGTTTATCAGCCATCTAATGAACCAAAATGAATAGGTTACACGATTCCTAGCGTATCCGAGCTTTGTGATTTGCGAGAGGGATATGGCAAATTCGTGCATAACGATTAAAGCAGCATCTATAAATTGATTCGTGTCTGGACCAAAACTGACTGATCTACGGCCCCTTTGGTGAGGCATACTTTTCAATTGAGAATTATCGTATGATGCGGAGCAAAAAACTAGTGAAGTGGCAGTGAAATTAAAAGCCATGTAATTTGGTCCCAAAAGGGCAAGCAAAACAGGAATTTACAGATCATTCTGCGATTGTCAAAATAAACATCACGAAAAGATGGCCAAATTTCCTTTGTATTGTTGTTCAAAAAGGAATACGATCTTGTTTTCTGTTGCACCTAGCCATTTCGTTTCCATTTCGTCGTCCTTTTAGCTTAAAGTCTCACAATACGAAAAGCAGAGATGGTCTTTCTGTTAGGTAATGCAAGATGGTTTTTCAAGCAAGCGATTGAAGTCTTTTGACCTGCTTTTTCAAAAAAAGGCGTACTTGAGGCGCAGACCTTTCCTCTGACAAAATCACAATGCATATCACAAGATATCCACTAGATGTCTTCTAACCATAATGGTTAATGGAGTACAACGAATATTTATCTGACGAAAGCTTGTTGTATTGAAAAGAATTGATAAAAGGCCAGTTGAAAAAAAGTCTAGTTATCACATTTTATAAAAACAATTTACAAAGCTATAGGCATATTTCAATAGAAGAGCAAGCCCAGGTAGAATTCTTACATCAACAATGAAGCCTAGGTTGATGGTACAATCAATTTCAGTACAACTCTTAGTGTTTAAAAGATGGTTCTCACTATGATTTCAAGGTGACTGCCACACTCAAAGTTAGTTGGAATGACTCATCGATCATCAGCTTCCCGTCGCAGAGACCATCAAGTTCTCCTCGCAGATATTTAGTTTAATTAAGAGAAGTGCATATTTCGCTACCTTCTAACAAGACGTTTGGATAGCGCATTTATAAAATGCATTATAGTCACAATTTTCGTGGTAAGCACTGGAAAACCATGGGAATAGAATGAATACAAAGCAGTACTTCCTACTTTTGGTTGCCACTAGGTATGCACGTTGGTAGAGGGTTATTTCTCTTGAAGGGTGTAATTTGATTCATGTACATTGGTCGTTTTTTGCATCGTTTAATGAACAGAATTTCTCATTTCTGTCTCTTGTCTTTCGTAGGCAAATTTTCACAAGCTGTTTTCCATTCACAATCGCGTGAAAGGATATTTGCTAGAATTAGAAACAATCGATTAGAAACAACATAAGTTGGGTTTTATCACGGTGAAAAGAGGAATTTACTGATAGACTAAGCAATCGAAATTAGATCATGAGGCTGTTCACGATTCTACACGTTTTCCAGCATACGAAAAATGATACTACAAATGACAGACTTTGAAACTTGAAAGTTTTCTTTGGGGACTTAAAAATTCACAATATAAATGATCTAAAAATTTGGGGCATTCATATCTTGGAAAGTTCATAAAATCAGAAAATGATCGTGAAGTTTTGAAGAATTGAAAAAAACCACTAGTTGCTGACTACACCAAAATTCTATTTTCATAAATTGCTTTAACATACAACCCTGTGCAATCAAATTCTTCTTGGCTAATCCTTTTTTAACTTCTACATGCTCGATTTCCTTTTTGCAAGCTCAATATCTACAAACTTTGCATTTTGCATGCGTTCCTTTTGCCCTTCTCAAGGTTTCGTTTCGCCTTTCTGTGTTCACAACCAGTGTCTACTAATCATTGCTCCCTTGTAATGTCACTGGCTTTCACAGCTTGAGGTTGACACTTTCGCCTTCATTCAAAAACTGTATGGATCTATGTTTTAACATTATCCGTTTTTAAAAATAATGCTTTTCCTTTCAATATCCAATGCTCCGACTTAGCAGCATGTCTCTCTTTACAACTTCAAGGAAGGTGATCTCAAGTCAAAGAAATTGAATAAAGACACGGCTAAATATACCAAAATTGCATTAAAAAGTGACAAAATCTGATCAGTACTGACCCTTTAAGGTTTAGATAAAAGTCAGAAATATCTGGCCCCTCAAACATCTTCGCATCGACTCTCTTGGCTCCAAACAATAAGTAAGAGTACTTGTGATTGTTCCAAAACATTGTCTGAACTACAACCTCTTCCCGCTCAACCCATTGTCTACAAAACGACATGATTCGTGAACTAAGCGTGAACATTGAAAGAGGAAGGTGATTAAGGATAAAAACAGCCTAAGGTACCCGAAAAGCGTTTATCAACGTTCAAATACCCTAGCCCAAGTGAAGAATGAAGACGTGAGGACAACTGAACGCATGAGATACTTGCAACTTTATCAATGAAAGGGGCCTAGAAAGAAAACAACGAAACAGATTGCTTGGCTACTTACCGTCCTTCTCTGGTTAGAATATGTTGTACACCGTCCTGAAAAGCCTCAGCATCCCTTTCAGACCGTCGTCCTGAATTCCCAACTATGCTGAAATGGAAGAAACGCTATGCTTAGTATCGTAAGAGAGAGGAAAGCCAAGGCAAATCAAATAAATCTCTTACTCTAGGTGTAGTCGCTCCTAATCATTGGTTGATTCGTAAAAACCGCCCTACCCATGGATATCTCTAGACCTCGTCGAGATACTAAAGTGGTCATACTAAAGCGTTGAACGGGGAACTGTGATTACAAAAACACAACAACCTAAGGCACCTGAAACGACGTTTCTCACCGCCCCTATGCCCCACTTCAAGGCAATAAATGGTGATGGAACACCGTCATGCAAAACAGGTAGGAAATAAACTACCCAAGCTAATACTTATAATAAGCAAAATAACAATATAAAAAAATGAAAGCGCGCTAAGTGAGCAATGTACATCCTTAGACCTGTCGAGATTCCTATTAACAGTGTTCAGACAGGACGGACAATCGTCAGTACTTATCACTGAACAGCGAACCATAATTGCAAACAGGACAAGAACTTAGGCATCCTGAAACTGTGCTAATCATCGCCCTTTTCCCTTCGGAACAATGAATCATGTGATATTACTGGCACTGTCAAGTCATTTGTAAATAACAAAGCCTTTCTTTAGTTTTGCAATTGCCTCTAAATTGGGCGAGTACTAGGGGCTTTGCCGAGTGTTTTCCGAAAACAGGTCGTTAAATTTCTTTCTTGTTCGTTTATCTAATTGCCTTTCTTTTGTCTCTAGCCCTTGGTCGCCCGAATCACCCACGATATACAGATGATACCGTATTGAGTAGATGAACTCCAGAAGATGGTCAAAAGAGTAGAATCAGCAAGCAAGAAAGTAGTTGAAAATGAAAATGACTCACTTAACTACTTAAATAAAAACTACTTAAATAACAAACTGTCTGTTGTGAATATGTACTACCCGTTTTAACTTATTGAAGTGAAAGTTGGACAATGGCAAAGGTGCCAGAAGATAAAATAACTACAATAGAAATGTGGTTTCAAAGCAGAATGCTGCGTTTACAATAAGCGAGTCATACAAGTAATGAAACAGTTTTAAAGAAAGCAGGAAGACAGAGGGTACTACTGAGGTTGATAAGGAAAAGACAGTTGAGCTCTTTCAAGGTCATTCTTTTATAAACAAGGGTTTAGAAATGTGATCTCTTACAGGAAAGATCAAGAGAAGGCCAGACAGAGGACGGCAAGGTGCCACTTTCATGGGCAGTCTGGCCAGGGGCGTAACTAGACCAATAAGTTTGGGGGGGTGAAAAGGGTTTTTGCCCTGCAAAACAAGGTTTGTTTATAGGTTACTAGTCAAAGCTTTACCAAAGCTGTACATTTTTCTTTACCAATTATAAATTTATACACAATAAAAACAAATTTTAAACTTTCCTTCTTACATAGCGAGCACAGTATTTTTCTTCGGTAAGGTCTTTTTCTTGCCAAGTGTTCTTGATTCTTAGCTAGATTGAAAATCCCAATTTAGCGCACACGTTGTGACGTTATTTGGATTTTTGGATGGGGGCTTATTCTAGGGAGGGGGCTTATTCGAGGGGGGGGGGAGCTTATAAAATTTTTTGGAACATGCCACATAAATATATAACTTTTGAAATTTCTTTCTTTTCATAATATAAAAATAGCCTAAGTATAAAGTAAGACTTGGTTAAATTATTAACAAAAATATAAATTTTTGTGGTAATTCACTGAAATGCCAAAGGCAACCTCAGTAGTCGAAAATCAACAAATCGAGAGGGGGCTTATTCGTGGGGGTGGGAGGGCTTATTGAAAATTTGTAGTTCTAGGGTGGGGTCTTATTCGAGGGGGGAGCTTTTTCGAGGGGGGGGGCCAATTCGAGGATTTATGGTAGTGACTTTTTGAAACACCCGTTGAAAAAGTGAAACATTAAGTATTTTAACTGCAAGCAATTGTGATTTGTTTTTACGGATGAAACATGAAAGTCATTACTAGTTTGCTGAGGTACACCGAAGGCTTAACTGTTTTCAGGCATCTTTTATTTAAGTAGTCAAAAAGTGAAATACTTACATTCCATATCTGGTTTGAATTTTTAAAGTGCAGCGTCGAGGAGCCCTCGCTGTGTATTGATCAAACAACTTGTGTCAAAAGCTATGGTTTCAAAATGAAACTCGCTTCGTCACATTGAATTTAGCACATGCAGTTATTTGTGTCAATATTTATCTTGCACTCATAAAAATATGTGCATCAGTCATCATTGCATCTATTAGCTATGACAGCGAAATGCTTCCGAGAGTTTCTTAGCTGTTATGTCATGAATGATGTTATGAAATGTTCCTAACCTTTTTATCACGTCAAGAGATTCGCTTTCGTTCTGATGCTGTATTTAGATGTGGGAAGTATATTTTTATCCCTTGTATTTTGAGTTTTAGGCCATCAGGGCAATCATGTTCTTGGATTTTACAAAATTCCGTTGTTCTATGTTTTATCACGTTTTAATAGTTTCTAAACCTTCTGCTTCGAGTACTGACGTTTCTTAATTCCTTCTGATCGTCCAGCATTTTTTTTAAAGCCAGTTTCATATAAAAAAAAATGAGTGTAACTGGTCTCTTCCTGACACAACCTGTTCTCTTCGCTTGAACGCGCAAATATGATATATCTATTTCAAAATTCTTCAACGAACTTCAGAGGTAGCGATCCTGCGCTGCAATAAAATTTTTCTTGGTGCCCTGCGAAATCTTCAATTGCCCTGCGAAACCCACTATTTTCCAGATTTGGGGGTGATCACACCTCCTTTCTCTCTACTTGTGATTGTATTTCTATTTCTTTGTAAATGGCCTTATTAAATATTTTCCACCACCCTCACCCCCCCCCCCCCCCCAGTCTTGCCAGCCCTGTCCATTGAACTGAGATCCAATGCAGATAACTGATTGAAAACCGATTGTCAAAGATAACCATTAGTTCCGGAGTAATCTTTGATGCTATTGGTAAAAGCGTTATTTAGATGCCATGCCGTCATTTTGATGTATGTCACTTCCCCCCCCCCCCCCCCCCCCCCCAGTCTTGCCAGCCCTGTCCATTGAACTGAGATCCAATGCAGATAACTGATTGAAAACCGATTGTCAAAGATAACCATTAGTTCCGGAGTAATCTTTGATGCTATTGGTAAAAGCGTTATTTAGATGCCATGCCGTCATTTTGATGTATGTCACTTTCTATTAAAGTTTGTATCAAGTGAATTATGTGTCAATAAACCTAATCTTGCAAAAGCAAAAACGGTGAAGGTATTAGAAGTTGTTTTATGTATATGATCTTCTCAAAATAATATGTAGAATAGAACTCTTTCTACGTCTCCCCTACCAACAACTCTGGCAGGCTTTAGTATTGAATGTGATTCTTGTGATTACAGTGACGTCATTAACCGATAAAGGGAAGAATAATCATGACCCAATGGGCTGGAAGAAGAGTATGGTCCGTTTTCTTCTGCCGGTGGACAAACGTAACGCCAATATGAAATGAAGTTCTTCTTTCCCCATATTGTATCTTTTTTGCGCGCGAGCCAGATTCCGTCGGTAGCTGTTTGAACTGCGCAATCTTCAAGCCCCAACCCGTCTGTCAAACTAGCACCTGTTCTTCGTATTGACCGTGGTCAACTTAAGATCACCAGCTGATCAGTGGCTTCTTGACTCCTATTCCATACGTGCTACGCAGAACCGTGGAACAACTGCGATGATTGGCGGAACTGGATTGCTTCACCAGGCTGACTTTATAGCGTATACGTTAAGGAGGCCCCACCTTTGTTCCAGTACAATGGAGCGATATGTCCATTGCCCCCATCTGCACTACCTGACCCTGCAATTGGACTATAGGATCGATGCGCATTTCCAGAGGCTTGCCTTAGTTTGAGTCAGAACCAAAACATTAGCAATTTGACCCCTGTTGGAGGATAGGAACAGGTCATCTACTTCCTACAGCCCTGGTGAAGTGATTTGGATAGCGTTGGGGGTAGAGAGAACTTTAGTGTCGAAGTGCATTTTCAATTTAGGCTCTCAAGACTGGCATCAACTAAGTACTGATGCTGCCCTGTTTTCCCGAGAGGTGTTGTTTATTGCCTCGGATGGGCCGGGGCTTGTACGCGAGGTTGGTCACGTCCTGTACGCTGATGGAGAGCAGATTACAGGGAAGAGAGTGGAAATCTGAGTACAAGCTCCATCAGCCGAGACTAAGTCTTTGTCCAAAAAGCGACTTTGTAGACGGGCATCTCATGAATTCCAGTTTCTCGACTCCTAGACAGTCTAAGAGTGAGATCTCTGGGATTAAAATGACTCAGGTCGGGTAAATCGGACGATGATTCTCAGGACAAAAACAACAATGATCTAAAACGAGGTTGCCCGCTACTTGCCACCAGAAGTTTTGGAGAAGGGGAACGGAGTTTACCTGTGCTGACTATTCTAAAAGGGATACTGGGGTTGGGTTAATGGCCTACTGGGTGTCCATGGGAAGAGCATGGGTGGACTGACTTTAGAGCGTCGTATATGCAGCCCATTCGCGTCGAAATCTTGGCTACATTGGGGAACAATGCAAGATTCTTGCTGACGACAAAACACTGTATTTGATGTCTTCTAGAAACCTCTGCCCGGTATACAATCATTTTTATAGCATGAAAGATAGATCTAGATTGATAGTATGAAACTATTTAAGAACTCTGAGCAGCCAAAGAGAACCTTCAAAGCAGCCAAAGGACAGCACGTGGTCTCTACTAGACACATGAAGTTGTGTCACAGGGCTCATCTCTAGGCCCACTGAATTTGTTCGTTTGCCTTTCAAAATTGCTAGCTTTTCTAGCGTCAAGCTAAACTGATGATGAAGCAATCATGAACCCCCCCTTGAAAGAAGTGTTGTAAAGCTGTCATTGATGTTGTTGTTTCCTCGGCAAGCCACGATGGAGATCAAAATCGAGGGGCAAATCACTCCAAAAAAAATTTGTACACCTTTCTGAAAATCCTTTGTTTTATTGTTAAATTGTTTTAGCAAAAAATCCCTGGAAATCCTTTTGTTTTCGTGAAAATCTCGTACGCTATTTGCAAGAGTGAATTGTCCTTCGATCAAAAGTGTTTCCGTCATTAAGTAAAGTCTGGCAGATCCTGTTCGATCAACAAGGCCTTCAAACATTACTGCGTCTATTTATGACTTGAATCATTAATCGTCGAATGAGTTACAGTCTTCCAGCTACATTAAACAAAGACATTATTAGTGATGTGATAACGTGCTATGCATACCATCGAGACAAAAGATATATCTTTATTAGTTATCAGAAAACAGAGAGATTAAGCAACTTTGTGGCTATTGTCTGGTCTGTTGCAACTTGTTATGTGTGTTTGTCCGGTCAAATTTGCCCTTTATTGGTTGCATTGTGGTTCTATTGGTTGTGGCCTTAACAAACAGTTTGGCTCTAATCAATTCCAGTGAAGCTGTCGATAAAAGGAGGGCTTCATAATATCCGTAACAGATAATATGTCATAGGATAACTTTAAAGGAAAAGGATAAATTGTTTTGAGATCCAGCAGCCTCAGAAAGCCATTTGTTTGATTCCATCAATCCAGAGCGGTTTTATGACGTGTCTTAGCACAATTCTTCTACATCTCATGTTTTAGATATTAAGCTATTAGGTATAACTGCAGCTTAATTTTGAATATTTACATATTTTCAGTTTGCTGTACTTATTGAGCCAGTTGATTTACCGCGCCCTGCATTCCAACCTCTTCCCCAGGCCTCGAGATGTCTTGACATGGAGCAAATCTTTTGCCGTGAATTGACCAAGCTGAAAATGGCCCTCTTTGTGACCAGGCGTTCACAACGAATGTGTAGAAGAACAAAAAATAACTTTTATGGGGCACTGAGCAATCTTTTTATAAAATTCTAACGCAATTACTGGTAGTAAGATTTCAATTTCAATTGAACACCGCACGGTGTCAACTTTGAGTGATTATGCCATTATTCAAATGATTCTCAGGAATGATTATTGCCAATTGAGACGTTTATCGTTCACTTGACCAAACAATGCGGACTATGGCTAGAACCAAGAAGGCAGATGACTCAAACATTGGAGTCGTAGATCATGTTTCAATACGAGGGCAGCCTATACCACGGTGTCTTGGCACTATTGATCGAAATTCTCAAGCTATCCTCAGATCGCACGGTTACCAGATCGCACAGAACAACCCCCAGTGACGCTCTGGCTATTACTCATTGGTTGAAATGAAGTGTTTCGTTTTTCGATCCAGTCAGGGCCAACACATCACAAATAGCTGGTTATCTAACCGCGTCGACGAGGCTTGTCTTTGTCTGCAAGCTGACTGACATCATTGTGGCGAACTGTAAAGGACGGGGAGAAAATTCTAAGGGATCACACTGTTGGGAGGGGTCAACATCGCTACAGTGTGTTTCCATTCCGACCCTTTTCTGGTCCGTGGAATTGCAGATGCTGGTCTTTGGAATGCTTTGGTCGATTTTCACAAGAACGCCACAAGCCACGGGGTCAATGTTATTTCGGAATTAATATCGACCAGCTTAGAAGCGAAACAACATATTTGAAAGAATGCTTAGGGCCGAGGATTTACTAATACTACGGGACTTTATTAATACCATACGGGCTTAGATTGTGTGCATTGTTTGAGTTTCTAATGGTGTCTGTTTTGGACTTAATTGAAATTAAATATGCGGATTCAAAGCGTTTTCGACCATGTTGTGGAATGAAGACAATGTGATTTTGCTTACGTCAAGCAACAACATTGGTTTCCTGGCAGGTTCGCAAAGCCGTGCTAACCACGACATAGGCTATTGTCAAACAAGTGCCAGCAAAAGAACGAGAAGAGCAATTTCCAGACATTCCGATAAGAGCCAACTGGCAAATGGAGGACATTGTTGTTGAATTGGAAGACGGCTATGTGAGGCTATTTCTGGTTTCACAGAGCAGGATACAAATAGAAGTAGAGCTGGTTATTGCCGGCGGCCAAGCCGTGAGGGGCATGGGGAGCTGTTCGCGGTGAGCACAAGCTGAACTGCTGTTGCAGAGCAAGGGTACGCAGTGTGTTTTGTTATTGCTAATGTGAACGACGTTCACGGGAAAGGTTCTCACGAATGCTTTCCAAGTTCCTTTGTAACCAAGGCACAGACAATTCAAGGTAATACTTGCATGTTTGCTGGTAATGGTCGTAGCTACATTTCACGCCGGGTGAAGCTCGGAAGCCAGTAAAACCGGCTGGAGAAGGCGAGTAGCTCGTTCTTAGGAATCAACGAGCAAGTTCTTCCTTATTCATTTAGCTCTCAAAAGGCGTCAGAAATCATTCTTGATTCTACTTAATTTCCCTGGCCAAATAAACATCGCACGGGCCGGTCTTAAATGCACCTGGAACTAGCTTGAAACCGTATTTTTTTGAAACACGCTGTATGTGCTGTCAACTTGCCCGAATGCCATTAGATATGTACCCTTAGAAAAAAGAAGTCAAATAAACAGTTGAAGGGTTTTCGTATTATGCTGTTAAACGACTTATTGAATAGGAAGGAAAATCTCTGGTGGCTCTTTGAATGGATTATTGATTGCCGAAAGAACTCGTGTTAGGAACCAAACAAAACATCATTTGCGCGGTACTTTGTAGAGATAAACTCACAAAGACTGATTAAAGTAAACAACCGTGGATTGGTCGAGTATCCGCCAACTAGTTTTCTATGCCTCATTTGCATTGAAAACATCTGAAAGGAGTGGCGCCTGGGAGGAGAGGTTGACAGGCACCAGGAAATCTTTTGAAAAGCTTTGTCTTCCCTCACAACATTTTTCAGGTCACAGAAAGCAACTCTGTCAAATGTGTCGGAGAATGCACATTTTTATGCCAACATGGTGCAGTGAGGTGGCACTGGCATCACTTCCACAAATAGGGCCTTCTCCCATTCCCCCTTATTTTTTCCAAGCACTACCCACCCTCTTTAAATTTCACTATGCGTTTCTGATATTGCAGCAATCTTTCATTATTCGTTCTTATTAAATGATCATCAAGTTTTCAACAAGAGACTTGTCTTCCGGCATCTTTTCGATTTGGTATTTATCTGTTACAGGCTATTATTTTTATGGCAGTTCAAAAGTTCCTATTTTCAAAAATGCAAGCTTTGGCCAGATGGTCTCTGCTCGTGCATAGCTTCGAGTAAAAGATGCGAAATTCAATACTAAACACAGAATAAAATTTCATCTACGTGAACAAGTGTTTTATCGTATAGAACTTCATAATAGCTAGAGATAGCGGAACCAGTTTTTGGGTACTTCAAGTACTTTTCCATACTATAAATAGCAGTCATTTTCCGACGTTTGCATTCTCCGAGGCGTGTCGGGCGAAAAAGTACTTTAAGTATGCAGAAACGGGTTTTGCTATTCTAGCTATTGTGAATTGCATCTACCCGAGAGTTTTCCATGACACAGCTAAACCCGTTGCTTTCCTTACAAAACAGTGCCACTCGTGCACATTTGACGATAATTTGATGTGATGCCAGTATCAGATCAATTTTATTCCTTGAGATCACTTCTTCTCTAGGCCGTGTCCCTTGTGTGGTCACTACCCCATGTTCGTACACGGTAGCCTTGCATCGTTCGTCTCTGGGCTTCAAGCGGGCATGTCTTTTTCTCTTTAGATGGTTTTTTGAGCCCAAACAACGGGTCTGAGCAAGTAATTTCGAACTGTCAGCTTCGTCTGATACAGTGTAATTATCGGACCATCATCGAGTGCCAGAGCCACAAAACTCTGAGCATGTAAATGGAAACCAAGTAGAGAAGCGGAGGCGCGTTTTGCTCTTCTTACACAAAAGCATGCTGCCTCGCCCGTTTACCGGCTTATGGACGAACTTTGTTCTCGACCAACCTTTAGTTTAGGTTTCGACTCCGTGCAGCTTGAGTGACTGATTCTTCGTCCTTTTTGTCCTCAACCCCTGCATAATCACGTATTTAATTTGCAAGGCTATGTAATGTTCTAGATTTCGAATCGAAAAAATACCCGGAAATAAATACCGACTGAATCCAGCGAATGCAATCTTGAAAACTTAACAAAGTATAACAGCATGATTATAGGTAATTTGATAATACAATGGACGAAGCACGTGATAAATATTACAGGCCATAGTTCTCAAAGGTCCAGCCCTCATTTCGTTAAGTTTCTGAAGATCCTATCTTAGATTTATTCTAGAATAAATCTTAGTTAATTCAGCTAATTCTGCCTATGGTAGAGAGACTCGTCCTGTAACTAGCAGCAATCGTACACTGGGCATCTCCTGTTATCAGATATCTCAGCATAACTGCCAATCTCTCGCTCTGGCCAACTGGATCACGCACATGGGTATTTTGCTTCGACATTTTTGAACCAACCAAGGATAACAGTTCTTCAAACGTTGAGAGTGACATCTGAAAACATTGGCAAAAGTACTCGTGATCATGTAGCCTCGAGTCTCTCACCAGCAGATGAAATTATCCTTTCTCTAAACGCTCTTCATAGACTTTTCTAACCCAAAATCGTTACCTTTTCTCTAATAATTATAATCGTTTCCTTAACTCTAGTAATTTTAAAATTGCTAATTTCTTTCTTGTCAGTAAAACTTTATTCACATTCACCATGCTTGAAGTTTTGGAAATGGGCGCCAATGGATAACAATTTGGAATTCGCAGCGAATTCTCCGCGAAATCGCTACTACGTGGAAATCAAAACCAAATTTTGTGGTGAAATTCGCTGCTAAATTCTCCTCGTGGAAATCAGCCTTGGAGATGGAAATCGTATGCCTATGGCTTCCCTCAGCACAAATCTCGAGATCTTTGTTTTCGATTATCGAAAAGCACCTGAAATACTGGCCACCTGGATTAAATTGAAATTTCTCTACCTTCAACTTTGTCTCAGGAAAATAAGAACGAAAATAAGTTCATAACCAAAAAATCAAAGCTTCTCTTGTTGCTAAAACAAGTTGATTTCTAACAATGTGGTTGGCGGAAAGAACTTTGTAATATAATGTTTCTGTCTTCCTCTTGTTTTTATCCTTTGCTGTGAATTGTATGAAAATATCAATAGCACTCAATATCATTCTATTCAATATTTTTAACTTTCGATGCTTTCAATAACTTTGCAGGTTTATCAGAGTCAGGAGCTTCCTTACAAAGTACCTTGTTCGCAGTAGACGCATCCGTAGCTATTGGCGAAGCGAAAACGAACGTAAACGGAAGGGGCGACTGAAGATGATGAATATCTACGTGAAGATCTTGTTTGGGTCGGCGCTAACATTTGCTGCGCTGCAGATTTTTCACATGATATTCTCGAGTTCTTACTACCTGCACGGACAAACATCGCTGGAGTCTTTCCGCGCGGGCAGCTGGTCGTGCGAGATGGACAAGCAGTTGGTCTTGCAACTTCGTAAAGAAATCCAAGAAAAAGAGAAGCTTCTAAAATATCGAGAAAAGGTCATCAACACCCTACGAAAGACTGTAACACGGCTGAATAGAACTACAGAGAAGACAGTTGGATCTCTGCCTTTGGTTAACGTGAAAAGTATGATGGGGAAGCGATCGATTTCCGATGTCGATCCAGCTCAAAACAAAATAGAAGGTGAGTCTAAAACAGCAATGAAAGAAAAGGGGCGTGTAGAGGAGAGACGCCCTACCCCATTTCCAGGAAATTTGGACAAAATAGCGAGGAATGGCAGTAAGCCGTGCTGCATGGCGCTCAAAAGAATGTCTGACATTCTGCGCCAGTACATTGACACTATTCGCGACTTGAAGTACCAAATTGCAAGTTACGAAAAGACCAATGTCACGGCGAAAATCCTTCAGTACGGCGAGGTGGTGAAGAGGAAGACAGTCGCGAAAAACTGCTCCACACATTTCGTAGCGAAGCGAATCGAGAGGCAAAAGGACGAGCTGTACTTGAGTAGCGATTTGCGCTCGGTTTACGAAGCGCAACCATTGTACATGGAGCCAAAACAGAAAATTGGGAACTTCGGGGCGAAGCATCGGAACACCGACCTGAAAACAGCTTGGAACTGGTCAATCAATCAACTGTTGAAAATCCTGAAAAACAAATCTGATAAGACAGTGCAGATTGTTGATGTATTATTCAATAATAACCCTTTGAAGGGAAATCAGTACGTTTTTACGGCTAAGACCAATTCGGGAAAATTCTTTACAATACCCGTTCTGAGGCCACTCGGTCCCTACATCAACGATGGAAAAATAATGGAACAAACCACGCGGCTTAAGGAACTCATCAACATAATAGTTCCCCTGTCCGGACGCCCACGTTCTTTGGAAAAGTTTCTCGAAATGTTTCGTGAAGAATGTACAAAACACAAGGAAAATGTTTTTCTTACGATAGTAATATATGGAAATTCAACGGTCGCGTCCGATTTGAAAAGTACTATTATCGAATTCGCGAGGAAGTCGCGCATCGTCGGCTACGACGTGATGCGGCAGGACTTGCCGTTCTCGCGCGGCCGCGCATTAAATGACGGCGTACAACGCTGGAACGGCAAGCGGAACGTTCTGATGTTTTTCTGTGACATTGACGTCACTTTCGACCGCAACTTTTTGCGCAGATGTAGGTCAAACACAAGAGCAGGAAAACAGGTGTATTACCCGATATTGTTCTCGCAGTATAACCCACAGGTTTCGAGACAAAATAAGACGAAGAGGCACACCGTGGAGATCGATTCTGAGGCAGGCACTTGGCGGCCGCTGGGGTTTGGTATGGCCTGTATGTACAGGAATGACTACCTCAAAGTTGGTGGATTCAACTTGGACATTCAAGGGTGGGGCGGTGAAGATAACGACTTATTCAACAGGTTGGTCGTAATTCTTCAGCAGTATCAGGTTCTTATCTTCAGCCTCTTAAGCAATGTCTTAGACTTCTTATAATGGCAATTTACTACCTTTCGTGCAAGCACCTATTCTTGACACTGTCTTGACATTTCAAGCACAGAAGCACGCTACTACCCACAGCATCGTGGCTACACACATTCCTGCTTATCTCCCATCCATAATACAATGCTCCAGTCAGGAAGATTTTTTCGTGTTGCCATGACAAATTTATTTTCTGTCGTCCTTGTTTCTAAGCTTTCTACTTGAAATCTTACGTACAGTTATGATCCAATTTGGGACTGGAGTTCATGAATTATGAGTCAGACCGAGGACTACTAAGAGCAAAGCTTTTGTCAATTTTGCAGATTTGTGCCACAAAAATAGATGCAGCTCCTAAACCTAAGTTGATAGTGCTCCAGTCTAAGTTTAACAAGGGCCAAATATTTTATTTTTGAAAATATCTGACCTAGTTGGAAGTGTTTTGACATTTTGATTGCATCCAACATTATAATGACTGCCTTCCAGTTTTCAATTCCCCCTCATATATGACCCTAACATCTCACTAAATATTAAACACCAACACTGGGTCTGAGATGTATGACTTGTTACTCCCTAAAAACAATGACAATGATTTTTGTTGGTTAACTGCAAGACAATGATTTTTGTTGGTTAACTATGGCTTTCTGTTCTATTTACTGGATGCAACACGGTTAATTTAATGTATGCAAAGATTGCCTTTCATGGAAATACAAAATTTTTTGGTGTTAAAAGAAGACTATTCAGGGTTGATTTTGAAATGATGGGCAGTGACTGCAACATAGAATATGTCATCAAATAGTTGAAAAATCAATTAGTTTATTCTACTGCTCCACTTTCTAGGTTTATGAAGAGCCCAATCAAGACACTACGAGCACCAGATCCTGGACTTTTTCATAAATGGCACTTTAAAGAGTGTGACAAATCATTGAACAAAATAAAATACAACCACTGCCTGGGTGCAAAAGCAAGATATGAAGGCTCCCAAAGACAGTTAGGACTTGTTTTATTTAAACAATTAGAAAGGTAGCATAGGTAGCACTAGGGTATACCCATATATAAATCTTTAGGTAAATAAGAATTATCAGATGCAAAAAGGTTACAATCACTTTACAAAAACAAAATATTTTTTGCTGAGAAATATATTTCATGCTACTCCAACAGAGAAACACATTCTGGTCACATATTTCCTCATTTTGATAAAAATACAGCTTATTGGATTAATGACTTTAGATTAAATTACAATAGTATACAATTATTCAATTCAGAAATGTAAACAGATTTTAAGGAGCATTTACTTGTCATACTTTCATTTAAAAACTAACTAAAGATCAATAGCAGACTGCTGCCACCCCCCCCCCCCTCCCTTCCCCCCCCTAATGCAGGCAGGGTCTCCCTGTTGCAAATATGGAGTTTTCCTTTAAACTCTCAATATAATTGATGCTATGTTTGTGAAAAAATGATTTAACAATAGTGAAATGTTCTGTTGATAACACCCTTGTTATGTGTGACACCCACCAAGACCCCTTTGAGTTATTTATGGCCTGTTAAATATTTGTAGCCAGTTCACCACTGCTAAAGGTAACAAACAAAATACCTGACTTTAATTATGGCTTAATCTGTGCTAGCAGAAAAAATTTGTGCAGGTGAATTTGCAAATATATAAAAATCATCAGACTTTCCTGAACACTTGTATGTGATCATTGAAAAGTGATCAAATAGAAATTGGGTAGCAAATGGTGAAAAGACTTGAGAAGGAGCTCATGGTAGGTGGGAATTTTTGCTGAGAGGCACATTTTTAGGAAAATTATCAAAATCATAGTACTTATGATCTACTTTATCCTCAAAAACACGAACAATTCTCATACCAGATAAGTCATCGCCAATTTGGCACCCAATAGCACTTGTGACAGTCATCTCAAAATCACCATCTCGTCCTCCTGCATTTCTGTGATAATGACCAGCAAATGCATGGAGCATGTTTGCTTCTTTAAAACTGCTCAAAAGTTTTCTCCTTTTTTCTGGCTCAATGTTGAAATAATCTTCATTTTCATCTGGATGGTCATGGAACCATGGAATATGTTGCAACATAATGCTGTGCTTATACTTGTTTGACTTTGCTATCTCTAGTTGTTTAGCCAGCCAAAGTTCATGATTCTCAAGTTGCTGTGGAACATTAGCTGCATCTTTATGAAATTGGTTATTAACAACAATGAAGTGTGTACCTATAATAACAAAAGACAATTTACATTAGGAAATTATTACTGTGCACTGTCAAAAACAAAATAAAATGGCCCAGCTGAAGGGAGCATGGCTCCAGCAATGCATGTGTGGGAAATTTCAGAATACTTAACTGTTCATTCCACAAATTTAAAGCTGCAAAACAGCAGAAGCATTATTTCACAACAGTGAATTTTATCACTGACACTTTTCATGGATTACAAAAAGATGAAAAGCTAAGAAGGATGAATGTAAAAAGAGCTAAAGTGATTGGGTTGTTTACTTTGGCCGACTGGTTTCCATCAATCTCTCTCTTGAGTTAGGATTTGTGTAGAACAGCAAGGCTCGTAATAACAGACAGTCAGCTGTCAAATACTGCCTAACGTTAAGCTCTGACCACCTTCTTTTCACCAACCACAGTACAAATGACAGCCTTGAATTTCGCATCTGTTTAGTTTAGGGCAGTGTTTTCCAGAAAATTGCTGCCTGATATGACCTCGCAAATTATGCTTGTGACCACCCAAATTTTCAGATGGCCAGTCACATTGACCCCGGAAAACTTGATGCTTATTCTGAGCCCTGGACAGAGATTGTTTCCTCCCTTAGACTCTTTTCCTTAAAAGAGCTTGTTGTTTTATCTGCAAGTTTGCAAGATCTTCAAAAGCCTTTTAAACTAATCACATTGACCAGGATTCATAAGATAGCGAGGTATTGCAAATTTTGTTACCTCCTACAAAAAAACTATAATAGTCATCCCCAAACACATTCTTATAGGCTTCAACTGTCTTATCCGTTGGAGCATTTCCAATATCATGGTTGCCAGGAAGACAGACCAGAGGAATGTCCTTTTCAAGTCTGTTCAGACATTCTGACAAATCCCTTATTTGCAGCTGATGTTGTTCGGTTCCTGGAGCTGCATCAACAAGGTCACCACAAATAGCAACAAACTTTGGTCTTGGAACAATGTGATTGACACAATCAATGGCTTTATTCGTCAGCGCTATTTCTTTGTCCCATGTCACGTCCTCTGGCGGTACACCATTCCATCCATCTATCAGACCTAGCTGTGGTCAGCAGCTAAGATGAAGAAAAAGGCCTCGTTCCAAGAGCCTTCTTGTTCCTCTGTTAGTCCAGGGAAAGACCTACCGAGCGGTTTTTGTGTTTTCAAGGTATCTTTACTAGGTGCAGACTCTACAATACGTTTTGCTTCCATCTTGCAGGGTTGTTTCATGCTAATTACGTTGCTGTTGTTGCTGAGTGGGTCGAGGGGAGAGCATACATCAATAAACACGCTTTTTAAAAGGAACCACTTTATAAGGAACCTACATGTAGAAGGCCGAAATATTTAAAGAACTTATACTACTAAAAACGAAATTAATGCAAGCATCAAGAACTAATTCCATTCATTTGCAGCCAATACTCGCATAGATTGTTTGCTATTCGTGTGTCAAGTGCTTCATTGAGTAGTTTCCGCATATACTGTATCGCCCCTCTATCTATTAAGTGTTAAGGCTTATTGTAGTCAAAGCACCGGAAGTGAGAACTTAGGAACATTTATAAAAAGATTTGGTACTTAAATCTGATGATTTGAGGTCTACGAATAAGGAACTTTTGATACTAGGCCTTGAGGTAGGTTCCTTATAAGAAAACGCGTGTATATATATAGAGGCGCTCTTCCGTAACCTTTTTTCTATGCAAGGCATGCTCATAAACGATGCAAAGAAGTATTGTATCATAGCCAGAAGGGAAGCTGGCACAGCTTTTCGCAAAAACAACCAATCTTTATAAGAGAAGATATTGATATTGTAGCAATAAAAGCTTTTATTGGTGGAATACAGGTGGTATTGTAGTGTGGAATCTATAAGGGTAATCGTGTTTGACTGGAAATTTATGATTCTACGCACTGGGAGAAGCCTCTAGAAACGTTAACTAGAACAGCTTCTACCGATAATGCGTATGTGTAGAATAGCATTTGGAACGCCCTGTGTTCAATGGGCGTAGCGGATGCTATGAAACTGCCGATAAAGCATCAACAGAGTAACGGCATTCTTCGTACACAGCAACAGGATACCTATGTTTGTTATTGTCATGAGACAAACACACATCGTTATTCAATTTAGGAAGGGCCACATTTGCTTTAAAAATTGCTCTTAAAGCTGTTTCACAACAGTAGCAAATTGAAGAACCGAGCCGTTTTTATTAACCAAGAACTAACCAAATGTATGCTCTCTTTTGAAAGTAAAAGGCTTTTGGAACGTTGAAACTTTCAATATGAGTAGTGTATAATATAGTGCAAGGTGTAGTCAATGTTACATGGGTGGGGCAGGGCGTGTCCCGCTGCCCCCACCCCGTCTCCGCATCGCGGACATTTTTTTCGTAACTGTTTTTAATAATAATTTTCGTGACTTTTTTAAATTCATTTTTTGAAAATATATAATAAGAGCAAAATCTTAGTCAAAACGGGAAGTTTATTAAGTAAAGATTGAGGGGACTTTTTATTAGAAGAAGAAAAAAGAGGACAACAATCTAAAGTTAAATAATTCATGTCACTAAGAGAGGACTTACTTAAAATTATAAGATTGGTGACTCCAACTTCGAAAATATTGAATAGAGAAGAAATAAGGGATTATGTGGAGAAAAATCCAGAGTGTGTCAAAGATGTAGATAGATACTCGGGTACTCCCTTACAAATGATTGTGCCGTATATAGAGGAAAGTTATTCGTTTTGTTGGATTGAACATAAATGGATTTTGAATTTTCTTTCGAGAAAAGGAGCAGATATAAATGCAAGGAACATATCGGAAGAGACTCCATTATTGGTTGGAGCTAGAGCAGGCAAAGTTAAAGTAATGCGTTTTCTTCTAGACAAGGGAAGTTATATTAATGTAGAGGATTATCCAGGAATAACTCTTTTACATTTAGTTGTTGAAATGCTGATGTAAAATCAGTTGTGCAGATGTTTTGGATGAGCAAAAACCAGATTCGTGTGGTTTTACAGCTTTAGATTTGATAAATTCGAATCAAGTTGAAACGACGCGTGAAAATAAAGACATTTTACAAGAAATATTATCAACACCAGTTGTAAAGTATTTAGAGAATAGGAAATATGGTAGATATTTAACCAAAACTGAAATTAAATTACCAGTGTAATACTTAACTTTTATCATTTAAATAAAAAATCAGTTGTGGTCTTTTTTCACGTCTAATCAACATGAAGTCGTCAATTATCTGTCGTTTTTTATTTCTGCGTGCATTATAAATTGCATGATTGAAAAACATGTGCAGAAGAGGCTATTTCGATAAAAACGTTTGATGTGGAAGTAAGAAATTCGGAAGATGCTGATGAGCTCGCAACTGAAATGAGAAAAATGTTGGCATACGACAAGTTTTGCATATCGAGTTTATGAGATCGTCATTCTGTGTAGGAAAGAGATGATCTGTGTATGATATCAGTGCATACAGATAATACAAGATTGTTCTAAAAAGATCAGTGCTGCTGTACTAGACCGTAGGTGCTATGCGTGAGAGAAGCAATAGGAGATACTTAGTTTTCCAAAATACTGACATCCAGTTTCGCAGTTATGGTAGCGAACAGCATACGAAGTTTTTCAAGGCCGAAATAAAGACAGATAAAGAAGTATAAATGTAATCAAAATACTTTTTAAACTACTACAAATAAAAATATAAAATATTCTACGGATACACGGCTCTTTTGTCGTTTTATTTTTTTTGTTTAATTTATCGACGAATAATAAAGATACAAACATTTGATATAATAGATCACCATTGATAGGTTTTTCTGAAACAATCGCTCCTAGATTGGTATCTAAGTATGTTCTACATAGACAACCCTTAAACATTCTGTCTTTTTATTATCTATTGTCCCAAATTCACGATTCTGTTTTCGGCAAGAGAGTTGGAAGTAACGAGTTTTGTCACATCTGGACATGATACTCGACGCCCTTTTTCTAATATTCTAAGAAAGCATCTTCTGCAAAAGTCTGTTTTTCGTAGTCTTTTTAATCAACTGATCGAATCGTTCAGATTTAAGGACATCTATTCAAAAGGTAATTAACACGTTATCTATGTTTTCTTCCAATGCAAAGCAATTGTCACGGGGTTGAAATAATATCCTTGTATTAGCACCATATTCGTAAGGTCGTGCATTTTAATATTAAATTTGTTGTTCTGTTTGTTCTTGTTTTGCAATTGATGATGAAGCAACATGTCAAAAGAGATTTAACATTTTTCTTTGATTATAAGGCGAATTTACATCTTGTGTTGGGAGAGAGAGAGAAAGAGAAAGAGAAAGAGAAAGAGAGAGAGAGAGAGAGAGTTAAGTTAAGCTTCTTATGAAGTTTTTTTGGTAGGTGGAAGGCCTTGCTAACGTTCTTTAAGTTTTTGAAGGCCGTGTCTACGAAGATTTTCCAGCCCAACTTTTCTTTCTTAAATGGCCCTCCCCAAACTCAAACGCTGGATCCGCCCCTGAAAGGGACTGGAATGATACCTCGTTTGAACTGTTTTATGATTCCGTTGAGCAACTGCAGGAAAGCTATGACACAGATGAAGCAACAGTTCCTAGGAAAAGTAGTCGGCCTACAATGCTTGCAAAAATCGTTGGCACATTTACGACAATTCTTTGACTCACGTCTCTCACCCCTCCCCCCCCCCCTCACGAACAATGTTGTCCTGCTTCTAAACGAAGCGGACATTTTACACCAAACTTTTTCCCCAGATTGACTAGATGCTATACTTTGTTACCAACTTTGCTTTTGGGGGGAGTAGGGGGATTAACAACTAGTTACGTGTCAAAGAAATGAAAAATGCAAAAACCAGAGAAAAAGAAAGTGTTCCAAGGACTTTTGGTAGGCTCTCATTCTTTGACTCACTGCATTATTTGACTCGTAGCAAGATTATGATACAGCAGCAACCTCCCACTTTCCGTTTTCTCCAAGAGAGTTCTACAAGCCGATGTATTTTGAAGCTCTAGACCTTGCAATAGAAACAATAAGAAAAAGGTTGAGCAAGATGATTTCCAGTACCACCTACAACTAGAAGAAATGCTATCAAAGGCATCCAACGGAAAACTGGAAGAAGCTGGAAAGAGGTTTTTCAAAATAGTTTCGGCTTTCCCTAAAAATTTTTATCACGATGACCTTAACATGGATTTGCAGTACTTTGCTGCTCAAGATCTCGATTGCAGAAGTGGACTTGAGGATCTCAAATCATTCATGAGGCGTAGAAAGGTTCAAAAATTTGTGCCTCAAGCAACCAAGGCATTGCAAATAATTATTGTCAGTCTTGCTACGAACGCTGTCAGTGAGAGATCATTTTCGAAAATGAATCTCTTGAAAACTCATCTTAGGCTTCATATGGGAACAGTCGATTAGCGCGTCTCGTGGTTTGCTCCATCCATAAGGACATTGCAACGGCAATTCAACTTAATGAACTAACTAACTAATATATTCGTTAAAGGCATTGAAAATGGTAATTTGTAACTGATTCGATTCTTTTTTGTAAACTCAAAATCTTGTTCAAGTAAGTTAAGGAAGTTGTTTTTCTAACTGACTTTCTTTGAAAGCTTAGGTTCTCTACAAATGTCAATGCAGCCAATGTTACAATGTTACCGTGAACCTCTTTCCCGTCAACTTTTCAATTGGTGACTGTGTGTACTGGGACAGTATCTTTATAAATGAAAAAGAAATGTAAATAATAGTTACATGCATGTTGAAAGATACTAAACCAATTTTCGTAAGAAGGGGCCAAGCCAAGCACTTGTTGGGTGTGGATCTCCTGCAATAAAACTGTCATGCTTATATGTTACTTAGTGGTGTTAGAAGTAGAGTCCTGTTATCGGGATGCAGAAAAATCTGATCAAGGAATTAAATTAAATGATTAATTAATTTATAAAATAGATAACCATAAATGAATAAGAAAACTAAGCTTCAGCAAAACTATATGGCTCTCTTAAAAGAGTAGCTTTCAGTTTTCTCGGGGTCTAAATCCTGGGAATAGTCTTCTCCAATACTTCCTTGAAGTGACGAGGCGATCGGTGTGCTTTTCTCTTAAAAAACATTGGGATTAATAGAATACTCGGTGGTTATAGATATTATTGACTTGTTATTGACAAGAAAAAAAGCTCCGGAAAGGGGAAACTGAGATGAAGTAAAACTGAAATCACCCCCATGATTGTCTCTATGAAAGGCGCCGATCCTCGGTTTAAGCCTGGTTTCCATATAGCCGTAAAGCCTGGTTTCCATATAGCCGTAACGATCGGACGGCTGCCTGCGATGCGTCACGGATCGATGACAGACCGCATTCTGCTCGCAAGATTCTGCTCCGCTTCCGCAATTCACTTCAACGCGAGCAAAACAACACTGACATGCGACAATGGTCTTGGGTTCCTGCAGCCATGATGGTTTAATGCGAGAAGTCGTAAAATGTACCGGAATTTGAGCAATATGTTACCAACTCTTCTGTATATGTTTTGCGGCGCACTTTTGTGCATGATATACAACGAAATTGTAAAGGAAGACACTGGACAACCTGAATTTTTACTCTCAAAGGACCAAAGTGGTGCTTGTAATTGCCCGATTCCCAAATGTCCCGATTCACTGCACGTTAAAGTTGAGTCTAAGCAAATGGTCTCCTTGACCGAAAACGAATTAAACAAAGAAAAGAAGGATTCAAAAATAGTGGTTGATAAAGTCTCTAACAGTTTTGAAGCCGTGGAGGACAATTCGTTAAGTAGCAAAAAGGCACATACTCAAGAACTTCACCATAATGTGATGCGTTACTTCACTAACTTCAGCGCGTCAGGCGACACAAGATTGCCCACCTGGGCATTTAATCAAAAGAGTATTTTCCGATCATACGATTGTGGTACAAATCCTAAAATTAGAATGGATGGAAATAAAGATAAAACGATCAAGAAAATTATCCATTCTGCATTGAAAAAATCATGCACGTATGCAAGAGACAAGAAAAAGATGAAAGTTTGTAATCTTTTGCACGGAAGCCTGAACATTGATATTGAAAAGGGAATAAGATTGTCTTTGATTCTATCAGAACAAAACAAAACATTTCTGAAAATTTTTGGAAGGTTCAAATTGCAAGATGCCTTTTCTATTGAGAAAGGAAGACTTGTTAAAAATCAACAAAATGAAATTCATGTTGTAACCATGATGTCGGACTCATTGCCAATGACAAGACTGACAGATTTCCTTGACATGATCAAAATTATAAAGTTGAAGCAAAAATTGTATGTTTACTTCTCTCTTTATGGAAGAGTGCAAATTGTCAGACAATACAAGAATGTCATTCTTGATGCTAGCAGAGGCTTAAAAAATGCCAGATTCAGAATGTCACATGTAAGAGGAAGATTTGAAAGGGGTGCTGCACGTCATAGTGGTGTTTCAATGCTGCCACAGGGGAATGTTCTTATATTATTTGTAGATATAGATATATCTTTCAACAGTGGCTTTTTGCAGAGGTGCCAGTTGTATACGCAACCAAAGCAAAGTGTTTACTTTCCCATTGTCTTCTCTCAATACAATCCAAAGTTTTTTGGAAACACTAGGAAGCCATGGGTTATATCATCAAATCATGGTATGTGGAGAGATCAAGGACATGGAAACCTATGTACTTTTAAGTCAGATTATTTGGAGATTGGTGGTTTCAATGTCAATATCACTGGCTGGGGATCAGAGGATGATGACATATATCAAAGGTTATTTAGAAATTAGATTTCAAACCCCCAAATATATGCACGGTTTAACCAATCCATTTTACAAACCAAAACCTTAGAACCACAATAATGGTGCTCAAATCAATTTTATATTAAAGTGGCTAATATTTGCCTATCATTGTATATAACTAACAAGCTCTGAAGGCTTAAATTGTTGCTGATAATAGCCGTCTCTTCGTCATATGACCTCAACAGTAGCTCTCATGGCCTTTAACCCACTTTTGGTACTATGTAAATTTTTTTTAATAATCCTGAAGCGCACAACATCACATTTCCAATTTATATCATGTTTGTCCAAATAAGCACTTTTTCAACTAGTCTTCAACAATTCTGTTTTCTGCACTTCTGAAGTGGATGCAAGTAAAGTCATTATTCTTGAATTTTAGGTTCCATGCCAAAAAGCATCTAATTGTACACAGATTTCCTGACCACGGTATATTTCATCGTTGGCATAAGAAAGAGTGTGATGTAAAAAAATTGGACAAGACACGGTATCAGAGATGCCTCTCAACAAACTTGAAATATGAAGCTTCTTGTAGGGACTTGGCTCTCCTTTACTTTAAACAACAAAATAGGCGCTGAATTATCTTACAATTTGAATTAGGATTACTTGCCTCAACACAAGATCTGTTCAACAGAATTATATGCAGCATAAGTTTTTGTAACAATTTTGCAGACTCGTATTCTGCTCAGATAAATCTGAAAACTCAAGAAATGATTTGTTCGTTTTAGGTCATTTTTACTGTGTTGTTATCCATTGCAAAAGTATTTGTATTTAAAATAAATATATACTTTCTTTGGAAGAGGCACGAGAAAGAACATCAATTGTTTTCCTATACATTATGATTCATATTTGTTAATGATATTTTGTCAATTTCCTTTCTATTCGTGTCAATTTAAGTGGTTCTCCCATTTTAGTACATATCAATTAATTCAATTTTAAAAAGTTTGTGAAAATATTTTGCAGTTATTTTTAGTTTTGTATACATTTTTCTATTCAATGCATTTTAGAAAATTGAAATTTCATGACAGAAATAACAGGTCATCTCCTGTCAATAAATGGTTGCTTTAAGCGTTTCTGGATGGATTCATGTTGTCTTTTGAAGGAGAACAATTTTCTATACCAGATCACATTTGTTGCACTTATTACAAAAACAAACTTGCTTCTTGAAGGAATGGTGATCACTCTTGATCAGAAATTGTGAGATAATACTCTCTAAAAAAAGTAGGGATATTATAGTAAAGATCATGTGAGACAATGATACAATATTGATTAAACAATTTAAAGAATTACACTTGATGTAGATTAACAGTCAAGGAAAATAACTCAATTGCTGAGATTGTACATGACCAATTTGATCTCTCCTTTATAAAATGACATAAAACAGTAAGGATTAAATCTACAGTTCAAGAAAAGCTGTTTATAGCAATATTACAAAACCCAAAATTCTATAAATTTTTCTTTATGCATACTCTAGCTTCAAATTTTCACTCTAAGACTTTGTTTGACTCAAAAACTATCAGTCCTGATTTAGATTTATCTTTCTTTAGGCTGCAATTTGAAACTTGCTGATACTTTGCTGACTGAAAAAGTGGTGAGACATACATGAACAAATATTGAAAGACAGCCAAAATTATTCAGATAAATGAACAAATACTTCTTAGTAGAAAATTTCACAATGGCAAGAAATAGTGGAAATAGTTCTGCATACTTGAAGTACTTTTTCATCTGACACTCCTCCAGGATCTTCAGAGTATGCAAATGCTAGATGACAATTTTCAAATAAAAAATTTGCTCAAGTTTCTGAATATGCAGTCTCTGTCTAAGTAAAATCAAGTTTCTACCCTTTGTTGTCCAAGACATTGTCCCTACAACACTGGCATTTTCAAATATTCAAAAAACAGTCCTACCGTGAATATTTATGGGGACACTTAGAAGTAGGAGAAATTTGGATCCTTGCCACGCCCCCTTTCTAGCTATGTCATTAATACTTACTTTGAATAATGTAAAAAAGAAAAGAATGCATTAAAACCACACTGATTAATATGGAGAATGTATGGTATTACAGAGTTCAAGAAGAATTAAATTTTACCTAAACTAGTTTGGTTTCTTTTATGTCTTGAACAGTAGTGTTTTAGATGCCTTTTAGATTTTTTGTACTTAATGCCACATGAAAACAATTCTGTACAGGATATGCTGGAAAACTGTATTGGTTAACAACCACAATTGACTTCAAGTACTTGGCACAATCAAGCTGTCCATTGGTAAAAAACAAGACCACATCAGGTCATGAAAATGTTAAGTCAGCAAATTTCTGTAAAATTAAACTGTAAAATTATCATTTTCAAACAGGCAGTCCACTATTGGTGCCATCTATCTTCCAATGGGTAAGAAAAGCTTGAATTAATACAACCTCTTCTTAAGAGATGCTAACATGCAGGCAGTGTTGCTAAACTTAATTGAAAATCTTATTGATTCTAATCTTTCATCTTAAAGAATTCTCCTAGCTGATATTTGCATTGGAGCTCCAATTTTTCAATATTCTGCCTTTCCTTTTCTGTTCTTTATCTCCAGCACTGATTGTTTCTATGGATCAAAGTAGAGCTATCTTCCAAGACTGCACCAGGATACACATGCCCTATATGTATCGATCACCAAATAAATCTGGATTAGAATGGAACAAAAATATGTTCATCCCACAGAAGCTGCTGGCCATAATGCTGTAACAAACACTCTTCAGTCTTCAATTTCTATGTGCACTTCCTTGTCTGTTCCCCATACTATATTATCCTCATCATCATCATCAGAATCAAACAAAGTAAAATCAGTGTTTATACCAATTTCTGTTGTACATGACTGTCTGCTTGTTGAAGGTTCAGAATGTTTAATCAGTGGCTCATCTACAGCCTCCTTTCCTACTGTTTTGGAAATGTCTGAATACTCTGTTTTCAGTGAATCCTGAAGAAGTTTCATCTTTGCTTTTAAAGATTCTTTGTAGTTAGTTAGCTTTGCTTTTTCTGACTGGTACATCACATCTTCCTTTTTTAATTTCTAGAAGGATAACAACAATTTATGAAAACTGCAAGAAAAATTCCAAAGTTTGATATTATTGCAATAATAATGCAGGAGCAGTTTCAGACAAATAGACAAAATAGACAAAATTGTACTTGAAATCAATGACAAAACTGAAACAAGGTTCAATTCCTGCACATTAAAAACTTATTCATTTAGCTTCACTTTTTTACTTTTCTTCAGCTCTTATAAATAACAAGAATGTTTTGGCTTTGTACTGTAGCCGAAATTTACAAATAAGAGCAAATAGGAGTTAGCTACAACTTTCATTTTCTTGCGTAAGAATGATGAATAGTTGACTTGAGCAAGACTGCATTTTGGCATGCAAATTGCAATTTTTCATTAAAACACATGTCTGTTTCTGTAACATTGCAAAGAGTATGATAGTTCCTGATGCTTTCCATTGTTAATTCAGTTTGATAAAATTAAACTCATCAATTCAACTGCATAAACAAGACAGGGGACACATGATTGACTCAAACACTCAAGAATTATTTGCTGAAAAGAGAAATTAAAAGAAATCTTGTATAGTTGGTTGGAAGAGGTTCCTTAATAGGTCATTCAATAGGGGACATGATCTTAGAATTTGCTCATTTTTACAATTGCAATCAAGAGAGGTTTAAATCTTCAATGGTTCTCAAGATATCTCCGTTAACAAATAAATCCAAAAATGGGCAAGGTCTGCCCAAAATTTCCATGTACTGCATTCCAATACCTAAAGAACCTGATGTGCATTTGATAGTGGATCTTAACTTAGCACTATCAACCTTTTAACATGCAGAATCTGAAAATGCTATTCACATTCACAGAATAAATAGAGAATTCTGAAAATTGCAACTTTACTGATAGAAGTCAACTGTCAGTGGCCTGCACTGTCTGTCACCAGATATTTAATTTAAACTCATGCATATCTCTGTATATCACAAAAAAGAAGCCACATTCATTAATAGTAGGCCTGGCCGTTTGAGGCGAACAATAGCTCGTGCCCACCTCCGCGTTCCCATCGCCATCCGAGAAGAGCTGTAAATTGCTCTCCTGAAATGATCATGAAGAAAAAATAGCTCCCCTTGGATTTGCATTCATTAGCCTTTGAACACGGTCTCAGAAACCTTAACACAATGCAGTATCAACTGGCTTATTTTTTTTCAAAATAATGATGTAAACTATGGTGTGGAGAGCCTCTAAATCATACTTGATAAATTTGCTGTTCTGCTTTTGGAAGCTGTTGAGCTTTTAGCGCATGTGCTTGCTAAATAGAAGAGATTCAAGCCTCTTGCCCCACGGCAACTGATGGGATTTTTTACAGAGCAAAAGATATTTGGCAGCAAATTATGAGTTTTAAGAGGCTTCAGTTTGCCAACTTGTGCCTTGTTATAGAGTTGTTAATAAAAATTGCAGGATCAAATTCTGCCGTTGAGAGGGCATTTAGCGTTTTGACCTTTTTACTTAATGATCGTCGGCTGTGCATGGTCATGATCATGGAGAATCTAATTATAGTTAAAGAAATGACAAAGTGTGGACGGAATAGAAAAAAAGACATCTTGGCACATTCTGTCAACATATATCTTGGGAAGAGACGGAAAACAAAATTATCAAAAGCAGGAATTGAAGGAGGACCATCCAGTAAAGAGATGTGCCTTGAAAATTCAGATCAATCTGAAACAGACAGCGAGTCCAATGACAGTGACTTCTTTACATAGTCTGAAATTATCGATATTTTTGTCATAATTTTTATGGTGCATGTAATATTGTGTAGAGTACCAAAACTTTGTTTGGATCTATAAAAAATCTTTTGCGTTGATTTATAGTGTTATGGTTGACCCATACACCATTTTGAGTAAATTATACATGTTCTTGATTTAGCTTGCCTGAGCAAATTAGGCGAGCAATTGACAGCTCACCTGCAAAAATACAAATGGCCAGGCCTGTAATAGGCAAGGCGACTAGTTGCGCCATGCATACATGATTGAGCAATGCACAGTGCTCTCCATTGGGTGGGTAACAGTGGACAGAGTTCATTCAATCTTTTGTTCTGTATACTTCCATAAAATCAGCAAACCTTTAGGTTACGGTAAACGTTTTCAACACGAAAATTGGTTTTTCCTTCTTAAAGGCCAAACTGTTCAAGAAATCTGGGTAAACTATATATCATTCCATGCACAAGATTATGGCGTATCTAGCCAGATCAAAAATATTGGCAAATAATGTTAAATGTTATTTTCTATGCGAATTTATTGCTCAAAAAGTGTACCACCTTCAAAAGCTATTTTGTACCCTTGCGTTTGAGGCAAAGAAATCTGACTTATACCAGCAGGAAGTGCAGATCCTAAGCTACCAAAGTGTGTCTCAGATTTTTTAAATTCCTCCTCTTCTTCAAACTTTACCCTGTCAAAAATTCGCAAACAATTTTTCCACCCTCCCACAACTGTATTTGGGTATAAAAGACGGACCAGAGCGAATAAAAAAATTTTGAGACACTGTTTGCCCAACATCTGCCCTGGCCGTGTGCAAATTTTCGAGCTATTCTATTTGTTCCTTGGGTGCAATATAGCTTTTTAGTACCTGTACGTAGAGGTATTTTGAGTCCGGAGAAAACGGGATTTTACTGATCGCACTTGCAAGATACACATCGGGATCATGTTACCAACAATGCAATCCGGGTCAAGTAGCTTAGGCTTTAAGATCAATTAGCGTCTTTAAATAAGCACAACAATTCATGGATGTGCCATACTCTCACACAAACCACAGGAAGCAGAACAACGATAATCGGCTTAAAAGGCCGAGCGATTTGAAGACCGCTGCTAGAAACTTTGATAAGAAAATTATGGAAACCATCGTTTGTACGGGATTTTCTCCATTTTCAAAACTTCTTCTAGCTTCAAACATGGTATCATTATGTACCTTATTAATTCGGCTATCAGAATGTGAAGTAATTGAAAAATTGATGTTTTCGTCTAGAAAACGTTTACCGTAACCTTAAGGAAAACACTGTTTATATTTTGCTGCATGTCAATATATGCAATATTTACCAAAAGTCGCTCAACTATCATTCAAAATTTTGTCTATTGACTATCTGGGCTTTGAAAAAGAATTAAGATTTAAGGACTTATTTTTTTAAAACATTTCACTAAAATTGAAAGAAAGAATATTTACATTACCAATATCACACCAGTTGCTTCCTTCAGTATATTGACATTGGACGCTTTCTGTCCTGAAATTGATGGCAACAGCTCTTGCAGCATGTTAAAGTTACCTCTCATTTGAGCCCGCCTGAAATATATTGCAGTATTGTCATCCTTTAATTCACCCTACTATTGTGAGTGTTCTTCATTCTACCTAATTCTATTAAATGAAAAAGCCCAGAAATTCATTTGGTAAAAAAGTTCAATTGAATTGGGGGCATCATCATTGAAGCCTCATCATTACAGGTGAATCTTTGAAAAGCAGCTCTAAAATCAGGTAATCAAAAAAACCATGAGATGAGTGTCCTGCTCTTTCCAATCCCAAACCCAATTATATTTTTCTCAATTTCAATCATCCTAGAGATTACCTTGAAAAAATTCAAACATGCATGCTGAATTAGAAAAGTTGACAAGAGCCAAACAAATCAAAAATGTATCAAGTGCTTAAAAAGCTAAGAATCTCAATAACCAGAAAAAACTCCAGCCAAGTAAGCAGAGCTGCATTAGAATGGAAAGTACTTAACCTAACCTGTTTCTTTCTAAAACATTGTGATTCTGTCTGTAGGAACTTCTATGGCAAATTACAAAGAGGTCACAAAAAGAAAAATGCAAAGATTCAATAAATGACTATGAAAATTCTAAATAAAGCCTTAAGCATCTACAGTTATAACAAATCTCTTGGTATATAAATAAATAAATATGAAATAAGGTAACTACTAATATATAGCAAGGGTAGTGTAAGTTCATGGAAAAATATAACACAAAGCACCTTAATCATGTAAAAAAACTCCTGAAATGCTCCAGGTCTCATAACAGGTGTCAGAACTACCAAACCTAACATTGATGTTTCACATCTTTTATTTTAATGAAACTTGCAAAATAAACATAAATTTCAAATTCTTTGCCTTCTTGTTCGTCTACATAAACTGGAGATATGTAAATTACGCAAAAAGATACACAAACACAGTGACCTTTGTTCTTCTGCCTATCTTGCTGAAAAGCAGTGTTTCTAAACTCTAAGCTTTAATATAAAATAAACTTGATTTCTTATTCCATTCTGACTAATTCAAAACTACTTATGAAGAGTGACCTTGTTCCCCTTCTGATGTAGTCAATGAATAGAAGGCAAGCTTTTAGAAAAGCCCATATATTTTTATCATTCTCATATTTATAAATTGGACTCTTTATATTCAACAAACTGGTAAAAACAGATCTTCCATTGCTTACAAAGAATGCCCCAGTCATGGATGTTGATACAGCAGAACAGTAATAAAAAACTGAACAGTTATTAAATCTGGAAGAAATAAACTGCTATGAATATCTTTCCTATGACTGACTGAAGCTGTGTAAATGCTATACAAGAAACACAGAAACAGATATGCAGGAAAACTAACAATTACCTTAAAGATTCAGCAATGGAGTCCCCAGAGTTTTCACAAAACTGGTCAGATTCTGTTCCTGAAAATCATTTTGTGGTGATACTAGTGGTGTAGCTGCATAAAATTGGAATCATGCTTTGGGACAAAACAAATTCAACAACCTACTTCTATTTACAATAGTCCTAGTTTCTGCTAACTAATTTTGAACATTTTATCTAACAACACTAAAGATTGAATCAAAATTTGCTGGGTTTACAGCTTTTCTTGGATAAAGAAATGAGAATTGTAACTGTTGGCTTTGTATACTGCTGCATTAGCAATTTACTTAACTTGGAATGTTTACAAGCACAAAGCTCTGCCCCTCAAAACTAAAAACATTTACAACCATTATCAATCTTATTTTCAAGCCAGTATAGGCATGAACAGCAGTTAATTTTACCAGCTACCAAATGTAGAAATAACTGAGTGAAAAACACATTATGAAGTTTGTAGGCTTATGAACCTCTGGAAACAGGAGCTACTTCTTTTGGAAAAGAAATACACAAGCATAGTGAAGATACACCCATTACCAGTAACACTAGTCTTCCTAGCAAAAAATTCACGGAAAATGACTTATATAAGTCTAAGATCAAAACTGAGTTTACAAGCTTAAGAGCATGAGCTTGAGAACGTAAAATTTCATGAGCATACAAATCAATAATTTTGGCACCCCTCTTTCCCTATGCTAAAAGCTACATGTGCATTTATAATTTGCAAATGTTCACCACAACTGTGTATAAACTGCAGGTTGAATGAATAAAGGCTACCGATATCTGATGATTAGAGTAACGATAAGTTTTAATCGATTAAAAGTTACCATCATAATTAAAACACCATTTCAATTTGGCTATTCGTTTTCTTGCTAGAATTTTTTCCTGCCTTTGATCACACCGATCAGTTCCAATATATATTTTTTTCTTTTTGCGAAATTCAAAGTTGTACTAACGGCTCAAAGGGTCAACTTCTCATTCCACTGTCAATCGCAGTCGTGAAATCTATTGTCGAAGACCCGCGTCGCGCACACCCCTCTCCCTCAGTCTGAAGAATCCTTCAAAAAACGTTTTTAGTTTGGCACATAATACATCCAATAGCAATGAAAAGCAGTTTTAAGTGGCAATACTTTGTCATGCCCCCTCAGAAGTCCAATTAGCGAAAGGAATACACATGCGGCGTTTCACGAGAAAACGATCCACCACGCAACATGGCAAGCGAATTTCCCCACGTGCTCGGGGCATTTGCCTATTCCAATTCCGTCTTTGCGCAATACATTCCTGCTTGGGCCTGCAAAAAGTTCTCTTTGAAATAATTGACAAAAATTTCTTTTTTAACTTGGTTATAAATGATTTTGCAAATTTTGAGGGTTAATAGTTATCAAAAATGGGTTGTGAGCATGTTTTTATCGAGGGGTCAATGGTTAACACAGTGGATCTATATCGAGAGAAAAAGCGGGGTAGTGAACAAGAAATCTAATACTTTCCGTGTTCCTCAGTTACCTTTTGCTTTTTCAATCATATTTGCAGCTTCAACAAGATTGTCCAGAGTTCTTTTTGTTGCCATCCCTTATGGACATTTCCCCGAACTTCATGGCAACAATTTCCACTTCCTGTGATGTGGATGGAAGACAGAATCAAACCACTCTTTTGTGTTGCTGTTGTTGTGGCTCTTCGCTCTCGACGTACATAAATGCTTCAAATATAGACATTGCAAATAAAGATATGATTGAACAAACCCCTTGTTTCCCAATCATTGGTTGCGGAAACTGTTAAAGCACCATCAATTATTTTCTACGTAGAGAAATGTTGCGCCACAAGGGTTGCACAGATTCTAAGAATAATAGGTATTTCACGGGCAGTAAAATGAATAGATAAAAAAACAAAAGTCAATAAGTAGATATCGCCAAATGTAAGTATAGTTCGTTCATTATGTTAAATAAAGTTAGGCTGGAAAATAGAGGTATAGAGATAAAGAATTACATTAAATATTTGTATGACTATTGTGTTAACCAAAGTCGGTTAAAAAAATTACAGTGATTTTTAGCTTTGTTCAATTCAAAAAATGTTTTTGATTGCTTCACCCTTGATGTTAATTTGTTGCAGTTATCAGTGGCTTAATACAAGAATGCTCTATGATGGCTCGCCTCTGTCAACATAGGTACGTGCAAGTGGTGTTGTTTTCTTGTATTGTAGTCATGAATTTGTGAGTTTGTTTGGTTGTTTAGACATTTGTACAGTAAACAGAGCCTATGAGTATTTCGTTGTTCCCCAACCCTCTTCCAGTGAAGTATGTTAAAACCGTTGTCACATGATCAAACTTACGCATCCCAGCACCTTTACTGCAAAGTTCTGAATTGGCTGAGCGTTGTGTATTGCTGTTTTCGACGCATTGCGATATTCAATGTCATCATATTGTACGCTTGAGATTTTACATGCTTGCACAACCTTTGAGAAAGTTTCTCTTTTCATGAAGTTTCCGATTTTTCATTTGTATTAGCTTCTCTTCGCAATATTTCTTTTGCTGAGAGATGCGGCTGTTCCATGAAAGTATTTGACCAATCTGCATGCCAAGTATTTAAGCCTCATTTGCAGCTTCAACTTTATTGTCCCGAGTGTCAAATTTTTAACATGATAATGGAATTCACAAGTTGCTTATTTGTGCCAAATATGATAAATTGAAATTTGTCCAGGTTTTCCCTTAACTTAATTGCAGAGAACCACTCAAGTATCAAGTTAATATCATCCTACAACATTGAAAGAGTTTTTTCAACCTTTGCAGCTTTGGAAGAGGAGTAGAGCTGTAAGCAATCAGCATCCCATGTTTATTTAAATCATTAGATGGTAGTTTTTTAAGCATGACTGGTACCTCGTTTATGTACAGGTTGAATAATGTAGGCCCCAGGAAGGTCAGTGACGTTGATTGAATAATAATAACAAAAGTCATCAGCAATTATTTCAACCTTAAAAAATAATGCAAATTTAGAGAAACCCTTAAAATGGCACTAACACCCCTATAAGGTGCCCCTCCCTGGGAGGGAGCTTTAAAGAGGCTGGTCTGCGACGCTGGCCACCTTGGCCGCTGATGTCAACAAAATTTAAAATGATCCAGAAAGTTCCCAGGATTTTATCCAAAGGCTTTTTTTATTAAAAAAATCCCAAGAAAAACCCCAACACAAAGTTTCCAAAGATTTTCGGATAAAATCCCAAGTATGGCAACACTGCCTCACTAAAGATAGACCGTTTTCACGTGACGTAACGAAAGAATTCAAACCGAGGCTTCCGCCATGTTGGTGTTCCACTTTTGTTTACGTACCGTAGCAAGACCCCATATGTTCAATAGCAAAAGAAAACTAAACACATTTATCGGTCATGTCGAAGTCCGAAATTAAAGACAAGTTTACTTTATCGTTGTCCAACTATGCCAAGAAGCTGGAAAACCATGTTTTGAAGCGTTACATGGAAAAGATCGCGTATATCGGCGTCGATCCGATGTTGATCCCAGATAGCAGTTTCGATCCAGAATGTTTACCGCCTGTAGAAGCCACGGACTTGTTGTCATATCTCGTACTTGATACAAGTTATTACACGAAGACCCAATTCAAGGCTTTCAGAAGTTTGCAGGCATATAACCATATGGTATCTGGCTTTATCACCTCGGTACAAGGAAAGGTAGTTAATGGTAAAAGATTTGTTGTCATGGGGAAAGTACGGCATTCTCAAAGGATGAATGTCAGCCCAGTGCCAGTCTGGGTAATTACAGAAAATGATGGGACTATCCTTTCTGCACATTGCATTGGCTGCATGGCAGGTCTCGGAGAATGCTGTTCTCATGTTGCAAGCATGCTCTTCTATCTTGAAGTTTGGACAAGACTCAATGGAAAATTAGCCTGTACCCAAGTGAAATGTACCTGGATTCTCCCTTCTTATGTCAAGGAAATATCCTATTCCCCTGTCAAAGATATTAACTTCAAATCTGCAAAGAAACTAAAGAAGGACTTAGACCAAGCAGTTGACAGTTTTAAGCAAGATCCAGAGGGAAGCATGAATAAGAAGCTGATTTGTGATGGCCCAACAAACAGAAAAGACACCCCTGTTTCAAGTGAGGATGATATCAAGTCACTGTATGAAGCATTGAGTAAATGTAAAGTAAAGCCTGCAGCACTGAGTCTTGTACACCCATATGCCAATTCATTTATATCAAATAGCAGTGGCATTGCAACAATTGCTGAACTTTTTGATGAGAAGTACCTTTCCTATCAGTACCATGATCTCATACAAGCCTGCTCAGACATCCATGTTACGATCTCAAGTGAAGATGCAAAGCAAATTGAGTTGGATACAAGAAGCCAGGCCAAGGGCAGTGGATTTTTCCATCATAGAGCAGGAAGAATTGGTGCATCCATGAGTAAGTCAGCAAGTCACACAGATCCCAGTCAGCCATCTCAATCACTGATAAAGTCAATTTGCTATCCAGAAATTTTCAAGTTTACAAATGCTTCCACTGAATATGGATGTCAACATGAGAAGTCAGCAATTAAGCTATTTGAGATTGACATGAAGAAGAAGCATGTGAATTACAAAGCAATTCAATGTGGCATGGTTATCAACAAACACAGCCCTTTCATTCACGCAACACCTGATTTTTTATCGACATGTGATTGCTGTGGAATTGGATGTGGGGAAGTGAAATGTCCATATTGTATTGAAAGTATTGATTTTGAGGGATACTTGGAAAATCCAAGCAGCTGTTTAGTTAAAGATCTAGATGGTAAAGTGATCCTGAAAAGAAGCCATCAATACTTTTACCAAGTGCAACAGCAGATGTTCACCACAGAGCTTCCTTTTTGTGATTTTGTTGTCTTCGGCTTTGAAGCATCACAATCTGCTTTCATTCATGAAAGAATAACCCCTGACCAAGATCACTGGGACAGAGTTTTACCAAGACTGTCTCAGTTTTGGCAATATTGTGTACTCCCAGAAATTCTTGGTAGGTGGTACACACGCAAGTGCTACTTGTCGAAACCACAACTGAATAGTGGAACAAAGATATGTTTTTGTGGTGAAGAAACTGGGGAGGCTACAGTAAAATGTCAGAATGTGGACTGTCCAATTTCATTATATCATCCTTTGTGTCTTAAAGTGACAGAGTTTTCCAATAACTGGTATTGTCCCCACTGTCAAAGATTACCTGACTTCAAAAGACAGCCCAAAGCAAAAGAAATTGCCACAACAAATGCACTTGCACTTGAAAGTGTTTGCATTTGCCAACAAAAGGCAAAGATTGAAGACAAAATCATTGAATGCCATAATCCCTGTTGTGAAAATGGAAAGTTCTTCCACATAAGTTGTCTTGGCTACAGAAGGAAACCAAATAACAGTAAGACCACTTGGCAATGTGACAAATGCAAAGCAAATCCACAAAATCAAGTTGAGTCTAAAGTTGGAAGAATAACACTGTCACAGCAGTCCAGAGTGAAGGAACATGAGTGGGAGACAGATGATTTTGAAAATTCTATCTTAATCAAGGATAGTCCAGATCGGGAAATGTTTCTTGAAGAGTCAAGTGACCTTGTTTTAATGAAAGAAGCCAGAGGGCAAGCAGAGCGGTATGCACAATACCAAACCTTAAATGAAAGACATTTTGAATTGGTTATGTCTCCAAATGGTTGGCTTGACTGTGATATAATTCATCAGGTACATGTTTATCTAAGAAACAGTAATCCAGCTATAGAAGGCTTTCAAAGGCCAACCTTAGGACCATCCAGAAACTTCAGCATAGTTGGAGGGGAGTTTGTCCAGATACTTCACACTGGAAACAGTCACTGGGTATGCATAAGCTCAATTGGATGTTTACCAGGGATGGTTAGTTTATATGATAGCCTGTACAACCATGTTGTTTCCAATGAAATTGAAGAACAAATAAAGAGTCTTATTGGAGCAGATATCTTCAAAGGGGTAAATGTTGTCCCAGTCCAGCAACAACAAAATGGGTATGACTGTGGTGTCTTTGCAACAGCCTTTGCAACCTGCCTAGTGAACTATATACCACCAGAAACAGTTGAATTTGATGTGACTCAATTGAGAAAACATCTTTTCAAATGTTTGAAAGCTGGACAAATGGAATTGTTCCCAACAATTTGAAGACTGTTTGTTATTTTAAAAAAAATTCTTTTGTATTGAAATACTTATAATTTGAAAAACATTCAGTTAATATATTTCAACTTTCCTACTCATGTTCATGAACATACATCAACACATTTTGGTGATTCTTGCTCCTTTTTCTAACACACGTTTTACTGGGACCAGCTAATAGTTGCTTTGAAAACTTTCCCAAACATTCAGCTTCAGGTTTTTTAAAACTAAGTGAATTTGCATAAAAACACTTCTTATTTCCTTCCTCAAAATTCACAATAGGATTCCTGACAACAACAATTATTATAACAATATAACACATATAACAATTTCATTATTTTTTATTAGCTTGAAATGCATTTCTAGCAGCTATTTCATAACAAATTTTTATAAGTTGTTCCATTTTTAGCCATAATTTTTCATGTTTGATTAATACCATTCTAAAAATGGAACTCATTATTTTATGAGGCCCTCTAGACCTCAAGGTCCAAAGGCAATTTGCCCCCCCCCCCCTCTCAACTGCCCTGCTGTTTTGTAGAGGTTGCTAAGAAAACTGGAATTTTACCATAAGTTTATAATTTACAGACATACTATGAACAAGAACATATTTTTGTTGTAAGTCCTTCAATGTTCCGTACTGAATTGCTTAAACAGTCAAACTCACATTAAGTTATATTTGCCAATGGTTGATTTTTGCAAATATAGAACAAAATGTTGTCACAAAACCCCTAACTTGTTTTGGTTTAACTGTCTTCTGCTTTAGCAATTTTAAAACTTGTTGAGAAATATATATTTGGCATGCACTTGTGCAGATTACAAAATCTAGCTTAGCCTTAGGGCAAACCTTCTGGTGGTTGGATTATTTTCCTAGTTCTAAGAGATCAGACTTATGTGTTTGGCTGTTTTGTCTAGTCAAATGGAACAATTGAAGGACAAAGATTTGTTAAAGAAGCTGTCACACGTAAGATTTTGTCAATGAGAGGGCTTTGACTTCCGCTTGAACAAATAAGATAGTCAATTGGGAGTGTACTCTGAAGGATTGTGTATTTTCTGCGCAACAGTCCTATCACTCGTTCTACATGTATCCTCACATTTGCGATACCCCTAGTTTTCTCAACATCAATGGGGTCAAGCTGATCTTTACCTCGTGTAAATGCTGGGATAGCCAATTCTGCTTGATAAAACAACAAACTTTCTTGTATCGTGAAGCCCCTGTCTGCCATCACCAAGTCTCCTGGATTAAGTAACCTTAGAATCCCACAATTATCTGTCAAAAACTTGTCTGAAGTCCGTCCACCCCATGCTTCAGATACAAAACTTATTGTACCCTGTGGAGTAATACCAATTAGCACTTTGACAGTATTGTGGCTCTTGTAATTAGAGTATGTCTGTGCTCTTGCCAACAGGTTAGATGGTCTCTCTATAAACACTTCAAAACAGTCAATTATCACTGTTACCCTTTTGCCAAAAGAAAACTGAAAGCACTTGGGCATAGTGCGCCACAAGTCTTCCCTCTCAGGCCATGAAATAATTGGACTTAGTTTCTTATCAAGAATGTTTATCAATTTCTTGAATATTCTTGAAACTGTTGGCACAGATACACCAAATCTGTAGGCAAGATCCTGATGGGGTACATTCAACCTCAATTTCATCAAAACTAATATGAACTGCTGGAAGCTCTGCAATGTAGCTGATTTTCCATCAATAAGAGGCTTTAGAAAATCAAATGTTGTCTGCAGGACATCATATGATGGCAGTCCAGTGTAAAACCTGACCTTGGTATCATCATTAATGAAGCACTCTTGTGTAAATGGTTCTGTTTTGATGGCTAGGCCTTGGAACAAATAATTGAGCTCATCAGTATTTGTTTCAGCATCACATACTCTGGTTTCTTCAGCTGGTTGAATACATTGGCCAGAATCAACAGTAACTCCCATGCTTGTTGCTTCATTGGATGCGATTTCTCGCTGTCTTGGCATTGGTTCTTCTTGGATACCAAAAATGCTGGCAATTGACAGGCCATCATCTTCCCTTACTCTCTTCTCTTCACTTTCATGCTTACGATTATCATTCACACGTTTACGTCTGCTTGTAACCCTAGCAGCTCTTTCTTCAACATGGGAATGGTCCTTTTCCAGCTTCTTTGTGTGGCCAAGCCTCAGAGTTGGTACCCAGTCAACATTGAATCTGTCCCAGTTCTTGGCAGCCCTACCAGACACAAAATGCAGGTTACAAACGCGATCATTTGCTAACTTCTTTTCCGTCAAATCATCTCTACTTAAAGCTGAAATCCAACGCCTTCTTCTCTCTCTTGTTAAGTCTTCCATAGCATTACCTTCATTCGTGATGATGGTTGGAACTCTAGAAAAACTAATGCCGGAACTTTTTTCGTTGTCCGTCTGGTTAGGCCCATGATCGTCGTCTTCCGTACCTTTCTTTTTGCCGCGTCTTCCCGATTTTCTACCACAATTAACGACCAAACAAAGCACCATCTCCTCACCTTTCTCAGAATGAATCCAACTTAGTTTCGATACAAGAAGCAACGAGAATTGCGAGTTAAAAGCCAGAAATCAATGGTAGTAGGCACTTACACACACGGAACTTGACTTGAGGTGGAACTTGACTATTTGGAACACCGTAATGGCGGATAGCAACCGTTCCTATGCGCATGGTCACGTGGGTGAAAACGATCTATGCTGGCGATTGCATTGTGGGTATTCAATCCTATTCAACCCTGATAACATGTCAGTCCATAGATCTTGCTGGATGCAAAGTTTTCTGAAAATTGGCATTTTGACGTGGATAATACTTGGAGAGTGAAATCTTATTTAAAATATATTTAGGAGGCAAATGGTTATATAGATCTGGAAAGTTATGTCACATTTGGCTTGCTAGTAAAGCAATATATGCCATGTTTGGCTAGTATTAATACTGGTTTCTCTTCCCAAACGAACACTGCCCAGATTTGAAGGCGCTCACTGCATGCAGTATGTCATTACCACCTGAAAGGAGAACGTTCTGTCGAAATCTCGCTGGATTTGTTTGCACAAGACCGCCATGGGTTGTCTTCACAGTCTTTCTTGGAGCTTTTGCTTTTGGATTCCTCGCACTTGGTTACTATGTGCAGCATAGCAACATTGTCGATGCCGGTGCCTCAAAGGTGTATTTTGAACGTTGACTGACACTATTCGCATCTTTGTCAATTTCAAGAAGTATCACAAACCTTCTAAGCATATAATAGATCAAAGCCCAGAATGATTATTAGGTGAATCCTGCAAAATCTTTGCAGAATTACCAATTATCATAAGTTTTCCTAGGTGGTTTTGTGGTGTCTATTGTCCAACGTAAACGATGTACGTATACCACTGATCCATGGAAAACAAGTGGTACACACAAGGTTTTTTACTAACAGGGAATGTTCAGAAAGTGTTATAACTTGCTCAGCAAATCTATCACACCTGCAATTTTCACTAGGGCCATGGTAGTGACACAGCCCAAAAGATAAAGCAGATGTTCCTGTTTTTTTTACACTGGCTGATACCTTATGGGCTTCTGGCTGATTTAATGAAATTTAATGTACTTTTGTCACACTATTACCACCCAACGTTTTTTTAACAATGATAAAAACAAGTTCTAAGATCTAATAATTTTTTCCTTTCCAGGGGTGGAATAGTCTTTACTCCAACTTGACATCCTTGGCGTTTTGTTTGAATACCTCCTCAACATTGAACGCATCTAATCCTTTGGCAATTGATGGCTATGAAGAAGGTTTTGAATTCATAAACATATCTTTGCCATTTGTTCTGAGAGTCAGACCTTACATTGGATCCTTGGCAATTAATACCAGCGATATAGTTGGAATTTTGCCAAATGCACATTTCAGATTTGCTGGTAAGGGTCTTAATTGTTTTGATGGCCTAACTGAATACTTTTCTGTGTCACTCTCATGTTGCATGGTCTCACTTGCTCCCTTCATCTACAAAGAAGCTTCTAATTTTCAGTTTATGAGAAGAATTGTCAAAAGTTTCAATGATTCTGGAGCATTAATGACAAGCCACAATCTATCATTAACAAATCAAACACCTGAAGTTATTTATCTGATTATGGTGTTTACTGATGTTTTTCTGAAGGAATTATTTTATCAGTCTTAATATGTAAATCTTAAAAAATCAAATAATTTAATCTCAGTCTAACCTGCCTCAGACACTTGATGTGCTCTTTTCGAAAATGGTAGTTTGAAGTAGTAATTGGTATCTTTGCTGTGGTCATTTTTAAGTCAGTCTTTCTAAGAATATTCCAAACATTGTTGTGGTGCTTCAAATTTTTTTTCAGGAAAGCTGCACCAAGATAGTCAGTTTTGGATTTCAATGGATAAGGGTTATTTGTTTGGTAATAACCAATTATGTGATGAATTCATAAATGTATTAGATTTAGCTTTATGTTTTGAATTGCACAGTTAAACTCTAAATGTCACAAGAAAAATATGCTCAGAGAAGGATTCAAAAGAAGAACCAGAGGAATATAAGTTAATGAGAGTAAACTGAAAGTAGGGATTAGAGTGAGTTACATAATTACTTTTTTGCGTCTTCTTAAGCTTTTACTTAAAACAAGATGAAAATAAGTGTAATTTGGTAAGTAGCTGGTTATGAAAGTTAGAAATGAAACATGTTATGCTATATTTTGCAGGTCATTGTGTTTTGGATGAAGATGAAGGAAGCACAAGATGCAGGGAAATGACATATCAAGCATGTGTCACAATATCTCTGCCAAGCGTAGCTATACCTCTCATGTGAGAATATTTTGAATTGTAATTTATGATTATCAACATTCCGAAGTTTTGAGCATTTAATCTACATCATTCATCACTTCAGGAAAATATATTTTAAACCCTGAACTGGCCTTTTCAACATCTCTCAAAAAAGAGACACTGTTAATGTAGTAGAGCATTATTTAGCAATTAGCAATATTTTATTCGTTTAATGCCAATTGGACTATGTGAGAGTCAATGTATGTGTGCTAAAGAAAGATGCTCTTTGCATACCTTTTTCTATTGATGTTCTATAGTTATATTTCCACTGTGTAACATGCATTTTATTCAGAGCTTTGCTTTAAAGTAACTATTAATTTTGTTCCATGTAAATGAGGTGTTAGCATTCTTTTTTATTGCAAGCGCTTCATGGAGTGACAAATCTTATTCTAAACAAAAATATGCTTTGTGTACAGGAGACCACGAAGTTGTAACAACACTGCCAATGCAGCTGTTTCTGCAATAGCTGTTGTTGCTGGCAAAAGAGACTTTAATAATGACGATGAGTCTGATCAGCCAGAAAAGACAATTTGCAATGGCCAAATTGAGGTCTCTCTATCAAAGGAGAGGATGTATGATTCTCAAGTACATCTAAGTCTTGTAAGTTTGCAGCAGTATCTGTGGAGTGGGAGACTTCCTTCTCTATACACTTTGTTTTGATGTATTTTATTTTGTGCTACTTGTGTCTCTTTTCTTGTGCTAAATAAACCAGACTGGTTTTCTGCAAGCAAGAAATGTAGACATCACCAACTGATTCCATATATTAATTCACAGGCTGAGAAGACACACCTAAATCTGAAGCTCCAGCTTGCAAGTTACTTTCTGTTTGTCATATTTCTGTCCTTCATCCTATTTGCTGCCATTAGAGGGAAGCCCATGAAGCAGTTCAAAAAGGTATCCTATCTATTTACCTCCAAATGTTTGCAAGTCTTGTGCTACTCCACCTAAAGTGCACAACACCCAACTCTAATTTCAAAATGTCTCTTTTCAGTGTAGAATATTGTTTTAAAAAGGATTCTTAAAAGTTTTGTCAGCCAAAAGTTAGTATAAGTTGAAGCTGAACTTCTGATAATTTTCATTATAGCAAATTTGGCACTCCATTTTCTTTCTTTGTCCTTAATTTGCATCTCATTTGCATCAGAATGGTGCATCTCATGTACTGTAGAAGTATGAGTTCAATTTGCTGTCTATGATAGTTTTAATTGGTTTAATTTTTTTTCTTTCTTAGGGCATCCTATGACCTTGAGGTTCCACTGACTGAACATTTTGAATTTACTTACAGCTCTGTTTAAGCTATTTAAACAGCAGATTTAAACAGCCTGCCTATCCAGTCATCATTGAGAGCAATGTCATTAGTATTTGACAATTTTGGCTGCTCATAATGTGAAATAGCAATTCTCTGATCCAGGTTGACCAGCAATTCTCATCATCAATTTTTATCTTGCTATGTACAGATCTTTCATAAAAATGAACTTTCGATTTGAAATCTTCGTTTTTAAATTAGTTTGGACTAAAAAATTATGTTCTTTGGACTGTTAAGTCTTGTGTTACTTTGTTTTGAATATTTACATTTGTGTTAAGATCTGACGGAAATTTGCGCCTGCACTGAAGCAGTTCCACTGCAATGTTTAGGAAAAGCTAAATTTTGAAAATTTGATTATTCGCAGCCTGAAGGCCCAAACACTTAGAAACTTTTGACACACATTAATTGCAACATGAAGTCAAATTCCATGATCCATCTTTGCCAAATGTGAAGTTAAAGTTTCCCTGAATCAGAGAATACATATTAATGTATGACTTGAAGCTGTATAAGTCTCTCACTTGGTTGATAATTGCTGTTATGTGAGAATTGTTTCTTTGTTGGTAAAATATTCACTAATATTGCTGTATAAACTTAAAGAATGGAATTGCCATAAGTGCGTGGTTTGTGGTAATTAATCCAGTCCTTTTCGTGAGCAAAATTATGCCTGTGTGGCAAATCGCACATGCAAACAAATTTGCGCGTGTGGTCGCACTTGTAAGAAAATTTGAAGTGCCAACCTGATGAAATTGGTGATAGGAGCAAAAAAAAGTAAAACCCACTCGAATACGTGCAAGAGCAAAACTAAAATCAATGCATAACAGATTACAGTACCTTGTCAGAAATACTTGAGCTATCCTCAGAATCGTCATCGTCAGCGGTCTCCACAGATTCGCACTTTTGTGATGGTTCACATTATTTTGTTTCACTTCGTTTCGTCATGTAAATTTCGACAGCCCTCTCGAAAATTTCTACTTTTTCTCTTGCTGACCAATTTTTGTCATTTCCGACAATTTTAAGAATCGGTTCCATTCTTTTATGTTTCACGAAAAGCCTTGTGTGAGAAAGCATATTTTTGAGCCTTTGATTACCTGATACTTGGTGACAACATTAGTTCCACCAATGAACGCTTTTGCTGATGCCTTTACGCTTCCTTTCAAGTTGGATCGGCAAGGATAGTTTCTTTGTGCTTGGCACATAGCTTTCACCAAATAAAATTCACAAACGCTTTTCCATTTTCCTCTACTGTTTTGTAACCAATTATCTGCTGCTTGCCGTACTTTTGAAAAGTAGAGAACTCAATTTGGCAAGAAAAAGCGGAACTAGTTTTTGCATACTTAAAGTACTTTTACGTCCGACACTCCTCAGATTATGCAAACATCCATAAATAACCAAAAGCTGGCAGAATTAGGAGCCAGTTTGGAAAAATCATATTGTGGTCAAAAGTATTAATCAAGTAACAAGGAAAAAGGGTAAACAATCACGAGACTACGGGAAATTGATGTTACAGGAAACTGCAAAAATATCTGTTTGCGCGTGTGTTGAAAAACACGTTCAACTTGCGCGTGTGCAGGCGTGTGTTAATCTCTTGGCATAATCATGGCAATGTTGTAAAAAGACAAATAGGGAATTCTCAATGAGTTTAGATGAGAATTTCTCATCTAAAATATTTCACATTGCATCCATGTATGCATGTGAATTGTCAGTTTGTGGGGCTCTTGAAACTTTCTCTTGAAAGTTAGGAGTAAACTCACTATACACATTTAGTAATTGATTACTTATCAGTAAGTGAAAAGAACTGTGCATGCCCCTATAGAAGTTCTTGAGAACATTCTACTATACTGGTGTATTGCTGCCTATACTGTAGCTCTTTGATAATATATTTGAGAATATTTTATAGCATTTTGATTTCATATTGATTGTAATGAATGCATGAACAAGTCAGTCTGCCAGCGAGGCTTCACAGTCTTTTTCCAAGAAATGGAACTTATCGTACAAAGCTTTTTGTAGGTAGAACATAGCATAATTTGCCAGCCATAATTTAGGTAGATGATCTGCAATAATCTACTGTTGAGTTTGCCTTCCTAATATCAGGTTTGCATGTTGCTAAAAGTAAGAACCATAATGCATAGACGGTACCACAAAATTGAACCTAGGGGGTCTAGGCATCAATTTTAGTGACAGGAGGACCCACTACAGTTGGGTCCAACGCAAAAAAATCTTTGGAATTGAGCCTTATAGGGTGGCTAGGGATGCATCACCAGGACTGAAATTTATCAAAATATATACAATTTTGAAATTGACAGTTCAACGATTCTCATTGATTATTGCTCTTTAGAAAAGAATTTGAGCATGCTAAAGTAGGGGAGGAGTCCTGCTAAAGTAGACGTTGGGGAAAGGAAGGAAGGGTGACCATTGGTTCAGGTTACACAACTCAAATGATGTTGAATTGCTTGAGAGTGTTTCACTTCCCAAACGCACATGTGCATCATCTTTTTTTCAAGTATTTTCGGTAGGCCATGATTACACAACAAAAAGACGTTGCAATGAGGGATGTCTACTGAATTAATTGAAATAAAAACAAATAATAGAAACATACCTCAAAAAGTTAGCATATAGGTTGAATAGAGTCAAGCATTTTGTACTTTTCTTATTCAAGACTCTGTTTTAAAAAGTAATAGGAAGAACGGTAAAAAGAATTTGATCCTTGAAAAAGAGGTCGCTGTGCCTGTGATGGACACTGGAATCTTTTAAATTAATCATTTGCTAAAATATTTGCAATATTTGAATTTCATAGGAATAAGGCTAGGGTACCACAAATTTCTGTTACTCTTCACTGCTTTTAATTTCAAAGAATCTTAATTTTCTGAAATGAATGAAATTTTGGAGGTCAAATTTTGATCAGGCTGAGCCTAGATTAAGTCTGGTCCTACCTCTTTATCATAAAGAGCTGATATTCTAACTGAATTATGACAGATCATGATGGCCCACGCCACGAACTTGGAAGTGGGGGAGGGGGCATGGCTAATGAATTGAATTTGATTTTATGGCTATATTGGAATTATTTTCTTCGCAAAAAATGGGGGTGGGGCATGCAGATGCTTGGCTTAAAATTACAGAAAAAATAGAACAATAACAAAAAATGTGAAAAAGATTTTCTGGTGGAAATAGATGAGAAGCATAATTAATACTTTTTATGAAAAGTAAGAATGCCCAGCCGGAGTCGGGTTTCGAGCAAATTTTAGATTCTGGCGGGATTCTCTGCCAAAATTTGATACGGCGGAAACTACGAAATGACGTAATAAGGAAGCAGAGCGTCTTTGCTGCGCACGCATCGACGACAACAAGAAATTCGATTAAGACGACAAGAAGGACGGGATTGAAGTTGAGAAGTAAGCGAAAGAAAAACGTGGGCCAAAAAAACATCAAGCATCCATGGGTTGTGTTGCCAGCTTAGCCTGTTGCTTCACGTCGGCAGCATGCAGTTTATGCTGCAGTTGCTGCCCATCTTGCAGAAACTCAACTGCTGCAAGAATGGGGTATTCGTTGCTTCTGTTTGTGTTTACTGTTGTATCTTGTATCATGCTTTCGCCTGGTATAGATAAGAAGCTGGCCAAAATAGACTGGTTTTGTGACAAGGTACGTGTTCGTCAGGTTAATATTGCTTTTATATTGAGTTCGCTTTCAATTTTAGTAAAACGACCACCCTTTTTGTGTCCAACGTTCAAAACCAAAAAAAAATTGAAAGGCAAATCTTAAATTTGCGCTGCAGCCACTGTCAGTCTTAATGGGAATCGGTAGATGTAATAACAAGGTTGAGCCCATGATTAATCCATTTTATTATTGTTGCTACGTCGTCTGCCCGTAAAATCGTATTTTTATCAGTCCTATACAGAATGTGCAGTTTTGAGTATTTTGAAGTACTGAAAAAGAAAATAGATAACTAAGTAGATAACTCTTGCATATAGTTGATGAACACACAATATACAGTTTAAGTAACATAGATTGAAGGATCCCCTTGGCTACATATATGAAGCCATCATCCACCAATTTTAGTGAAGATTTCTAGGAACTTTAAATGAGTGTAAACCCAATGCAGTAAAAGTCACACAATGATAAAAAGCAGATGTAAAGATCCTTAAAGCTACTTGTAAAATGTATTTCTTTCAATCAAGTTTTCTTGCACCCTACCCATAGCTACAAGGAGACAAAATGCAGATGGTTAGGGTAGACAGGAAAATTGTAATGACTCTTGCCCAAAGTGGTATAACTAGGATATTTGCTTAGAGTTTCATCCCATTTGAAAGTTGATAAAATTTGACAAAAAAGTTCCCCAATCACAGGGAATTGTTTTCATTTGTAAAACCAAAAAGAAACAAAAGGAAACATAAGTAGAAGTGGTAAGTTGCTTTGGTAATAAAAATCACTGTTAAAGAGAATAGACTTTGTAGTAAAATTCACGGTGGCACTGCACTCAGAATTATCTTTAACTTAGACACTTAATGGTGAATTGAAGTGCTATTATCTTTAACTTAGACACTTAATGGTGAATTGAAGTGCTAACCACAACGTCTGGCAGACAGTATATGTAATTAAGCAAAAGATGATCTAAAAATTATAAATAAGTTGTCTACTTCGCCTTTTTGGGGGAGGACGGGCTGAATAACTTTTGTTCTAGCAGAAGGGAAGAAGTGACAATCTTTTACTTGGCAGCAACTTTATGTGTGTGTCACAAAAAGTTGTTCAAGTTGTTTTGAATTATGCATACCCCAAAGTTCCAGGACTCAATTTCATTGCCATAGGTGAAGTGGAACTATTTTCACCGATAATCTTTACCAGGGCATAATTTTAAAAATTTGTTGCCCAACAGCCTACCCCATCCTTTGAATGAAAGTTGTTTCTGTTCTGTGCCAAAAGACTGACAGGTAGAGGAATTCCAAAGGTATTCAAGTACAAGTGTGAACACTGATTTCAATATATTCTTTTTAACCAAAAAGGAAAAAAGGGGTTACTTAAATGTGAGTTACTCAAATGAAGGCTAAAAAAGGCATTTTATGTGAATTACTTTTGTATTTTGCATGAAAAAACTGCTCAAAATTATACTTATATAAGTTGTGTGTTATAGACCTTTGGATATAAAAAAATATGTTGTGTAATAGCTATAATCTGATACAAAATTACAAGAGTGTGGCAACTGTTCACCACCAATGAATATTGAATGTGAGGCCAAAATAGAAGTCAAAATCAGGAACTGGGTTGCTTCAAATGGCTTATAGAGTCGAAAGTGAAGAAGCAATAAACAAATTGTGAAGATTTCCTTACAAATCTTTGGCCAGTCACCATTTCATTAGAAACATTTTGTGGATCTACTATTTTTTCAAAGCCTATAGCTCAGTCATCCATAGAGGGCCCATCCTATAAATTTGCATCATGATTAAGAAGGCTTTTTGTTTAAAACCTGCCAAGTGGTACTAATTCATAGGAAGCTAAATGCAATAAAGATGGTTTTTTCAAGACTGATGGATATTTAGTAAACTTGTCACGTTTGAACAGACCTTGAAAGAGTTTCAAAACAAGCCATTCCTGGACCCAATGGAACAACCAGAACATCAAGGTTTTACCATTTTGGGGGCTTTTATCAGGGTCAAATAGGGGTAATCTTTAGAAACTGATTTCCTGGTCCCCCTGAATCGGGTTTTCTTATAATGCAAAACATATTTGGGAAGTTTCATCAAACTCAGAAATATTTAGGACATATGGGTCAGTTGATTTGGCATGGAATAACCCTTCATGTTATTCTTTGTAAGTGAAGGAAGCATTTTGTTTGAACTTTTCTCTATTTGTATAGGCAAATGTTGATTGTCACCAAATTGTTGGCTATTTGGCAGTATACAGAGTGATGTTTGCAGTGGCCTGCTTCTTTATTTTGTTCACTCTCATCATGATTGGGGTAAAGAGCAGTAAAGATGGACGTGCTGGAGTTCAAAATGGGTTTTGGGGAATCAAGTTGCTTCTAATTATTGGTGGTGTTGTTGGTGCTTTTTTTATTCCTGCTGCAAATTCTTTTTCATCAGGTAATGAAAATAAAGTTATATACTTAGAAACACCACAAGTTTGGGTAGTTTCAAGCAAAACTGTGCTTTATTCCTAACAAGCAAAAATATCAATACATCAATATTGTTTTTATGATAAAGGCCAAATTATTGAAGTCTTGTCATGAAATATGGAAAAAACAAAATGGAAATCAATAGATAGGACCACATAACAAGAATTTGAACCATAGGGCCATTCTTCTTAGCAAAATGATGTTCACACATTACCTTGCAAAGACTACCTTAGAGATAGACAAAACTATACAATCTGATTGATGATGTACCATTAAACTTACAGAAAAGTTTTAAGAGAGTCCGTAGGTTGGGTAGAGAGCTTGCCAATGTTTTAAAGTTTTCCAAAGTAAAACCACGACATTTTAATGGTTTCTCTTTTTATTTTGTTTGATCTATTTATACAAAATTGCTCTACAGTTATATGTTCCATTAGATGTACATTTTTTATACATAATGTTGTGACGTTTAAAAGAAGACAAAATACATTATTGATGTACAATGTGCTACATGTTTTTCTTCTAATGCATTGCATGCTGGTTTACAAATGTTAAATGCCACTCTTGTAGCTTGGATGTACATTGGCCTTATTGGTGGGTTTTTGTTCATCATCATCCAGCTGGTGCTTCTGATTGACTTTGCGCATGCTTGGAACGAAACCTGGGTTGAGAACATGGAGGAAAGTGATTCAAAATGCTGGCATGTTCTCTTATTGGGGAGCACATTCATCATGTATGCTGCATCCATCACTGGCATTGCCTTGCTCTTTGTGTTTTTCACAAAATCAAGCGATAGTAGCTGTGCCACTCAGAAGCTTGTCATCAGTTTGCACTTAATTTTTTGCATTATTGTTTCTGTGTTTGCAATACTGCCACAGGTTCAAGAAAGACAGCCAAGATCAGGTTGGTTTATCAATTAGTCTGTTACAGATCATCACCACTTTTATATCATTATTTTTAATCAAACTTTATGAAACAGCCAATGGCATGCTGAAAAAATTTGAAAACTTGCAAATAAGTAGAGATACTAGTCAGATATCAGTAAGGAGCCTTGAAATCTACCAATGTGGCAAGGATTCTTCTCAGGTCTTCTTTTTTCTAGCCTACATTACTTTGAGGTTAAAATCTCTAAATTACTTTGAGGTTACAAGTTTTTATGTTGTTTGTCATTTTGGCAAGTATAAGTATAGTACATGTATATGCTATATATGTATCAAAGGATTATATTATGTTTGTTTAAAAATAATTGCTTCTTAAACCATTTGTCATGGCTTTAGGTACATTGGATGGTTGTTTTTTAGGCTTGTTGCAAGCTTCTACGATATCACTATACACAACATATCTTGCTTGGAGTGCTCTCTCTTACCAACCAGGTCAGATATAATTTGTGTATTTATCATTTAAGATTATCTTACAATTTCTTAATTCAATCAATAATTGAATCAATGCATTCTTAATTTCCTTGAAGTGATTGATTGATTGACTGATTGACTGATTGACTGATTGGTTGACTGATTGAAGTGATTGAAGTGATTGATTGACCTATCTATGGTTGGGATTTGTCCATTATTAAACTTATCTAATATCAATCATAAGATTAATCCACATGCATCCTTTATGATAAAATTACCTTCTCTCACTGTAATAACTTACTGTTGAACCATTCCATAACTGTCATCTCATTACATAGTTTATGTCACTGAGACAGAACAATCCACTGTTTACTCTCTTCTGTTTAATCTCTTCTTTGCGCGATGGATTTGTTCTAAAGGTACATGTAATTCAATTCGCGGGAAAATCCTGGCAGCATCCAGTGGTGTATCACCGAACTTTGATGCTCAGTCAATCATTGGACTCATCATCACTTTCATTGTGGTCATGTTTTCCTGCATTCGAACCACAAGCTCGTCTCAAGTTGGAAAGCTGGGACTTGGTGGTGGAGCCTCCTCCCCTGCAACAGAGTCTACTATTCTGTCAGATTCAAAAACGAGCACTTCAAAAGAGGATAATATTGAAGAAGCTGGCACTGGTAGGTGTTTTGAAAGTCTTATGGGTAATTTATTTGGTTTAATCTGTTGCTTTGTTTTCTAAATTTCTAAGCTGTTAGTACTGCTAATTGTTTGGCTCTGTCAAAGCAAACATTTTTTATTTTATTTTTTTGATGTCACTTATTTCTGTTTATTCTGTGTTGTACTGATATTTTTCTATATAGTTAGTAAACAGAAGTTTGAGGGTTTGTGGAGCTGCAGTGTGGAGAGTAGCAACAATAACAGCATTTGGTGAACTGCTTTGTATGATCAAGTCAAGTACCAAAATGACCAAATATTTTGACAGAGAAAACCTATTAGAGAAGGCTTATGTTGCTCACAAAGAATGATCTGGTTTTGCACACAACTAAAAGTGGCATATTTTGCTGTTCTCTTTCGTTTCTGTATATACTTTTGTAATGGGCTTCAAAGAAAAGGCAGGAAAGCAAACCGGTAAACAGGGTGGAGTACTGACAAATAAGAGTTTAACTACTTAACAGTACATTTATTGCCTTGTCCAGTGACCATGCCTATTTCACTATTTTGACAGCTAATAAAATTTGTTTGAAATCATTCGCAATTGCAGGGCAACGTGTCCACGACGATGAAGAAAGTGCAATCGCTTACAGCTACTCTTTCTTTCATTTCATGATGTTTCTTGCCACCCTCTATATCATGATGACTATCACAAACTGGTACAAGTAAGTGGTCGTTTGTTTGACTGTATTTCGAATCGATGACTGTAATTTAGTGTACAATAGGTACTAGCTTCCCCGATAGTTTCCCGTTCTATCTAAGCATTGCTACCGTTTAAACATTTATAGCAATCAAATTTTCAGTGATAAAGACCCGCTTTTCTGTAATTGCTTTTTAAGCTTTCTCGTTTAAATTGAAAAGCCGTTTTGAATTTTCTCATTCAATTTCTTCATTCAATTTCTTCGTGATTTATCTTTGTTGTCTCATTCCTTGTTTTTATAATTCTCTTCGAAGGCCGACCAGTGCGAGCCTGAAGAATCTCAGCAGCTCCATCGCTGCTTTTTGGGTCAAGATCAGCTCCAGCTGGATTTGCTTCCTCTTGTATTCTTGGACTTTGCTCGCCCCAGTCTTCTTTCCAGACAGGGATTTCGACTGAAGCAATCACTCAAGCTCACGGTTGCATCTACTCTTCAAGTTATAGTCCACAGTCACTCCGATGATTAGATGATTTCGTTTTATTAGTATCGCAAGGGCTTTATTGACGCTTGATTGAACCAGCCAAGTATCGGCACCGCTTATATAGTTACTGTATGTCGTAACTGCGACCGCTGCATCGTTTGAATTTTCTATTTGTTGATTTGTATTATACGTTCCTTTTCGTGAAATATTGCAATGTTATTGTGTTACAGTGGTGTTTTCCGTGCACTTTGGCACTCTTGTGCGTTAAAAAATCGCCAATTGTTGCGATTTGATGCATGGTAAAAAGGAGTCTTGTTTTGCATTTGCGATAGGTCTTTCTTTCAAAGAAAACCCCTTTCTTTGACTCCCACCAAACTTGGGAATCCGAAGACGCTCCGATGACTTTCACATGATGAACAAATTACTTGCCAACTGTGTACAAAAGCAAAGAGGCATTCAAGGTCTAGGGAAGCATCGAATTCGAAATTTTATTTTGCTAGTTTATTTGTAACCACTAGCCAACAGATTCTCGTGAAGAATTCTTAATTCATGTAGTGTAGGATCAACATTGTTCAGAAACGGCCTATGTTTTATGAGTTTAGAATGTCTGCAAATGGAGTTTGGGTGAGTGGTTTGCACAGGACTTACATGCTGACCAAACATGAATTAGAATGGCTCGAGGCATTGGGTGTGGTCCATTGTTTGAATGCCAAACAGCTAGCTCACCAGCTAATGTAACAATCTTGGTCACGTGCAAATCTTCATGTTCGATTAACCGCACACTCTTCACCTTGGCGCTTCTCTTTTGTGTCTGAATTCGATTTTTCAAATTCCTTATAGAAAGTGCGATGAGTTCGATAGCTACTCAATCTCCTATTCAATATTGCCTTTATCGATTCTTTATTTTCACAAAAATTTGCGTCTCTTGAAAACTTATATACTAGATAAAACAAGACAAAGATCCATGTCTGAATTGACAATAAATTAGCACCTAACTGTTTCTCCATTTCAAATCAAATCAAATTCCTTTCATTCAATAGCAAATTTTAATTACAGTTTTTGAAAGCATGAGAGAATAACTAGCAACTTCTTTCAAGAAAGAGGCCACAGGAAATTACAGTCGTTGTTTAAAGAAAACCTAAGCCTACGTCGCTTGGGACAAGTGAAATTGGCAAAAGGACCCATTTTGAAAGGGCCTCGCAGTTTATGTTACTCGCTTGAATTCTTTGTTTTTATTTCCAAGCGCTAAAGGACGACCTGGGTTCCAAGTGCCTGGACCTAAAATTAAACTAAACTAAAATTAAACTAACGTTCAATGATGGGTGACATATTACCGCGTAAAGCTCTTCAAGTTGAAATTTTGTTAGGTGGACTTCCAGAGAAAAGAAAATAGTTACATTTCAAAGCAAGTGTACTAGAGAACTCACATTTGCGGACAGGGTTTAATTGCAACTGAGCTATCAAGGGGTACCTTGACAAAGCAATTTTTGGGGTGCCGGAAGGGCCCCCAGGATCCCCTGCCAGTAGAAACACAAACAGAATGTGCCAATTCGAGTGGTAACTTACTACAGCAAAGTATCAGAACTTACATTTATGTCACAGGGGCAGGTCTAAGGACAACGCGAGTGATATTCCATCTTGAAGTGAGGCCGAGTCAAGCCTCTGTATGGCGGATTTTATCAGGTTTGCACGAGGCCGAATTGTCTGCATTGCAAAACTGTTGGATTTAACAGCTGAGAATAGCAAAGATGGCTTTACGATTTGTTACTGGGAACTTGTTCAAAAACGATTATCTTGATGCAATCAGCTGATAACATCAATGTTTCCTGCCGAGAAGTCATTTGATGAGTTGCTGAAGCAAAAATCGCAATTTGAAATCAAGCTTGATTGAACTGTGAGCTCATTCAACAAAGGTGTTTTTATTAGGTTGTGCTGCGCTTATGTATAAAAAATGCATATACATACACGTAGTATTCGAGCTGTGAATTGGACCTTCGATCAACAGTATTCTCTTTGTTAGAGCTGACTCGTAAAAACTAATAGCTTTCAGTTTGGCTATAATTTAAAGAAGCCTCAATTCTAACTATTCTTGAGAATAAAGGGTCCAGATCAAGAGGTTCGAGGTGAAACTCTGGCTAATCTAGGTAAGTACTTTCTTTCAATAATATTCAAAGTAACTGTATCTAAAACTGGTTTTTCGTCAAAGTCCATAGACACAAAGACCACGAAGTTCAGGTAGCAGTGAAGGACTTTTTGACAAGGGGAAAATCGTTATCGCGACATTGCCATGAAATCTTTGACTTTTAGCAACAACACACGGAAAACTTGGCTTTCTACCGAAAAGATGAATTCAAAGCAAAGACTCGCCGGGGCATTTGTGAACGATTGACCTGCAGACGTGAGCGCTTTTAGTCAATGATCGATGATAATCCTAGCTTGCATTATGATTCTCGCCATTGGTATCACCATAACTTCATTGATATCTAATCGTTGTCATCTAGCCCTGGTTACCATTCAACAGCACGACATCATATGTCAGCAAGTGACGCGATTGGGCTCCAGTTTGACATTAGGTGGTGTCTGCGCTGATCCGAAAGCCGTTATATCCCCTATAGATTGTCTATTTATGAGCGCCCAATTAATGCCAGATCTATGCTAATGACCCCCATGCAGAACTGGCGATGTCCTACAGGCCAGCTTACGTTCTAATGAGTGACTTTTGATAATGTCTGAAAGGAGGGATAAGTTCTGCCCTGGATATCTTTCTAAGGGCCTGTTTATATGAGCAAATCATCCCACCTCTCAGCTTATCATCTAGTAGGTGGGATGAAATTATCGAATGCTCACATGGAAATTCTATCCCACCACTCAGTTTTTCATCCCACCTTCCAGCTGTTCCAAAACCTCTCACGCAGTGGGATCTCACTTAACCGGGCTGGTTTACTTTCCATATAAACGCAAAACGAAAAACACAAAGGATTCTATAGAAGAGTGGGATCTCACCTACCAGCTCACAGGCTGGAAGTTGGGATGATTTTCTCCACATAAACAGGCCCTAAATGGACTTAAAAATCCAACAATCAAAGTGCCATTGGAGAAGATAATGACACCCTAACCAACCACCGAAATCATTCAAGGCATCACACATGGATACTATCTGAAATGAGTACATTTTGTGCTCTTTGGGAGTCAGGTGTAAAGCTTATTCAAAATGTTTGCCATAGGAACTTACACAAGAGGCTCAAACCCGACGGGCAAGGGCCATATACCGACGAGAAATGGAAAGGAATCAGAAACGAGATGCTGCGAAATTAAATTTTAATGTGTTTACCAAACTCTAGTACTTGCTAGATGCATTCTGTTTTGCTTTGCATAACAATCCAGCATTTTTTATAGCTGTATATTGGTCGGGTATCTCCATTAAGGCATTCAAAGCGAATGCAATGCCTGGATTCTTCGCCTTTCTAATCACTCGGTGATAATCAACAAACTGGAAGTTATCAAACTGTCTCTTTGGTAGCTTCTCGTCATACTCCCCCATTCGATCCCAAGGGCCGTCCCCAACCCCCACCACTACAATGGACAGTGGGTAATAAGAGGCCTCGACAATAGCACTCCTTGTCTCCACATCTTGCTCTTCAATAACTTGCCCGTCTGCAATCACAACCAATATATGGTATTTGTTGTTCTGCTTGGTTATTTCAATGGCTTTTCTAATTATGGGTGCAAAACTTGTTGGACCACTCAGCTCCACTCTCTGCACGACCTCGTTATAAAGTGCCAATACTTCCTGGAAGCCCTCGCAAGGCATGTCGTCCTTACTGAAAGAAAAAACTGCTTTGTCTTTGGTTGTTTTGTCGCCAAATCCGAACACCGGAATCAGATTATCATCGTCAAAGGAATTCAACGTTTCACCCATCGATGCAATTACTCTCTGATACGGATTTAGCCGTTTGCTGTTTCTAAAAATATGGTGCAACGATTTGTGTTCAAACGTTTTTCTACCTTGCCATTCGTTACTTGCAGTGAAGTCAACACCAATTATCAAATTGCAACTTTCCAATCCAGCGCTTTTAATGGCCTTTGAAATTTCCTCGTAGCTGTCAAAGCGGTCACCAATCGCCTCAAAATTTAAATTCACATCTGCTATGGAACTTCCGATTAATTTAGTTATCTCTTTCCATAAAGCTGTTTGTTGATATCTTTCTAACAGTTTCACTTGCTTGTTTATTCCACTATTACTTCCGAAAACCCACTTCGTTAGCGGTCGAAGCAAGACAAAGATCCCGACCAAGAGGCAGACGAAGGTGAAAATAGCAGCTAAGAACTCCATCGACAAAAATGAGCCTCGGGGGCTAATTCGTCCAATAACTTTCAACTGACGTTAGCTACATGCCAACAACATAGTTACGCGAACTGAACTGAACTCGCGTCCTTGTTGAACGATGTTCTGGAGTGAAACAAAGGTCTTTATTCAACCGCATCAATTATTCAAAGGAAAGTCTCCTGTGTAAAACAATGAGAGCAAACAATCAATTGACGTGGGGGACGAGGACCTGAAAGAACTCATGTCGTCACCTTTATCAACATTTCTTATTGAAATTAATTCTCCTAAAGAAAAATTATGCGAGGAATGGAGATATCCTGATGTCATTGCTAGCTGGGCAGGGGGAAAGGATGGAGGCGAACCTTCAAGGGAAGGACAAGGGACGTTATGTAAAACTTCCGCGTGGGGTCCCAACAGTCTTGCGGCCTATTCAAGCCATCCAAATGGTGATTGTCATATCCCTATCTTGTCTAATAAAGCTTCGCTTTTACACACGATATCAAAACAAAGTTTTTTGCAGGTAGAAATTTAGCTGGAAAGGTGCAATATGAAAAAGAAACTTTTGAAACGATTGTTCTAACTAGGCCAAACAAGGGCTTTTTCGACAACGAAGAAGATAGTCTGAACGGAAGCAGAAAGCAGATAGATAGCTCTTTATATCATACTCCAGATCGTATGTCTTGACAGTCAAACTAGTTTTGCGTCAAAAGTTTAGGGAAATGAATCATTGTAGCGATGACGTTGCTAATTGATAGCCATGGTCGGATCTTGTCGTTTCTGTCTTTCAATTTCGCTTTTTATCGATTTGATGCACGCTTACAGGACAAAACAAGCTCGTGGACTTTAAATGCTGAAAATGGAAGGGGGTGCCTCTGCTTATTCTAAGTAAGGGCCCCCTCCCGGTTGTCTCCTATGTCTCAAGGGGGAAATACGTATGTTTGACAGGAATCCAATGGGCAAAAGGATTTGCACTATTTGTGTTTACACCTAGCCAAAAACGTATGGTGTCGGGTAAATTGAAAGATTTTACTACTAAAGGTAAAAATTCTCGCATCTAGTGCCCGTGAGGATTGAAAAATTCTCTACATCAAACTCAACTTCAAATAAATTTATTGGAAACTCAAAATTACAGAAAGCGTTCGGTCTAAGTAATTCATCGGATTTTTTTTAAACGGAGACGGGCTACTAAAGTGAAACAACGGAACGAAGTGAAAAACTTTTTTTTTAATTTTGCAGGAGACTTCTGGAAACTTCGGTGTTGCCTATTGAGGCCCATTGAAGCTCGCCGTCCGCGGCTGACACGGCCGCTTTGTCCACAATAAAGATACAGCCCTGGTACTAATTGATAGCGACCAGTTCTTATTGATCAAGAAATAAAGGCTATCGACAAATAATATGATTTCTCCGTCAAGGCCACCGGCCCTAGCCGAGCCGCTCGGGAAACGCGATCGCTTCTTTAGTGCACACTTGGTGCACAAAACAAATTGCGTTTTGGTGATGGAGGCTAGCTGTGGGTTAAACTGCGCTGGCTGCAGGGGACAAATCAATTTGAGCAGCCAATCACTGTTTGCCTTGAATGATGTTTGGCATGTTAGTTGTTTTCGGTAAGTAGCCTGTAGTCAACATCTATATTAAAGGTACCCAAAATGTCTCCTAAAATGTCAACTTTGTTTGTGTTTCTGTCATAACGCCATTCTCCTAATATATTGATAAAGAAAAGTAATTCACTATGCAGTTCCATATTTGAAAAAACCCCAATTGGCTTTTAAATGCGAGGTATTGTTGTTGATCGCAAGTATTGGGTATGTCCTAGCCATGACCAGTTCTGGCAAACTGTCTCACAGAAAAAGAAGTTTCAAGTTGATACTGCAAGCAGCTTTTGACACCGTCACTAGTCAATTGTACTCCAAAACAACGAACTTTTGGCATCTCCAAAACAACGAACTTTTGAAAAATATTTCTGATGAGTCAAGGTCTGCTTGCAGCCGACAAGCCTGACAGGCCTGTTTATGACATTCCCCCAGGGAGCCTACGTGAGCGGTAGATAATGATGACAATGCAGATGACACCCCGATGCGATCCACTCGAGATATCAATTATAGCATTGAATTTGGTGAAAATAGTGATAAATTTGCAATTAAGTTCTTATCTAGCTCAATTATAATATTAAAGGGGATTTCAAATGTTTTTGCCCTAGTGCAGCCTCCTTTTAGTAGTATTTTGAATATCTACTGCAAGCTAGACAAAGGAAGCTAAATCGATAACGGCATTACAGCCATTAAACTGTCCAGGTTATCATCAGTTTTTGTTTATTAGCAGAGATATCACCTCCTTCGAAAGGAGTTCCAATCCTCAAACGTCCTGAAATCACCAGCCAAATTTGCATAACAAGACATTCTTATGTTCCATCCAAATTTGCATAACAAGAAATTTTTATGTTCCAGTTGAGATGGCTTGACATGATTAACTTAATAAAGTATTGATTGTAGCACAAACTTAATCCTAGGCGTTTTTACCCACTCTGGTAGGTGATTTCTTGGTTAATCATTTGTAGACACTTTCTTCAGTATCATTTGAAAGTTAAATGCTAGGAATGGTTACCCTTGTTCTTTCTGTTTCCTTTAATTGATATTGGAATTTGTTTTTAGATGCTCTGCATGTTTAAAGCCATTGGAAAAACATTATTACATCAGAGACAAGCAGCTCTTCTGTAAAGATGACTATGATCTGAGGTTTTCTCATTTGTGTCTCAAATGTGAAACAAGAATCACAGGACCAGTAATGGTAAAGATAACTTAGTTTTCATTGCCAAGAAACTCTCATATTAAATTGCACCTCAATGCCACAATTGCCACTCATTTTTGTAGGTTGTATATCATATAATTTACTAGTATTTTGTCTGTAAATGTTTTGAAGACTGTTTAATTGTTATCTGGAGCTTTGCTTGTCAAACATTTTTGAAAAATAGAATTTAAGTGGAAGGGCTGTTGTTCTCTTCTTTAGGAGGTTGATTTATATATATATATATATATAAGGTTTCTATGGTGGTATGATAAGTAGATACACTATAGGACAAAATCAATCTGTAGTATGAAAGAACCAGGGAGTTTTTTGGTGAGCAGAGTTGCTGAAACTTCTTGACTTAATGTTGAAATATATCAGTCACTGTTTGTTTCTTCTATGTCTCTTTTGTATATTATTTCATGTGATGATGACTACACAATTTAATTGGAACCAATATATTTTACATCATAGCTAACAACTAGTGCATCATTTTAAAGTTGTGCTTAGGGAAAACTGTTATTATAAATTTTTGGACAGTATCATGACTTTCTTAAATTTAATAGAAAGGGAAGTTTTACTTTACATTGTTTACTATATGCAAACATTTATTTTCTATGCTTCTGGTCATGTTATTCTGGTTAAAAGATCTTGATAGGATTATAAAATTTGATGTTTCGCCACTTGCAAAAGAAAGTTTAGCTCTTTGTCCCTCTAAATATTTATTCTTTGTGCAGTATTGCAATTATGGCTATTCTCAAGGGAGAGTTTTGAAAAGCTGAGTGTAATATCAGGTTAACCATTTGCATGATAAATTATTTTAAGTTATTGATCTAGTTGCCATAGAATTTATCAAACTATTATTTATTATTATTTATTGGCTATAGGAAATATGTTGATATTTGGTGACAACAAATTCAATTAGTTGTGAAAAGAAGCATATGCAGTATGTGTTGATGCGAAAATGTTTTGTTCACTGACTTTGATGCTAGTGCTTAGAATTAGGAACCAGATAAACTTCAATTTTGTTAATTCTCTTTCATCATAGGGCTAAAAATACATATTTTTCACATTTTCATTTCCTTTGAGTACTTTCATAGCTGTTGAGTCATAATTACCTACAACAACACCACATACAGTCATTTTCAACAAAGCTGAATAATTCTTTGTGGTTTTTTTTATTCTTGGACAAACTATTATTGAACTCTATAGTTTCTGAAACTTCAAAAAAATCATGTGGCCACCCTCTAAAAACAGAGTTCAACCCAAGATAGTGGTTATAAATTAGCATGAATGGTTTTGAAATAGTTTCGTCAACTGTGACTGAATATGGGATAACAGCCTCCCCAAAGAGGCAACGCACAATTTTACTGCGGTCTGTAACCATTACTCTTGAAATTACCCAATTATTGTAAAATCTTTTGAGAATTATAACTCTATTGAAATTTTTGCGAAATTTTTATCGTTTTTCAAAGAATAGATTGTTTTATGCACAGAGATATAATGGCAATCTACGCCAGCTTAACAAAGGTTTTGAATTACGACTCCTTGGTGCTTGTATCGTCGTTAGAAGGTCTGAAGGTGCTAGTTTGCGCAATAATTGTACGGGCTGTTGTTTAACTTGAACCACTGGTAGGAAACTCTCATTATCATTTGTAAAATAATCCATTCCAACATGCTGAGTTCGGTCAGGACTTATAGAACTGTGAGTTAATATAGATTTTTACTTTAAGTAAGTAACTATGCTTTGTTTTTTATTAATCCAGGATGAATTGGAAAATGGCAGCCTCATCTGGTTTTCCTTTATTGTGCTTTTGAGAACGAATCTTCCCCTTCGCTTCTATTGTATGTTTTTGGATAGGTCCTGAAGCCTAGCCTTGCCCTGTTAAAGGCATCAATTGTAGACTGCAACACGGTGAACCCAATCGCACAACAATTTACCGGACAGTGTCTCCTGTCAATTCATGTATGCCTTGCGTCTCGCCAAACCAGTCATCTCAAACTCAGCCCCCTCTGATAATCAATGTCCTTCTAACTTTCAGGTGGCTGGAGATGTCAGCTTTCACCCAGAATGCTTTATGTGTTCTGTTTGTAAAAAGTTTATTGAGGATGGCGACGAGTACACGCTCGAAGAAAGAAACTGCCTGTACTGGTGAGTTGCTCGCCATTCAGCTGCTGGCCTTTTTTCGATCCATCGTTTATAATTCAAATTAGAGCTATTTTGCTATGACTTCATTAGGTGCTTGGTCGGCCTAAATTCTACTTCGAACCTGGGCTATCTCCGATCTAGTGACCAGTGATAGTTCCTCTTTTTACCTACATTTTTCAAAAGCAAACAATGGTTTAGGAAACCAATCTTTGAAGTTGCAGAAAATTAAAAGGTAGAGACTTCTTTGATTGCTGTTAAGGGCATAGTTTTTCATCAAATTGCGAAGTCAATGTTAAACCACGTTATTTTGTCATGTACATCAAAGGTGAAATGCTGGATGCTTGAAATTGAAGACCCTTATTGATTTTTCTTGGGACACTTTTTGACTGGGTCTTTCTATAAAAACGAGCTGTTTGGGATTATTTGGGACTTGGGTCCCATTGGTTCCAATTGTCGTCTTCACTTTTGGTGAGAACCAATGAAAATGTCTCTTTGGAATCTAATTAAAGTCGCTGAAGATCTTACGCTCCTAAGAGGCTTGTTGGCTCTCACATTATAAACGTTTTCGTGTTTTTCTAGCGGCAACTGTTACACCTCCAAAAGGGATAGAAAACTAGAGGAAATAAAGAATATAATCTGGAAAAATCAGCATACAATACGTCATGTGCAGTTGAAACCAGAGCAAGTTGACGAGAAAGGAATTCCACTTTGCGTAGACAGACCGAGGTCCGGGGGCTCGAAACTAAGGGAAGAGGTTCTGAGACGAGTTGGGAATTATCCCGAAAAGCAAGTCGTTTGTGACAGCTCCATCTCTATCAAGAGGTAAGCTCTTCAAGCTGAGCCCTTCCCGACTTCCAAACATTTTATTTACTTCATTAACTAAGGAAGTAATTAAACCGGATAGATTTGAAGCTCTTAAAGAATTCAAGAAATATGTTGAGCAGGTGGGTACTTAGCAGTAAATTCACCGTCATGATTACTATATCGTTTTTATGGTTTTAAAGTAAAAAGAAGGCCGAAACAATTCATGTTTTTAATACTAATGGCTAAAAACTGAATTTAGCCACTTAAGGGAGCATTGTCAGAAGCCTTCCATTGGAAGATTTGTCCATTGCCCTTTTCAAGTTTTCAGTCTGGCAAGAATGTTTTTTATCTTTTTCACAATGAGTACACAATATATTTTTCCTTTTTAGTATCTGCAAATCGGGAAAGAAGCTGCCATTAAGAGCTGGTGACAAGGTCATTGAAGTGAATGGTGTTTTGGTTACAGATGAAACAATACAGGAGGTAGTCATTGCTCGTCTCCAAATGATTTTTCTAATTTCAATGCTAGTCCCGCGTCATTCTGCGAGATTCCCGAACAAACACACGTGGAAGACTGCTCTTCAGAATTCTACTTTAATGGTTTAACATTTCTCCCCAAGTCCCATAAAGAGGAGATTTTAAACGTTTTTCGTTAGAGCTTCATGACTTTCGCTATCTGTGACGAATTTTCCAATGGGATTCAATGAGCAACCAATAGTCTACACGTGCAAGTAATCATTCAACATGTTGAAAATAATTTGGTTAAAGATTGTCATCGAGGCCAGTAAGCTCTTCTTGCTGCAAGTCTGAATTTGCATCATGTGTCAGATCTCTTGCCGCTGTACTCACCACGTCGTCTGCTCATGCGCGCCAATCATAACTGCCCGTAGGTTAGCCAACTCCTTCGCAGCAAGCCAACGGACACACTGCATGTCACCATAGAGAGAAATGTGGAGGAGAACCAGCAGACATCTAAGGTGAAAAACGAGTCGCTTTGCAAATTCGGCAAGCCTGCGTCTGAAGAGAGGCTGAACGGGAAGAGTGTGGATTCTTGCGACAAACGAAAGGAGCGCAGTTTGTCATTCTTCAATTTCAGCGTCTTCAAACGGACTACAAGTGACTGCTCGGATGCGAAGGAGAAAGTGATGAGAGCTAGGCAAAAGAAGAAGGTGCACCAAAAGGAGGCTTTGCCGAAGCCGCTTAGTCTGGCTAAGTCGCCTCAGCTGCGAAGGAGCCGTTCACTCACGGAAGTCAATGGGTAACACCACGCTTTTGTGTCGTGATTCTGTTTGAGTCTGAAGTCGCATTCCTCTTGCTGCAGTTGCCTGGTCTGACCCCAGAAAGGCGTTTTCCATTTTGTATCTCAAGTGCTAATTTAACATTCAACGTCATGGTTAAGTCTGTTTTACCTCTGTTTGACTTTAGGGAGCAGGAGTCGTGCATAAAAGACATGGCCAAGTCCTTTACCGCCTTGCATCGGGCCCAGTCTTTCAAGACAGAAGAGCAGCCCGCCAGCCGGGTCTTCAGGCCATCCGAACTCGTCTACGGGGAGCTGATTGGTCGCGGATTCTTCGGTGATGTTCTCAAGGTGAATTTCGTTGCTACGCAGGCCTGTAGGCGTCTCTGGAATTTTTAATTTAAGCCTGTTGCCGTCCTTGCCACCCTTTTTATTTGCGAAGCTTTCTTTGTTCCAAAATCCCATCAATGTCTAGTGTCGTAAACGGCTTCAAACGGAGAAGGTTTCGAGCGAGTAAACCTATATTTTGAGGCTACCGTGGCAAGTTAACTTTCTGTATTGCTGACTTTCAGAATTTAGGTTTCGTTTGGTAAATGCGAGCATTTGGCAACTGCATAATTTCTTCTATAGCCTCGTGTTGGAATACTTCTTTGCATGGGAGCTTAGAGTTGGCCTGACTAGCATTACTCACTGAACATTTGGTTTTGCCAGGAAATTTTATTTGAAGGAAAATTTTTGTCAAACTGATGATGATATGAGATATTTGTTTTTTTGATTTGGATCTTTGAGTGGGCCTGGGTGCATGTATGATATGCGATATGTTTGCGTTTAGGTAACAAGTAGTAAAACTGGCGAAGAGATGGTAATGAAACAATTGAAAGAAGTGGAAAAAGAGGCGGAAGAGACATTCCTGAATGAAGTAGGACCTGAAGATAGCCATCCTTCTTGCCTAATCAATCTGTTTCTAGTTGTTTATAGTTTTGATAGTTCTGCCAATATTTTTATAAAGTGACATTGCTGGTTTGTCTGTGAAAAATAAGATACGCAACGAAAAGAAGAAGTTGATTGTAGGTCACTGAACGATTTCTAACTTATTCTTAATTCGTTTTCTTTGTGCGTCTCTACGGGACAGGGTCACGTTGGAGTATTCCCAAAGTTTTCTAGACACTTAATCTTGTTATCCTTTCAATGACAATCTATTCTATAAGGTTGTGAACATCGGCAACAGGTTTGCTTCATCTAAGCTAGCAGATAGAAAATGCCATTGCCAAATGCCAGTCAAGGCCGAGGTTTCTCCATTCTGTCCGCCATTAATCATGGCGACATGACAAACTTGTTCCCAGGCACCAGCACGCGCACTTTGAACTACCATCTGGAATGATTCTAGTTACCAAAACAACTTCTACATTCAAGAACACTTTTACTTTAATTTTCAACATTTTCTTTTTAAAGTAAGGTATTTAACAATGGAACTTATTGAAGCAAATACGAAGGGAAATGTTTCCACAACAATTGGCAGACCTTCGCTTTGGGAGCTTTTCAATAGATTTAGAAACAATAATTGACTCAATGGAACCGCTTCTGTTTCTCAGGTGCAGCTTCTGAAAAGCCTCAGGCACCCCAACGTCTTACGTTTCATTGGAATCATGTACAAAAATCGATCGCTGCATATTATAACAGGTACATTTGCTTTTTCCCATATATTTATGGCAGTATAATATCTTTCCTTGCGTTTTTTTCTTTAAAAATGCAACTTTATGAAGCATCTAATTAAGATAACCATCAGTTAGATGCAAGTATTACAAATTAGCAGTGAACAGGCGTTAACACACATTTATAAACAAAGGAAAGCAATAAGTTACAAGTTATATATGAATTGTTGTTGTTATTGCAACTTTATATTTGCATTTTTACATTTCTAGAGTTTATATCTGGGGGTACACTGAGGAAGCACTTGAAGAACAAAGTAAGTGTTACTTTAAATCTCACAGAAGGAAAGCGTTACAAAGAGCTATGGTTTATTATTTAGAAGACTTATCTATATCAAAATATTTCACTTGAATTGCAGATATTTTTGTTATAAACTGTTGTAGAACTAGTCTTCTCTGTACTTACAGTATCGAGAAATTTCATGGAAACAAAGGGTTCAGTTTGCAAAGGATATTGCATCTGGAATGGTAAGAGCTTTATCATTCTTTCATATATTTGATCTCAGTATGATTTTTCTGCTTTTTTGTGCAACCGTTTTTCTGAACCTGCTGCACTTGGACCAAATGCTTTTTGCTATCTTAACAGAGATAATGTGGCCCTCCATTTTAATTAAACCTCTCAATTGTAGGCTTATCTCCACGAAATGAATGTTATCCATCGAGACTTGACTTCAAAAAACTGTCTTATAAAGAATGACTCTGTAAGTAATTTTCAAATGTTCTCGTGTTTTCAATTTTAGGTAAAGATTTTAGTTAAAGTTAAAGACATTAGTTTGGTTTATTGAATTGTGTCTCGTTAAAGAGCATGTATTCCAACGAGATTAGCAACTGGCTAGTCCTGTCCATTTGATTCTTAAGGAGAGAAGTAATCCCACTGTGTATTGTCAAATTTGCATATAATAAAGCTAAAAAATCTCATGGGGCAGATGAAAATGTTTGGAAAACAGAGTCGATTGATACCAGTTTTGAATGATTCGAAACCGCGCTTACATAGATGTGGCCCGGCAGTAAGGCGTTCGCTGTTTTGATTTCTTCTTTAAGTAGCATGACGTATGCTACTTCTTTATCAACAGGGGCTGTACTCTTAATAAGGTTTAAAGGCTCTTTAGTTCATAGCAGTGATGATGCCTTATTTTCGTTTGCATTGCAGCATGGAAAATCTGTCATTGTTGCCGACTTTGGTTTAGCGAAGTCTCTCCCCGAAGATCCCTACAAATCCCCAAGGTTGTCTCCTAGCCCCCACTTTTTTGTTGGCTCGAGACTAAGTCCATCTCCCCCTTCCCCCTCATCGTCCCCAACGCCAGTTAGTCCAACCCGGCCAGCCATTCCAAAGAAACGGTAAGACTTTTAAGACCTTTGTGTTAAGAAATCGTTTTGATTTGTCCAAGTCCTGTCATGTTTTAGTCATCAGTGACTGAAATCTACATACAATCTGTGTTGAATTGCACATGAAACAGTTTTAGCACAATACCATAGGCAATATTAAAATGATAGCGAGAGAAAAGGAAGTCGATAATTGTTTTGCCAGCGCACTGGTCTGTTAACCATCTGGATAGCATTCCGATTAACACGTACTTTGTAGTTGAAAATTGGAGAACGCCCAAGGCACAGCTGCACACCTCGTGCAATACACATCGCCCTTTTATTTTCATCATTGTTTCTGATTGTCGTGATTACCAAATCAGTTTGAAGCACTCTCAATCAGCTACTCTCAAGCAGCTTGGTTCGACCCACCCTCCTAATTGTCATTTCAGAATGACGGTGGTTGGCTCACCTTTTTGGATGGCCCCTGAAATGATGAAAGGTATCATCTTCATTTTGCTCTTTCTTTTATTTGTCAAACAAAACCTTTCTATTAACGCCTTTCCATTTATGTAGGTTAGCATTTCTCCTTCCCTAAGTTGTTTGCACTCTGAAAGCCTCTTCGAAGTAAGTTTTGATTTTCAATTTCATCTATCTCATTCTTAGAATTCTGCTCTCCTTTTTAGGAAAAGGCTACGATGAAAAAGTTGACATATTTTCTTTCGGAATAGTTGTTTGTGAGGTGATTTTTTTTGCTTTGATTGTGAACTTCAATGAATTGTTAGCGTTCATGGCTTTTTCGCCTCTTTTTAAACCTCAAATGTCTTTCTTCTACATACTTTGTTTCTCTTGCCAATCATTTCGGTCCACATACATTTTCCCATCAATAAAGAGGTTGCAAAAAACAATGGCCTTGAAGAAAATGTTTTCTTTTCAAATTGCTTATATGTTGTCACTGATGTCACACCATGCTTATATGTTGTCACTGATAAATTAAAAAAGCCAGTACTTATTTCTTTCGCCTTAGATTATTGGAAGAGTGAAAGCCGATCCTGATTTCCTACCTAGAAGATTTGTGAGTTGAAGTTTAGTTTGCTTCTTCTTCACTCTTCATCATTGTGGAAAGGTCTCCGCTGTTCAAAAAGCAGGGTCCTTTGTGTTATTTTCTTCACGTGCCATGTCCTATAACTTAGGTGATCATAGACCTCCATTGCTCCCCACCTCAGCACCTGTGAGTCACTTCGCAGCTCCTTTGTCTACCAAACTCATGATCGATTCAAACTGCCTTCGTTTTGTTGTTTCTGTTTTTGCTGTTCTTGCGTATTTTATTCAGGTTTGGGTTTCCTGCGCTAGATTTATCTTTTAACCATTCTTTTCCCTAGGACTTTGGATTAGATGAAGAGGAATTCAAGAAGATGTTTTGCTCTAAGTGTCCCGAGCCGTTCTACAGGCTGGCATTCCAAGCGTGTGCTATGGACCCAGATACCAGGTTTCTTCTCTAAACTAGTCTCATCACTTGCATCTTATTCATTGCATGGCACCCTTCCTCGCCGTGTTCTGCTTAATGTTCGTGGGGAGGTTATTGTCACTCTCAGTGCGGTTGTCTTATTATATTCACAACTAATTAAGTGAATTTTTTTCAGGCCACCGTTTGCTACGCTTGAGAAATGGCTAGAAGCAATATTTGTGAACCTGGAATTCAAAATACCATTGCCAGCCAATGTTAACTACCTTGCGATGCCAAAACCTTTGATGTATAAAAGCAAAGAGTCACTGGCTCAGTGAAGGAGCAAATCGGGCGTTTTGTCACGCCGTTCTGATTGGTTGGTTTTGCAAAATCCGAACCTGATCTTGAAGTCAAATAGAAGTTTCTTTTATTCCTTCTACGGTGGTGCTTGGATCTGCCTTGGTCCATCCTATTTCTAAAATTGCGTACATAGCGCATCATGCGATTAGGTGATTTTCATTGAAAAGATGCAAAACATTTGCCTTAGAATTTTGAATAAATTTTGGTTTAGAATTGCTGAGCAATGTAAATTTTTCTGGTATATGATTTTGAATGTAGAATAGATTTTTAATAATTTACAGTGTGTAAATATGATGTAGAGAAATTGCCACGTCTTCAAGTGAAAATGTGTCTTTCCAAGTGATTCAACTTATTCTTTATATCCTCACTTACGTTCCTCACTTTTTCATGAAACGTCGCATCAAAAACAGACGTCGCATCAAAAACAAACGTCGCATCAAAAACACCCATTTGTTCTTGGCGTTCTCCTGATTACGGCGATGACGTATTAGTTGTTCTCCACCACATGACCAGGTATTGGGTTTGGTAAAGGAAAGAGCTTGCTGCCCTGATTCATATGGTACTCACTTGCTATCGCTCAGGCAATTTCGCTTGAAATGGTGCTAAGCTAATGTGCTGCGCATTTTACACGTCTTCGCTTCTCGAGGCAACAAGCATTTTATCTGAAAAGGGGAGGAAAGAGCTCGAAAAACGAATGCCAAAAGCGGGCCATTGAGCAGTGGAATCGACTCCGTTGGCTCATTTACCAAAAGGCGTGGATTCACCACAGTCTGGTCCTAGGGATGCTTTGGGTAAAAAGTCTTGGGGTTCAATATCAATAGCTTCGTTTCCCTTTCTCGCTTATTACGTCTTGGCAGTGAATTCTCGTTGATGTGTGCAAAGGCCCTTCTACATAGAGCTGCTGGTATCACCACCCATGCATTTCTATTCTGCAAAATGTTGTTGTATTGATTAGGTGGAGAGGCTTCCTCTGATTCATACGAGAGAAGAATAAAAGAGCCAGGACACGAACTCTCTCTTCCAAATGTGGCTTGCAGTATAGTAATTTATTTGGTGAAGGGCTTTTTTGAAGCTTTACTCCAAGCACAACTATCCAAAAGCCGCCATAAACACGTGTCGCTAGTGACTCACTTGTCCTTAGCGCACAGCAGCCGATTTGGTGGTTTCAACGCTTGGATCCAAAACGCGTGAATACGATGACTAGGTGACAGCAAAATGGATGATTAGGCAAGGCAACGCATTAATCGTTGATTAAAATATCATTATCATATACGATATGGTTTTTTCTAGTGATTTCCTAAGACTCATGTCATTTGAAAAAAATTCATCAACAGTGTTAAAAAAGGGAAAGACTTAACCAATAGCAACCGACCTCTAACATTTATACGACATTCATTAACAGGAAAATTCTACGGCAACCGGTACAGCATTTGAATAAACATTCACAATTAAATCTACTTTGCGGCTTTTACATCGCAGGCTGCAGTTGTAATGCCTGAAAGTTAATCAGGGAGCATGTTCGTTGTGCAACGTGGAACGGTCCATAGGATGTTCTTGGTTGTTGGATAATTATTTGGAATGTTGGTGAATCAGAGAAAGGCTTCTGTCACCCTAGAGAATCACAAGGTTCGAAAACCCGTAAATGTGAATCGAGCAACAAGTGTTTCTCCAAGTTAAAACCCTAAGAGGCAAATATTTATCTAAAAGGGCAGAATGTGGGCAAGGCAATATTTTTGGAACGGGGAAGTTGATTAGGCCAAAGTTGAGAATAGATTTGATCAACACGTGACAGAACAACTGCGTTCATGAGACCGGCGGCATCTGTACACGCATAAAACTGACATTAAGATAAATTGACTGAATTTAGGATAGAGTTTGAGATATAGCGACATTAGCACCGTCAAAGCGAGGACTGGACATACAACAACCGCCGTGATGGCATAGTCTCGCGCGCATCCAGATCGACAGAAGCAGCATCCGCTCCACAAACAGCCGCGCGGCAACGCTTTGTACCAACAGCAAGAATACGTCATTTTCTGACTCCCTTTGCACTCCTCTTGCAAATATAATTCTATTTGATTATTCATAACGGCAGGGTTTCTTAGCGACATTCCCAAACTTTGACCGTCAAATCAACACTGCCCGTGGCAACGAACGGCGCCGATTTGTGAAAGTCTGCCAAAGAAAGGGGATGACGTCATTACCAACACACCCTTCAAGCAATGCTCAAAACACGAAATCTTTTATTTATAACCAAACACCAACCTAAACTTGAAACATAGCTTTGAAACATACAACAAACCGGGACTTTCGCACATAAACAAAAAACATCCGAGATCAGAATAAATAAAACAATTGGGAACTGGGCAAGAGGGTGTAAACTCACCTAAGCAAGTGCAGAAATGTTCGTGAGCATTGAGGGTCTTTAGGCAGCGCTGGTTCTTGATATCCCACGACCTGACAGTTTTGTCGTCAGAGCAACTCAGGACGTATTTGCCACTCGGGTGAAAGAGAATGCCGCGTACCCAGTTATCATGGCCGATCTACGAAAGTAACATCAGGATGTCAAGAAACTGAGTCCAGTTCATTTGCAACAAGATATAGCGACATTACTGGACATTACACAAAACTCGAGTTGGTGGCCAGGAGTCACAAGGATCAATGCGGACTAAACGACTACCTGTGTCAATGGGAATGAAAGCAGCTCCCCGATATGAATCTTCCAGTCCGGAGAAATCTGTCTCTAAAGCTTGTTGACTCGACCAATTTTTATAATTCATTTACCCTTATGGGCGTTCAAGACGTAAATGGGTAGTTCCTGAATTTTTGCCATCTCGCTGTGTTCATTAAAAAGTACATTAAACCCGACCTTACATTAAACAGGCGCATTGAGTCTTATCGTAAAAGTAATAAGGTTAGCGTAAAGAGCTACAAAGCTGCCATAACAAAGCATCTTTCTCATTATCAAGAATTCTTTTACAAAATGTCTTACCAAAGTGAACAGGCAGACACCCGCCCCAACGTCCCACAGTTTCACTGTCTTGTCTCTAGACCCGGACACCAAAAATGGACCTGGCGCTTTTTTCTACAAACAAGAACGAAGGTTTTTCACAGACTTCTGCATACTAATCGACAAAATAAAACGATGGAATAAGGAGGTGCTTTGGAAAGCAGGCAAACCAAGTTCCTATTCAAACAAGAACAAGAAAACTCACCGCATTTCCTATGGATTCGTTGATTGCCTGATGCGAGTTCTCGGGCGCCCAAGCGATGCATTCCACGACATGGTCATGGTCATTTAGCTCCAACTTGCACTCTTTACTCGCTGCAACCCAAATTCGAATGGACTGAAAAGGAAGCAAACCAAACGGTTGCAGACAGTCTAGGTCAGAGATGCCTTCGATAAAGGCAACAAGGAATACCCCAAGCGGCGACTGAAAACTAGAGTCAATTATAGAGGTGCGAATCAATGAGGGCGCTTAGTTGAGGGGACTTTAAAGCGGAGACAAAGAGGAATTTCTAGAAAAGTACTTAAATGGCCTAAAAAGTAAATATGTATTGGAAAAATTACTTACAACAAATTATTTCTAATAAAAAAGCGCCAATTTCAGGGCAGGATGAGGGATCGATATTGCACTCGTGTGGTGACAAAGTCTTAAGAATCCTACGTTTCCAAAGCATCGGAAATTGTTGAACACTAAAGACACCTGTTCGAAATCTGAGCTTTTAAGGTACCAAAACTATCCAAAATACGAAATGGAATGATTCACTTTTGCGTTTCGTCAATAACATGCATTGACAGTCTTTAGCAAACGTAGCAGAGTAAATGCAAGGACAAGTCGGACGGCTTACTTGGTCGTTTGAACAGCTTGCTAGCAACGTGCCTGGAATGGAAGCGACAGCAGGCATTTGTGAAATTTTGCACGATGACCAACTTAACATAATAAATAAATCAAAGTAGTATCTTGATAAAGGTTCTAAGCTGCAAGTAGCTTCAACTGAAGACCAGTGAATAACAACGCGTTTTGAGAGTCATCTAATTGGTCTACGAGGAAAAGCAGCACGGGGAAGCGGACGTACCATCAGGGCTGACGCAGACAGTTCGGACCCATTCCCTGTGGCCAGTGTACGTCTTTGTACAATACCTACAAGAGACAAACAACTACCATGATTGGACGAAACTGTCGGTTGATAAAGCCCCATTGAAATGCTCCAAGGCTGACAACTACAATGTCTCAACAAAACTGTTAACCAAGTCAGCAAACTATAAGTTGCTTTTAATCTACTTTTTTTAAAAGAAATGCTGCTGGCAAAATTACAGAGAATTCCTTAAAAACTAAAAATCAATATCAACTGTTGTATCAATGCAATTCAGTCAAGTGTTAACAGACTGGTAACGGCGAAGGCGGTCACTAAATTGTGCAATTTCATTGACAGGTTATCGAGTGACCTGACCCATTATGAAACCGCAGGCAACGATCGCTGAACTCAAATTTAGAAACCCACCAGAAGGCTATGTGGTTTATAAACTTGGCAAGCGTAAAGGTGGCCACAACCGCCAGAAATAAAATATTTTGCCAACTGTAGCTTTTACTAGGCATCATAGTAACTGCCAAAATGGCACGTGGGATTCTTACAATAAGAATGGATGATTCTTACCCGGAAGCAACCTCCCACATCTTTATTGTCTTATCTCTCGACGAAGACACTATATGATCACCAGATGGCATAAAGCATACTGAAGATATATTGTGATCATGTCCTGCAAAGAAGAACGTGTTGTTGTGTAGTTAAACATCACAACAGGGATCAAGTTCCGTCCAATGATCGAAAAATGAACACCTTAAATGGTGGCAGAAAGAGATCAGAAAACAAAAGGGAAACATACCGACAACATTGTATTAAAGAAGAGAGAGTTCCACAGTAACCTTGCCTAGTATTTCAAGCATGTCTAAAGGGTCATCAAGGGTAGAAGCAAGTAGCAATCGGGAGAATTAAGACCGTGCAAGGAACAAACAAGAGCTTGATGTTGGTTACCTGCCTCTAACAGGAATACCATTAAATAAAAAAAGAGGTCAACTTACCATGAAGGGTTTTGATATTTTCATATCCTTGGAAGTCCCATAGCTTTATTGTCATATCAGCCGAGGCAGAAGCTGAAAGGCGGAGTAGCTGGATAATTCATTCGCCAAACTTAACGGATTAACGAATCAAATCTGTGCCTAGATCTAATGTATTAACTGACCCAATAATTATTTTTCAAATGACTGTTGTTGAACTTAAAGGGTCAAGGGCAATAACTAACATAAACCAAAAGAACAATAAATTTCTAAAAATTCAACGAAGAAAAAAGTCAACAACAGTGATGGTCAACACAAGGGTCACAACCCCTGAAGGGTCACAACCCCTAAAGGGTCACAACCCCTAAAGGGTCACAACCCCAAAAGGGTCACAACCCCTAAATGGTCACAACCCCAAAAGGGTCACAACCCCTAAAGGTTCACCAGCCTTTTAGGGGGGGGGGATGCATTGCCAAATCATCAACCGAAAATGATGTGCAACTTGATGAGTCCAAGAAAAACCCAAAGATGTGTCAGACCAAGTTCCTCAAAATGCACCTGAACGAGTTGGGTAATCGCCGTGGTCCCCGCGCGAATCATTCTGAATTGCATGGGTCGAAAAAATGACAAACAAATCAAGAATCCTTTGTGGCTTTACACCTCAGTTCATCCGGAAGAAATGAATCAATGCACTAGGTAGTAGAAAACATGCAAGAATTGTCCTAAAGAATGCTTCTTCGAAATACTGTTTCATAAAAGAATTGTTTCTTCAAAAACTGTTCTAAAGATTACCAGAAGACAAAGTTCTTTAACAAAAAAGCCTACTTCAAACATGCCAACATTTATTGTGGCAGAGTTTACTAAGTAGCGAGTGCAAATGAAACGAAGAACACCAATAAGAAAGTGACAAAAGTGGAGACTACCAAACCGAATGTGGGCTGATTGCGTTGAGTTGGTCGACAAAACACTCACCAAGGAACTTGCCAGTGTGGTCGAATGCTAGATCTTGAACGATGTCCGTATGGCCTTTTAGCGTCTTTTCGTAGTCACCAGTTTCATAGTCCCAAACCTAAGAACACAACGAAGTGGGATTCACCATTCACCGCACTTAAGGAGAGTGCACACTATAATGGTGCACCTACCTTGTACACCTTTACAATCTTTCCTTTTTTATAAGAAACAGAGGTTCGTAACAAGGTTGCTACGAGTAGAAACAGCTCAAATAAATATCTCATTAAAACTTGAGTCTTATGTAAAACATATCTCATGTCTCGAGTAACAAGATGCAAAAAAAATAGAAGTAGGTAATTGTTGTGAAACGTCAGGGAAAACACTTACTTTGATAGTAGCATCTTCAGCAGCCGTAACCATTACACTGCAAAGGGAGTACGAAATCATTGAAAAGTTGGCCAGTGCCAAGAATGGAGCACTGTCTTTTCAGGTGGGGATGGAGGCAACAACAACAGAAGCCCCAGTGAGTCTCACCAGGTAGATAAGCTACAAACACTGCATACTAGGATAAAGGGTGGTCCTTGGGGCAGGGGCAAGGAAATTCTGTTGATTGGATTGTGCCTCGTCTTTTTGATCTAAATAGATCTTGAATCACTTAAGTAACAGGCTCTTGACGCACATCATAGCATATTCCGCCCCATTAAGCTGTGCCTTGTTGTAAAAGAATGCTCAACAGAAATAAAAGATCCAAACGAAAATCAATATAATGATGATGTGTTTAAAATAATAGCAGGATTAAAAAGTCATTGCTACCTGTAAACAGGATGGAATAGGACTTTGGTGATAGGGCTTCTATGTCCAGTCAGCGTGTACTTTGGGGGTGGTCTTGGGATCCAGTCTGTTGGTTGCCTGTTCTTCCGTAACGGGCCTACAAGACAAGTGGGGAACTACATCAATAGAAAAGTTAAGATTACACCGAGCACTATAATCTATTTGCTGTAAAGCAAAACATATTGCTAGCAAGACACAAACCATACCAAATAAAGGAAATAATAATCCAATGAATCATCTTTTATTTACTCTACATAGCAAGGGAAACATGTACACATTCACACTAGTCACACAAAAGGACCATCGTCTAACCGAAAGGCCTTACCTCCGCTTTCAAGTTCCTTTTCTGCTTCATTTAGTTTTGACTCTAACTCCATCACCTGAAAGAAGAAATGGCAACTTGAACTGAGAAGAAATTGCAGGTAAGTACAGTACAGTTAAGTACAACTCCCTGCTTGGTGAGCATCTTTCTTGATTAAGAAATGCCCGCAATGAGCACAAGCCAGTTTCACAAAGCTAGCTCTGCATTGTACAGGCTGCTCAGCTTCCGGCTGATCAAGTTAAGCTTACTTGCTTCAATCAACAAAATATCAAATATGGGTTGGTGCCAAAGCCTAACCTTTTTCTGGAGTCTGATAACTGAAGTCCACTTCTTTTCAAGAAGACCAGCATATTTTTTCTCAATTTCTCCTTTCTGCAAAATAAATTTTCATAGCAAGGCAAACACCACATGTTACCCCATAGCTCAGTCAAAATACAATCAAAGGCAAACACCACATGTTACCCCAAAACAGTATGAGCTCCCTTAAACAGTGAGAGCCCACTTTAACTATGTGAGCCACCTTAACGGTGTGATTTTCTACAGTTCACGATTCACTGCTTGCAGGAAAATGCATAGCTATCAGCAGTAGTGTAGAGCCAAAGAATGTAGAGGGGGGCCATAGAGCTTTCTCTATATTGTATACAGGCCATAGAGCTTTCTCTATATTGTATACAGAATGAGCATTTCAGAGCCCAGTTCAAAATGAGTTGCTTTCGTTTACATGGTTTTCTAGGGCAATAACAACAAGAATGGATACAGTTTCATTGCTTCAAAAATATTTCTAGGAGCCTAGGTCCTGAAATTGTTTCTTTCTACACTTGCTTGTGTTCTTTGAACCAGCAACCTTGTGACTAGCTCTAGTTTTGGAGCAAATCAGATTCACCAGCGAGAAGCCTCTCTCAGCCCCAGTGCTACTTACTGGTATCAAGTTAAGAAGACCATTCAAAAGCCTATCTTTTACGCCCTTTGATGACCGTGAATGTGTCAAGTGAATTTTGTCAGAAAGATCTTCAATCGGGTTTATACCACCTATTGAGTTCATGCCTAACTAACTGCCTGTGATTGAGACAGTGCCCTAAGAATATCCCTGGAAACACAGCACTCCAACCCCATATGATGCCTAACATTGCTGAAGCACATCACTGGTAAAAGCTACTAAACTTCTTGCTAGGTAATTATTGTCCACTTCATTTGCCGTCAGTATATTGAGCAGAGATGTACAAATTGATGCAGTATTTTGTTCTAATTCAATTTGACTTATCCTAGGTGCATGTTAACTGGTATTTCTCCAACAATAGTCCTGATATAGACAATTAGACATGAGGCTTTCACTACAGATGTTGATTTGTCAATGGTTATTGATATCTTTCTGTTCTTGTTTATTATGTCATTAATCAAAGACAATCTAGTTGTAGAACTGATTGTGTTCATAATCTCTGCATATGTCAAGATTGAATTCATTCTATTGTTGGAAAACAAGAAGCATTTCATAATCTGAATTTAGTCTGTTCTAGGGGATGCAGCTCCCCTTCGAAAATTAGAAGAGGGCCTAAGCCCCCCTGAGCCCCTCTCTTCTACAGCCCGGCCTATCAGGCCCTTCTGTAAGAACCAGTTAAACAAATCTGTAGTGTTGGTGGCTGCCTCTTACTTACCTGTTGTTTTAGACCCAGAGATTCAATGTGAAAATAGGCAAAAATATTGCACAAATGAATACTTACAATATCTGCTTCATTTTTGAAAGCCTCTAATGTGGCATGAAACCCACACACTTGCAAGTAGTCTGCGATTGACTTATTCCTAGAGAAGAAAATAATACCATTTCAAGCTACTAGATAACAACCATACTTGCAATGGTTAAATACCTAAGACCAGGAGGTTATGCTAATTTCATTCCCCAATCAAAAAAGGACTGAATTTATACTCATTTCTAAGGCTACCTGGAGCCAAACAAAACACAGAAATTAAGCAAAGGGAAAATAATATGTTGAAATAAACTAATGTAGCACATGTATTGGAATCACAATTTGTGATGCCACACAAATCTCTTTTTTTTAGAATTTTTGAATATGGATCCAATAACCTGAAGAAGCATCATGAAATACCTCAATAGAAAAAACTAGTTGATTGTGTTACAAAATTGCAGAGATATGGCCACATGTGTATTGGTGCTTTCCCCATCAAACCTCTTTGTTTTGGTCTCTTTTCATAACTTTACTAACGGACAATTAAAATTCAAAAAATTCTAGAAATAGAGTTTTTGGTGATGTCACACTTCAGAACTCTACACTCTATATTTAAGTTGAATGCATTTAAAGGATGGAAACAATATCCTATTTATGATGTTTGTGTCAGATATCTCACTTTTAGTAGAAGAAGGTAGCTGGTAGGAGTGGAGGATGCACTTCCAGATTTACATGGGCAATCAATTATGGAAAAACGTTTTCCACAAAAACAGGATTCAATATACATATAATTTACACATTTCTACAAAAGGACATTGCATACTTTTCATATGCAGCTAAATGAAGTGCATAATTAGAGTCATGCTTTTAATACGTCTGGCCACTGTTGTTGCATGTGTTACATATGAAATAAAGTGTGCTACAAACACTCATTTGCCAAAGCCAACATTGCCCTGCTTTGGGTTACTGATTGCTTGCATGAATCATTATTTAAGACAAACTCCCAAGTCAGCCATTCCATACTAAGTCACATGACAAACACATGGAAACAATTGGCTGCCTTAAAATCTAAGTAATATTTTGACATATACAGATTTTGATAAAAGATTTTGTTAGAGTAGAAGAATTGCCTTAAACCATTGCCCATGCTGAGCTGTTTTAATCCAAAAAACAATGCATTGTAACATAAAGTTTTGTACATTTCTTGTGCTACTTGTTTGACCGTTTACATTGAGTTTTTAGAGCATGTGTTCTCACTTCTATGGAATGGCTTCTGTTGTTACCATAAACAGGGGTGAACACAATTTATCATACAAGCCAAAAGACCAAAAATAATCTACTGCTATAAACATCAGTTGGCACTTTGTTTCCTTTCAACTTTGTGGAGAAAAAGTGAGCTTGAGATCATCTCATCAAGCAACTTTGCAATAACGAGCAATATAAAACTTAGGGAACTAAAAATTAGAATTTTGAATTGAAAATTGGCAATTCAAATTAGGATGGTAAAATTTAATATTGTAAAATATAACTTAAATTTCACAATAAATTATGTCATAAGATATGATGTAGGCATATACATAAGTCTCCTAATGGTCTCCTGGGTGATGACAGGTTCCTTAAATAGAAAGACCCCAACTCTAAATAACATGTAATAAATAAGCATTTCACTGGTATTGAAAACATAAAAGGATTATATGCAATATGCATACTTACAATTCATCTTTTTGTTTTGGTGTGAGTACCATCTCTGCTTTGTTTTCCTTTCTAAACAATTAAATCTTCAAAGGTATACATAATACTGTTGCAACACAAACAGATTTGTGAGATGAAGCAAGCATCTGACCATTATTGTTTCCTAGCTACCAATAGAGTCATAGGAGATTTCTAGAACAAAAGAATATTGAATTTAGATATATTGAACATTTGAATGGGTACCAACTTCATTCTATAGACCTAAAGAAACTTAATTCTGCTTGAGGGAAGAAAATCTAAATACTATAAACAAAAGACAGGAATTTGTTTCAAACCACAGAAAGGACTTATGAGCAGATACAAATAATATGCAGCTTTATGTTATCATTAGGATTGCACCGCAATTGCTTGGAAAATGATTTACAGATTCCATTTAAGACTGCTTTAAGATGGCTAACAGAGCAATACACTGCCAATAGAAAGCCTTACAACTGTTCCAGACAGCAGCATTTCAAGAATCTTTAAAGAAACTATTAAAAAACAAACCAAAAATCAAAAATTAGTTTGAACTTAGTTATAAAATGTATGTAGATCATGTTGCAAAACCAATCTTATATATTTAATCTAAATCAACTACTTGCAAAAAGGTTTGCAAACAATAACAGATGACTGGTCATTGATAACAAATTATTTTCAATCTGCATCAAATTTACTTCCCAGGAACAAAACTTATTTTACATATTTGATTATATTTAATAAGATGCAGTATTAGTTTTCATGTATATCATGGCTTCATACACAATTACATATGATTCACGATATGATCTAAAGGTTAAAAATCTAAATATTCTGACCTAAATATGAATTAAGTTTGAGGGCATCGATCAATTTGAACTTGATTATACTGAGAAAATATTACGAGCCATATCTTGTGTTTTCTTATTATTTTCTTTGAAACGACGTAGATAAAAGAAAGCTTTTGGTTTTAACAAGATGTCTACTGGCATTATGATGGGTAGAAACAGTCTGCAGATCTTGTAATGTATTTTGCATGAAGACATTCGCAAAATGTTGGTACCAAAAACCATTAGTCCTTAGTCCGATCTGAAAGTAAGGACTTAAGAGGAAATAGAACAAAAATAACCAATGTCAAAAGAGTTGCTATAACAAACTAGAATAATGGGAATATCACGTTAAATTATCTCAGTTTGATACGAGACATTTTGTTAAGGCGTGTTCGTATGATGTATTATTCAGCAGAACAGCCTTACATGAAGGCCTGGTTCAGGGTAGATCCAATGTCATATTTCTCCGTGGGTGTCTAAGCTGCAAGACTTGCTATTTCGCAATTAAGAAAAAAGACCATCATATACATTTTCACTGTATAAATTTAAGATCCCTTAGTGAATATTTAAGGAAGGCATCACCAGATGAAGCAAAAAGGCTTTACGCTTAAAATGTCGCTTAAATTATTTTTAAAAAGCTGACCAAAACATTACAGCAAGGAGCAAAAGTTGAAAGGCGCCTTGTTTAATTAAATAACCAGCTAATTATTGACTGTTAGCCTCATCTATTTTCAAGAGGATCAGGGAATGGGAGAAGAAATTTGGTGACTCGCCCTCTCTGACCATGATGACATGCAACAAGAAGCAAGCCATCGGCACAGCTAGGACAGTCGTGAAAATCGTCAAATTTTCTATACACAGTTACGAAAAACAAGACATTCTCCAGCAACTTACCTTCCTACGTTTCCAAGTTCTCTATATTTATCTACCCTAGCTTTCTAAAAAACTTGTAATGCCAAGGAAAATCCTCTATTTTCGAGCCAGAGCGGAGCCAGTTATACTGGCCGAGAATCAAAAGGAGCAGCAGTCAACCAACGGCAATCGCTCCCAGAGTCCTTTGCAAAGCGGGTGCTCCCGCCCTTCTGATTTCTTACTACAAGCTCCTCCATTGGGGTTTATTATTGTTGCCAAAATAGAGCCAGGCTTAGGAAAAGCAAAATTGTATTTTTAAAAATTAGTTTATTATTGCAAAGTAAATGATGGGCTCCTTGCTTTCGTATAAAATTCAATACTATTAACCATAAATGCATTGTTTTCATAACTGCCAGAGTTTCTACACATAAGCAGAATAATTCATGTCAGATTTGAAGAATAGTTTGAAAAATTATACTTCGAAACTATAGTACGCAACGGGCCACAAGAAGCGCTCTGAAGTATAATATTATCTATATGAATAGTATAATACAAGCTGATCGTGTGTCCAGTTTTACGTCGAGAAATGAAAGTTCTAACAAAAGCAAATCACCTTTTCCGTCTGGAAGATGCCTGAGAACGAGACAAACGATCCTGAGAAGGTCGACATTGAAGAGAAGAAATAAAAGAATTCTCGATGCGTAAGTAATGAAGATTTTGAAAAAGACGAACCAAAGATAAATTCAGCAAAAAACCTCAATCCACGTAATTATTGCCTATATTATCAGTAAATTCGACTGCCTATGGTTGATCTGTAGCTCAACCCAAACTTTGTTACAAATACAGCGTATTTTAAACGATAACTGTCAAGTACTAAAGTCCGGGCCCTAACGTAGCCTGGACCCTAGACTACTATAAATGACAAATTAAAAGATTCAATCTATTCTTATTCGCTGTATTCGTATCACGCGTTCGATACCAAACGCATAGCATCTACGTTTCACGTGTATCGTTTCCGAACATTTGTTATTTGAATAGTTCACGAATCATTGTCTCTGCCTGTACTTCACAATGGCAATAACCGCTTAATTTATGATAGTAATGTAACTTATTTCATAAAAAGGAAAAATGGTAGTGTTGTTGCAGACATTTCATAAAACAGTTTTATATTTGCAAATTATATTTAGCTATAATAGACGATCATAGAACAAAATTCTCCATTCACATAATTATTGGTCTAATCGCTTATACCTCCAACTTTGAGGGCCTAGAATGATAGTCATCTGCAGCTATACCAAAGTTGTCAATGCAGCCTTTCCATTTTTTACTTTGTTAAGCTAAAGTAGGTGATCATCAACATACCCATACTATGTCTTCAAAGATGTTTTAACTAAGATCGATAGGCATTGAATACAAGTTTCTGCTCGACGCTTTGCAGTAAAAGTTACACTGCTTTGATTATAACATCATGAACTGGTGCTAGCTATAATCAGAGTGACGTCAACGCATTACATGAAATCTTGCAATCTGTTACTTGCTAGCTCATTTACGAATGACAATATTATTAAAATGCAGGCTCTTTTGTGGTGCATTTCTCGTACAAGATTTTTTGCCTTACATATGTCTTAATCTATTTATAATACTATAAAACGATGGCAAGTAACGTGTATTTTGTAATAATTCTACGCTGTTATTTAAGATTGGTGTTTTTCACTAATTTTGCTTAGATCATTTATTCAAAGATGTTGATTTCAGGAAATAGGTCAAATGAAAGTGACTCGTAAAATGGCCAATACGGTCATACCAGAATGCTGACATTCACTTAGCGACAGGATTTAAGTATTCAACGTCAATAATTGCCTCACACCAAATGCAAAAAATGCAAGCATCCAAAGGAAGAATAAGGAAAAGGAAATCAATGTTTTTTCTCCATAAACTGTCACTTTTCTTGCTTGCCAAATTATTGCATTCAAATGTCATGATGAAGATCCACGTTCTAGTGACAGAGGAAGCTTTAAGGAATTGTGGAACTTGTAGCAAAGTATGATATGACTCTGGCAGAAGCGAACCAAAAAAAATTATACCAACTACACGAGACCTGCTGCTCAAAATGAAATCCTGAGGCGCTGCGATATGCTTTGCGTTTACACGGGACCTGGTGGATGCGACCATTTTGGATCTGCTATCCGTACCCGTTTGGATCCGAACCCAAAAAGGTCTCGTGTAAACGATTGGGAGCGGATCCAAACAGGTATGGATCCAAAATGAGGCGATAATTGTCCATCACGAGGTGCATCCTATACGGTATCCCTGTAATTGGCGCCAAAAGACAACAATCTGATTATTTCTAATCGCGCGACCTCAAAGATCAAACCTATTTTTTGAATTAAGTGCTTTTTTTAAAAATGAACGAAGAGATTGACAAAGCACCTAGGAGCAACATTTTTAATTGGACTGACAAAGAGACGACTCTTCTGCTTAAAGTTGTTATAAAATATAAAGTAATCAAAATCCAAAGAGGGGTCTGATTGAGAAATAATTAAACAAAAATACGAGGACCTAAAGGAACAATTTAATTTGGCGTATAGGAGCAGATCATAGAATTTTCCAAGTGAAAGCAAAATGGAAGAATTCACCAAAGAAAGAGTTACTTCGAAACTCAAAAAAATGAAAAATGGATTTAGAAAAGCTATAGACTCTGAACGCAAAGGTGATGGAGGTAGGGTTGTACTCAGTTTGAATAGTTTTCACAAAGTTAATCCAGGAACTCATACGAGAAATCATAATAAAAAGGACGGAGGCAATAGCTTTCAATCGTTGTAAAGGTTCTATGTTTTCTCACTTCTGCTATTGAATAATTGCCGCCAAAATTTCGTAATTGGTTTGCGCACACAAATCTTCGCATCTTGGATCCATACGGATCCGATCCGTGTAAACGCAAGTATTTTCAGATCCGATCCCGTGTAAACACACCCTGAAAAATGAGATCGGTTCCAAACGGATCCGATACTGTTTGGATCCGTATAAACAGGGCATAGATCTGCGGAAATATTTCTCATGCTGATAGACGAAACTGCGGGTGCTTCGAAACAAGAGCATGTAAGCCTTATTTTTGGGTATGCTCTCAAAGGTGAAATTTATGAGACATTTCTAGCGTTTAAAGATGTTGCTTCAATATCCAGTGGGTCGCTTTTGATGAAGTTAAAAGGCTGCTCGAATCATTTCATTTAAATCTGAAAGATTTGAGAGGAATTGGAATAGATGGAGCCGCTTACATTCAAGGACAGTAAAGGGGACTGAAAGAAAGGATCATCAGTGCCAACCCCTTTGTCAGAAGTGTACATTGTGCATGTCATGCTCTCAATCTCGCGCTTCTTCAGGCATACAATGGAAATGTAGAGATCAAAGTCTTTTTTGCAAACTTGGAAGAGCTGTACAACTTTAGCGAGGCTTGTCTGAAACAAACTCTTCTGCGGGTCCAAAAAGGCGCTGGGTTTCGAAACCATCAGAACATTAATGCGCCACGCTCTCACGCGCTGGGAGTCTCATAGTCAAGTTGTTAAGGAGGCGATGGAGACCTACCCCGCAAAAATTGCCATGCTAGAAGATGTAGTAGACGTGGAAACTGAAGCAGAAGTTGTTAGTAAAGCAAGCGGACTTCTAAGCTTCTGTAAACAATTTGAATTCACATTGGTGACAATCAAGTCTCAAGGAAATTCTTCAGACAAGTAAAATCGTAAAAAGTTCTGCCTATCGATTTGGATGAAGCGTTTGAACTTGATAAACATAAATGAACAGAAATTGGAAGAATTTTTAGAAAGTGCAAGCAAAGTCATTGTCAATGCCGGGGAAAAGTCTTACTGTGAAGAAATATTTTCGACATTTTTCATTAAGTTTCCTCTAACAAGATAGCAAAATACCCTGAGCAATCATTCAAGACTGGTGTGTTCTACTACGCGTTAGATATGATCAAACAGCAAATCATTGACAGATTCAGTAGCCACAGGGACACGCATCGGTCTTCCCGATTTATTTGCCAAAATGTTGCTAAATCGGTCTCCCGATGAGAACAGACATTGTTTGGAGGTCTTTTTCAAGGAATAGGGTCCTAATAAATGCTCTAGTAGCGTTTAGATACCCACGAAGGAGGTTGATCTAAAGTAAGTATATTTTCAAAAAAGTATGCTAGTTATGGTTTTGGTCTTGGTAGCTTTGGCAAGAAATGCCGGGAACAAGAAATTCCGGTCCTTCCGCGTGCTTGACACACCCGCGTTTTACCGCGGGATTGCGAGCAGCGAAGATATGATAAGACTTGTTGCTCAATGAATTTCTTTTGAAAGGCGGGCCTAAGTCTAGAGATACTGTAGTGGGTGACACTTATAAATTTATCGTTGTTGCATTGCTTAACTAGAAGCGAAGGAACTGATGATGAAGTGACAAAAACATTTTTATGTACATGGCCTCAACTATCAAAGCCCAATCCACATCAGAGATCGTCCAGCATGAGTTCAAAATCGAAGAAAGGCAGAGGCGACCGAATGACTGCCAACCGGTAACTGCTAATAATTTAAATTCGCGAATGACGTATGAACAAGGAAATCTGCCCTTTACTTATGCTAAATTTTTTACCTCATATAGAGTATAATTTATAATGATTTTCGTAGTGGAATGTGAAAAATTAAGCCGATGTAGTGACAAGATCGTTCTCACAACTTCAAGACGGACCATACTAATGAACATAGAATCCAGTCACCATTCTTCTATCAAGTTTTGAATTATTTGATCGCTTATTTGCAGCTCCTCGAATGTCATGGCTCGTTATATATTTCTTGATGATTTTTATAAAGATCTTGACTATGTCGTTTTGCGTAAGTTAGTTTTTGCAATGTACGCATTTACCTGCGGAATCTTTCAAAGTTGCATCCATTTTGCTTTGGAATTTGTCAACATAATCGAAAACCGTAAACATAGTTAAGTGCTCAAAGTAATTTTGTTCTTTTTTTCAAAGAAGTATTTCAATGGCTGTCTAATTTTTTACTCTTTGACAAGAGAGTCCAGTTACCTGAATAGATGAAGTAACCCAACGACAGGTCAAATTCCCTCCAGTCACTGATAGTCGTGAACACTTCTATCGTCTTTTATCCTGTAACTTTACAAACCAAAAGCAGACAGATGTTAATGAATGAATTGTCAATCAAAGGCCGTTTTAAAAAAGATTTGGTGATTTTATTGCTTTCCTAGATAATGAAACGGTTTAGCACCCAGACAAGACCAGTGCACTCCGTTGCGGCGGTTTCAAAATGTCTCCGTCTCTGTGACAAGTTAAGATATTGAAGAAGTTATCATGAATCTACTTGTTGTACTTGGCTTTGTGCAAGACATAAATAATCAATAATGACGGCTTGGTTTCTACGCGAGTTGTTTCAATTTCCAACTGAATATTGTAAGCCATTCTAAGAAACAAAAGCCAATAAAGGAAAGGTTCCTTTTTACCATTCTGCGCAGTATAGTTTCTGTTTTCTTCATTCTCATAATATCCATGCTTACTTTTGTTGTAGGATTTTGTTTCGTAAAACGATTTTATTCAAAATACGACTTGACATGACTCAATACTATAAATATTTATTGTAATTGAGCTTCTAGTGCATTATAAATTTCTTGCTGGGCATGGACTAGTGCATATCTACTCAATGCTGGGCTAGTGCATATCTACTCAATGTTCAGCTAAATTCTTGGATAATTTTGTGACATCTTACCAACAATGATGAATAGGTACTTCTCTAGTGGAATGAAATCCAAGAATTTAAGAAATTGGGTTGTCATGATTGGGGTGTTCTTTGATATCTTTGATTGATATTCTTTGGGTTTTTACCATTGAAATTTCTTATTAGTATTGCAGTAAGGACCTGACATTTATATTGTTTCCCTTTACCCTTAACCTCTCTAACTATTTAGATTTTATACTTGTGATAGCGTTCTTGTCAATCTGGATGAATTGATAAACCTATGCTTCAAAGTATTATACTCAGCAGACTGATTGCTGTTGGTTTGACTAATCCAAGGCACAAGATCTTTTGCATCCATTTATTTTTTTGTGGAGCATATTCCTTCTTTTATTTGATTCGATCGAACCTTATTTTTTGGCACATCAAGTCTATTGTAACTGAAATGTAACATCGTAAATGAAATTACAAAATTAAATTGTGAGCAAGGTCAGAGAGTTGTAGAAGCAGATATAGGATGATTTGCCATCACATTCTGATTTTCTCATAGACTCATTTTCTTCATTATGTAGAATTTGTAGAACTTGTAAATTTGTAGAGGAAATTTGCTTATGAGTTTAATTGTTGGTGTTAAACTTTGTTTTGCATATTCTTCCTATACCATGACAACTGAATTCAAGCATTGATGCTTGCTTGAAAAATTATGTTAATTTTTAAAAAGTAAAAACATTTCACATTGAGATACTGGAATTATTGAATACATTGTTGGATTCAGAATAATATTTCCCTGAAACTGCAAGTAGAACTTTATAAAAAGTAGCTTTTTAACCACAACAGATTTTCAGGCAAATGGACAAACAAGCCTGGTTATCAGTAGCAGTAAAAATCACATAGAATATCCTTTTATACACTTCAATGGTATTTGTGCAATATTGATCAATAACAAGAACTTTCATTTCTCCATTTTCCTGTTTTTAACATTAAGATGTCACAGAAATTTGGTGAACTCTTGCCAGATGGTGAATCTCATAGTTAGCCCTCATATCATATGTAACCATTAATTGTAGATGAGTTTTTATGAAGCATACATTTTTATTTTATGTCACTATTGTAATACCAATACCATGATTTGTATTAATGCCAATACATACATAATTTTTCTATAGGCAAGGCAGCAGCTACAAAGGCAATAAACAGGCTCAAACACAGAATTATGTCAAAGCACAAAACAGAGATTTTGCCAAGGTGAACTGAAGATTCCATGCAACTGTATTGTTTTGATGAATTCAGGGTCTTTTAGAAATGTGAATAATTTCAAAATAATTTAGACAATTTTTGCCAGTCAGGGAACATGCTCTGAGGGCCCCTGTTATTCTGGGTCAAAATAATGCAAGGATGAGATTGTCAAATGGCCAGTTCCTTTCTTGCCTCAACCATTTGTCTATTATACCCAAAAATGTTGGAGAAAGCCCTATTTTGCAGACCCTACCCCCAAAGATCTCTTTGTTATCATAGTTTTGGACTTTTTGTATCAGAATAATTTGTCCTAAAGTTTAGGCCATGATCCCCATAGTTATTTGAGATATACAATTCTAATCAAGAAGGGAGCAACTGCCAGACAAGAGATGTAGTTTATTAAATTCAATATAAGATCTCAGTGCACAGAGAATAGCAGCTTAGAGCATCAGCTTTTATAGTGGTTGTTAGTGAGATGAGCCTTGAAAGCATTTGGTTTATTCCTGAAGTAGGGAACCAGAGCTGAATGCCATTCTCTATGTACAGTTTACCTTGTTTATTTTAACTGTGAATTAGATAGCTAGACATCCCTGCAAACTTTTGAATTGTATTGCTCAATAAAATCAATATCTTAAAATCATAAATCTATCTCTGTATCATAAACTGAAAGCTTTTCTTAAATTTTTAGCCTCAAGATTCATCTGTGCTTGAGTATAGCAATAGCCATGTATTAGATTCAATTCATCATTTGGTGGTAAGACTTTAAATGCTCAGTTGTTTTCTAAGTGTTTGATGTTCCCTCTTTTTTTATTTTCATCATTAATGAATGAATGGCAAGAATAAAATTGTAGACCATGGAATATTTTTTCCTTTGATAAGTGAGGCTTTTTAGCATTATAGGGGGTATTTTTACGTTCACCTTTTCAAAGATTTTTTATTAGAAAGGGAGAATACTATATAGGTTTGTTGTTTGAAAAAAATTTAAGTTTGCAATGCTCTATGGATTCTGGATGATTTAAAGTATGTGATGAAGCTGAGTAAATATTTTATATTTGTGTAATTTGTCCCTTGTCTGTAAAGAGATGAATAAAGTTATTATAAGCAACTGTTGCAGGGACTTCCAGTGCATGTTCAAACTGTGGATGATCAAATTTATGATGGGATTTTGGATACAATATCACCAGAGGTAAATTATCTTTTTGTTGTTTTCAATTCAAGCTTTGTATGTTGAGTATGCTTGTATAGACCTTGTGGGAGTGTGTTTTTGTAGATCAAATTAACACAAATGTTCTAAATATTAAAAAAGTCTTATCATTTTTTAAAGAAGGTGTTGTTTTGTTTGCTCTACTGGATTTGACTAAAATGTCTCAATATTTCATTTCAGTTCAAGATTTGCTTAAAAAACACTCATCTTTTGGCAAATGCCAATCAAAGTAATCAGGTAAAGAAATTATATCTAGAATAGATTTATATTTAGAAACTAGATTTTTCTTTGTCATCCTAGTTAAAGTTCATTAGCAAAATATTTACTACCAAGAAACATATGTCCAAATATCTAATAAACAATAAGCTTTTTTTACTTCAATACAAACTTCTTATGCCATGATATTAATTATTTTGGTATAAAAGGCGTGATGAGTTGTTAATGAGCAGCAAATATAAAAGTTTATTTTAACTTTGCTTTTGGCTGTGTAGCATTTTCACATGAATCACTTCAATTTCAGGAATATAATGTGAATCCAAATAAAGGAGAGCTGTCAAATCTTATTTTTGAACTTAGAAATGTTCTTTGCATAAAATGCAAGAATGTAGATTGGGATTTTCCAAAAAAAGGTTTGTATTCCTTTCCCATGAAATTTATATTTTGACATTTTTCCCTCTACTTCAATTTTTTTCAAGCAGTTGATGACATTGTAAGGTTTTGCAGTTGTAAAACTGTGTGCACCAAGAATAATAATAGTTTTGTTAGCTAAGATGAGCCCATGGTATTGCTTTTTTCCAAATTTTAGCTGAAATGCTGCATATCATCAAATGGCTTTTTCCACATTTTCTGTCAAATGTTCTTTGTTCCTCATCATTTCAGTAGTCACTCTGGCTTAGCTATTATTTTTTATCTGTGTAGTGACCTTATATAAGAGTTTAGTTCTTTTTAGTACCAAGCTAATGGCAATTGTTAATTATTTATAGAAACTTTTCTGACGGACAGTATGATATCAGGTGCTAATGGACCGTCTTCAACAGGGAGAGAACTAGAGGTAGCTTACTTTTTGACTGTGTCTTCTTTTAAAGACTGTGGTTTGAGATTTTGTTTAGGGATTGGCCCAAGGGAACATGCTTGACAAGATGTACTTTAGAGAGGCATTGTAAAGAAATGAATTTATTATCGTGATGTCATTTTTGTTATTACCATAGTCCTTGTTTTCGTGATTTAGTAACTTTGCAAGAAATGATTTTAGCATCTGCTTTGATTTTAAATTTATTAAGAATTATCAGTCTTGCTTTACATGTTTTCTAGCGCTGGCAAGCTGGACAAGAAGACTCTTTTGAACACGGAGAGCTAGAAAGACCAGTTAATTTGGTGAGACCACAATCTCTTAAGAGTAGTGGCACTTTTATATGAGTCATGTCATCTTGCTAACCTTTTTTGGTTAGCTTTGCAAATCATGAGAGTTCAAAAGAATTTCAAACTGTTCTATACACAGTCAGTACTTCTATACACATTATTTCAATTTTATTGGTAGCTGTAAAAAAGGAACTTTTGTTTGTATTTCTTTCTTGCTTCTTGCAGGTCTCATTGATTTGTCCAGATAGTGATTTCCAAGAAATTATTTAGTAGGGTTGTTATATTCTTGAGAGCAACCTGAAGTGTGAACAAATTATTGTATTTATCTTTAAAAGGGAAAGTTTTTATCAGGCTTCATTTGAATGCACTTCATTGCTTTTTCTTGAATTACCCTTATTGATAACGTTTTTCTTATGTGCAGTTATTATGGTATTATGTCTTTTATTGGTCTTGGTTAGCTGGGTCCTTTAGTAAAACCAGTTATTTTTTTAGAGCAACGGCAGAGACTCTTATGTTGACCTTATGCGTGCCAACGAAGAAAAGGTAATCGATTTCGTGTCAACATCATATCTTGACACTTAGGCCCTTACTCAAGAGGAAGGGGCTTCTTGAATGTACTTGAAGCTGAATTGAAGCCATAAACTGCAAATGAAGACACATAGAATGCCTAGGAAAAATGTGGTACCATGGGACGCAACATTCGCATCTCTAGGTTTCATGTGTCTTCATTTATCGATTTAATTCTTTAAAACAGGGAAAGTATCTAGTGAGAGTACATTAAGAAGCCTTTATTTTTGAAGATGAATTCTCTTTTCAAGTAGGGAGCCATCACAATCAGCGTCGTCTCCCTATGTTTCATGAATATCATCTCCGTGACCGTCAACTTTCTTTTCATCCTAATTGTTCCCTTGATTGCATTCAAAGCAACAAACAGCATTTGCTAGATCGATTGTTATTATTAGGCAGCCATTGCGTCATCCTGAAGTTGTTGTGGTGCTGGTACTTTTTACGCAGGATTCATTTTCCAAAGATGTAATGATGTTTCTCTCTTTCTAGTTCAATTATAAGTCATCATTTGATAAAAAGTCTCTTGGATTATACATGTAAGTACCTTCATTTGCTGGTTGTGTTTATTCCTTTGCATTAGACCTTATTGTATTTACTTCTAAGCCATGCAATTCGTCACCAATGATAATGCAAGTGATTCTTTACGTCATAATTTTTTCATGAGAATCTTGCGGTGCGTTGACTTGTGCTTTCTTGTGAATAGGGATGACATTGAGACGCACGACTCAGAGCTGTACAAGATGCGGAGTCTCGAGGCGGACCAAATCGTGCGTGAAATCAAGAATGATGACTCTCACGTCTTCCACGACAAGCTGGACAGCGGCTCTTCAGAGGAGGAGAAGTTCAGTTCCGTGAGGCGGTCCTTGACCAGCGCCAATTCACTTTCTGGAAGAAACCCGAATACGCCAGTTCACAGTCGTGGTCGGTCACGTGGGTTAGGCTTCCAGAGCGTAAAGGATCATATTGGTGATCCCTCTGACAGCATGGCTGGGAAATATCGGAAAAATAACAGCCTAGGTGGGAGAAGGCATGAATCAGGTAGGTCTGGGAAGCATCAATGAAGACTTTTTGTCGCTTGACATTTGTTCGCATGAAAAATCATTGCATTCGATAACACGCGAGCTAGCATTGCGTTAGTCGAGTACTCGGGCCTCTCCAGCATGGCTTATACCTTCGCCTTGCCTCGCTTTTTAGATGAACCACCAGGACCAACCATGCTGTATTCGCAACGCGTCAAAGCCTCGCCCACCCCAGACACATCCAGCCAGGGCCGCTATGCGGCTCCTTCACAGCCGCCGCCGCCGTCGCTGCAGCAACAACAGCAGCAACACATGACTTACCAGCAAGCAGCAAGCCAGCAACAAAATCAGGTTGTACAGGATGAAGCTCCTTCCCAGGCCCCTCAGTACATGGCACAGCAAAAGTCAGTGGGTGGTCATCATCATGTTCCCCCTCGAATGCTTCAACATTCAGCTGGAAATAGCCGACCGCAACCCGTAACAAAGACTGGGACCCAGTTTGGTCAGAGCCTGGCTTCAGAGTTGGACGGAGAGCCTAAGGAAACGTCTTCAGGTGCCACTGCGGCAAGCACCGACAAATTGTCTTCTCCGGCCTCGGTTGACGAGAAGCCGCATGGAAATGAGACGGTAAGCGCAGGGTTCTGCTGCACAGTCAGTCAATGATATAAGTCCCGCTTTTTGAGCAGTTCTTTTGTTGCCGGGAATGACATTCTCGCAAGGCACCAATAAAAGATCGCTCCGGTTTCCTTGCTTCTCTTCCAGAAATATTTCCACTCCCGTTTTGCATAAGGGGAACCCCTTAAAATTTTTAGTTCCACTTTCTGGTTTCTTTAGGAATGAGGAAGAAGGTTTGTATAAAACTAAGATGTCTATTTGTACTGCATACATTGTAAGTTAATTTGTGGTCCTGATAATGGTCATGTTTCTCCCTTTTGCACTCGCCTTCTTTAACATAGTAGCGGTATTATCAGTTACCATGAAAAAGGCAGGAATCTGAATGCCCAATGTTTCACCCGAACATGCACTGTAATCTTAAATGATGTCATCGAGTGACTTTGCTATTTCTATTGGATGGACAGGTGAAGCTATTGTCGGAAGTGCCAAAGAACAAGTTGGGCGAAAAAGTATATCGGCAAAAGTTTGGAAAGATCATTTCGCCTTCACCGGGTAATCAGCCTTGATTCTCTTTTTACAGTTTTTGATAAGGAAGTTTTTGATATAGTTATCCTTAAACGAAACATTGCTAGTTACTGTGCACACAGAACTGTTTTGTCACGCTGATGTGACAAGGTATAAGCAAGCCGAGGTGGAGATGCAATTACAGAGCAACCAGAGAAAGATTACATTGTAAGGATGAGAAAGCCGGATGCTTGTCACTTCACGGCCATCCCCAGAATTGACAGTAAAAAACCTTTCGTCACCAATTTTCGTTATGGTTGCCAACACTCTCACGTGGGTATTCGGTTGATGTCATCAGAAACGACCTACTTATGCTTCGAAAAGAACTTCTGTAAAAGCTGTGTTGGATTGAATGTCGGCAGATCGGGAGAGAGTTACTGGATGGGGCAACGTGAGGCTACCCGTCCTAGGCTGGTGGAAAACAGTACCTTTCGATTGTTCGACCCATCGTTTACCCAGCTTCGATTATCCGTGAAAATGTGAAAAACCTCATGAGAAATTTTTGGCCTTTTTGATAATGTATTGGGTGCGTTTTGTTGCGTTTTTCGAAAGAAGTATTCTTTTTGAAATTAATTGCGGGGGCCCTGGTTCTATAATTCCTGTTTCTGTATGAATTCATTTATTATTTTGTGGCAACAGATTGAAGAAGTTGTAAGTAGAAACCGGCAGTCAAAATTGTCTGTTTCCATCTACGTTTCCATCTACGTTTCCATCTACGTTTCCATCTACGTTTCCATCTACGTTTCCATCTACGTTTTCATCTACGTTTCTGAGTATTGACAGGGTGATTGTTAGAAATCTGTATGTTAGAGATGTTAGAGATGATGGGTCTGGCATGCTGGGTGATTAGCACTGTTAGAAACATCTTCTTTTGCCGGGATTTCATCGACTTCTTTTTCGCAGAAAACCCACCGCATCCAGTCCAGTCAATATCCTCTCTGAAGTCTTTCGGTGATGTCAAGGTTAGTACATCTGCCTCTTTGTTTTGGGCGTCGAGTTTTGAGTACACTGCGCCCATCTCGACTACCCGCAACCTGCCAGTTGACCCAGTCTAATTCCAATACCCCCTTGTTTGGAGTTTGTCTCTTTTTGCCTATGGGCACAAAATGGGCACAAAATGGGCGCAAAATGGGCACAAAAGGAACAACACTTTGTCAGTGTTAGGTTCTGATTGGGGAACTTTTTACAAAGATTGCAGGGGTTCCCCAGAAGCGGACTAAAAAGCCAAGTGAGGCTCAGGGAAGCCAGTCAAAAGAGCAAAAGGATGCTGACCATGAAAAGATGGTGATACCAGTAAGCCCAGAGTTGGCAGCAAAGTCTGATGCCGCGAAAGGAGAGGTTGGGAAGAGAGACGACGCGTGTTCCACCAAGACCGAAAGTCATCAAATTGCTGAGGAGAAGGTCGACGGAAAGGATAAGGAAAAAGAGATTTCCAATAAAGATGAAGTTACTGCAGGTAGACCAATGAGACCTTCTCTGTGCTACTTTATTGCGTCAACCATAAACCCCTTTTACCACTCTTTAATACATCACTGTCTTATTGACAGATGCTTTAGCTAGCTTATAAATCCTTCAACAAAACTTTTCTTTCCCGTGACCGGTCGACAGCAAAGCGAATCTATTTTTTGCGAACCCATTGACCATTTGTTATAACGCAACTTGTTTTGGACCTTTCATTTTCCTCTCATCTGACTACTTTGATTGTCAAGTTTCCTTCAAATAATTATTCGTAGTTTCTTGATTGATTCTTCTTTTGATTCATTTTATAAAATCAGTTTTAATAACTGGCTTAATGGTGGTTTTTGAAAGGTGTTGGTAAAGCCGAGAGTGAAACCCTCCCAGTCAAAGCTGGAGATGAAAGTAAGGTTGTAAGTAAGGGTGATGAGCAAAAAAGTGTTCAAACACAACAGCTAGAGACAGGCAGCCAAAAGAAGGGGTACGTGTTTCTTTCCTAGTTGCATTAGGGCATCTGATGTAACTGCATTTATATTTTTGAAATATGCCCCCTAAGTGGATGTTTGATGTATCGACTTTCTGTATAGATGATTTTTAGCTGTGTGCTTTTTCAGTGGGGACCTTCTTTAAGCTGGGTACCTCTCTTTAAGCTGGGTACCTCTCTTTAAGCTGGGGACCTTCTTTAAGCTGGGTACCTCTCTTTAAGCTGGGTACCTCTCTTTAAGCTGGGTACCTCTCTTTAAGCTGGGTACCTCTCTTTAAGCTGGGTACCTCTCTTAGCTACCTACTTATTATCGCTTGGTGGCTATCAGATTCTTATAGCCTATGAAGGGATATTCCTATCTGTTTTCCCAAACAATTTCAAGAGGACCGAACTACAACTTAACTTTTTGCAAGATTTCACCTGAGATCACCTGTCAACCTGCTGACGTTTAGAACATGTTGGCTGTTCACTTCAAGCCATCCTATTCTGCTTCATTCGTGCAACTTCTTTTCCATGTTTCCATGGCACAAACTGGAGAGGTCAATTGCTCCTTAGCTTACCCGATGCCCTAAACGAAACGTGGAAGCTTTTCTAGCACCTGACCTGTGTATGCTTCCTCGCTTACAGTCTGAATCCGAATGCCGCCGACTTTGTGCCGCACAGCGTCCTCGCTTCGTCTCCTGTGCCCCATGTTCCTGGCACTTCATTCTCCTCCGTGCAAGCTTACCAAGTGACGTCACCCGCCATGCAGTCAGGTGGTCAGAGCAGTTTGGCCGGCAACCGCATCCCCGTCATCTACGGACACAACTCTCGATACAGAGCCGGCGGTGCGTACGGTGAGTCCTGCATTCAGCACCCGTCGCACCCCAGTTGACAATTTATTGACCTCGCTTTGCCGATTTCTAGCAAAGCTTTTAATTACGACGTGTTTTTTATCAGAAATGCTTTGAAGTGCCCAGATGCACCATAGAGAGAGCCATCCCTCAGCACTTTTGTATACAATTGTATTCGTTTGTCTTCAGTGTCTGTCAGGTTGAAGTCTCCAACGACAGACACTAGTAAAAAGGCCTATCTAAGCAGTGGCCTATCTTGAGAGCATCAATGCCTGCAATGACTTGCAGAGTAGATTTTTCGAATATAGAAAGTCAGCTTTTGTTTATATTTGTACGGTTTGCTTGATTTGCTGAAAAGGATAGTGAGGTTTTCTGAAAAGTTTTTTACCCTAAACACAACTTTCGACATTAGGTTAATGATTGCGGGCTCGGTAACAAATCATTCGCATCACATTTATTTCTAGTCAAACCCTCTTATAACGTCATTTTGACTTACTCGGAGACTTTTGGCAGACTTAGGCACATTTGGAGTGCAATTAATCTCACGTTTCTCATCATCGCAGCACCATTCAATTAAGGGGTGGTTCTATATGGTGCATCTGGGCAATTGAATTGAATTGGAACTCTTTTTAGGGGGGTATTCCATGCAACAAGTGGTAGAGACATCCATGGCCTCGTCTGCACCCGTCTACCAAGGTGGCCTCGTTCAACAACAGCAGGGTGCCCAACAACAACAACAGTATCAACAATTATTTTATTTCCACCCGCAGACGTCCCAACCAGGTAGGCTGAGTTTCTGCTCCAACTTTCCTTGGCGCTCTTTTGAAGAATCTTTGGAAAATCATTTTATTAACTTGGGGCGCTAGCTAATTCTAATAATTCTGTTGCGCTGCACTGTTGAAAGCTATAAGGACAAAGGATTTCGAATAGTGCGCCATTAACGAAAGATCCTCCTATTCGGTAAAATACCGCATGGCGACAGGTTGAACTTGGCCCCGCCTCATTGTCACCTGTGCAGGCGCGTCGCTGTATCAGCACAGTCCGTGTTTAGGCATGAGACACTCTAGTTGCATTTTGTTCCAACCCACGACTGATTGTCCCACCCATCTCTTTCCAGGAGCCATGGTCCAATTGCCTTCTCAAGTGAGTTCTTTCTCTCCACTCGCCTTCTGCTATTTTCCTTGTTTATTTCGATTTTTGTAAAGCACCGAGCATCCATGAACCAAAGGTAATCTTGCACATCGCCGTTTTGCTCTTTCGATTTTCCTTCTCGTTTGAATATGGAAGCGTAGCTCATTCAGTGTACAACTCCGCATTTATTGTTGTTCTGAATCAACAGTGTTGAATGCTGTGCCTGTTTCCATTAATCGTTATATTTCCTTCTGGTAATTATGTTTTGTCGCTTTTTTGCAGCAAGCGATGTTGACGTGCCATGTTCCACAGCATGTATGTCTCCGTTTTATCCAAAGTCCTTTTCTGTTGTTTCTAATTATGCGTCCTGGAAAGCAATCAGCAAGAGACCAGCCATCGGTTTTCTGAGATGGTTGCTAATGTTTGCTGTAATGTCAGATCACTTCTCAGTTTCGTCCTGTTTTGTGAGTAAGGTTTTTTGCTTTGTGCATCAGTCAGAATGGGGCAATATGTGCTTTCATGTGCCATTTTTGTTCTAGAGTCAGGTTGGCCAACCACAAATGATGCCTCCAGTGTACCCAGAAGCCCCCGTCTATGTTGGTGAGTCGAATTGGCTCCTCTTTCTTTTTGGCTCCTCTTTCTTTTTGGCTCCTCTTTCTTTTTGGCTCCTCTTTCTTTTTGGCTCCTCTTTCTTTTTTGGAACCGTGTAGCAGTCCTCCATTGTTGATTGTAGAATGCTTTTACCAGATCACAAGAATAGGCCTGATGTGAAGCCTTGAAAGCATATGATGATGATGATGATGATGGGCCGATTGTACCACTGTGTTGATTTAATAGTGGCAAAGTCTTTTTGTCGTCATAAGTACGATCGTAATTAGTACAGATGAATGGGTTCTTTTGTCCTTATCAATACTCTTCTAGCAAGGTGCCTTTTCTTGATTAATGGTAGATCTGGTCGTCGCCCAAATAAGTCCTTTTGTCATATTCCCTTTTTTGTTTTCAGTTCCAAGTGGCAGTTTGATAATGCAACATCAACAACAACCCCAAGTGCAAGCAGTCTCCATGAGCCACCCGTCGAACCCTTCCAACCAGTCACCGCAGCTCCACTACTTGGCCGTGCAGCCTCCCCAGCAGTACCCTCCAATTACGTCACCTTTGCCGTCGACGCCCCAAGGCACCCCGCTCTCCCATGGCATGCAAAGACCCCCAACCCCTTCACAACATCAGATCCATCCATCTGCGACCCCTCCGTTACATTTAGGACAGCAAACGGCATTTAGTTACGGACCTAATGCCGTTCGTAACATTCAGGCGCAGCCATTTCTAGGTGGGTCTTTTACCTTCTTCTCGTGAGTTTCGTTTGCAACGGCCACAACTGTATCCCTTTCCAACTTTAAAAACGAATTCAATAAATCCTTTGGCCCTGCAAAACTCGAAAATAGCACGGAGAAGATGAGGTTTTCGCCTTTTTCTGCTGCTCAAGGAATCTTATTCAGTTATCGGTACCATTTCAATTCTGCGAATATCCTCGAATAGGTTTGAGAATGGCATGGAATAAGCAATGTTATCATCCCTTTGGCTTAAAACCTCACATTCATTTCTCGCCCTCAGCGCTGCTAACTGTTTCAAACAATGGACTGATTAATAATAATGCTTAATAAAGAGAACGCTGTTGAAACGTGATACGTGAACGAGATCTAGAACGTGTATACGAGGCGGCTTCTTGCGAGAGAATCAGGCAGCGCACCCTGCCCTGGTCCTTTGAAATGAGTGTAGTGCGAGTTGCCGAACTAAATGGAATTCATTGATTGAGTACTTTCCTTTGATATTAGTTACTCGCCATTATTTGCAGTTGATTAAAATTATGTGTGGTATCGGTTTACTACGATAATGCAAGGCCTGTATGTGCTTTGGCACAGTGAAACGTCGCTCTCTTTTCTCACTTTCAACTGAAGCAGTTTTCGCCGCTCACTTGTCAATGCTTCCTAAAAAAGAGCTATTGGTAGTCTGTCTCGAAAACTGCTCATTAGGAAGTAGTCATTAGATGGTCGCCTGACAAAGTCGAAAGCCGACCGTTGCATTCACATGCTTTTGTTCTTTTCTAGCCCCCCAACGTACCCATGGCCACCTGCAAACCTTCTAAGGGTGAACAGCCGACTGCATTTGAACGTAAGTCAATCATCTTCATAAATCATCTTCATCCATCATCTTCATCCATCATCTTCATCCATCATCTTCATCAATCATCTTCATCCATCATTTTCATCCATCATTTTCATCCATCATCTTCATCCATCATCTATCATCTTCATCCATCATCTTCATAAATCATATATCATCTTCATAAATCATCCATCATTTTCATCCATCATCTTCATCCATCATTTTCACCCACCATCTTCATAAATCATCTATCATCTTCATAAATCATCCATCATTTTCATCCATCATTTTCATCCATCATCTTCATCCATCATCTTCATCCATCATCTTCATCCATCATCTTAATAAATCATCTATCATCTTCATCCATCATCTTCATCCATCATCTTCATCCATCATCTTCATCCATAACTTCATCCATCATCTTCATAAATCATCCATCATCTTCATCCATCATCTTAATAAATCATCTATCATCTTCATCCATCATCTTCATTCATCATCTTCATAAATCATCTTCATAAATCATCCATCATCTTCATCCATCATCTTCATCCATCATCTTCATCCATCATCTTCAATCAGTTGATAAACAAGATGATCAGTTGTAATTAGATTATGTTGCATCAACACGGTGTTCTTCCTTGTTTCAGTTTCCCCTTTTTTATTTACAGGTAGGACGAAGACAAAGTCAACGGAACGTGACTTCATTCTGCATTATATAGAATAAATTATCTTTTTGAATGCTATTGATACTAAATTACCAATCAGTTCATCTTTTACTATTAACGACTCTTTTCTGTCCCTTGTGGTCATTTTGCACGTTTCCTGATATTACCGTCTGAAACCAAATTTTTTACCTTCATGGAGTACAGATCGTGAAGCAATTTTTCCGAATAGGCTCAGAAAGATTCAGAATTTTCCGTGATTAAATTTCCAAAGGAATATGCTTGCTATTGCTCAAATATTATAAGGTCTTTTTAATGTGTGGGTTCATGGCAAGGCAGGAACCTGCTGACTTCCTCTGAGGTATTGGTGCTCATTTTCTCGAGAGCAGAGCTTTTCGTGTTTACCATTTGGTTGTGAATTATTAGAACTTTCCTGATGTGGCGATCTCGTATACCTGCCTCTCCCCAAATGCACCAGTCGTGACTTGAAATGAAACACACCACCCTTGGACTAAACATGCGTCTTGGGGCATTAACTCTGGGGTAAACTTTGTTCGATGTTATGACCCTTTGTTCCCACATAACTGTTCAAGAATCAATTGGGCCTTCAACAACTGCTATCATAAATTAATTAAATATCCGTAAATTATCCGAGATTTGATTCTAGCAATTGTCTTCAATTTCTTGCAGTCCTTAAGCGAGATTTCATGTGTGGAATTTTCAATGAAATACGCCTGCCAAGCGCTGTCGTTAATTTTGCGCTGTAATCTGAACACGAGGCTAGAAAGGTTTGGTTTTTTCGTGGACACGAGGCTAGAAAGGTTTGGTTTTTCGTGGACACGAGGCTAGAAAGGTTTGGTTTTTTCGTGGACACGAGGCTAGAAAGGTTTGGTTCTTTCGTGGACACGAGGCTAGAAAGGTTTGGTTTTTTCGTGGACACGAGGCTAGAAAGGTTTGGTTTTTTCGTGGACACGAGGCTAGAAAGGTTTGGTTTTTCGTGGACACGAGGCTAGAAAGGTTTGGTTTTTTCGTGGACACGAGGCTAGAAAGGTTTGGTTCTTTCGTGGACACGAGGCTAGAAAGGTTTGGTTTTTTCGTGGACACGAGGCTAGAAAGGTTTGGTTTTCGTGGACACGAGGCAAGAAAGGTTTGGCTTTTTCGTGGACACGAGGCTAGAAAGGTTTGGTTTTTTCGTGGACACGAGGCTAGAAAGGTTTGGTTTTTCGTGGACACGAGGCAAGAAAGGTTTGGCTTTTTCGTGGACACGAGGCTAGAAAGGTTTGGTTTTTTCGTGGACACGAGGCTAGAAAGGTTTGGTTTTTTCGTGGACACGAGGCTAGAAAGGTTTGGTTTTTTCATGGACACGAGGCTAGAAAGGTTTGGTTTTTTCGTGGACACGAGGCTAGAAAGGTTTGGTTTTTTCGTGGACACGAGGCTAGAAAGGTTTGGTTTTTTCGTGGACACGAGGCTAGAAAGGTTTGGTTTTTCGTGGACACGAGGCAAGAAAGGTTTGGCTTTTTCGTGGACACGAGGCTAGAAAGGTTTGGTTTTTTCGTGGACACGAGGCTAGAAAGGTTTGGTTTTTTCGTGGACACGAGGCTAGAAAGGTTTGGTTTTTTCATGGACACGAGGCTAGAAAGGTTTGGTTTTTTCGTGGACACGAGGCTAGAAAGGTTTGGTTTTTTCGTGGACACGAGGCTAGAAAGGTTTGGTTTTTTCGTGGACACGAGGCTAGAAAGGTTTGGTTTTTCGTGGACACGAGGCTAGAAAGGTTTGGTTTTTTCGTGGACACGAGGCTAGAAAGGTTTGGTTTTTTTGTGGACACGAGGCTAGAAAGGTTTGGTTTTTTCGTGGACACGAGGCTAGAAAGGTTTGGTTTTTCGTGGACACGAGGCTAGAAAGGTTTGGTTTTTTCGTGGACACGAGGCTAGAAAGGTTTGGTTTTTTTGTGGACACGAGGCTAGAAAGGTTTGGTTTTTTCGTGGACACGAGGCTAGAAAGGTTTGGTTTTTTCGTGGACACGAGGCTAGAAAGGTTTGGTTTTTCGTGGACACGAGGCTAGAAAGGTTTGGTTTTTCGTGGACACGAGGCTAGAAAGGTTTGGTTTTTTCGTGGACACGAGGCTAGAAAGGTTTGGTTTTTTCGTGGACACGAGGCTAGAAAGGTTTGGTTTTTCGTGGACACGAGGCTAGAAAGGTTTGGTTTTTCGTGGACACGAGGCTAGAAAGGTTTGGTTTTTTCGTGGACACGAGGCTAGAAAGGTTTGGTTTTTTTGTGGACACGAGGCTAGAAAGGTTTGGTTTTTTCGTGGACACGAGGCTAGAAAGGTTTGGTTTTTCGTGGACACGAGGCTAGAAAGGTTTGGTTTTTCGTGGACACGAGGCTAGAAAGGTTTGGCTTTTTCGTGGACACGAGGCTAGAAAGGTTTGGTTTTTTCGTGGACACGAGGCTAGAAAGGTTTGGTTTTTCGTGGACACGAGGCTAGAAAGGTTTGGCTTTTCGTGGACACGAGGCTAGAAAGGTTTGGCTTTTTCGTGCCTTGTTCCTTGTGCTTCTTTTAATACGCTTACTACCAGTGAATGTATTTTTGCGCTAACCGCTACCAGGAAATTTAAAGACGACTCCTTCAAAATACACGTCACTGAAGCATCGAGGGCCTTTCGGAACAACTTTTAATTTAAAATTAACATACAAGAAAAATAAACACAAGGAGAAATTCTTGACGGACCGCAAAGACCATTTTGAATGCTAGTGACAACATTAATTGTGGATAAACAAGAAAACTTTTGATGGAGTTTTGCAATAACAATTTTATCTATATCACTACCGAGTATTATCGAATGTCTCCTTCGTGAATCATGAATCTTTTCCGGTTTTGATAGGAATCAAACAACGTAGCTGAGTGTTTTACAAATATAAAACTACCGTTCACGTTCTATTAAGATCCATGGGGGGGGGGGGGGAGCTTATTCGTTGTTTTAGTCTTAGGGGAGCTGTAACTTATACAACATCAATTTAAACAAGAATCAAGCATCAGTTTGATTGGGAACATATTGAAGTTATCAAAGCAATCTTTGATCGGCGGACAAGGAAAAGATGGCAAGGGAATGTACTAGAGAAGTGAATGCACTAGAGAAATAAATAATAAGCAGAGCCTCGTTTGCGCGTAGAGATGAGAATCAATTACAGGTGTGGCGGCTCCCTGGAACAAAACCTAGCGTCTGCCTCTTTTTCATGAGCCGAACTGGCGGAAATGGTTTACGTCACAACAGTGCTTCAGAAAAGAAATCTGATATAAAAAGGATTACGATAACGCGATGTTAGATAACATAGGATAACATTAACCTCTGGCTCGCATCCTCTTCCTATTTCTTTTATCGTTCTACACACAATCGTACAAGACAACAAATTGCATTCTGAGATCTACCGACTGCGAAGTTGCTTCTTGTCTATTTCGTCTCTTGTATCTACAATGTAATGTTTAATCGTTTTACGCCAAGACCCATGGGAATCGTACCCTAACAGGAAACACATCGTTTTTGCATGCTGACCCGAACACTCTGCCTTCCCACATCAAACAAATCAGCATTGTTGTGGCCTCCTTTGGCATCTGCCGATTCATTTGCTGTTTACGGGGGCGGTGAGTACAGATTGGAGCGAGCCGTCAGATTCACTCTGAATTGGCTGTCCAGTGATCCATTCTTGCGCATCGAGTCGGAGCGCAGACTGTCCGTCTTGATGTAGGTGACCGAGTCGAAGGAGCTCTCTGTCCGCTTCGTGCCAGCCGACGTGCTTGTTGTCGCCTTCCTCTCCCGGTATGCGGTGAACTTCTCGCGCCAATGCTTGCGCACGTTTTCGTTTCGCAGGCCGTAAAAGACGAAGACGAAGAAGCCTTGCAGAGAATTCAGGATGCAGAAAATGTATTGGAAGGCGACAATGTCGTTGGCAATTACAAAGAAGCCAAAAAGCCACGTTAGGCTGAAAAGGAGAACGAAGGCGGCAATGATGCGAAGGCGGTGGACTGCCTGTATGGCGTTGTCGGGGTAGGCCTTGGAGCTCTTGTTCAAGGCGAGCATAATGGACACAATGGAAAAGACGTTGAGCAGCATCACAGCAGCAACTGGAGCAACAACAGTGGTGTAGAGCGGCATGCCTTTCACAGCGCAGCTACGGAGGAGGAAAGCATATCAATACAACGCACAGCAACTGGCTTCGGTTATGCTCCGCTGGAGTAGCGGAGGGAGATTGATAGATTTCACAGTTTTTTAAAAGAATCAACTATAATACACACTTTTCTATAAGAATGTATAACTTTTTCCCCATCCTCAATATTTCTAAAAATTTTCTTTAAATTATTATTAAAGTATAGAAAGAACATAGAAAAATATTAAAGTATAGAAAAAGCATAGAAAAATATTAAAGTATAGAAAGAACATAGAAAAATATTAAAGTATAGAAAGAGCATAGAAAAATATTAAAGTATAGAAAGAGCATAGAAAAATATTAAAGTATAGAAAGAGCATAGAAAAATATTAAGCCTTTATGATGTACTGCTTCATCATAAATTTTAACAAGAGAAAACATACATGAACAAGCACTTTCTGTTTAACATTTCGACCGAAGTCTTCATCAGTAGTTTTGATAAAGGTTCTTAACTTATTATTAAAATTCAGCAATTTTGCACCTCGATACTCCTAAAGACTTTATTCTTATAAAAAAGTGTACGAAGTGTGAAAAAGATGGCAGGGGTCACAATGTCAAAGCGCACCCAACAGCCTTTCCTAGATTTATTAGTTCTTTTGAGACAAAAACGTCTTGCATTTAGGAAAAGAGGGGCTTTCCTTCTTGACAAGACAAGCTTCTCCCACTCACTTTTGGAAACCGAAAAAGATAAGCAAATTCAGCGAATAAATACTTTTTTCCTGTTAATCTTTATTTGCAAAAGCAAGCCTGTTTAGCAATTGACACTTGCATTAATCAATTTTCTTTATGGTGAAATTAACTATGACGAGTGCAAAAGTTTCGTTAAGGAACTAACCTTCGTTCGTCTCCGTATTCACTAGCCCAAACAGATATACCAATAATGGGAAACAACAGTGGTACAACTAAAAGGCAAATAAGACAAATACATCTTAAAAGGCAAATAAGAGGCGCAAAGCAAACAATAACATCAAGAGAAATACACCCAAGCCACACATTGTGACCCACAGCTATATGCCAGGAACGCAAGACAAATTTACAACGTAGAGGAACGCTACGGGCGACAGAAAAATGAAGAACAGTAAGCTTCGGGAAAATATCTAGGAAAAACCAACTTGAATAAATGTTTTTGTCTTCCAGTACTTTCTTTTTCTAACATGGGAATCGTTTCTCACAAGGATAGGTTGGGAAAGGTAAATCTGTTTGAAGATTTATGTAAATTTGTAGCAACTATAATGGAAATAATCCATAAACGGATCCTCTACAAGTTCAACACTTTTTTATATTTCAATCAATGTTTTTGTTGTGACTCGAAAAATTGTTGATTCCATTCCGCAGTTTCTTACCGACTGCTTATTCAAATCCTCAGTCTATCGGGGACGTGAGAGTATTAAAAATGATGGAACTCTGCCAAAGGATGTACGCGGTTCAAGGCAAAATGATGCGGCAACTGAATTCAGCACAGCAAATAACAATCAAGCAGAAAGGTTTTGTTAGTTTATCAGAGTAGTTGACATTAACTTTCAGCTTACATGGCTCAAAGTAGAACGAATTGAAAAGGATAAGAAGAGACCTACCCCAACCAAACATGCTTGCTTTAAGCATAAAATCCGGCACTGCTGACTTCATGGGCATTACAATACCTCGGTAGGAAAAGAAGCCTTCCACGCCACTCCAAGACAAAACGCATAACAAAATGTATTGCAGAATAAAAGCAACAGCCTGGCACCCCTCTCGCGGGGAAGTCCTCTCTATCCCAATGAGGAAGACGATCTGCAGAAATATGAGAGCTGAGCACAAATTCATCAAAATCTTTGGTGTATTGTTGTCTCTCAGCTTGCTAGAAGCAATAAATGAACAAATGTAAGTTGCAGTCAGTAGGCAAAAGGGATGATTCAAATATGTCGGATAGCCGTATTGAGGGGCTCTAGCAATTCAACATTAAGCAAGTGCAATATCGACAAGAAGCGTTGCGCCTTTAGAAAGTGACTTGTTTTCGAAGGGCAACGTTAAGGCTGGACAAGGTTATGAATGGTGAAATGCGAGCCACTGGCGGCAGATGCTCGATAGGGCCAAGGTTGGTAAGAATGGTAAGAGAAACTTCATTTTGACTCATTGGTTCTCTGGCACTGATTATAAGAGCCAGGTCGATGTTTTGGTTTCACATGTGTCTGGAAAGAGTCCTTCTTGTATGGCCCGTCTGTGATCAAATTTACACAAAGCAATTAATCAGGAAAGAGGCTTGTCCACCAAAACCAGAGAGGTGCATTATCACCAGGGATATTTCAAAACATTATTTATAGCTGCCGCTGTAAACCAAACCAGCCACAAAGTGACTTTTTGTGAAGGACAACAATTTAACTCAGGAATTTATGCTTTGCCTATGAAAGTTAACGGTAGCATGTCAACATGAAAGATGATAGGAGTGACGAGGGGCCTCGGAGTGTGTCAAGGGGTAGGGTAGGGGGGGTGTGGTGTGGTGTGGTGTGGAGTGGAGTGGTGTGGAGTGGAGTGGTGTGGGGTGGGTGGGGGATTGATGGCGTTTACGATAAGGTGGAAGAAATCCATCCTTGTCTGGGGTAAAAAAGGCTCCTTATTGCATTCCAATTCAATCCTTAAAAACAGGGGTCCTTTTTAGAATTTTTTTCAGAATAGACCAACTTCTCCTGAGGCACAGAAAACCAAATCTTTAACTGAGAGTTCCTTGGAAGACCCTAGTCAGCATATGGCAAGAGAACCAAGGGGGGGGGGGGGGGGGGGCTGCGGTACGCGTGAGCGATGCATGCTATTGGACGGTGAAATGAAAGGGCAAGCTGGATAATTATCAATTCTTTCAAGAAAAGTTTAAGTTTAGGTAAGATTGTTATATGCTACAGATTATGCAACCAACATACTCGTTCAAATCAAGATAGACATACGGGAAAATCACGTAGCTGATGAGAGTGAACAGGCTGCCCGCCAAGGAGAGGCCCACGCCGATGTAGCTAATCAGGGTGAGCGCGATCTGGTCGACGGTGTCTTCTTTCGGGGCCTTGGCGCCGAGAAGCACTGCGAAGTTGGTCAGGTGGTCACAATGGCACTCGGCCAGTCCCTTGGCCGCGGAGTGCAGCCGGCAGCCAGCCGTAGACCAGCCTCCTTGGCCGCCTGTGGGGACAGCAGCAAGAGTCACTCACTCAAACGACTTCTGATTAAAATTCACAACAGACGTGCAAAATCAGAAAGAGCTCAAGGAACAAAAAGCATTTTTCAAGTTCATCATTAACGTATTAATTCCCTGTAATTAAACATCAATTTCGTTTCCTTGATTTAAGAAGAAAACTGTTGCTCATGCTTTGCTCACCGAAATAGTTGAAGTCCCACCAGGCGCAGACTGTTCCGTTCAAAGCGGTGTGGTTTCTCATCGTAAAGTAGGTCACAACTGGCTCAGGCAGGCCCGTAATGCTGGTGTTTCTAACTTCAGCTGAAATAACTCTGCTATTGAGTCGAGACACGCGTCTTTCTTGAAACAACTTTCCGTGTTCATAAGCAATAAAGATCAACTCGTTTTTCTCTCTTTGTTGTAACGATAATAAATTTTTTGGAAGTTGAATGGCAGCCCCAGCATCACTTTTTGACCTCCCGGAACCTCGTTCCATTGAGAGCACTCCAGTGTTGTTGGACTGCTTCGAGGCTTCGTAGCTGACCGTAACTCCTTGAAACAACGACTTACTCTCAAGTGCTCCGCCAAGAGCAAATCCTTTCTTTGTCACAGTAAACCTGCTTTTATTTTTCAGCATGACTCCGCAAACATTTGAAAGAACTGTTAGCATTCTACGGATAAATGCGTATTATGCATCAGGTAAAGATAATGTTCAGAGCGTTTGAGAGACTTGCAGATGCACTTGCGAGATGCACTTACAAGTAGTGTAGTTTTCCGACACCATAACGTTTGCAGCAAAAAAGTAAACAAGGTCTATATCTAGGGAGTAGCTATGGGAAAAAGTTAAAAGGGCCCACTTGAACAAGAAAATGCATTTCTAGAACTGGTGTCAATTTTGCCAAAAATCAACCAATTTTTAGTAAAGGAGTTGTTGCAAATAGAGACGGAAGCGGTAGATGAAAATTGCCAAAATCAGCTGGTAGACCTTCTAAAGACTTTGTGAAAACGATCAACATAAAGTTATCCTAGCAGAAAGATTTACCGACAACATATCACAATTGGATGAAAAGTAGCCTGGTGCCAATCGAAAATCACCTTTTAGAGACATTCTTTTCTTGTTGGCCTGCCAGAAGCTGGTTGTCGGATGCTTCCATGCAGTTGTCAACTATGTCGAGAATGTCATTTGCAACCTGAAATAGACAATGATGCCGTGAATGCGATCATTTTCATTGTTGTATGACCACTTTTGGTTACAATCACACTTCATGGCCACTAAATTCCTCGTATGGCGGGATTTCAAGTGAGAAGGGCAACGTTTAAACCGCCGACTTGTTTTCTACTTTTCATCAGCAAAATAAGGCAAAAGTTTGAGCCACCTGATGCACTGCCCGATGCACTACCTGATGCACTACCCAATGCACCACATAATGCGCCAACTGATGCACCGACTGATGCATCAACTAATGCCCCACCTGGTGCACCACCTAATGCACTACCTGATGCACCACCCAATGCACCACCTAATGCGCCACCTGATGCGCCAACTGATGCACCACCTGATGCGCCACCTAATGCACCATCGACTACGCCACTTGATGCACTACCTGATGCACCACCTGATGTGCCAACTGATGCACCACCTAATGCACCATCTACTGCGCCACCTGATGCACTGCCTAATGCACCATCTACTGCGCCACCTGATGCGCCACCTGATGTGCCAACTGATGCACCACCTAGAGCACGATCTACTGCGCCACCTGATGCACTGCCTAATGCACCATCTACTGCGCCACCTGATGCGCCACACGATGCGCCACCTGATGCACCACCTAATGCACCATCTACTACGCCACTTGATGCACCACCTGATGCACCACCTGATGCACCACCTGATGCACCACCTGATGCACCGCCTGATGTACCACCTGATGCACCACCTAATGCACCATCTACTGCGCCACCTGATGCGCCACCTGATGCACCACCTAATGCACCATCTACTACGCCACTTGATGCACCACCTGATGCACCACCTGATGTGCCAACTGATGCACCACCTAATGCACCACCTAATGCACCATCTACTGCGCCACCTGATGCACCACCTGATGCACCACCTAATGCACCACCTAATACGCCACCTGATGCACCACCTGATGCACCACCTGATGCACCACCTGATGCACCATCTAATGCACCATCTACTGCGCCACCTGATGCGCCACCTGATGCGCCACCTGATGCGCCACCTGATGCACCACCTACTGCGCCACCTGATGCACCACCTGATGCACCATCTACTGCGCCACCTGATGCGCCACCTGATGCGCCACCTGATGCACCACCTAATGCACCATCTACTACGCCACTTGATGCACCACCTGATGCACCACCTGATGCACCACCTGATGCACCACCTGATGCACCGCCTGATGTACCACCTGATGCACCACCTAATGCACCATCTACTGCGCCACCTGATGCGCCACCTGATGCACCACCTAATGCACCATCTACTACGCCACTTGATGCACCACCTGATGCACCACCTGATGTGCCAACTGATGCACCACCTAATGCACCACCTAATGCACCATCTACTGCGCCACCTGATGCACCACCTGATGCACCACCTAATGCACCACCTAATACGCCACCTGATGCACCACCTGATGCACCACCTGATGTGCCAACTGATGCACCACCTAATGCACCACCTAATGCGCCACCTGATGCACCACTTGATGCACCACCTGATGCACCACCTGATGTGCCAACTGATGCACTGCCTAATGCACCATCTACTGCACCACCTGATGCACCACCTAATGCACCATCTACTGCGCCACCTGATGCACCACCTGATGCGCCACCTAATGCGCCACCTGATGCACCACCTAATGCACCGCCTAATGCACCGACTGATGCACCACCTAATGCACCATCTACTGCACCACCTAATGCACTATCTACTGCGCCACCTGATGTGCCAACTGATGCACCACCTAATGCACCACCTAATGCACCATCTACTGCGCCACCTGATGCACCACCTGATGCGCCACCTAATGCGCCACCTGATGCACCACCTAATGCACCGCCTAATGCACCAACTGATGCACCACCTAATGCACCATCTACTGCACCACCTAATGCACTATCTACTGCGCCACCTGATGTGCTAACTGATGCACCATCTACTGCGCCACCTGATGCACCATCTACTGCGCCACCTGATTGGAAAATTGCTGCTTCCCACTCTACCTCGGCAGCATAAGGCCCATGTTCTAGGCGAAGGTTGTCTGGCGACCAAATTATGATATCCGGTAGAACCTGGATTCTATGATTTCCACTACAACGTCACATAGATGTAAAGCACGGTTTACACATGCAACTTTTCATATGCAACTTCATGCAACTTGTCGCACTAACACGATGAGACTGAAAAGTTGCACGTGTAAACGGACGTGCGACCTACTGCAACTTTCATTTTGCAACCTGCGACTAATTTAGGATCAAGATCCTATTTTCCGGTGAAGTTGCAGTAGGTTGTACGTCACTGGCCAATGAAAATACTACAAAATATCATGTGATTTTTATTCCGTGTTGTGATCGTGGGTTTCCTGATGACAGCTCAGTTCAAAATGGCGAAGTCGATCAAGTTCGAATGGTCATTCGAGGCAGAAAACACGTTAGTTGAAATCTCGAAAGGTGCCCGTGCCTCTATAACACAAAATTTAAGGAGTATAAGGATAGGACCAAGCGGCTACAATTATCTGAGAAGGGAATGCTAAACCCCTAAATTTTTGCGTCTGGTGATCCACTGCTTCACCTAGAGTCTTTCTTTTCTTTGCTTCCGTCTTAACTTTCGTTTGTGCAGCAAAATCAATAACATTGAAGCTACTACACAACCAGTGTCTGCTTCCATTTTGGCTGATTTTTACTGGATCTCCAGGGTCCCCGCCAAAAATATTGCAATATGTTGCGCGTTTTTGCAACCGAATATCGCTGGAGGTTGCATGTTTTTTTAACGTGTAAACTGCACGAGTACGTTGCAACAAGTTGCAGCAACTAGCCGGCTAGTGTAAACTAGGCTTAAGGCCTTGTATTGCACGCACCTTTTCGTCTGCAGCAAAGACAGTGAGCTCCTCCAAAAGGTCTGTTACCTGCTCCAGTTCAGCTGCATGCAAAGACTCGGGTTCCACTGCAGTTATGTTCTTTACCTTTTGTGAGGCAACAGAGGCGTTTCTGGCACTAATTTTACCCTGTGAAAAGATACGTCGGTGAATATCTTCTTACATTTTCATAACTGGGGTGCTAAAAATGGTGCAGAGGCCTTGCACTAATAACCAAAAATGGGGTCATATTAGGTTACACAACTAAACTGGACACCAATTAACTTTGGTAGATGGAAGAGATGTTGCAATCTAAAAAACAACAAACAATTATGTTGTTTAAACATCATACTGGAAATTTCTCACTAAACTAAGTGAACAAAGTATTCGAACCTTTGAAAGCTGATTCAGGTCGTCAGATCGTCTCTGGCCCACTGTCATGCAGCCTTTGGTGTCAACAGGTCCCCACTGTGCTGGCTTATTTCGATGTTTGGAGCACTTGCGCGTGACATTGCCGTTGAATGTGCCGCAAGGCAGGACGACTGAATGATCCGAACGAGTAATAGGCCATGCAAATGTTGCATTCAGAGACGCAACAAAGCTTGTTACTGAAGGGCATACAGCTGTATAATAAATCAATTAATGTTTTCGCAAGATATAATAAATCAATCATTTTCTACAGAATAATTCTTTTTGAATGAATGTTTGTGTAAGTTACATGAAATACAACATTTAGAGATAGGTGAAAAGGAAGATGGGTTCTTTTTAACGTCATCTGATGTGGCACCTAATGTATCATTTAAGGTGGCACCAGATGTGTGCCACCTGGCTAGACACATGATGCGACACCCATCACCTTATGTGCCAGCAGGTGTGACATCTAATGTACCCCCTTGACCTGATGCGATGCCTGAAGGTCCACCAAAAGTGGTGTGCCACATTCAGTGGTGTGCCACATTCAGTGGTGTGCCACATTCAGTGGTGTGCCACATTCAGTGGTGTGCCACATTCAGTGGTGTGCCACATTCAGTGGTGTGCCACATTAAGTGGTGTGCCACATTCAGTTGTGTGCCACATTCAGTGGTGTGCCACATTCAGTGGCGTGCCACCCGATATTTTACCCGATGCACCAGCCTAAATATCATGCGCCGCTTGATGTGGGGTACTTGACTCAATGACATGCACGAAACGAATTAGCGTCTTTTACTTCCTCTGCATCCTCTTTCATCAGTTTCGGATTGAAAATGAAAGTTAATAGTTTGCATAATGCAATAGAATTTTCTTAAATTTGTTGGAATTTTTATCCAGATTCCTTTCTGTTTAAGCATGCTCTACCCAAATGTTATTGTGATTGCAATTGAGGCTTATGAATTGGTTTGTCAGAAAGTTCAATTCAAGAAAACGGCACCATTTCTGATATCCATGTGAATTCATATTCGGTACATTGGGCTACAGCTATGAGTCGAGGGGTATTCCGTTGTCATCTTACCATCTTATATGAGCCTGCAAGCTTAGGGCTTCTGCCCATGGACTTTTTGTCCACGCTTTGGTCCCAACGCTTTGGTCCCAACGCTTTGGTCCCAACAAGGCGTCTCATTATCATTATCTATTGGTCTCATTATCCGCGTGCTCGCTTCACCTTCGCGCTTTCTATACCTATTGCTTGAAGGGTTCAGGAGTGGGCGTTGTACAACCAGGGGAAAACAAACATGTCAACATCTTTAGAGGAATCCACTCACCGAAACAGGTTTGGAACTCCATCACGAGGTTGCTATTTCCTGTCGACCTGCACCGTCTGAAGTTCTTCATCCAATTCCTGTAGTGAACAAAACAGCTGGCATTCGAGCAAAAATCATAGGTCGCAATGTACGTTTCGATCATGTTCTCCTCAATAGAGACCACTTCCTGCATTCTGTAAAGCTGAATTATGATGGCGGAAGCACCTTCAGGCACAAACGAATCCAGCGGGACGGACGTACTATTGCCGTACATCAGACGGACCTGGATGTCCTTCAACCATTTCGGCTTCGCATTAATTACGCCATACAGAGACACTTTTATATGATCATTCGTGTCCAATATTTTGTGTTTTTTTTGCAAAACCACATTGGAAACCTTCCAAATCCTTTTTGTAAAGGTGCTGCTCAAGTTATAGACGAAGGAGGAGTTATTCTCCGGACGACTTCTTTGCAATTTTCTGTGGTTCGGTGCGCATCTTTGTAGGTTTTCTTGCAACATGTCTGGCGCTGCACATGGGTCCACAGTAGTCCTCTTTATCTTCGTGAACGTGCGCGGTTTAAAACTGGTTTTCGCCCTTGTTGATGGCACAACGGTCTCAATAACATTCGTCTCTGGGCTGGTTGTAACAGCTTTCGTTGTTGCTTCTGTAGTCACCACTTCTGTAGTTACAACTTCTGTAGTCACCACTTCTGTAGTAACCGCTCTTGTTATTGGTGAAATGGTAGGCCGAAAGCCAACGACGAATGTGAACGAGCAGTCTTCGTCTGTAACACTCAGAGTCTTTATTCGCACTTTTATGAAGATCTCGGTCGTATTGGGCACGTTTGCAAAGTTGCTGCCTTCCCGTATCTCTATTTTCCCGTCGTTGTCGATGCACACATACTTTCGCTCGTCGGTGAAGCCCGGGTTCGTGCATCGAAATCCAGCTCCACTGTTGTTGTTGTCACTGTTCGTGTCGAAGTCCTTGCTATTGTACTTGTATTCGATAATTGATGAGCTTTTGAAGGATCCAAGGTAAGCGTACTTCTTCATGTCAAGAAGCTCGGTTCCATCCGGGACCCCTGAAGCCACCGTTTTCGTCGTTTCCTTGCCTGTACATTCTTCTATAGAAATGGACCAAAATTCAAGTCACACAGTATTCAACGTATTTTTTCCAAAACTTACAACTACACGCTCCTTTCCCGTTGAGATGTTTCAAAATAGTTTTATTTACATGCACTATTTGTCGAGCAAGCGCTTTGCTAAATGAATATTTATAGCTTGCTCGAGATTTCCTAGGAAAAGTATCTCCCAATGACTCTTTCTTTATAGCTTGCAATGAGCTATGATGTACAGGCTACTGTAACACGTTACTACGCCCATGCACCGATGCTGTTTCATATAATACGGTCGTATCATGCTGGTTTGAAAGGACGCATCTTGCTCCCACTCTACCCTCTACCCCGTGCTGCAAGCGTCCTTGGCTTGAATGACAATAGCTATACTGACAAATAGATAATTATATGAACCAATCCAATAGACAGCTATATGAGTAGATAGGTAACAAAGATGAGGTAACAAAGATGCCGTTAACGTAGTTATAGAATTAAAGTACTAGACGGCAAAACCCAGTAGGGAAAATAAATAGTCATACCTATTGAACGTCGACTTCGAAACCCAACGGCGACGCCTGAGGAAAGACGAGCAAGTTCACGTTTTCAAAAGAATTTAACTGATATTGCCAGACTGCAAGCTAGCAGTTGTAAACAAGAATATCAAATATAAACATTTCTAGTTGGTGTAACAACTGCTAAATACAAATGGATTTCTTCGTAAGTTTAAATTGACATAAAGAAGGAGAAGGCAAATATATCGAAGCACCGAAAGCGCTAGATGCATAACTCGGTCCGCCAGAGTGAGGCAAAATTTGCTTCTGCGGCCGCTTTTAATGGTGGCAAAAAGAATGTTTGCCAGTCCTTATAGTTCTGCGAAAAGTAGAGCCTTATCTAGAGAAGTTCTACCCCGATATTTTGCGTGTAAAGTGGTGAGTTGTCTTAAATATCTTTCATCTTTCAGTAAGCGTTTGAATTTTGGCGATTTGTTCATTTGTTGCAGCGCTTTAGGTTATTGTATGGCTGACAGTTGCTGGGGAGCATTTTGAAAAATATTGCAATGCAAATGTTTGGTGGATTGAAAGACCTACCGAAGAAGCTTTTTGGAATCATTAATTTTAATCCACTACAACAACTCACAACGTACTTTGAAATGTGAGCAACTGTCAATTTTCATTGTAGGCCCAGTCAAAATTTTGCCCTGCATTGTCAGAAAGCTCGGTTAGTGAGGAAAACATAAACAATGTCATATCCAGAGTTTATTCTGCAGCGAATCAAATTCAAGAAGTTGTTGATAACTTTATCGGGTTGTAATAGACGGTTTACAAATACTATTTGATGATGTTGGAAATGCACTGCAGCAACCTTCGGTACTAAATTACTCTTGAAACGTCGCAATAAATGAACGAATTGCCAAAAATCAAAAGGAAATGGAAAGATAAGAAATATTTCATGGTAACTCACCATTTAACACCCTAGAAACCAGTTCCCAATTTCATTAAATCACCCCTTACTTTTCATCAAATTATAAGGGCTTAGTACTGCCGATGATTCGTTTTGCCACCATGAAAAATTGCCGCTAAAAATTGCCTCACAGGGCACAATGGTCAAACCCCGACTTAAACATCTTGAACGTCTCCATATCATTGGGAGCAGGCAGCCGGGGCGGAATCGAGGCTAGCACTGGTTATGTTTCGTTGATTCCCTGGCGTGGCTCGAGACCCCCGGCTTCCGCGTCGCTGCACGGGCTATTAACTGTCTAATAAAACACCTAACAACCTGATCATTGATCCAACATCAGAAACAAAGGGACTCTTTGTAATGAGCCTGATTACGTCATTTGAAGAAGATTGTCCTTTGCAATTCATATTGGCATTCTTAAAGGCATTGAGTCATGGTAAATAGCGGCTTTCCACGGGCTGTTGTCTGTTTTCATGTGATAAACTGGCTTTCGTGTGATCAGACATCAACCGCGAGGTAAAAACATCATGTGTGCAGTTTGCTTGACAGCCAATCAATTTAACTGAGCTATCATAATGACTCAATGCCTTTCATCGAATGCTTTTAAGGGTCTAGCACTGAAATTTTTCGCATAAATTGGTGGCAACAATGCGATGGTCAGCACATTACATCATTACAACCACTGGATGAAATTTCAGAGATGAAATAGCAAAGCATATTGTGATTCATTGGTGGCAGTTAATAGGTCTAATGGCCAAGCGCACCACGCGTCTCTACAAATCGCTGTTATTTTATGCATTGTGGTGCCAGAATAAAAATGTTCGGCATACTTATCCTCTTAATGGACACGACAAATGTCCCCTGCTTAAATGTCTCCTGCTCAAATGTCTCCTGAGCAAAACGCAAGTAAACCCTTGTTCAACAGCTTTGTTAAAAACCAAAGCCCTCTGGATTTCTTAGCCCTTCTTTTGTTATTTTCTTTGGTGCATACAAGTTTTTTGGAGATTCTTTTGATGATGTAGATAAACTGCTGTTACTGTCAGCAGACGAGGTTCATTGCCAAGATCTGGCTTGCATAAATCGTGAGACTGGATAAATTGATAAAGTTGCTTGAACCACTTGCTCTGACCTTCTATGAAATTAGCCTGATGCTGTTTGCCTGGTGCTGTTAGCCTGATGCTGGTAGCCTGATGCTGTTTGCCTGATGCTGTTTGTCTGATGCTGTTAGCCTGATGCTGTTTGCCTGATGCTGTTTGCCTGAGTATTACTGCCTTCTTGCAGAGATGGCCACGTGCATGATTTAAACTTGGTTCTTACGTGCCTAGTAAACTTCCTGTATCTCACTTCCAAGCATTCTGTTACTTCTTCGACAACTTTCTATTAAATTTCTGTGTTTTTGAATGATTTGTTGCTTGTAAAAATCTGTTTTGCGATATTAGTCACTCTCAGAAATGATGTCAACAACCTCATCAATGCATTCATCTTGCTAGGCTGCTTCACGATCCACACTTTTCTTCGGTTGCTTCTCAGGCAAGGCCTAAGACAAAGAGTTCCTAGCTCCGTTCCCTTCTGCTGCCTTTCTCTTGTCGCCCGACTTTTACTGTTTTATTCTCTCCAAACTGAAACGCTTCCAGAAAAAACCCCCATCACTAAATATACTTGCATCGTCTTCTCTTTCCTCCAATTTTGAAGCCATCCTTCTGCACCGCGCCATCTTTGTTTTGCCGCCAAATGTTTGATTATAGATCAATGCGCATGCTCCTTAAAAGAAAAATTCCGTTGCTATTCAATTCGCTGCGCCAAAAATGCGCAGTATAAAATCAACCCGCATTTAATCTTTAAATTCGCTCGAAATTTGGCAGGGCTTGGCGAATTTGACTGCAAAATTCGCGTTTGGTTTTGAAATGCCTTTTTCAGTCGCAACAATTCGCTGCTGTGACAATTTGCAGTATAAACTAGGCCTAAAGCATATAAAATTGCAGCTGCACAGTCAATGCACACAAAATCTGTCTTGCATTCGGAAAAAGTATCACTTTGACAGGTGAGGCACAAATATGGCCCCGGAACAGAATCACCTCGATCCACTGCTTCAAGGCTCCATGTCCTTTGCATCATTGTACTTTCCGATATCTCTCCTGGCCCTCATGTCGTTCTGCAACTATGGCAACATCTGGCGCAAGCGCAGTTACGAGAAGGGTCGTTTTCATTCGTAAAGATCTTTACTGCTTTAATGCCTCATTTACCAGAACTTTGTTGCAGTGTCTTGTGTAACAATTCGCAAATCGATGCCTGGGAAGCGCAGCCTGGTTTCCTGGAGTCCTGGAGCTCGGTAAACTTATACTCGTTTACTAGATGCAGCGGCCTACAAACCGCGCCGTGTAACGAGATGCAGCGGCCCACAAACCGCGCCGTGTAACGAGATGCAGCGGCCTACAAACCGCGTCTGAGGTTAATGCTTGAGTAAGTGAATGCTAGTGAATGGGAAGTTTTAGCAGCCACTCACTCATTTTTTGAGCTATTCGTTGATTGAATTTTCGAAAGGCAACTAGAATTATTGAGCCGAGCCTTGAATGTTATATCGATCAAATGCAGTAATCGCCCGCTTAACGCCAATGACCCAACACTAAGCTGTAATCGTACCTCACCAAAGTCGTCTGACACTTTCTATCAGCTTCAACTAAACTAAAAGATAACAGAGAACTTGGCAAAGAGCAGCTTCTCGACAAAGGTGCAGCTCCATTCTCATGCGGTCCGAATAGAATTAAACGAGAAACAATCCGCCTGGCATTTAAACGATTGACAACAGAGGAAGATTCTGCACTTTCTATAATGCTCCGTCTACCCTTAAGTTTTAAGCCTACTCCCACAAATATTCTATTCACTGGATCCTTGGACAATTTCGTCATTTTGGGAGCATGCTATAACAAACAGGGCCCTCATTACACTGTCTCGATGGCTGCAACCGTTGGCATGGTCAGCCACAATTCAGCAATCCCTCCTCAGTGTCTCTCAGTACCGGCTCCGTGCCTTTCGGCAGTACATTGAAACTCCAGCTAGGAACGAGTTCATAAAACGTGAAATGCAACTTTCTTAAATGACACTAAATTGATATTATTCACAACGTCGGCGGGACTATTGAAGCGACCACTGAGAAACTCTATATTTTTTGTTCTTTTGCGAGACATCGTGTCAACGGTTGCAGACACAGTATATTAATCTCAAAAAGACTCTTAAAGAGTCAAGCACTGTTAATCATACGATAAAATTTGGCCAGAGGGGCCCCCTTAAATGCTAAAACTGTTTGTTTTCACCAAGAAACACACTATCTGTTTCTTTTTCCATTGAAATTGAATTGACGTCGGTAATGAAGGAAATTAGTAACTAATTACACTATTAATCAAATGGATGACGCATGACAGTATCTCCACCAGGAAAGAAAGTGAATCATACAATGCTTTTCCAACTGATGACAAGGATCCCAAAACACGCTGTGCTGTGGGAACTGCCTTGGTGCAAAATCAAAAAGGTCTCTCAGTACTTGATAAAATCCAACTCATTGACCTTCGTCAGAGGTACAACGGAAGAAAGACCTAAAGTAGAGTAGAAGAAACTTTTCAATTATTAAGACTATTTCATTGGTCCGTCAATTTTCTGAGAAAATCCCAGGCGACATTAGCAACAGTAAAGAGACTGAAGCCAGCCGTGGTTCTTCAATGATATTGTGACACAATCATGGCCCCATAGGACAAGAGACTAAACATGATTTAAATGACATCTTTCTCATTATATCACGCTAGACAAAGCATGGCTTGCATTATCAAAAGTAGATGACCGTGATCAGGCAACCTTCATGCCTTGTTTAAGGAGAGGGATGAAAGTAAAGTCCATGGCACCACCAAAACAACGGCATTAGGACGGTGCTGCCATCTGATAATGACATAATGAAGCATAATGACATACATGACATGAAGCATAATGACATACATGGCATGAAGCATAATGTCATACATGACATGAAGCAAAATGACATACATGACATGAAGCATAATGACATACATGACATGAAGCATAATGACATACATGACATGAAGCATAATGACATACATGACATGAAGCAAAATGACATACATGACATGAAGCATAATGACATACATGACATGAAGCATAATGACATACATGACATGAAGCAAAATGACATACATGACATGAAGCATAATGACATACATGACATGAAGCATAATGACATACATGACATGAAGCAAAATGACATACATGACATGAAGCATAATGACATACATGACATGAAGCATAATGACATACATGACATGAAGCAAAATGACATACATGACATGAAGCATAATGACATACATGACATGAAGCATAATGACATACATGACATGAAGCATAATGACATACATGACATGAAGCATAATGACATACATGACATGAAGCAAAATGACATACATGACATGAAGCATAATGACATACATGACATGAAGCAAAATGACATACATGACATGAAGCATAATGACATACATGACATGAAGCATAATGACATACATGACATGAAGCAAAATGACATACATGACATGAAGCAAAATGACATACATGACATGAAGCAAAATGACATGCATGACATGATGCAAAATGACATACAACTGCCAGCTCCAAACTGGCTCCAAATGCAAAATGGTTTTCATTTTTCTTATCTGCTGATTCAAATACTTGTTGAAGTGTATTTGACGATTATTATTGTTGTGTCTTTGCGTTAGTTTTATTTGCAACCTTTTTTAGGTTTGAAAGGCGAGAAGCGCAAATCTTATAAACGCTTACTTAATGCACGCTTTGGTTGTATGGCTACGGTGAATTGTGGATAAATAAAGTTAATTTCCACAGTATAATGCAAACCTAAGATCGTGCAACAACCTCGCACCTTAGAATTCTCGCAATGGAAAGAAGCGGTTCATTATTATGGCAAGAGACATGGTTCTGGTGTTACGCAGGAGGGGAATTCAGCATGGGTATTAAGGTTTGTGCCCCTTTGAGTGCAGTAGTGAGGTTCAAAACAGAGTGAAATAGACAGTCGAGAAAGGGCGATTAATAATGCTGCTGTAATGGCGTCGCAAAAAGATCACTTTGATATTTCCTGGCATTGAACATCAGATAGCTTTTTCTATTGGTAAACAACAGGTAACGGGGAGGCAAGGGCCCCAATGATTTCTGCAACTCAAGCTGCAATAAACAGCCGTGGTATGAACTGCTTTGCTCTTATGTCCTTTTATGCTTTTATGACTTCTGAGTGCAAACCTCTGATATTGACCGGCCTTGCAATAGATTAGGCTCATTAAGGAATGCCACGAGGGGTAATTGACCCAAAACAAAAGCAAGTGTATAAGACCAACTCATTACAGCCCAACCACTTCTAGAGCTTCAAATATTGGCAGTTCCATCAAAAACGCTACTCGGTCCGTATGATGGCCGCGAGGCGGCATTCCTATCAGGGCCACGAAAATGAAAAAGAATCAGAAGATTTGGAGAACGGATCTGCAAGATCAGAATTTTAGAAAAAGCTGCAGTCTTCTCTGTGAGATAAATATAGCTCTTTTGGGGGGGTTGGGTATGGTGGGTGATCACTTTTAGAAATTAGAGGAAGGTCTTCTTGAAGCCGTAGGAAGCCAATGCTCCGTGTTTTTGCCACTGATATTTTTAACAAATTCTTTTCTGCACTAAAGCACTTTGCATGACAATATGAATGAAGACGGGGCTTATTCCATGCCTTCATTTCCCATTAAACTTCTTCCTCTGTTTTCACAAGATGACGTCATCAACTGAAATGTGCTACCAAGCACGCAAGATCATCGCCTCTCGATAGAATGCTGCAATTATGTTGGTCACTTTTTGGAAGAGAGAACTACTACCCTATTCAAATTTGATTTTGTGGTTCGATTGCCGCCAAAAGTGGCCCTATGAAACAGTAGTCAATTATTGCGGTTGTATCCCTCCCTGTTATATCACTTTAATACATTTGATCAAATGAAAGGAACCATGCCAAAATAACACTGCAATTCCACAACTACACACAAGGCTTCGAAGATGGGTTGAATATGTCGAAAAATACAGGTGACCTGTTCACGAATGCGACCTTCTACAATTATTGGGCAATATTCAAATCACGCCATTCCTTCTTCATCATTGTGGAATTTTCTGGGTTTATTGGTCTCTGATATCTGCCGTGCATGATGACGTAAACAACAGTTAGGGAAACACAGAGGCGGCAAGCGACAGAAGAAGCGAACGATGATGCACCGGACGCACACTTCTGCATGGGCTCGTCGTTGTTGGGTTTGGCAGAGGTGCATTTTCTCTTTGTTCAACAGATAAGTAGGAAGAAAATTGCGGGCGAAGGGCAATGTTTAGATAGAAAAGCCACGAATTAACTTGCTTCTTTTCTAGCTTAACAAATGGGCTCGCTTAAACAATAACTCTTGTCAAATTGGTTGTTGTCTCCACCACCTTCCAAATTCAATGTCATTTGACGGTACAAAGCGAAAGACTGCATCTTGATATTCAACAATGAATGGCTTGTTAAAGCCAGCAAGCTCAGCCTTCGAGTTTCTATACAATCGCTTCGTACAGTGTTATCAAATGACGGCCAGACCAACGTTGATAACTATTAATATGTGATGATGTTTTGTCTCGGAATATCACATTTACAGTACGGAAAGAAGCAACTCACCGTCCTGAAGTAATATCATTAGGACAAGAAGAAGCTCTTTGGAAAAGCGCCTCTCCATTGTCACTCGTGTTGTTGACCAACCCTTTCGGAGTGATGAAGCCAGTCGCTATGCTGCCATTAGTGCTTTGTCGAAGTCAATTAACTTTCTCCCTACTTGGCTTTGGCCCGCGACACAGATGCCCTTTGTAAGCTGCAGCGGTTGAAAACGAAAGTTTATCCCTAGCCAGTTCAACTAGACCAACTCTCTTTCTCGATCAATAACTTCAATACTCCTTGCTCCTGATCACTTGACGCTCCTTGACAATGGCTCGCTCAAACTAAACGGAAGATATCGTACAAACGAATGCAGACAATTACAGAGCAGTCAACCAATTATTTATCACTGACGGGGGTTGCAAACAGCCGATAGAAATTAGCCTCATTTCCGAATACTTCAGCCATCAATTTTCATATGAGGGGGTAATGTAATGGGAATTGACATGCGGTGGTTAAGCTGGAAAACCCACACAAAAGAGGGACATACCTCGAATAAAATAAGATTACAGTGGTGTAAAACTTCAATAAAAGCTAGAATGGCAGTGTTGCATGTAAATGGGCGACAGAAATTTTCCAAATTTAGAACGTCTTTGCAATAAAAGAAGCAATTCAACTTAAGTTTCAGAAGACGGGGTGTGGAACATTTTCACCGTGTGAAACAGACGGGTGAAAGGGAGGCTTTGAACAGGGGCTCCTGATCAATAACGGTCTATTTCAGAATTTTCTAGAGCGAGGGTAGCTTGACGAAGAACATTTCCTTGTCTTGTGTACCCAACGTTTAGATTAAAAAGAAACATGCCCCTTAAACCGTTTCTTGGGCATTTGCTTTTCGATGAAATTTTTACGTAATAGATGTTAGTTCTTAAACAAAACTTGAATAAATCTGCTCTAAGTGACACCTCGTTGTTTCTAAAATATGATAAGCATTTTAATTTGCTGCTTGCATTCTTTGGTCACTCCTGCTGTTGAGTATGCTAGTATCAAAGATGCACTGCAGCTTATTAAAGTTTAATATCATAATGAAACCACGAGATTGACCTCGCTAAGACATTAACAAAACCATCTATAAATTTGAAGTCTCATTCGGTACGGCGAGCAACTTACAATGTTCAATAGACATCTCCATTACCATAGAAGACAATCGCAGATTTCGCGCCCTCTTCTCATCATCCTCATAAAAGAATGACACAAAGTTTAGGGGAGAGTTGACAGTGCTTTGAATCGGCAACATCGAATGTGTCAGAAGAACCCAACCATTCACTAGGTATAGAGAATTCGTCGAGATTTTGAAAACAATTGATATGAATACCCATTGCTGTGGTTGATTATCTTCCAACCCTAGTACTCCTCCAATCTCTTTGGATGCCAAACTCAATGCAGCTAATCATTCTTGTGCATCCATCGAATCATGTTAAAGAGCTTCGCTATGGGTACTTATTGATTATTGATTATTGATTATTGATTATTGATTATTGATTATTGATTATTGATTAATGTTACATAAGCAAATAGGTGAGTAATTATTGCACCTTGGTTGCACATTGCATTTCGAAATTTGAAAGCTGCCTTGAGAGATGTAAATCATTTCTTGGACACCTTCGCTTGCCAAGATGCAGTTCCACCAGAAGATTAGTATGATCAACAGAGTCTTGAAGCAATCCTTTGTTACAAATATGAATAGAAACACCGGAGGCCCGGCTCTGTTATTGCGAATCGCCTGTCGTTCTCTGACGCAAGAACTAATTCCGTACAACCGTATGGCCGCTAATCCATCAATCCTATTGCTTTTTTTATATAGAGGATTGCACTAATAACACAGTGAAGGCTTCGTTTGAAAACATCGTTTTGACAACATATCGACGACTAATTAACGTTACACTCAATTTTCTGAGAAGAGCTGGCTGCAACACCTGGTATGATATAACGTTCGTTCAACGGCCTAAACATTTCATGCTAAGGACGTGTTCTGCAAATTCTTCCTCTTTGGATGACCCAAATTCATCCCTTACCCTGTCTCTATGATTGTTTTCTACGTTCCTAAGTCTACACGTGTTTCCGCTTTACATTTCCTCGTTCAGTAATCCAATATTTTGTTTCCTTACTTACATCGACAGCTCTCGTTCAAAATGTATCTAATGACGACAATCACCCTCTATAAGTTAACCATTACTTTGCGAAACAGTATACTTTGAAACACAAACCATCTCTACATGCGAAGATTGGTTTGGCTTGAACTGAAGCCAAAACCCTTTAAAGAGCTCCTTTCAAGGCCGCTCGCCAACCTTATTGCAGGCTTTTTACAGGAAGGCCATATTTCATTTTATCATTTTATAGTTGTTGAAAGTCTCCAAAACTCAAAACATGGCATTTGAGCATCAATTATTAATGCCCATTTTGATCCTTCAAAAAACGTTCCTGGCGAGCTGCATTCAGTCCTCCGAGCTTTCCTGCTGTGAGGTTTGTAAACACTGATGAAAAAAACATGAGTAGCGATGATACCAACATTTCCTTATCACCTGCTTTATTAACATCCAACAACGGCTAAAACGTCGTGTTGTCAAGCCAACAACATTCTCCATTAATTGCTATTCTTAGTGGCTTTGAAGCAGTGAGTAGGTTGATATAATCACCTTCAAAGGTTAGCCTCAGTCCTCATCTTCCAAATACAATAGGCCTTTCCCAACCCATCAGCTGGGTTTGCCCATGGCCTTTTGGCAGATGCTCTAAAAAACATGATCACACTAATTGGAAGTACAAATTTTGTTGATAATAATGTCCTTCTCAGAAAGTATTAAGAAAATGGAAACTAGCATGAGTCAGGACCATTTCAATAATCACGCCACACCTACAACTGGATTATGATATTTATTGCGATTATGATATTGATTGCGATTATGATTGGATTGCGATTGTCAATGACTGTCAAGCTGCAATTACTCGCTTCCCATTTAACAGTGTACTGAATGAGAACGTATACAATGGGCAACTTCCTCCCCCCCAACCCCCCCCCCCTCAATATGAATTTCGTCCAGATGGCACCGCAACATATAATTAGCCCCTTTAAAATGCGATACATAGGAACTTCACCTGCCCTGATTTTATTTAGCTTCTGCTTGGGAAGAGCAGGAAGACCTCAATCAAAGATGGGGCACTGAAACTTCCCGAGAAAAGGCTGGGAGACCTAAAAAGTTGATTCAGCTACGATTCCAATGCCTCGAAAACTTTTTCACAAAAAGGACGACACGTCTTGCTTGTTTAAAAACTAGCCTAATTAGGCCTATACTATGATAAGTCAATTGCATCTGACCCCCACAGAGGAATGGGGCTATACGATAAAATTTTCAACAGGGGTGCTCATGTTTTTTCTGGGGTCACAATTTGACAAATTGACATTTTTAAACTGATGAAAATCAGAGAATGCAGCTGTTGCTTTTCATGAGTATCCAAGATTCTATACTACTTCAACATTTTAATGTATTTAGAGACAAAGTCAAGCTAATGACTTTAATTGTTTGTTTTTTAACTGTTTCATCAGCAAATGACGTATTTACCATGTTATGTTTGCCATGTTCTATAAACTCTTTCAGGGCGGGAAGGCCCGAAACAATCGGCTTTGCAAATTTTTTCGCTTGTAATGTCTATTGCATAAAATGCTGAAAGGCATATGGCCCACCTTTGCACAAATTTATCATTGCACAAATTACTGTATTTTAATCAAATTCAGAGTTGGCGATTTGTATTTGAAAGTGGAGGTGGCAAAATGTGAAGATTATGACGGTTTACGGTAAGAAAAGTTTTAAACACGTTTCACTCTAAGGGGCTCAATCAAGCCACCGAAAATAGTTTCAGGCATACAAAAATCAGTGAAAGTATCTTCAAATTTTCTTTTACCCCCGTGTCCTATAGCTTTCTCTGTTTCAATGTAAAGATAAAATAAGAAAGAAATTATAAAGTTATACACTATTATTTTAGACTTAATGACTTGGAAGCTCAAGGTAACATACCCATTGCCTGGTTCTGTAATGACAGAGATCAATTAGCTATTCACTCTCTCTGCATTATACAAACCGAAAAAAAACAGATCGCAAAATATTATGATCAACTGTCATTTGGTCACACTAAGAGAATATTGAGCAGCAGGCAAACTCTTGACATGGGGCTTGAGCTTGCCTAACATTTGTATTTGGAACTAATTTGACTGGACAACATCTAGTATGTATTCCATGAAATTGGTAACAAATACTTCAGTTTTCAAATTTTAACCCAGATACTTCTTATATTTCCCTCTTTACTGTTAATTGTTTTGATATTAGCGTCTATTTATTTTTAAAAACCAGATTTGCTAAAAAGGTTTATATACTTATTATGTCAAAGAAGCAATAGTCCTATGCTGCATACAGACAAATTTTATTACTTAATATTTATTCACAAATGAGAGTATCTAGAAGGCTTTCAATGAAACCATGTTAAGGATCATAACGTTAAATGAGGTCATGTAAATGGCCATCAAAACAACCTTCGTTTTCCATTGTGTGATATTCAGTAAAATTCTGTGAAAAATTTTGGATTTCAATTTTCTTGCCAATCTTTTCTATGGGCGTTGCCCAATTTTTCGAGAGTTATAAGGGCGTGGCAGCCCAAAAGTTTTCCTGAGGGTTCCGCCACCAGCCCCCCTTCTACCTTGGGCAGGACCATCACCTCTGTGCAGGCTTCGTCACTGAATGCAGCATCATCTAATTATTGCTAATTACTTTATTATCCACTCAATTAATCGCCATCACGTTTTGTGCTATATCCCACACTGCTTTGCCTCAGCACTGGTAAAGCAGCAATTACAAGCCTGAAATGTTTGAACAAATGGTTAGCAAGGATTACAATATTATTGTGAGTTGGTGACTGCAAGAGCAAAAAATAAGTAACTTGCGTGAAAAAATACTACCGATTAGGCAAAAAGCTACTACCGTTAAGAGTTTTGGGCTTTGCAATGGGTACGTAAACTTGAAGTACCATGTCCCCCAACCCTCTAGGGTTTTCCGCAGCTTCAAGTGCTACTTCCTATCTAGACAATGCTGCCAAAAGTGCAATGTATATGTAAATTATTTCTAAGCACGGAATGTGTATGAAAGGCGCAAATCAGGTAGAGACAAAAACCAAGGCTATTTTTCTAAGCAGAATCAAGACAGGGGTCAAGACGTCAAATTTAACGACTAGGATTAAAAATTTTAAGCGTTAGACCCTTGGTGCTTTTTCACTATATCAAGATGGACGTAAGTTCTTTTAAAAAAGTTAAAGACAACTTAGGAAATCATTTTCGTCTCAAACCTCATCGTCTCAAACTATCCTTACAATCTAACCTTAACTAGCATTTTCCAAGAAACTTTCTATTGTCTATTATTATACGCCGGTTTGAACAAAATGTTGCCTGGCCAAGCAAAATAGACAGTCCGCCCATGCCACCATTCATTCAACTAGCTCAATTTTTGAAGGTACCAAAAAAAAATGAAATTCCAAGGCGCAATTCGGCGCAACACTTTGATTCAGAATTCGCATTAAAAGCGTTCAAGGGGGCTACCAACAAGCCTTTCATTAAGAAGCATAGGTCGCAAGCCAATCCAAAGATTTCTTCATCAAAATGAGATGCTTCTAAATGTTCGAAAGCAGCTACAAAACAATAACAGTTGCTGACTTCTATTAATGACTCAGCTTCTACTGACTCTGTCTGTCTACCTTACTACTACCAGCAAACTCGTTGAAGGTCAGCTTAACCTACTTCTGAACTTGCTTCTATTAACTGTTTTACCTCAGTATACAGAGGCAAGACTAATGCAAGACCTGCGCGGTACGGGGCAGAAGTGATCTGGCCTGATACACAAGGGGTGGAGCTTCAACGATGCTCGTTATGGCAGCGAGTTTATCCACCATCGGAGTGTTGATTATTGCAAAAGCAACATGATATGAGCTGATTTGAATGAACATTGCCCGGTTGTTTCCGCAGTAAAGAGTTCTTCACAAAAGAAAGCGATTTCATCCAAACTTGAATGCAGCTATTGATGCACCAACTTTGGCCAAGGCTGCCGCTCAAGAAGTGGACATCCACCCCATGACTGCAGTCAACATTATTCTACGAGAATGGCAATTAATATTGATGGCTGCCTTCGTGTTTACGAGCAACTTATTCTGTTATCTCCAACACTGCCTTTTAAGCAAAACCAAGGTTTAATCGTCTCCAATTCGTTTCTTACTTAGTATAATGTACTTCGAAAGAATTCAGAAAATGAAAACTATTTTGATTAGCATGTTGATCAATTCCAGGCCAAACACCCAACATGGCGCCCCGCGACCTTAAACTCAAGACAGCTGATTGTGTACATTATTTGTTAGCTGATTATTATTATTTTTATTTTTGCCCGCAATTTGCTGACTAGAGGGAGGGGGGGGGGGGGGGGTAAAACGACTGTAGGGTCACATTTTTATCAAAAATTCTTCCTGCGAATGAATTGATTCCTCCTTGAAATTTTCTTTGTAACAATGGAAAGCAAAGCCTTTAGATAAGGACAGAGCTTTGGGTTCCCTTTCTACAAGCTTGTTTCCCGCTCGCCTTCTCTCGTCCAAGCAGGTAGAGCAACTACTTGAAGAAACTAAAAGAAGAGCACGAGGCCCCCCCCTCCAAACCGCCGCTAGTTTGGTGTCATCGGTCTACATACGGCAACAATTTCATTTTTATTGAGAAATAACTTTACGTATCCAGCTACATTAGATTAGCAGAAATACTGACTTTCACCTGAGAGGAATAAAAATGGGAAATAATTCTACAATGGTGGGTGTTTAGAACAGTGATCACAGGCAGAGAGAGAGGAATATGAGTCACGACTATCGTACAAATCCAAATGGTTCAGCATTACAATAAACCTTTTCGTCTTTGTAGATTTTTTCTTAAGTAAGCACCTGGAATAAAGTTTCGAGAACGGGGCAAGGTTTAGAAACACCATAAGCAGCCAGGATGTTTTCTAATAAAAATAATAATCAAATGTTGTCTGAAAATTAGTGAAAACTGAGTTAGGTTTGGCTACCATGTTAAGTCAAGTTGTACGCAAGACCTGCGCAAAGTGGTTCATGTAAAGGCAGATGAAAGTAATGTGCGGAATTCATGGAAATTGAGTCGGATCCAACATGCGCGCAGCGTTGAGCCGCGACAGACGCGTGTGCAATTGGAATTCCCTCAAGCGACACTACAGGATTAATCGGGTACGACAGCACACGACATATACCGTACCTCTGTATGGCGATGGCTGCAAACACATTCGCTTTTTCAAGTTGAGGTCGAAACCATTAAATACCGCAGATGACTATCGGACAACTCTAATCTCTAAGGTAGCTTTTAAAAATGTTGACCTACAAACTTAATAAAAGTTGCTGCTTTAAAAAAACTCTCATTAATAGTAAATAGCAACTGTGGTTGTAAAAGAAACGGTTGCAAACAGGATACGGGTGCCAAAGACATAATGGGAGAGAGGGGGGGTGTGGGGCTGGGCTGGATCGAAAATTTATCGCTAGTTGAGAGAAGATTCGGTAGTCTACAGCAGTAAAAATGAGGCTGGTGATAAAACAAAATAGGGTACCAATCACGATGGCAACTTAGAGAAAATGAAGTTACTCATCGACAAAATTACTACAGAGAGCTCCAACAAAATAAAAACTTGGCATGGCGTGCATTCTCCTTTTATTTTCAATTCAGCATTACATAGGTTTACAGATGGCTATTGGTAATGAACGACAAAACTAGCTTTCTAGGGGGTGAGGGGGGGGGGGAGGGGTCGTCTCTTCCGCCGGAAAAAAAAAGCTGGAGACAGAAGGTGACAAAAGAAAAGGAGGGCTCTGCATGAACAACTAAAAGTTTCCTACGAGTAGAAGGTGCGTTCACTGCAGCGACCAAGCCATGCTACCCATCTTTCACGTGATCAGGGAAGAATGTGCTCAATAGACTTGTTCCCGCTATCTCATTGAACGTCTTTTCAATTCGAATAAAAAGCTTCTCCTCATAAATTAGGCCCAAATCTTTAGAATTTTCGATTGCTATCTCACTTTTTGTATTTGCTTCTGAGCACAAATCCATTTCCTCTTCTTCCAACTCCATGTCTTCCACACCCTCGTCGCAAACCATCGACGAGTTTGCAAATAATCTTCGAATTCCTAATTAGAAAGGTAGGTTAGTTACAAAAGATCTTCAAGCTGCAGTACTGAAAGTATCAATTGGACTCGTGCCCGACTTTATGATAGTACGCTGGCGAGGGACGTTGGTTCGATAGGGTTGACCGGACGCCTTAGAAAATAGTTGGAAACTGACCTCTTGGCTTTTATCTTGGTATAATGTAATGAAAAGCTGTCATATGATTTTAGTAAGCCAAACTCGTCTAAATTTATATGTTTTCAATACTGTTGGTCGACTTCAGAAGACAATGAAGAAATATTCACCGGATGAAAAAAACAGCCAAGATGCATTGAAATTTCTGGTTGACAACACCCAGACGAAAAAACCACAAAGTATCTTATGGTGATTCCTAAACAATAAAAGGTTTTGATTCGAGGTGGAAATTCAAAGGAAAAAAATAGAAATGAACCGAAAGAAATTGACGTGACTGACGGGCAAAAACATACTTTGTTTATGTGCGTTTCATAGCCTTCGCCATTGTTGAAGCTAATTTGCTAATATTAAAAATTTGCTTAATAATCTTCGTGGTACAATAACTGTTTTTAACCATTAGTTTTGCGTTGAAAGTCAAGGAACTAGTCGAAATGAACAAATCCCGAAAATGTATGGCAAAATAAGTGGCACAATTCAGCAATCGAGAGAATAATGCTCCATTAATCAGATTTTGTACTACAATGAAATTTAGGTTGTTTTGCTTGTAAATATCTCCAACAGTACGGTGGATCGAAATGAAAGAGGCGTAGGAATGTTGGGGATCATGCGAGGGTGGGGTGAAAATAAAATGGTCCGAGCTTTAGTCAGGCAGTTACTGGAAGGTTATGTCATACTAAAACATAAGAACATCTTGCTTACTGTAAACCTGAAATATTGCAAAGTGAGAATCAGTAGCGAAGGTGGCCGTAAACATACTGGTGTGAAGATGAAACTTACGGATGCTTGTGGAAGAGTCTTTGTTCAACTGCGTGTAAACGAGGTTACCGAGGATCAGCAGCAGCTGAGTGGCGTCTGCTCGCAGCGGAGGGAAGGCACTGCAAAAACGCACCACGCAGGGCAAAACCGGGTAGAAGAAGCGACTCCTCGTTTTGGCTGGGAGGGCAGCAGACAGCGAAGTCAGTCGGCTGAGGGCGTGTTTCGCAATGCTCAAGCACTTGGGTATTGGATACTGCAGTGACAGGAACGACAGCAGCTGTACCGCAAAGAGCTACGGTGGAGGAATCGGAATAAAACTCACAATATGGCGGCCATTCAGATTGTCGTCTGATGATGGTGCCTGGCTCGACGCTACCTGTCATTCCCAGTTCCTGTTCTTTGTCAGACACTATTCACATTTAGTCTTCAGTATAATGTATTTTCCTTTGCGAGTAGCCCCTAACATAGTGGAGGCAAGTGAGGCGCAGGCCAGGCACAGACAACGTAATTATGGTTATAGATGGTGCTGGACATGGAACAAAGCTATGCTCAGATTGCCATTCTTAAGTATACCCTTGTCGCCATCATGTTTGTAAAACCAATACAGGATCATGTCACAATGCATAATAAAACAGGGGAACCTAAAGAATTATGATAAACTAACAACCGAATTAGCAATTTCTCATAAACAAGATTAAGACACTAATCTAGATCCTTTGCCGTCTGCAGAACAACACTCAATTTATTTTAAGTGCTAGAATCGACTTTGTCATACCAACTACGGAAATAACTTCTTAAGTACTGTCAGCTTTTGGCTAAATTTGATGGAATGAGAAAATGGAACAAGGCGCGTCACATATCTTCAGACAAAAGTTAGGCCCGCCAGCCGCTAAGGGAAAGGTCGTGGAAGCCGGTCAAGGCACGTGTTTGCATCTGGTTGCCCCCAGATCATTTTTATCGTCGCTACATTTGCTTCCACCCGGTTAAAATCAGACTTCACAGGAATTGTGGTCAGAAGGACTCAGGCGTGAATTTAAGTTTCCAAGGTCAGTTTTGACTAACATTGAAATATTGAAATATGTCTAAAAAGCTAAAGATTTAACTCGGGCCATTGCCGAAGACCTACGTCGAATAGCTCTAGCAATAACATCATATTTAAACAACGTTCATCTTTATTTTCGTTGATGTAAACAAACTTGCAACAGCAAAAAACAATGGCCGAATAGATGGTAAAGTGAACATTGAATAATTAACATTGCATGTTAAAGAACACGACTCAAACACAAACAAGAAAGGAAAAATTGAGGTGAACTCATTATTTGTGGATGATGAGCGTGATAACTTGGACACGATTTTTACTTGAACAACTGAAACGCGTCAATCAGAATGGAAATCAATGAAACACTTCAATCAGAATGGAAATCAATGAAACACGTCAATCAGAATGGAAATCAATGAAACACGTCAATCAGAATGGAAATCAATGAAACACGTCAATCAGAATGGAAATCAATGAAACACGTCAATCAGAATGGAAATCAATGAAACACGTCAATCAGAATGGAAATCAATGAAACACGTCAATCAGAATGGAAATCAATGAAACACGTCAATCAGAATGGAAATCAATGAAACACGTCAATCAGAATGGAAATCAATGAAACACGTCAATCAGAATGGAAATCAATGAAACGCGTCAATCAGAATGAAAATCAATGAAACGCGTCAATCAGAATGAAAATCAATGAAACACGTCAATCAGAATGGAAATAAATGAAACACGTCAATCAGAATGGAAATCAATGAAACACTTCAATTAGAATGGAAATCAATGAAACACATAAATCAGAATGGAAATCAATGAAACACGTCAATCAGAATGGAAATAAATGAAACATGTCAATCAGAATGGAAATCAATGATCAAAAGCCAGTTGCTCAGGCATCCGAACGCCACTCGGCTAGCAACTAGAATTGCTCTTTCTGACAAAGAGGCTAATAGACTCTGCTCAGAGATGGTGTTTTGTGTCCCCGTCTCTGAACAGGAAATCCAGCAGTGACCTAGAGACGAAAACGAGGCTAAATCCGTGTTGAATCCACTGTTGTCTAAAAATAGTTGGAGAGAAGACCTTTGGTCACTAATTGGATAAGACACGCAGGAATGTCACCACGTTCGGTCATCGATAAATGAAACCAAAATATAGAAAGATACAACAGGGATTGCCACTTCTAAAGAGGGTTAGAGAAAAATACGACTTCCTACAATTAGTTGCAAGCAAGAGCACAGACAAACGTTCTGTGTAAAAAACCATGCAGCTAGATATATAATCAGTCTCATCCCAGTGGCATCTGACGAGGCAAGCCCCTGGATGAAGGCCAGCTCTGAAGCATATTTTACACGATACCGGATTCACTTCATATTGGATTCATTTCATACCAGATAGACCTTCCATTTACACTACGAAATCCCAATCCGGTATGGTTCCGCTCCACTTATCACTCCGCTACGAAAGTGGTATGAAACCGATCCGAAACGTACCGGATTGGGAAAAGTGCTCGTGTAAACGCTCGAATCCGGTATCAACTTGCTCCGCAACCTCAGCTAAAATTCTTGTGGCCTTAACCCCGAGTTTGGCGCGTTTTCAACACATTCTGGTTTACGTTACCTGGGCCTTGGGAAATTACGTTCCAGTTACCTGGGCCTTGGGAAATTCTTTCCAAATCGCACAACACCCTGTGTTGTTCCTTGACACGGTGCCCACAAAGATCACATCGAGGATTACACAAGTTGCCAATAATGCAATGACCACTCCCAAATTAAACAATATTTTTCACAATAAAATTAACCACAGTGAAAAAAGATACCTAAAATCTTGACTTCAAATGGTGCCGGTGAAAAGTGAGGCCAGTATAATGACAACCTAGTCATCATCAACGCACACACGGTTGGTAAAAGTTGACACGCTACGCCGTGCTACGAAAACATTTCCAGCTGTGGCCAGCGCAATACACGAAGCGTATAAAAGAAATGCTATATCCTGTATGGTCTAAAATCAAATAACCTTTTCGACAAATTAAAGTAAAAATTAAAGCTAAAGCAATCCTCTTTATGAAGCTGAATGTTGCGTGTCTCGTTTTAAAAAACCAGAATGGATTCATTTTAAAGAGATAATTTATAACTTGGGGCTGTAGGCTGGGTTAATGTTTTTCTGGTCATCAAATGAACTAGAGAGTTGAATAAATTTGAGCAATCCATAATTCGTGGTTACCTGTTTTTCCAAGTGCGGCATGTTCAAGAGCTCGGGAATGAAGTCGAGGCACACGTGCATTGATGGCACTCCGGCAACAGCGACAGGAAGGAGGTCGGGCGGGTAACCCTGCAAAGAGAAGGGAAAAGGAAAAGTGGCAAAAGTGATTGACCCCGCGACGAAGCAACAGCGGGGCAGGGCCCTTCAAAGGCTAGCTTCTAGTGCAGATCGACAATAGTGGCAAAAGTGGCAAAAGTGGCAAAAGTGGCAAATAGGAAGAAGGGCTGTGCAACCAACTAACTTTCTCTAGAGTGTTTAGTTCTTTCAATAACCTGATAATTTAAAAGATAATCACATTCATCTTATAAGAGTTCATCTTATTCAAGAAGATTTGATTTAAAGAGGCAAATGAATACTTTGGACAAAAATAAGCACGATGGGAGAAAGTTCTTTGCGGAAACACAAGCGACGAGGAAAGCCTGCTCACCTGAAAATGCACCAGTTTCATCATGTTTGGGTCAGCAATGAAAAGCTGGTGCAGAAAACAGCAGATGCGACACTGGATCTCTCGTATGGTACAAGACGCACCGGGGGTCAAGAGCTGGGAAGAAAGGGAGAACAGTCAGCCGGCAATATGGTAGTTTGGCGAGTGCAAGGAAGGCGTCGACTAGAAATGATTAACGTTTCTCCGATTGCCAAAGTCAGCGTTTCTCCATGGAAACCTCTATCGCTTACTTTTCAAGCAAATCAATATTAACGTAAATGCGTTGCTGACGTAAATGCGTTGATGACGTAAATGTGTTGCTGACGTAAATTCATTGCTGACGTAAATGCGTTGATGACGTAAATGATTTGATTACGTAAATGCGTTGATGACGTAAATGTGTTGCTGACGTAAATGCGTTGCTGACGTAAATGCGTTGCTGATGTAAATGCGTTGATGACGTAAATGCTTTGCTGATGTGAATGCTTTGCTGATGTGGATGCGTTGCTGACGTAAATGCGTTGCTGACGTAAATGCGTTGATGACGTAAATGTGTTGCTGACGTAAATGCGTTGCTGGTGTAAATGCGTTGATGACGTAAATGCGTTGCTGGTGTAAATGCGTTGATGACGTAAATGCGTTGCTGACGTAAATGCGTTGCTGACGTAAATGCTTTGCTGACGTAAATGCGTTGATGACGTAAATGCGTTGCTGACGTAAATGCTTTGCTGACGTAAATGCGTGCTGCTGAACACAACCGAGTCAAACGTCGCTCTTCTCGTGCGCCTAATACAGCCATTCGATTCGCATGTTGAACTCTTACAAAGCTCATCACACCCACATTAATGCATCAGACCACAAGCACTGCAGATCTAGAGAGACCTTGCGGGCCACACGGGAAAACCCAGCGGGCCACACGGGAAAACCCTGCGGGCCACACGGGAAAACCCAGCGGGCCACACGGGAAAACCCAGCGGGCCACACGGGAAAACCCAGCGGGCCGCGCGTTCCCGACTCCTGCATTACGAGATAATTATAGGAATATCGGAGTACAATCTGAACTACAAAAATACCTGTTACTTTGCATGCTACCTTTGTAGAACAATTATCACGCACCTTCTTTTCTTCATTGCTAGGTAAACAGACTTCCAACAAAATCTGTACGATAGCGCTTTCTTGTGCGGAAACCAAAGCACTTTTTAGCTCCTCTCTTTCAACTTCCGAGCTATTGCTAGTAGACTGCAAATTCCTAGTAGCGGTTGGAATTGGGTGCGACAGCAGGTGATGCGCGAGAAATGCGCGGGATGCATCGATGTATGCAGACAAAATTCGCAGGACAACGTCCAGAATTGGGGTACACCTGTAAAATTTAAATTTTAGCCTTCACTGAACTACTTTTCAAAGATAATATTAATACTTCGAGAACTATAACCATACCTTTAAATGTAAATACCGTTCAAAAAGTCTTGGGACAATTCGAAGTTTCGAAAGACGCTTATGATAAAAGCTTTAAAAAACATGCATTTGATCCCCTCCTATTAAATACGACAACCAGATATCTCCATGAAACTTTCATAAGACATTGTTCATGTTTCGAAGTATTTCAATTTTGCAACATTATTCGAAAAAGATTAACCGTAAAAATTTTCTAGGCCAGAAACATGAACATGGAGGTTATCAAACGTCGTGAAATATCTTATGAGAAGCCTCTGGAAATTATCTTTTATAAAGATAATGGTGAAAGCTACCAAGAAACTACATCCATCAATTGTGGGCTGCTCAAAGAATGCAGCTTTCGCTGTATGCAAAAGTTTCTTTATATTTAGAACCGTGAAAGATTTGCCAAGGGTTGGCAGACCGAAGAAGTTCCAGACGCCAAGACATGAAAGGTCTTTATTGAGAGATAAAAAACAGGATACATTTGCTCGAAGGTCAAAGCGCAGAGGTTTCAAATTCTGATAATTAATTGTAATGAATAAAGAGAGCTGAAATTGTGCAACTTGTTGATGCTTTTACTGCGCTATTTGGACCATTTTAGAGGATAATAGGATGGTTTTCAAAAGATATACATTTTTCGATCGCCTTAAATTGTTTTCATTCGCCAGAAGATTTGAAACTTCGAATTGTCCCAAGACTTTTAGAACGGTAGTTTATAACAAAGCCTTTTTTTAATTAGTTAATATTTGGAGCAAAGATGGCTGCTCTTCTTACATTTCTCATTGCACCAACTACAATGATTCATGAAACAGTATTTCTCGCATTGCTGGTACGTCACATGTTGCGCGGCCTGTTGCATTTAAAAGTGCGGCAGCTGGTTTGCTTTTGGTGGCACTTACGGTACCGCACCGTTAATGTTAATGGTACCGTTAATGGCACTTGTAAAGGGCACAGTGAAGACCAGGCCAACAAGCATTGTTTACGCGCGTTAATCTAAGAAGGAGGCCGCCGGCCAAGTCCCCAAAAAGGCGAATTCATTACCTGAATACACGACGATCGCATCGCAAAATGATTAAAGGGTCTTTGGTTATCTCTTCATCTCTGTAGGGCTGTGCTCTTGTACCAGTTTGCTGTGGTTGGCACAAAGCGTTCACAGTACGCAGCCATAGCCTACAAAAAGTCACGGCTGGTAAAGAAGTTTTTTTCAATAAGCAAAATCTTTCAATAAGCAAATATCTTTCAATAAGCAAATATCTTTCAATAAGCTAAGGAAGAGTGCGAAGTATAGCGCAAAGTGGCTGCGAAACATATGCGCAATAGCTCTTCTTAATGGACCTGTTGCACCTTCGCCTTTTCGCTCCTGAACATTGGTTAGCGTCCCATTAACCAGCCTGAGACCAACTTTAGCATTTTACCTTAAAGTAACTTCAAATATATTATTTAAGTAGTGGTTAATTATTAACTATAGCAGCTAAACCAGTCGTTAGAATCTTCTTTCTTTTCTGCAGAAGAGCTTCAACAAAAAAACTTGTATAAACCTTTGCAAAACAACTCTACTTGAATAGACCTTGATGATCTCCTCAACTAGTTTCCAAACACGAAATGAGACTAGAATGTTGTTACGAGGTTTCAATTGATCTTAACCATGACCCTATTACAATCCCGTCGGTTTGCGTGTTTTGAAATAGAGTTAATCGTCAGGATTACCAATAAAATCTATGTCACCAGTTAAACATGCCTTTTAAAGTATGAAAACGACGACTATTTCATGACCCACACGGGCAAGCATGACCTTCTTTCTCAGCAGCAGGGCGAGTTCAATAGCCTGACCCCGTCTGGCTCCAAGCTAGACAGTCCAGGCCGTGTTGGAATCACAACCCGATAGACTCAAGTAAGGCAAGTATTCAACTTGGTAAAAACACTGGCGAGTCCTTGTCTAAGGGTATTGCTTTGCATTTCAAGATGAAACTGTTATAGGACTGTGGGATAGAGACTAAACTGAAATGGATCGCGATGGATCGTGGAAAAAAGCTGGTTGAAACATGAAAAGCTACAAACATTGAAAGCTACAGTTCTCGACAAACAATCCGTGTAAGACAAATGACAAATAGAAGATGTCTTGAAAGCCGTAACATGTCTTGAAAGTAGCAAGCAGCTGTGTTATGGTTTTTCTTTCATTCGAATAGCCATATCAGTTCTTATTACTATGCAATCCAATTATGGCGTTGGTAAAATTTCATTTCTAAACAACAATGAGATAGAATTAGTTCTGCTCGGTTCACAACAAATTTTTGGAATCATAAGGTAAGCCTTCACTCATTCATTCGCAGTCAAAGTTTCTTGAAAAGAGTACTTAGCATAACGGTAAGGACAAACCTTCTGGGGATGACTGTATTAAGTTTGTACCAAATGGCGCGGCAGAGAGACTGGACCTTTCTTGGAACTGATACGTTCAACAAGGAGCCGAAACTGTCCACCAGCGCTTCGGCATATTCCACCAGTTGGTTCGGCATCAGCAACACCAGCTTGGACAACACCAAAACAGTTCTAGGCCATGACATGTCTGCATCGATCAGCACTACGCAACAAAATCCGAGCTCTAATTTGGGTACAGGAACCGCACACAAGATGTTACCTCTTAAGAAGCAGGTCTGCGAAGCGAAACCTTAAGAGTCCTTCCTAACCATTCAGTCTCGATTGGTAAATAAACAAGAATTACACACACATTTCCAAATCCTCTAAATTTGTTCACGGCTCTAATCCAAAATAAGATAAATGGATAGCATGATTCCTGCTCATTGCTTGGCTAAAGAAAACAGGTCATCAAAACGGCAAAGTCATGAGAAAAACATGTAAAACATATTTCGAAAAGAGACAAGAGCTTATACCACGTCGCAACTGCTCTGGGGAGCAAATCCGTGCATTGATTTGCAGTCGTTGATACAGGCACTGGTCAGTTGTGGCAGACTTCTCCTCCTTCATTTCTTCTTCAAACATGTAGTCTTCGACAAGGCAGAGATGAGAGAAGCTCTTGGAAACAAGTCTCAGCAACGGCGGGTATAGGTCTTCGTAATTATGTTGATTTTCCCTAGCAGTCAGCAACAATTGTTTTATTGGCATGCGGTTGTACAGTGACGCGGAATACTCCAATGGTCTCTTGGGGTCGTTCACTGAAACAAGAGAAACCGGGTACGTGTCCAAGGAATCGAACATAAGAGCTTGTGAGTTAGTTGCGCAAAAACAATTCAATCACACTTCAAAATTAGAAATAACGAAGTGAAATGAAGCGGGAATGCAGAAAAAGAACGGAGGGGAAAATCGTGATAATAAATCAATTGGTTTTCTGAAGATCTCTCTATATAAACACATCAAGGAAAATGAAAAAACCTACACAGGGAGTTCATGTTAGTAAGCAAATAGTCCTGATACAATAAAGCGTAGAACAGCATCAACAGTAAACTTGTGGTTTCACAGCAAAGGACAAGCTCGCTGCAGTCCTGAAAAGGAAGTTTGTAAACGAGAAGAATGATGTAATGCTCTCAGCAAACAGAATGATGCAAGACGAAATAGTACTATGAATAGAAGGCCCGCTGAACTTCTTGCGAAGTAATATTGAACAGTAACAAGAAGAAAAAGTTCAAAAAGGCATCTAGAATTTCATTGGGTGTAGCAACCGAGCGGAGCATAAACTTTAAGGAACAAATGCATACTCTGAAACAGAGCATGGGTAACACTGGCATCGAAGCCTATCAAATGAAGGAATAGGAAGAAAGCCAGGCTAAGTCTTGCTGTTACAACGAAACAATCAACTAACTTTGGTGAAAAGTTTCAACAGCTTTTCTTCTGAGAACCTCTCAAGATTTGCTGTTTTGTGGTGCTTGCCAGTTTTGCCAATTTGAATGGGTTGAATGATTGAATGAACAAAAGCCTCAATCAATGGCACCATCAAAGGGTGCAGCGGAGCAGAAGAGGTGCAAATCTGGGAAAATATCCAGTCCTAGTGAACAGAGCAACAATCGTCAAGCTTTGACAGTCCACCAGAAAGATAGAGCCATAGATCTAGCCATGCGAAAATTGCGGTCTTAAGGACTACGGTAGGTCCCTAGTCGACAGACGCTTTAAAGCTAAAACTAGATAAATCTTCGTTAGATAGATTCGTCAGTCAGAACATCCAATCCTTTATAAGTACTTCCTCTATCTTCTATTACTAGGAGAACCCATTCATACGAGAAATGGCCAAGGAGTGCAATTCACTACAAATAAATTACATACCTTTACATCGACTTTGTATTTGCTAAAAACTCTAGACTTCAGCAGCTGGTGAACGCAATGTACAGGGAGAAAGCCAGAAAGATTGGCATTTAAACTCTTTGTTACCGGCACTGTCAAAACGTGTTCCGCAGCAACCTTAAAGGACCGAAACAGTTTCGCATCAGTCATCTACTTGAAGCTTACTTTGTCACAACTAAAAGCGGGGCAATGCAAGAAAACAAAGTGTTTCATAACAATTAAACGTCACAAGTCCGAACAACGAAGGTAGCTTCGCAAATCCACCTGATAATCTGTTCACATAAACTTGTAAACTGCATATTTTTGATAAAATGCACCTTCTCTGGAAAGAGTTGTTGAGTAAACAAAATTTTCATCTTTGTCAGGGAGCCTGGCCTCAGCTTCATGCTAAGTGTGGCGGTTACTAAGTTGACGATTGCCTCCAAGTTGCTGCTATGAAAATGGATGGCAATCAGGAGGAGCATTTCGCCAAATGACGAGCTGACTGCAGCGGAGTGTCCGAATTCCGCTTGATGCGCACATAGCCACTCAATCCATTGGGTCGCCTTTTCCTCTCTCTCGGGATAGCTGGAATTAAAGGAACTTTTCAACTGCATCGAAACTCATTTTAAGCTTATGACGATTTAGAAGAATAGAAATGTCCCACAGTTATCTTACTAGGATGATGGAAACAATTAGTTGCTCTATAAAAAAGAATAATTGCTCTTGAACAAGTACGAGAAACTAAGCTGGGGACACAGGAATTCAACGGAAGACAAAAGTAGATTCACAGTAGAAGTTTCTAGATAAAGTTTTCAGTAGGAATTACAACTGACTACCGTGTGATGAGGTAAGGAAACTGGCAAAAGAATATAAAAAATCGTAATGTATTATTAGGAATAAAGATAATATGAATTGTACTACTATGCCAATATACTTAATTGAAAACAATGTCAAAATTTGATACTTTGCTATACTTTGCTTTACCGTCATAATTAATTAAAGTGAATTCCAATCAAAAGAATGTGAAGTAACTAACCAAGTAAATATATTGTTAGTTGCAGCTGTGATTATTTTCTAATTTGCAGCATAATAAAAGTACCTGATGATGAAAGTGCAAGCAAGAAGGGCGGAAAGACCCACGCAGACAAACCGCACACCGCCAGCCGTACCAGGCGGTTGACACGTGATCAGCTTCAAAAATGCTTCCGACTCCTCATTTGAAATCTTGTAGCCGACCATGCCTTTGAGGGCGCAGTACAGGCGCATCAAGGCAATTCCCTTTGGGATATCGCCACTGACGGTTTGCGCATCACTGTCCATCACTGAAACGTCAATCAAACAGCTACAACAAAATGCTTCGCACGATGCTTAGGTAGAACGAACTTCGAAATCAAACATTACCATCGCTTAAAGGGTTTGCCCTCTCAAATGCAAAACAACATCGATGCTGTCTTTTAATCAGCACCTTCATGACTTGCTTCATAATTGAAAAAGTGAAAATGATCCGTCTTTTGACCAGTGATCAAGCAAGGAATGCATCGACAGAGTCGCATTGCCACCAAGCGGCAAAGCACTAGAATATACACAGGAGTGCCTTATGGGCTGACCCGAACTCTCGCATAAAACGATGCAAAGACCTTACCCTCGGTCTGATCAGGTTTGGAGAAGCTGCTGACAACTTCTAAGGTTTCCTTCATCAGCTGATTGCGCAGCACGTGGATGGACGAATTCGGAGCATCCTACGAAGCACAAGAGCACGTTCGAAACCAGCCAGGACGGTCGCTTTGGACAGTCTGCATGCACAAAGAATGGCAAACCGATGCCGGCACATTTTCACAATCCTTTTTATACAATGATATATGTGTAGTCCGAATATGCATCTACATCTAAAATATTGCTACAAATGGCTACAAAAATTACAACGACTTCAATATGCAACAGCAAACTGATCAGCACATTTTTCAAAAAGGTCTGATAGATTTCACGTTTTTGGGATGCTCGCCTTTCTGTTATCGCAAGAATATGAATCAAATCAGCATCTTCTTGACTCATTATCAAAATAAACTTGTGTTTACTACCAAGATTTTAATATAAGGATACCTCTCTCAATTTTCACTAACAGCTTATTCTTTTCTTTAGAGTGAGGGGGGGGGGGCAAACCATTAAAAATAAAATTCGTCTTCAATAGAATATTCAGTCTTACGTTATCAGCGCGAAATGATTATTGCGTAGATATTCAATATTACTGAAGAGCCGAAGTCTTAGAAGAACATACCTTTTGGGCATTTTTAATGTATTCTGCTAGCCATTCCTTCACCCTTGCATCACTGGTCAACAGGAGACCAGACAAAAATGGAACCAAGTCTGATGGTCTGCCTGTAGAGAGGACACACCGAAGCAAATCACAGGTGGCCGTAGAAAGCAAAGACGAACACTTGATAACGATGCTCATTCAAGTTTATCTTCTATAGTCATAATTGAGAAATTCCATGTCGTACATCAAGTTGTAATCACTAAGCTGTGACCATATTCATTGGTCTATAACTTCAGCCTAATTTTCCATAAAACCTGCAACGTTGAAGTTTGGTGCTTAGTTGCAACAGGGTGGGTTTGTAACAGCTCAGGTGAAACACTTGCTCAATTCAGCGAAATTCCAATTAAGAAAGACTGAGTAAGGAAACAAGGTAGGCCCCTATATAAAGAGTACTAATTTGAAATGTTCTATATGATAACTCAAACTTTGTATAGACAAACAAATTATAATATGATTCTTAAATTTGAAAGAGATTTTTGCAGTGCAATTCCAAGAACATCAGAAGTTCGCTTGCAGATGCAACGATGAGTCTGTTTTATGTTAGCAAACAATCTCCTTTTGCAAATCACAGTCTGTACTGTGAAGAATTTTGAAGCCATATCCCAATTGTGCAGGTAACATCATATGGTATTACCGTAAATTCTCCAATGAACGCCCCCTTCTTTTAAACGCCTTCTTCCAACAAACGCCCCCCCCTCCAAAAAAAGTTGATATGAAAAACCCTCCCTCTTTAGAATGCCTTCCTCTAATAATGCTCACTCCCAAAGGGGGCGTTCGTTAGAATCCTATACCATGTCTATAGAGAAAGAAAAAATATTTTCTATACATAACTTTTATTCACTCTTGAAAAGGAAGCTTTCTTTAAACATTCTTCTTTGAAGAATGTCTAAAAATTGATACTAAGTTTTCCACTACTTTATATCTTCGTCTTAAACCGAGGAGGTCTGTTTGCCACTAGTACAACAATAATATTTTGCCAGAACCAGGGGCGTAGCTAGCATTTTTCTTTGGGGGGGGGGGGTGTATATAAGATTTTTGCACGACATTCTAGCCACTGCCCGACTAAAATGTTATGAGATATGTTTTGGGAGAAGCCTTCACGGTGTTCCTTCTATATTTTAAAACCGTTTTGAAATTTGTTGTAGTTGTATTTTTATGTATTTTTGTTTCATTTTATATTGTCCTTTCAACCATAAGTCAATGCCTTGCTGTTCATATGTCAATCAGTGTTTATTATAAGATCAATTCATGGCAAGACAAGCTGCAGTTCAGTCGTGTTAACTTCCTTTCGTAAAATATTGTAATGGCAATGAGGATAAGCGACTATTAACAGCAGATGATTTTATCAAAGTTCCTTCGAAAATAAACTATTGGGTTTCGTCGTCCAGACACTGGTAAAATTGTGGCATCCAGGATGGCTGATGGATGATGAAAAATGTATTACTGAGTCGCAAAAAACCGACACTAGTTTTCAAGAGTGGTTAGCCAATAGGTGTTTAGGCTGGTGGAGTCACTACAAATATTGATTTACTCAAAATATTGACGAAGAAAGACCCAAAATATAACAGTATTTGAACAACAAAACGGCATGAAATAGAAAAAAACCTAAAAATTTGCTGAAAAATGCAGGGCATTTTTTAAGGATTTTTGAGTGGTGGGGCATTTTTCTAAAGAGCCCACACTTATACACTATCAGAAATGACATATGAAACGACACTTAAATCTTCGGATTGGCGCTTCAGATTGTGATATATACTGAACTATTTTAGGGTTGAGACTTTTGCCTCCAAGATATGACACAACCGTATGTTCTCGTATGTCCTCGAATAAGCGGAAGCTTTTTTCGCAGAAAATATTTTCGGATGGGGGCTTCTTCGAGGGTGGGGACTTATTTGTTGACAGTAAGAAACACTACCAGCACTGATGGCTATTATGCTAAAAATGTGCTCAAAACTCGAGAAACGACGGGATATATTTATTCCAAGGCTCCCAGCCTGAGTATGGTTGAAAAATGCAAGGAAACACTAAGATCTTGGCAAATTGAGCAATGAATCGACTTACAAGGTGGACAAATGAGAAATATAGTGATATAAAGATTGCTATCAGCATCGATTGAGCCCCCAAATTTGTTACCAGCCTTTTGAAACACCGGTTAATTTTATCTCTAAGGGCCACAAAATGGCCGACATTTGGGGCAAATGTAGCATTTTTCTCTTCAATGGAGGAGGAACACGTAAGGCCCAGTGGGGCAATTCCCCCACCACTCAGTTTGTTAAAAAATGCCCTGCTATTAGGAGAATAAATCACACTTTGTTAGGAAAACAACACCTTTTGTTGGAAGAAACATCACTTTTCGTCAAGCAAAGCATCACCTTTTTTCGGGCAAAGCTGTTTGACAAAGCGGGAAATCAACAAATAATTTCTCGATTACTGTTTTATTTTGTCTAATAGTTGCAGATTTGCGAACATCTTGTCTGGCGTTTGACCGACAAAATGCGGGTTTTCGATTATTGGGGGGGGGGGGGGATGTCGGAATATTTACGCCCCTGGCCGGAACAATTAAACCGATTTCAGGCCTTCGCTTTCCGATATGATTTTTAACAGTTATTTGATTACAATACTTCTGTTCAATTTGATAAAAATATTTTTGAAAGAAGCGCCTCCCTATAATAAATGCCTTCCTCTAATAAAACCCCCATCAAGAGTAAAAACTTAAATAAACACTCTGGACATTCATTAGAGCACTTACGGAATAAAGACTCTGAATGCAGTTAATATAGAAAATAAATGCTAGCTGTTATTTTTAAAATCATTTAGAGATAGCAACGTTTTCAGAGGTCATTCTGAAAAGCCTCACCTTTGTGATATCCCTAATAAGAATTATCTTGGTTTAATTTGTTTGCATATAGTCGGAAATTTAGTGAAACAGGAAACATGTCTTGTTGCAAGAAACTTCTCTTGGCCAGAAGGAAAGAGCTGACCCATGACAATGCATGATTTTTATTGAAATAACTTCCTCCTGTACCTTGCAGGGCTTTGGCCATGAGAACTCAAATTAAAACTTGTGCAACACAACATTCTGCCTTTACCTATCAAGTTAGAGTGCTTAACTGGTGTTTACTTGATGAAGAACTTAACTCACCTTCAGAAGAAACAGATAATTCAATTGCAAGACCTGGAAGTTTGCATTTAGAAATTGCCTCTGACCTGAGGGTCTTCACATAGAGTGGGTTCATATCACACAACATCTTCAGTGTTCTTGTGCGCACTTTTGTGTCATGGTTGCTCTCATCAGATGTTGATGAGTTCGATAAAATGCTCAAGCAAACTACAAAAGTTAAGAAAATTCCAACATGTCAAATCAATAAATGACTGTAAAATCTGATGAAGCATTTCATGAAGAGTATCTGGTCCATTTTTTCCATTGGAGATTAAAATATTATGCAGTTTTTGCAAACCCCAGAACTAAATAAAAGCAGCAAAATTCATTGACTGATTATTTATTGATAAGTTAAAAATATGTATATAAAGATGATACCAAAATCAAGACAACTTGATCAAGATACACCATCAAACCTTGTTCAAAACAGTCTGGTGCATTCCCAACAAGTCGACACAGCAACAAGGGCCCATATCGCACTCTTAACAAAGCCTCTGTCACATCCTTCACTGGTAGTAAATCTGAAAGCTCTATAATAGACATAATTGCTCAACATTACAGCAGCTGGAGAGAAGAACAGGTCACAGAAGGAGATAAGTATTGAAATCTCTACAAAATAAACAAATTGTTTTGGATATACACTATCCTTAACAGTCAATTTTTATGGTCTTTTCTAAGAACTATTATTAATAGAAATTTAAATTAAAAGCAGAAGGAACTTAAGGGGTAATGTAAAAGGCTTCTAAGGAATGGGGCAACATCATATGCTCGACAGGCAAGAGCAAACAAACAAGATGCAAGGAAAATTGGAACCAGCAGAAAATATCACTTTGCATCTTGCTAAGACCGTAATACTCAGTAATATCGAAATATTTTTCTTTGTTTTATTGTTCAAATATTCTCCAACCCCCTACTTTTCAAAAAATCAAAACACTTATAAAAAATTTAAGCACCGTGAAATTGATTATACACTGATCACACATATGCACCTGAAAATATCATTCAGAGGTGTTTCAGCTTTAAAACTTCAAAGGTAAATCAACACTTAACTTAAAAATCCTCATCACGAAGCTCAAACCATCATAAGATACACAACATAACCAAGTGACAAGGAAATCACCAGGAGCTACCATTATTGGTCCAGAGCCACTACAAATTTCCCACCAATTGATTTTTGTCAATTCTGATGAACTCAATTAGCAACTGTAAAAATAAGCTACTATGAAATCCTAATGGAAAACACTTCAAAGCATCCCCACCTGAAAAGCATATGCAGAGGATATCAGATATTTCTAGTAGGTAAACAGCACAGTTGAATAACTCAATTGCCTTTTCACTGATACACCAGGACTCTGAAACCTAGAACTCAATAAATTAAGTAAGAAAGAACAATTTGCAAGCTTAAAAACCAGTAAGCTTTGGTAAGATGTTGAATAAAAAGCATTGGATACATTCCTTGAGAAGCCTTCACCTTAAAAAATGGGAAAAACTTTTCAAAAAAAGAAAAGACAGTGTACAACAGAAATCATAACTTCAGGACACAATCTAAATTACAAAAATTTACAAATACCATATTATAATAAAATTTTTGTGACTATTATCAAAGACTAAATAGGAAACTGAAGTCTTAAGTGTATGACATGAATCAGCAACAAAAGTTTCACAAACACTTCACAAGGAAAGTTTCATTAAAACTAAAAAGAATATGTCTAAAGTCAATAATTTCCCAAAACAATTGGAAATGAAAAATAATGTTGATTCATACCAATGTGCAAAGCTTTAAAAGCTCACTCAAAACCAATCTGATTCTTTGTGGAGCTTCACTTCTCTCAAATGCAGCTAGAATGCTAACATTTTCAACTGAATCTACCAAATAGCTTTCTGTTAACATGCCACCACCAGTTTTTCTCCTCAGTTGCTGTTCTTTAATGGCATCTTCTCTGATGGTTGAGAAATTAATTGACAACAATGACACTATGGATGTAACTGCATCTATTCCTGCCATTATTTTTCGTATCTCCTTCATAACCAATCTGAACTTATCACTTATATCCAAAGTTGAGCAAAGTGCAGCTCTTGACAAGCATGGCAGGATAATTCTAAGTTCTTGCTTTGTCAATTTTGAAATCTGTTCAATTGAAGCAGATTGTATTGCTTGGAATGCATTTCTTGTTGGAATGAGGTTGGAGCAAACAAGAGGATCCATTACACTCTCATCTGTTTGCTTTCAAATGTCTTTATTGCATTCCCAGCATCCAACTCCAGCTGTTTCACCTTTTCAAACTGCTTGAAAAGAGGAGGAATGATTATCATAAAACTCTCAAAAGATCCTCCTCTGACACTTGATTTCCATAAATTTTGCTATCATTTGTACTTTGATATTCTTAGATATTGTTTAGTTCCAAACATTACAAAAACTTGCATTTTGAAAACAAAAAATCTTTGGCCTACTTTTGAACAATTTGATCACAACTGAGAGTGAGACCTGCTAAAGCAATGTTAAATAAATGTCTCATCCTGTTTTAAAACAAGGGAATGAACGTTTTTTTTAAAAAAGTGAATGATAGAGAGATTAACATTCAGTGTGAAGCCGCAATTTCCATTGATATTTTTTAAATTTTGTTGAAAGATATCATAGCTTATAGTTGAACTGCCACTTTTGTGTCCCTTTAGGACAGAGGGCATTTTGAGAAAAGGCATGTTTGTCCCCCTTGCCCCACTTTTCAAAGGGCAGGAGGGGCACATGCCCCCTGTGTGCCCCTTTCTGGCACCCCTGTGGGGATGTAACATGTTCCAAAGCTTTTAGCACTATAGGCCCATGCACCGTCCAACCACCATGCTACAAATCACTAGTCAGACCCAACTTGAAATACTCATCCACAGTATGGATCCACATACAGCAAGAAGCAGAAGTAAACTTGAAATGGTTCAAAGACAGAGTGTACAATTTGTCTTTAGTGAATATCGCAGAATGAGTAGCCCTACTGAAATGATGGCAAGCTAAAGCAGTAATCATGATAATCATGTTCATGAAACAACCTTGTTGATTGACATTCAAGTTTCCCTTTTTACCCCTGTGCTTCATTATGGACACCGATCACAAGATTCCTTTCTCATTCTGTACTGTAGCACTGACAATTTTAAGAACTTATTTATACAAACTGGAACTAAAATCTGGAATGGATTAACATTAGAGGAAAGATCTAGTGGGTCCTTAGATAGATGCTTTCAAAAAGAAACTATGTAATGAAAATTAAACGAGTTAAATGCTTTTAATTTTAATTTGTTTACTCGTGAGTCATAAGTCTTATCCCATCATATATCGACCCCAAGCAAAACAAAACATCCTATCCACTAAGTAAGTCATATGTTAAATCCTTGCTTGATCCAAGGGACGTTCCAGTTTAAGATACATCCAAATTGGTACCCCCACTAGAATTAGAGCGTGAAGGGACTAAACTGATGAGTCACCCTATTTTTTGTTTTACTAACTTGTTAGCCAATTATTTGGTAATGTACAACAATGTATAGATATATTTATACAAGTCTTATCTCCTCTTGAGTTCGAGAATGAAGTTTTTAAGTTCTGGAAAGTAGAATTTTGGAGCCTGGCATCAATTATCAATAACACAGTATAAAATATCATTAGGGCCTTACCTCATGGCTGCCCTGTTCGCTATCGTTTGGTTTGCCATTATTTCCACAACATATACTGTTTCCAGAATCCAGACTGCCTCGTTGGGTGAGCAATCTTCTTTATTAAGGTGGTTCAGCAAACTGATTGCGCCTCCGCATATCGTCAAATTGCAACCACATAAAATGTGCAGCTATATTCAGATTTCACAGCAAGTTCAAGAACGCGAGAGCACATTTGGGTATGGGGAAGAAAAAGTATCCCTTGGAAATGAGGCGAGTTAAAATAAGTCATTTTTCGTATAATCGTGTTGCGTTCTCCGCCTCCAGGATGAAACATGATTCAAATCTGGCTTATCACAACATGTCAAAGTTGTGGAGGAGTGTCCTTGGAAAATATTAAACATGGACTAGTCTAACATTCAATATTTGCTCTTGCTATAATGACTTCTAATTTGTTACAATAATTTTCTTGAAAATACCAGTTCTAAATACAGTTCTCCAAGGTCTGTTTGTGATGCGACGACTCATGTTCATACTAGAAGACTACATTGATTTAATTTGTGCTGCTGTTGAATGTTAAGACCATCCAGAAACATTTTAACAACATCATCAATTCTTTACAGTCAAAGCGAGTGCTAAAAAGGAAAATTGCGCTCATCTTGCATTTTCTAGACACGAAAATTTTTATTGACCAGAATCATTTTTCATTTTCAAAAACCAACTTTTTCCAGGTCTCTTTCTATTCATTTTATTCAACCAATTAATAGCTTTCAAATAGCATATAATTATGGTTGTGGCGTATTATAATTATGTTAACTGTTATTCATCTAAAGAGCAATGCACATTTGTTATTCAGCAGAATCATTACGCTTGCCTATGACATCTGCATCAAGGCAAGACATTCTGTCTACCACGATACCCATACGACCCTTAGTTGTTTCCAATACTGACTGCATGGGTGTAGAACGATCAGAGTTTGTCTGATTAACCAGATCAGATAATTCTACAAATATGCGAGATATGACAGCATTACAACTGTGAATTATTTCCGCAAAACAATCAGAGATTCTGCAGATATCGCACTTCACATTCCGCTCTTAAGCAATATTGCAATAAACAGCAATGTAAACAAGTAAAAGGCACAGAAGACAGGTCTTGAGTCGAGCAAACACGATTGCCAAACACAATTATCAATTGAACACAACACATACTTTCTCGTAAGATCTACGAGAAAAGAGCATTTCACGTCATCAATAATTGGCAACAACAAAAACACTTAGAAATTAATAAAAAATATAATACCTAAAACATAAAAACAGCAAACGACAAAAGCTTGCAAATTAACGCTCGATTTGAGAGGCCATAAAAAGTGAACAATCGCGGGTCTCACGTTATCTGCATTAGTTTGACAATTTTGACATCTAGATGTCGTCGAATAACGAACTTCATAAAATATCGTTGGCTGTGAGAAGGCTTTTAAAAGCAGAATTACTTTATATAAAAATGTAGCAATATTTTGCTAAAGTCGCAGAGAAAACTTAAACTTCGCCACGCTTGTGATATACGATTAACTGTACCTATAAAACTGACAACAATTCTCAAGCATCGTAAATGACGACGGCTGAAGTTTGGCCATTGGAAAGCGAGAGCAATTCAATCGAACGCGAATCGCTCTTCCATTTCATCCAGCAACGCAGGGTCATCGGCTGCCAAGAAATCTTCAGCTTCTTCGAGACTCATAGCATGATGGGAAGGCGCCACGGCATCTAAATCACTGGATCGTACTGTATATCCTTTTGCGCTGAAGGGATGAAAGTAGCTTCCCTGGTCCACGGAGTCCTCTTCATCTTCGCTTGAATCAAAAGGCGCTACAAACGATTTGAGGGGAAATTACTCACAGCCAAACATAATGAAAACATAAAGGTGTTGTCATAATCAACTCATTGGGGTAAAAATAACTTTAAACAAATGAACAGTATTAATGAAAAGTGATTTTTTACATACTGGAAGTTATAGAATGGACAATCATGGCTAGAGAATGGAGGAAACAAAGAGACAGAGCCGGGGTGGGGTTGCGCTGAAGACTTACCGTATAATGATGGATCAAAGTCATTCCGCAAAGCATTGGTGTACCTCTTCTCAAATAGTACTTTACAATTGCCAACTTTCTTCTGGAGATCTAAAGCTACTTCATACGTCATCGATGTACCTGATGAAAGTAGCAAACGTAATTTGGTTACAAAAATCCTTGCACAACAGAACAAAGTGACTAGTGAATTACGAAAATGAAGAGAAATATAAGAGAACGCAGATTATCCAGACTTGCAGGAATTGCATTAGTTCAAGGTAGACTACGCACGGATGAGAACAGGCTAGCATGTGAAAAGGCAATACCTCCAAGATTTATTGCTATGGTTGGCAAATAATCGTCTCTCGGGGTCAGCTGTGACTTGCGTACGATGCCATCATCGATAGCAAAGCACCCACTCACGTCAATGTACTCCAAAGTATTGAAAAGGATTGCAGAAATAATTCCTAGAAGGTAATTTGTCATGAAACCAGGATCGACAAAACATCAATCAACTAAAGCCCAAGAAACAAATTTTTGAAGTGAAATCTTGCAGAACTTAGAAGAAAGTGCAACGAGATGCAATCCATACAGTTTGATAAAATGAACATCTTCAAAGAGCATGAACGTCCTTCGGTAGCAAGTCTCCATCAAGACGTAAGACGTGGCGATTAAGCAGAAGGGACGTGATTCTTGTATCATTCAAAATACTGTTGACATTTGTGCTTTTTCTCGTTCAAGAAAGAAAACACATATTGCAATGGGCGTAAGAGGCGTGGAAGTTATGACCATTAACCTTTTATTGAAGTAGAAGGGCAAAGCAGTGAGAGAAAAGATTCGCTAAAGCTTCATATGGAATATCAGTGGTATGGTTACCAATACAGCTGGTAGCCCGTTTAAAATTGCTGGCTTAAAACAATAATGCACTTGGGAAAGGAGATTGCATCTGAGAAATGGACATACTCGTCGTGCCTTAAAGGCACTTACAGGAGAACTGACACGCAATAATAACTTAGGCTTATTCTATGCAAAATTTGTCGCTGACTTCAAATCTGGAAAAAGTTTTCTTCTTAGATTCGCCGTTTTTCTGATATTTGCACTTTTATCCGTCACTTACGTCACAGCCAGGACTCGGGAATTTCCCGAAGCGGAAACAAGATTATCGCCAGGAGTTGTTAAAATTATCGGTTGACGTCACAAGTGACATGTTAACAATGCCGTTGTAAAGGCTTTCACCGCAATGGTGAAAGTACAAATTAAGTTTCGTGTTTTATTGCAAATAGCCCAAGGTGAAAAGACAAAAAATTGTCAGGCATTTCATCTACAAGTATAAAGAAGCTAGAAAATCCTGGCTACATGTCTGCTAGGACGCTAATATCCACATAAAATTTGTTTTTATGCCATGACATCTACGAACCAGCATGCTTTGAAACATTGAAAGAACGTCTAAGCTTATAAAAAAGGACTCGACTTTGTTTGAAGAGTGATGCCGTTTCTTCAAAGTTTTTATTTTTGTAATTACAAATAAAATCCCAACATGGTGGAGGGGGGTTGAAGCAGTAGCCAAAAGACAAACAAAATCTAGTGGAGACGGCGGTAGAAGCGATCCTGTAACCTGCTTTGAGTGCTGAAATTTGATTTCAAGAAAAACATTAGTTGACGGGAGCTGCAAGTGTGACTAAAAATAATTTCACTGAACTTGGTTATCATATTTTAACAGAGGTTGAGACACTAGGGAATAACCTAGTCTTGCAAAAAGACCATCCCCCACCCAAGTCAAAACTGTTTGCAAAAGAAGATAGTGCGCCAGTTGATATGACAGCTAAACAGCATTTTCTTCGACTAAGAAATCAAGTTCTTTGCCTAAGAGCTAAGAGCCTATTTCGTAAATCCAGATTTTTCAACAGCCTTAAAGATAATTCCCGAAACCCTTCGCACCCGGTGAAAATGGCATATAATCCGCTCAAGTGCAACTTTCAACCCGCCTTTTCTATTTAATATCACGATACAGTTAACGCGTTTGAAACATGGAAAAACAATCATAGAATGCTACGTTGATAATGAATAACTTGCAGTTCCGTTTAGGGCATCATAGGCATTTCAGCGAATTAGGCCATACAGGCAAAGCAGTCTGGACAAAGACGCCTCAATCTGAAATTCTAGTTTTACGATACCTGATCCCATTTAGATTGTAGCAATAGCAATGTTTTTAATAGAAACTCTATATCAGTTTGTACTTCCAGTCTGTTCTTTGTTCATAATATCGTCACTGTTGCGCCATGGGACGACTGTCTGCCCAAGCGGCAGCGCTGGTTAGTAGCAAAGCGGAGTGTAGGCGAAAATGTGAGCTAAATTTGTTGTAGGAATGAAAGTTGTGACGTACCATCATTTGAAATCTGAGAGCAAGCCTTGCATGTCAACGATTTGATCGTAGAGCTTGATGCCAGTTGAGCTAGGCAGTCATCTGTGACCTAGAAAAATATAAGACATGTTTGCAACGGGACAAGCTCTGTTAGGAGTAAAAGCATTTCGTATAAATGCCAAAAAACAGAAATCTATTCTAAAACGTAGAATAGTTTGCCCATGACATTTCATCCCAATCGTTAAGGAAACAAACTGCATCAAAATGGTTTCGAAAATAAGTAAACTTTGCCTTCGACCGATCAATTCTATGAAACATTACAATTTAAAATGTTCTAGAACGCTGCCATTCTCTGACTGTAAACGAGGCTAGCTTTAAACTGCATTCGTCCCAATGATGGGGCAGCAATGCGATTTGGCCCTGAATGGTTTTCTTTCAAGGATTTTAAAGTCACAGCACCACCATACTGCCTCTCTATCATTGCTAGCTTCATTTTAAAACTAAAATGGCAGTAGTCTAGGTCATCACGGCGCAAACTGCTATCACTTTGAGAAAAAGGCGAATAAAAGGCAAAATAGGCCAATGCCAGCTGATAAGTCAATGGTGAAGTCGTGATATTTCGAAGGCGTACTTTTTTCAAAACACCCTGCTGCCAAGATTCCAATGATATACAAAAGAAAACATCTCAGGCCAAAAAAAAAATAAAACTGTCAATCCAAAAGGATATCTACAGTTTTCTTACGACTTAAGTGGAACCTAACCTCAGACAGATAACTAATGTCCAGGTCTTCTAAGTGAGGCAACTTGGACAGTGCATTGATTCCAGCTTCTGTGATGCCGTTGTGGCATGCTTGCAAATTCAAATGCCTGAAAAGTGAATGGTTAAACGCCATCACCGCAAATGTACGAGTGTAAGTGAGAATATGATGAAAAAAGGGTGGATAAAAGCATTGGAACCCGAAGGTGCCAAAGACGAGAGGCTAGAAAAACATTGGACAATGGGCGAAGATGTACTTTAGTTTTGTACAGCCGGCTACGATCTGCTCCAAGACAGCGTCATTAACAGCGCAACTCTGAGACAGATCCAAGCTTTCCTGGGAAAACAAGCATTTGATTTTATTTCACAGTGGCGTACCCAATGGGGGGGGGGGTGCTAATAGGGGGTCCGGGCACTACAGCCTCCTTGCCACAATAAAACTCGACAGTAAATAGAATCGTGTGCAGCAGTAGCCCAAGGCACAGCGGAGTTTAATAACATTTGCAAAATTCGGGGAGAAAATTGAGAGAAAATGTTTTATTACATATGGCAATCAATGTTTCCTGGCCTCTGTAATGAACTGCAATTTTTAAGCAGAAAATGAACTTTCCGCCGAAAATCGGACCGATCCAGTACCGTGAATACATGTTACGTTTCCTTGACTACGGCAGACACAGGCTTGCAATTAATTAAAACCAGCGTTAAATTTAAGGCTGACAAATGCCGAAAGTCAATTAACTGAATCAGCAGTTCTAAAAGTCTGTTCTAAAAACTGTCACAAGAGAGAATAGAAATATCAAGCGTACGAGCTCTGTTAGCATCCGGACTGCCAGCATTCCATCTGTAGTGACTGAAACAGAGCGAGAAAGGTCATCGACTGCGTTGGCAAAAATGGAAATTTAAAGGCCGAGTTTAAAGGCAGAATAGAAAAAACTCTGCCCAAAGGAAACTAAGTAACAAACAGCAGGAGGAAATAGAATGGTGTTCGTTAAACAATTTAAAAAATGTCATTCAGATGCCCAGACAAGGCACCGATGTGGTTAAACGTAATTCAACTTGTTCCATCGAGCCTAGAGGACACTGGTTGCATTGTGAATGAAGGGAGGCAGAGAAAACATACCAGAGCTACGTGATTCAGAAAAAACCAGCGTTTGCAGCTGTCTGTTGTTCTACAAGCAAAGAGATCACAATCAGAGGTGATCAGGATGCAATTGAAAAAACAACTGTTATTAAAAATTGGAGGAAAAGAAAGGGACATTGCTTCAAATTTAATGACGTACATCTCAGAGATCAACTTGAGAGGAATCGGGCAATACAGTGTCAGGCGGGGGACGACTGTGAGTTGATAATTGCAGCGAAACAGAAAAACATATGCAACAACATATAGATAATACAATCTTGAGTTTTATCTACTTAATTGGAATCGCATAAGAGTAGATGGCGGCATTATTGGGACTACACAGTCAACATTTAATGCTCTATAACAATGAAGAAACTTCATGCATATACTCAACTGTACAGATTTTTGCTAAGCCGACATCTGAAATAAGGAGGCAGTTGCTGATATTCAAACTCAGAAGATCGGGGGCCTTGGAGCTGAGGTGTTCTATACTTGTATCGTCAACCTGCCAAAATGTTCCAAAACTTCTACAGCGACCGCATATTCTTCAAAGCATAAAAGCTTTTGATGGCGTAAGATCTCTCTGCTCTGAGATTTTAGTGGTTAACCGCACAAAGCAGACGATGACAGTGGGAAAAACTTTCTTTGCTAAAATAACTTCTAAATTACTGTCAAATTAAAAGCAAGAATAACTGGTAAATAATTGGACCATTGACAGGCTCCACACATTAGTCTAGAAATAAAAATTCAAGATATTGAAAGTTTCTTCTCCATTTAGATCAAGGGACGCAAAACGACACAAAGTCAATGGAATGTAGACACACGTTTGGCCGAATATCGCTGTTCTCGGATCATCAGTGAGCCGTAAACAAATTTATGGGATATTTTCACTGAGCCTGGAGCTGAAACAGGGCTCCTGAGCCTTGGCTTACGTCCAGTTATAGGCCTTAGATTTGCCTCAATATACTTTTTAAAAGATTACGTGTTTAAGAGTGATTCTTTGAGAAGAGCATTTTCCTTTGACAAAAAACCCATCTGCAAGAAACGAACAGGGCAGAAGATGGTTGGTAAAAAATAGCTGATGAGATAAGCTGTCTTTATTTACTAAAACGCATTTCTGTCTGACGCTGAGTCAAATGAACAAAATAGGGTGCTGCAAAGAGAATCCAGACGTACCTTCCAAAAAAGAAACAAGAAGAACCGATAGAAATGAGGCAAAAAAACATACCTTAACACATCCACTTATGTTCAGTACTCGAAAGGTTTGAGAAAGCATCCAGAAACACTAAAGTGAAACACAAATAATTTCAAGAACATGTACACGAGAAATGGAAAAGAAAAACACTGCCTACATTTAGATCAAAATCAACGCATTTTGGCTCTAGGAAAAGGTCAAAAAACGGCAGGAAATTCAAATTTTGACTTACTCGCCCAGTTACTCGCAAATTTTCTGTCACCTCAAGGTGCTTAATGTTCTTTGCATCTTTCAAAAACCACCACAGCCTGTAACGGGGAAATCTAGATCACAAAGGATCAGAGAAACAGAAATAAACGAATCTTACTAGTCCGTCAACATCTCTTACAATTTTCGACGTTAATTAAAAAAACGGTAGTATACCCCTTTTCACCGAAATTTCTGCATCTGCAAAGAATAAGTACCTAAAAAGGAAATTTAGATGAGTTATTTATTGCAATTATAATAGATGGTAAAAAATTATCAAACAACAGTTTTTAAAAAGTAATTGAAAGCTATTTGAAGAAAGTAGAAAATGGCAGGGGTGGCATTATCCTGGTGAGTCTGGTATTCAGGGTTAGAAAGGCAAAAGTGCTTTGTTTCCATCATTGTTCCTCCTGAGGTGTTAAGTAAAGGAAACCTTCACCTCATTATCGTGAAACTCGTCGTGAATGTGATGACAAAAAATTGGGTGATAACGGCTTTCGTGAATACATGAAACAATATTGGGTGGTACTGAGCTTTCATGAATAGGCGCAATAATACTGGGTTGATAATGAGGCTTTCGTGAATACATGGAATAGTATTGGGTGAAATAATGATACTGGGGCTTTCATGAATAATGAAATAATACTGGATGATAATGGGGTTTCATGGATAATGAAATAATATTGGATGATATTGAGCTTTCATGAATACATGAAGGGGTTATCCTCTTGTCTTTGTGTTTTTTGTGGACTTAAGCACAAATGTCAGGGTGTTGCACACATAAGGTCTGTGATATGAGAAACAAAGAAGAAGACGTTGGCAATGTTCTGTCCGGTAGCCGGCAGCCGGCATGTAAAGCCTTGCTAAGGAACAAAAGGGGCCAAACCCATAAGAACAAAGAGGAGGATTTCTATTCAGTTTGACATGTATAAACGTTTGTGGCCATGTGGCAAGCAGTGCACCCTTTGCATCGCATCACGTGGTTTGTCTATGCGTCAGTCATACGGTTTTGTAGGTGTAGTTTCCATATGAAAGCTGTCACGTACCTCCAGTTCTTTGCACTTCACCGCTATTTCTTTCAAGTTCTGATTATTCAAAGCCACGTTGGACAGATTCAAGACCCTCAACGCTGAGCACATCTTGCCTGGCAAAAAGCGCTGCGCATTATCAACGGAAGAAACAAAGTAGTTACCATAACATTACATTCGAGCATGCAAAGGCACAGGCGTCCTATTCTGCAGCTACCTATGCGTTTCAGCGTATAAGAGATATAAGAGTTTAACGAGACCGCTTATAAAAAAATATGGACAACTCTCGATCTGTAACTTGACTACAGTGAAAAAAGACGAAAAGCAATTTCCCGAACGAACATTCTTCTTTCTTGCAGAAATTGCTTTAGTCAGTTAGCAAAACTCAATTTTCTTCATAATAAGCATCAATGCGTTTGGCATACCTATCATATGAACGCCGACGGAGGTGACGAAGTGGGGAGAAGCAGAAAGATCCAGCTCTTGCAAATTGAGGCAGCCTCGTTTCAGCAAAGAGTACAAGACCCTGTCTGTAGCCCCTGGCATAGAGAGATATTCACTGGGCGATAAGAGGAAAAATCAGCGAAAAGACAATGAAATTATAGATAGCCAAAGATCTATAGATAGATCGATATCATAGATAGATAGATAGATAGAAATAGATAGATCAGCAATATCAGCTTGCGCCTACTATTCGATAAAAAGTCAAACCTTTGAATGAAGAAAATTGTCCTTTGAAATCCAAACGCTTTATCAAATTCCACTTTTCACAAGATACAGTCATCCACCTTTTGCAAACTAAAACATAAAAAACCATCTCTTTCATTATTGATGAGGCATTAATTAGACAACATCTACCAACGCAGCCCTTTCTTTCAAGGTACAGTGTGAACTGAAGGGAAGAGTGGACAAAACTTGCACTACACAGTATAAACAGGGCCTTACTGAAAAACCGAGTCAAACTATATCCATCGATTGTGACACCACTACGACTTCGAAAGAACAGTTCAATTAGCTCACATGAATACAATTTATTCACAACTCATTAAAGACCTATTGAGACCACAGCTACATGTTTTACGCGTTATTTGGTCACCGCCAAGCGCTTTGAAAGGTTATTGTAGACAAAAGCACGAAATATAGAAGAAAGGAATACTAACATCTTGAATTAGAAATAAATGTTGGGTTTCATAGAGTGCATTTTCTTGAAGTGAATTCTATGTGAATTTGACAATGATTAAAAAAACTGCAGAGACCACCATGTTAAACAAAAAACACAGTTTATCACATTGAAACATTTTCGCTCACCTCGTTCCAGTCTGACTCTCTCTTTTAATTGCAAGTAGGAAAATATTTGTGAGAGACAATCATCATCCAGCTTATGTATTAGAGCCTCTTCAAGCCTAAAATATAAGACCATATCTTTAAAACGAAATGACTTTGAAAATTATCAAATCATAAACCTAAAAGCAAAAAAGGATACTTCATTCGATGTCAATTTACCGAGGCACTAAATCTAGGAAAACTAACAATTACAACCTATCACAAAAGTGTTTCAATTGTTCCGATAAACGAAAAGGGATACCGAAGAGCAATCATGGATCCATAGAAAAGCGAGCAAAAAGCCATCAAAGGACCACATATAAGCAATGAAAGAGTGATCAAACAGCAATCAAGGATCTGTAGAAGAGTGATCAAACAGCAATCAAGGATCAATAGAAGAGTGATCAAACAGCAATCAAAGGACCACATATACGCAATGAAAGAGTGATCAAACAGCAATCAAAGGACCACATATAAGCAATGAAAGAGTGATCAAACAGCAATCAAGGATCAATAGAAGAATGATCAAACAGCAATCAAAGGACCACATATAAGCAATGAGAGAGTGATCAAACAGCAATCAAAGGACCACATATAAGCAATGAAAGAGTGATCAAACAGCACTCAAGGATCTGTAGAAGAGTGGTCAAACAGCAATCAAAGATCTGTAGGACCATTTATCAGCACTGCCCCTCTCTTTTACCGATTGCACAGGGGAGCCATCGCAGCTCCATTCCAATGTGTATTGCATGCGGTCTTAAGTGGTAAGTTAGCCCTAGCACCTTTTATGAGGGTAATGGTTAACAATTAAAAGGCGTGCTATCGTAAATATTAGTTGTGTTTTCGGTTTCATAGATGTCCACCTAATGAATATCCCACTTTTCATCTCTCCCATTAACGCGCACTCGCACTTCCCATCATACCGTAAATCCTCGAATTGGCCCCCCCCTTTTGAATAAGCCCCCACCCTAGAACTACAAATTTTTAATAAGCCCCGCCCCCCTCGAATAAGCCCCCTCCTCGATTTGTTGATTTTTGACTCCTGAGGTTGCCTTTGGCATTTTAGTGAATTACCACAAAAATTTATATTTTCGTTAATAATTTCATCAAATGCTACTTTATACTTATGCTATTTTTATATTTTGAAAAGAAAGAAATTTCAAAAATTATCTTTTTATGTGGCATGTTTCAGGATATCTTATAAGTCCCTCCCCCTCGAATAAGCCCCCATCCAAAAATATCAAAAGTAAATAAGCCCCCAGGGGGCTAATTCGAGGATTTGCATTCGAGTAATGTCTCATTGCATTCGCTTTCTATCGTATTGACCTGTATTTATGCATGTAGTGTTATTTCTGTTTTTAATTACGATAAGCTCATTAAAAGTCAACACGCTTCTTTTCTGACACCGAGTTCTCTGCTCGTTAAACAAGAATAAAAAAGTTAGAACACAATGGACCAATTGGCATATTCATTGAAGATGGACTTTCTCAGACACCTCCGAAAAGGAAAGTCGATGGTTCTTCAAAGACATTCACTCTAGGATTATAGCAAAATGGGATGGAGACGATACGTGAGAGTTTCTGGTAGCATGGGCCAAAACTTTTACGGTCCACGACCTTAACGCTAGGCAAAAATAGTTGTGCAGTGTCTTAGAGTCTATCAGCTTTCTTGCATAGATTATATATCTTCTTTCCCATTTCTGCACTCTATTGCCTCGCTACACCTTCTTGAGTTGCTGGTCTTAGTAATTCTACTATTGCATCATATTAATTTGGCTGGCTTACATCCTTCAGCAATTGCACTCTTCTTTACAGCTGCATATTTGCAACATTTCTCTCTATTATTTATAATTGCTCTTTTATATTGCAATTATATTGGAAGGATGTCATCCTCTTCTCTAACAACCATCTCCCCACAGCATACTGCAATTCTCTTTCTTCTTGATAAAAGGTGTTTTCTATTGTATTCATTTTGCATTCTTTTAAACTGGTTATTGTAATTCAACAATCATAATGGTTCTTTAGTATTGAAAGCAATACATGCGCTTCAAGTAATATGTAATCTTATGCTGTTAAAGAAAAAGTCAACATGAAGTTCTGAAATTGAACTTCGCCTTTTTAGGCTTTTGAACAGCACTTATAATGAATAGTTTGTGATAGAAAGTTTCTACAACATGGAGACTATCAAATTTAATATCTAAATAAATAATACAGCATTTCTTACCCATCATCTTTTTCAGCACTTGTCTCCAAATGTCCATCCTGAAAAGCCTCTTTGTCCAGAAAAGATCTTGCAAGTTCCTTTTGAAAGAGAGTTTAAAACTTTTCTGAGTAATGAAATATTTTCATCTGGTTAAAGTTAAGACTACAAATGGTGTTCGGCTTAACACTCCCAATTTCTAAATCAGATATGTATGTATATATACAGAACTTCCCTATACCTATGATAAAATGTATCTCTAATTATGTCAAAACAAAATAGTTAGATAATGCAATGCATACCTCTAGGGATACTTCTGGTAACGCTTTAACCTTGTTTGGTCCATCTATAAGTGATACAACATATTTTTGCATTTAGTCATTAATTTTGAGGCGAAAGAGATGAATATAAAAACAACCTTGTCATAAGATATACAGCAGATACTAGAAGCACAATTAAGCCTTGATATTCCAAAGGCAGTCTTTTGAATAAGTTCTTAGTTTTATCTATAGCTGTGGTCAGTTTCTCCTACACAAATAAATTAATACATAGTACATTGTGAGGATGAATGGAAGTGAAACTTATGTCAACAACAGAAGGGTGTGTCTCAATACTATTTCACAGTCTAGTAGTCCAGAAATAGAAGCCTAGACATACAAAATGCAAGGACTAAACAACTCTTGAGATAGATCCAAAAGACATTTCATTGAAAAAATTGATTATATTATAATGACCCTCTATGATTTCAACTCCTTAAAGTTCTTATCTATTACAAATCATTTTCCTTCACATATACTAAGTGAAACACAAAGAACACTTGTGGTCAGATAGCAGAACAAATGTCATTTATTTTGAATGCCATCATTAATAAAACAACTTTAAAACACAATAAGCTTACTAAAGACAATAAATCAAACTTAGCCCTAATGAGGTTCTAAAATCCAAATATGTGGGCTTACACTCCATAAAAACTAAACGTTGGTAAGCTAATCCAAAAATAAGGAGGAACAAATGTCATGGAACATGCTTTTAGAGAAGATTCTGTATTGTCAGAGAACGTTTTCTTAAAATTCTAGCCCATATTTACATTCTTTTAAACAGCTTCTATACAACTGTGGACATTTTCAGAACCAATTAAAGCTAATCTTAGTGGATAAAACAATATACAGTAATGTCCTGCATATAAGAAACAATTGTTTACTTAAGGTCTAAATGTGTTTCTTATAAAATGTGATAAACACTTAAAACCAGGGTTATGTTCGTAGAAGAAAAGCAACATTATACCATTGATTATCTACTTAGAAACAAGCTCAATGATTTTGATAAAAACACCACATATTATTTTGTCATTTTTTACTATAATGAAACACGAAAAGTATTCCAGAGACATTCTTTTTATTAAGTTTGCATTCAAAACTCTATTTCATTCAACCAAATTAGAATGATTAAGGTTTCATTCTCTTTCACAAATGATTAAGTTATATTAAAATTTTTGAATAAAAACCAAAATTTTTTCAGACCTTATATAGTTTTTTATCAAAGGGATTATTTTTTAAAAAAATTAGGGTCCATTAAAATTGTGTTACTATAAGCAAATCAAATGGTGACCTTCATTCCTCATTCTATTTTGGGAACTAGTTCTATCAAACAAACTTGTTTATTCAACAAAGCAAGAATGTGTTATGCCTAAATGAAAAAATTAAAACAAAAGCTTTGCAACTCATTTTGTCTCTATATTGTTGACTTTCTACAAAGAAACATAGCCTTGTTTAAAAACCATTCCTGTAAATGATTTTATATCAGAAAATTACCCTTTCCTTTCTTCACTGCCCAAGAAACCTTTACCAGCCTGTGGAAAACATTTGTACTCATAAAAATACCCAAAACATGTCAATTAAGATGTGGGTAAGCATTTTCAGTAACAGGAAAGGATAGTACTTTTTTCTAATGTTTGATTCTTGTAACAAAGAAAGATGAGTTTTAAATAGTACAAACAAAACCAAACCTTCCATCACAGTACAGTTGATATTCTGGTGCATTAATGGCCCTTTCTGCTTCTTCCTTTTTGGAATAGACAACAAAGCCAAACCTGAACAAACAAAAAAATTGAACTTAAGACCAAAATAATAATATACTTTCATGATACAAAGGCACTTATAGATTTTAAGTGATGCTAATTTTGAACAATTTTACATAAAGATTGGCTCACAAGTCTCTCCTATTGCACTCTAATTAATTTTACAGAGAGGACACGTTATGGTTAGTTTTTCTTGCATACTTCAATGAATTGTGATATTTACAAAAACATACCCTCTAGACTTCCTGGTCTTTTTATCCTTGCAAATACTTGCTCTCAGAACTTTTCCAAACAACTGAAAGTACTCCCTTAGCTCTCTATCCTTCATTCGGTAGCTTATATTTCCAACGAAAACCTTACAGTTACTTTTACCAACTGCACTGGGTTTACAGAAATGTGCAACTGACTCTACTAGAGATGGATTTTGCGAAGATATCTCAGACTTGAAAGGGGACACGGAACTGATGTCGCTATTTTTTTCAGGGCAAGGGCTTTTGTAGTAATACTTTTCATTTTCGGCAACTTTCGCCTTCTCCTTTTTTGCTTCTTCTGAATCAGCCAAAGGAACACTGTGCACAGGAGATGCTCTTTCTAACATATACTTTGTTTTGAATTGGCAAGGGTCACCAGTTGATCCATCTTTGGTTGGGCCTAAAACCATCAAATCTTCAAGGCCACAAGTGCGCTCAGCTAAATGTAAATTTTGAAGTTTCTTCACTCCGGATGAAGACATTTGGGGCTTCACTTACATGTTAGCAACAGTAATTTTACGATTCATCTCCGAATTAAGTCAATTTTATCACGCAGGTGTTCTGTGCAACCTCGGATTTAAACCATGTTCCATTCGGACCATTTTTAAAAAGAGAACGAGGCTTATTGTTGTTGTTGATGTCCTGTTGGCCAGTTCAAATCTGTTGCGCATGGCAAAAACTTCCTCTTTCAGCAAAATATCCACAAATGCTGCATTATTATCATTATCTCCTCCATCCTTCTGAACAATACGTGTTTGTAAAGATGTGGCCAAGATGTAAAAATTATGAATGGGTCTAGTAAAGGTATAAAATATTTAATATATATACCCAATATATATATATATATATACCCAAAAATATTTTACTAATAAAATCACATAGTCAGGGCCCTACTCTTAGGAAGATAAATTACAGACAATTTGACAACAGACACATAAAAAGTGGGGATGCTCGTATTATGTATGATTGGGCTTGAAATTTACAAAGGTATCATTTTTCTGGATTTTTCTAAATCGGGACTATTTTTGTAGGATTGATTCCATTGCCGTTATTTTTGGGTTTATTAAAAATCTGCGGAAACCAAAGTGTTGAAAATGGCTCTAAAATATTTGAAGGGTCCGGAGAAGAAGGCACACGAAGCGGAAGGCCACTCTACCACAGAATCGGAAATACTGTGGCTCTACGCTCAGTTTCACGCAAAGCCGTCGAGGGTCCCAGCTTCGTATCGTTTCGTTTTTCCTGCAACAACAAAAGCTGTAGCAACGTAAAAAACTTGAAGATACTTCCGTCACTGATTGGCAGGTTCATCGCGCAATTGACGCTTACTTTTCGCCTCGTGCGAAGTACACTGCATTGGCAACAATAGCGCTCTACTGGACAATTTGAGGCCATTTCATGCAACGAGGAGCCCGTGCTACTTTGCAAAATCTTTTATCTCTGAGGGCTGCAAGAGAGGAGACTGTAGATTCTTTGCACCAACCAAAACGATTATAGTCTTCAGTGCACAATATTGCACTGAGTCCTCTACACAAAGAGCGAGGGAATGGCAAACACAAGGAGATTCAAGGCTCAACGGATTGATAGACCAGATGTGAGTTTGAGCACCATTGTACTTGCCAGATATATTTTCCGCATTATCATAACCTTGTACTCGACAATCGGCAACCGGCATATCAAACTTCTTGAGTGTTCCAGAATCACCGAAGCCGTCTTGTTGCAGCAGTCAAATCGCTCTTTTAGGGAAAATACGTCACCTTCTCTGTTGTTGTTTGTTCCGTGTGGCTTGAATCAGAATGCTAATGGTAAATTTATCTTTAGCCACACCCTTTCTGCACAACGCCCCAAAGACCCTACTTTTTGTACCTAATTAACGAAGGATTTCTGGAATAAGATGAGGATTTGAATTGTCAGATTAAAGATATTGCCATAGAAGTTACCAGAGACGAAGAAAACCCTGCAGGTTTCGAATGCAACGTCTGTGGGAAGGCCTGCAAGTCACGCCGCGGACTATCAAGGCACACAAATTCAAAACATCGTCATGTTACTGCACAGTGCTGCACAAACATCTTCTTCTTCTAATTATTCTGCCGATGAAATAAGTCGTTAAAAGCTTCATCAACTACAGCTCAAAGCCATCGTATTGAAATGCGCCGAAAAGATCTCTTCAGATGAATGCTTTCCCTCAAGTTTGCGAGAACGATTTTCGAAGGAATTATTTATGTTCACAAATGATGATGCTGTTGAATTATGGTCGAAATCGAGAATAGCAAGGCTAGGATTTTGTATATTCACTCATTTTTTAATGCTAGATCTGGGACTGGGAGGTTGGCAGCTTCTTAAATCATAAGACTTGCTAGCAAAGGTTTTAAGTGACAGTCCGAGAGCAAACGTTGTCAGCACGAATGTCCTTATTCTATATTTAATGATTACCTACTTAACCAAAAATTTTTGAGACAATTTTATTTCCAAACAAATTCCCGGACGTCAGTCTTTATTGAGTCTCTCACATTGATAATGGGCTTCCGAAATGACCCAGACAAAAAGAAGAAAGGGCGGGCAAAAGAAAAAGGCACGCAAGGCTTTTTCGCATTTTTAAAGTGAAATATAAATTTACAAATTTTAACCACAACAGTGGAAAAAATCTGGTGCACACCAGCACACCAGAAATTTTTGCTCGTGCACACCGGAGATCTCGTCGAAAAGTGCCATACTCTGCAGACCAGGGCATTCTTAAGGATTTTTGAGTGGTGGGGCATTTTTCTAAAGGGCCCACACTTATGTAACGAAACTGGGAGCATACGAGAGACTCTATTCCGATGTTGTCTATATTCATTCAACAGCAAGACTAACTCTAAAGTGAACAACGCACACACATAATATGAACGGAAGGTAATTAAGAGAACAATACGAACCTCACAATACATGTTGACAGACAAACACATTGCCATTAGAATGGCGTTAACTGACAACATGACTCAACAACACGCAACTGAGATATTACGAAACACATTACACACTAAGCCAACCGTTACACTTTTACACTACCAGAAATGACGTAGGGAATGACACAGAACTCTTAGGATTGGGGCTTCAGATTGTTATATACTGAACTATTTTAGGGTTGAGACTTTTGCCTCCAAGCTATGACGCAACCGTAAGCACTGGTGGCCATTATGCTAAAAATGGGCTCAAAACACGAGACACGATGTGATATACTAATTTTAAGGCAATATCTCAGCCTGAGTAAGGTTGAAAAATGCAAGGAAAACTAAGATTTTAGTAAATCGAGCAATGAATCGAGTAAAAAGGTGGATGAATGAGAAATATAGTAATATAAAGATTGCTATCAAAATTGATTGAGCCCCAAAACGTGTTACCAACCTTTTGAAACACCGGTTACTTTTATCTCTAAGTGCCACAAAATGGCCGACATTTGGGGCAAATGTAGCATTTTTCTTTTCAGTGGTGGGGCAATTCCATGTGATGTTTTATAAAAAATATTAGAGGTTTAGAATCATGCCAAAAGAACCAAGTAAACATAAACAGAAGTGGAAAAGTATATCTCCAAAAAATTAACGTGCAAACATAAAATTTTAGATCCTGCCCTGCTGCAGACTGGATACAGAACCGATCAGAAAGCCAATATCAAAAGCTTTGAGCAGTTATAGATAAAGAAAACATAAATATTACTTTCAAATCCAAAACTGATCCTCGAAGAAGTGTCTTTCACAAATATATATTGTTTGTATCAATGACCCGATCTTTGGTGACAACGTTAGTCCTTCTTCGTCGATGTTTTAAATAAATCAATACTTGGAGTGACTCCACCAGCCTAAACGCCTATTAGCTAACCACTCTTGAAAACTAGCGTTGGTTTTTTTCGACCTAGTGATACATTTTTCATCGTGATTTTAAATGAGTCCAGTACCAGCATCAGTGGTCTAGCCATCCTGGATACCACAATTTTACCAGTGTCTGGACGACGAAACCCAAAGGCTCATTTTCGAAGGAACCTTAATAAAATCATCTGCTGTCAACAGTCGCTTATCCTCGTTGCCATTGCAATATTTTACGAAAGGAAGTTAACGCGACTAAACTGCAAATTGCCTACTCGTGAACTGACCTTAAAATAAACATATGAACAGCAAGGCATTGACTTATGGTTCAAAGGCCAATACAAAACGAAACAAAAATACATAAAATCTCAGAAAATTACATTTACAACAAATTTCATAAATGTTTTAAAACATGGAAGGAATACCGCGAAGGCTTCTACCAAAACAGATCTCATAACATTTTAGTTGGGCAGTGGCGAAAATGTCGGGCAAAATCTTATGAAAACCCCCGCAAAGAAAAAATGCTAAGTTACTCCCCTGCGTTAATCAATTCACTTCTCAATTTCTTGTTGGTTTCGTTATTTGGCAAAGGAATCTTAAAAATACTAAGCTCTTTATTTCTTCTGGATGTTGAACATCCAAAGATCGAACAATTTGCTTCAGGCATTTGGAAAAACTGCGAACATACTCAGAAGGCAATTAAAATCGTACACCATACACCACAAAACAACACGACGCACAAAACGTGTGCACTTTGAGAGGTCCGGGCTTTTCAAAATTTTGGTTTTTAGATATATTTATTTGCTTCTCTTAAGAATCAAGCGAATAAGAGCTTTTCGTGTAAGAACTTTAGCTTTTAGCAAACAAACAAAACAATATAGCAAGTAAAAAATGTTAATCAAGCAACAAGCAAATATTAATAACATATTTTATGAAAACCTTATGTTTTCTACACCTCTGCCCACTAAATCAATGATGCCAAAAAATTTGCGCCGCGAGTTCGTGATTCATATCCAAATTCTGTATTACGAAACACTCTTTAACTATTTATTGATCATTAAAATTTTTTGTCACAACATGTTTAACTTGGCCATTCGGTATCTTGAACCTGGCCTTCGCTGACCGGTGGGGTGTGACAACCCTGCACTGTCATGTAACTTCAATTAATGAAGGGGGCAGTTCAGGTTGGAATAACCATCTTTGCAGCCTTGCCAAACTACGGGGATTTCAAAACTCCCACTATTCATCTATGCCGCACTAGATACTTTGAGCAGGGTAACCTTAGCGTTGAAAATCTGGATAATGAATTCAGAACGAGATTTAGTTGCGAAATAGAATATTGATCTACACGATGGATGTCGTGTTCCGCGTGTTCTTTGAATCTGACTATTGTGCGTGCTTTTACTGTAGCCTCGTTCGGAAAATGCCAGTGCCAGCCTTAGACCACGTAGATAGTTTTAAATTTGATTTCAGTTTCAAAATTAAATGTAAATTCAATTTTATTTGAATTCCCTTCCAACTTGATTTGAATTTAATTTTAAGTGCACTGGAAAGTTAAGATGAAAACGTTCTGAATTGAAAGGTAATTTAGCGCAGTTTTTACAAATACAACAACAAAAAAGTTATCATGGTGTAGCCGTCCTAGGCCACCATACTGCCGTTGTACCATCGCATCAGAGCGCTCCTCACTATACACGAAAGAAGGGATTTTTGCAAGTGTCAGGCACTATAAGCTTGTTAACTTCGGAGGTAAGTGTGACAAGATTTACGAGATTTTGAATTCTATTTTTGTATCTGAACTTGGCAAGAAACTGATAATCAGAAGCTGTTTGGTCCTCATTTCTGAGAGCATGTTTGATAGAGTTAAATTTCAACTTTTCTACATCTCGCGATTCTTCTGTGTGCCAATCAGATTTTTGGCCAGGAAAGTAGAAACCAGCATATCGGTTCGGGTAGCATAGCGGAATTTCGTTTCGTCCAATCAGATGCTTTGTTTACCAAATTTGATAGCCAATCAGATCCCGCGAATCTTGGATGGTTTGTTTACATTTGTCTCGAAAACACCTCTAGCTGTGGAGGGATACATTAGGAATACATTAAGTTCCAATGAGTTGCACTTTTAACAAAAGAAGGCTGGTTGTTTTAATATGACTTTAACCCAGGGAAACTTCAATTTAGTTCAAGTCTGAGCTTTTAGAATTGATTGAAATTCCAGCGTTATTTTGAAAGCAAGTATCTTAATGATATTTGTTAGAAATACTATTAGGATGATCTGGTAATTAAACATGATCCCGGGTTTGAATTTTAAATATCAAACCAGATTTTTAACATTATCCTAAATATGTGATGTCAGATAAACTGCCTTCCTGCTACATCATTAAATAAGCCATCATTTATTTACTTGTAAGCATTTGGGACATGCAGCAAATTCCATCATAAGCTACAAGCCCAAACACCAGTGGCGTGGCGTCAAGGGAAGCTGGTAATGCGCCGCATGCCCTGCAAAATCTGACCAAAAATATTTTGAAAAACGCCTTTTTGAAAAAGAAAACCGGTTTTTATTGCTTAAACAGTTGCTTTGACGATTAATTGAAATTTGCACTGTCGCACCCTTGATCCACCCATCAGAGTTCAATGGATCCGCCTTGGCTTTTACCTTGAAAGGAATTTACAAATCTTCGTATCCCTGTTTCTAAGGAACCCTTCGTTTTAGACTGACTTTGGCTAGCAACCTTTGTCTGCATCACTGCTCATTTCCGGGAATGAGGAATTCTGACCACATCACTTGATACAAAACAATTGTTTTTTCACTCTTTAAATGTAAAATTTTGCAAAAAGTAGGATAGAATGCTGTATCAACGAATAATCTATCATGCTAACGAGAGATTGCTCCAATTTCTACTCACAGGGTTGAGGACAGAGCTTTGAAAGGGAAGCAACTGACCTCAGCTTGCTTCGTGTTCTCTTGATAAGAAAGCCAAGTCACGTGACCAGATACTGATCAACAAAGAACATACATGCGTTGTCGATCCGCATGCCCTAGTTGAATTGAATCTCAGCATAAGTCTTCGATATGTGGATTCAAACAAGTAGACGATATGGATTATAGGTTTATAGAGACAGAGGAGTATAAGATGATTGCACAAATGATTTTCATTTTCATTAGCTTGAGTGCCAGGTGAGGGTACTCAATTAGTGAGGGTACCCAAATAGGGAGGGTACGCAAATAGGGGTCTGCCTTTTTAGAATACTATTTTCGCCAGCATGTTGTTTATAAATATTATCAAAACCACGAACATTAAACTGTTATAGAAGATCTTGGATTGTTTATCAGCTCAGAGATTGTAGCCTAATTCCTTTGAACATAGTCATGTTTGTCATTTCATGTTGTTGTCAAATAATTTCATGTTTTTATTATATAATTTTCATTTCTTATTGTGTTGTAGATGTTCTGTTTGGGCATGATAAGAATGTAGAGGGAGCGATATTTTAACAATCAGGTGTTTTAAAAAGCTATAGCTTTCGGGGGCATCGCCCCCTGCTCCCCCATAGGGGCGTTGCCGTTGAACCCAGACCCCTCCCCGCATACCCGCTTCTGCAACTCACGCTACGCCACTACCAAACACTCATCATTTCAAAGCAATCAGATAATACTTTTGGGTCGATGTGTATCAACATATTTTAGACTCTTCGTTCAAAGGAGACTAGAATTGAATGCAAAAAGTAATTTAATAAAATCGGTTGTTTTCAACAATTCAGTTGATATATGTTAGGAAGAGAGATAAATTGATCAAAAGACCTGGTTTGAACCAACTTGCTTCAGCAATTTACGGCAACTTTACCATTTTACACACTGGTTCAAACTTCAACTTGAAATTACAACAGTTCGTTAACTGAAATTGCTACAAAATAGAGCCGAGTTTTTAAATTCCCACAGTCAAATTCTCACGAACAAGACACATCGTAGCTCCTTTGGCTCAAAATACGACCAACCTACATCAGCCCACAATCCTTGCGAACCAGAATTAATAATTCTGTCAGTGTCTTGTTTGCTATTGTAGCGTATACGATTACGCAAGCATTGTTTTCAAGGTCATGAGCAAGACACCATCCTTGTCACCAGCCTGATGTGATAAGCAACTTGCTAAAGCTTGAAACCACGATGTATTGAAACAACTCCAAAAAGCTGGTCCTCGTACGTCACACTAAGGAATCCAGCATCTTCAATCATTGATAAGAAGGTCTCCTGAAAGATGATTCTCGTGTTCAATAGGCAAAATAAGTCGACGCTGTAGGAAGATATAATTTTAGTGCAACCCAACGCATGCATTACAAGGGCCATAATATTGAATCACTCTACCTGTACCTGGAGGTCAATACCCTCATTATCTAGAATCTATCATAAAAGTTGAAGAGCGCATGATTTGATAGCAAACTAAAATATGCAGATTGGCTCATTATTTCGAAAATTTAAAAATATTGTATTGTTATCTCACGTTCCTAGAACGCAGTGAGAAACACGAACATATATCAAATGTCAGCAGAAGCTTAACAATAATTTGCTCAAAAGATGATTCTAAAATGAATAACTGCATGGATAGATTTCCTTTGAAGAGCTTCAAAGCCCAATTAGATAGTTCAAAGAAGTAGAAGAATGGGTGAAAAAGACCTAGTTCAAGAAAAATGAGAACATTTTCTTTGAGAAACAGTTTTGAAATCTTATCTTCAGGTCCGCACCAAATGACTGAACCCGGAAAAGACTAAATCAAGTGCTTTATTACAACCTTCTTAAAATTCTTTTACAAATCTATTTTGCTTGTTTTGTCTTTTCAATAAAGGTCAGTGCTGAAATAATGAAATGCAAGAATACAAATTACCTTGTCAGGAAACTGCCTGATACTCTCGACGAGATATTTGTACGAATTCCAGTCATGAGCTATCAATTGACCCATCACCGGAATAAGTTGAAACGAGTAGGCGTCGTAAATACTGAAGCAGCAAAAATTCGAAAATAATTATAGTTATATGAAATTTTTTTACAAAAATGTAAAGGTGCAAGCTTCATCACGGGAATATTCGTAATAATAATGAAGTAATATAACCTTCCAATTCTGAATGACTAGCCTGGCTTTCGAATTCCTCTTGAAAAGAAGAAGTCAAAAAAGGACTAAGAAGGTATAATTTTTTCCTGCTGCATTGGATAATAAAAAGCAAACCTTTTGATAAGTGGATTGGGTACATCAGAAAATTCTAGGCACATGAAGCTGCCCCCCGGCCGCAAAACACGATGTGCTTCTTCAAGGACCTACAAGAATGAGTATTTTGCGTTGTTCTCTGAGAGAAACATAGATGTAAAGTGTATACTTCAAAACTATGTACAAATTGCTGATGTAGCCAGTCTCAAAAACCAAGTACCAACATCACTTACTTTATCTATATGGATAACATTCCTTATTCCAAAGGCAATCGTATATAAGTCAAAAGAGTCATCTTCAAATGGTAACTCCTCTGCATCACCGACGGCAAAGCTGAGAGCTAGAAGACAGGAACAGACAGCCTCAAACAAAGTTATCAAGAAAAATTCCTGAAAGAGCAAAAAATCCACTGCAGGAGTCGAATAAAGCAGCAAAGCTTAAGACTCAAATGGATTGCCATTCTGTTATTCTATTGATGAAAAGGTAAGAAGAACATTTATTCTGTATAAAAACTCATCAGGCAAGAGGAAGAAACCTACATCACATTTGGGCAGTAGTAGAGTGTATCTACCTTTTTCAATTCCTAGAGCCTGAGCTCTACGCTTGCCAACTTCAAGCATAGATTTGTTAATGTCACAAACAACAATGTCTTTTGAAAGCAAATCTACATCCACCTCTTCCTTTTTCAGTCTTGATAAAACTCCATCTAAGTATCGGAATGCTATGTCCCCTGCAAAATGATTGGGCCTAATAATACATATACACATTAAAAGTCTTCAAATCCCTGCTTGTTAACATGTTAGTTTCCTGCTTACTGTCTCCGTGAAATAGGGTCATTCCATCTATGATCAACAAATGGAAGGCATTGCAAGTCCAATATATTCCCATTGAAACAGCTTGCGAATGAGAAGCTTGTTGAGAGGCAATCTTTCACAAGGAAGGTTATTTTGTCTTGAAGAGGGTCTTGCTTTGCCTGGAGCTAGATTTTGGGTAATTTAATCTTGCCAGAGAAATTGGTAGAGATATGCAAGAACACTTAGACAGGGGTGCAGTATTGGTATTTCAAATCCCTATATCTAAAAGCAATCAAAATTATAAATACCTACATTGAAAAATGACAAAAGCTATTGAACTCAAGTTTGAAATGTAATGTATCTGCTAAGTACTATCAAACAATGATAAATTAGAAAAAATTCACGACATTACCTGACATGCATATGTTGATTTTAGCTCAATGTAGCAACAATTTATTCATTTGTAACTGAGTTTGGGTTCCTCTGGGTTAATCAACACCAGTTCAAGAAAAATTTGCCAAAAGTAATACCTACCCAAAGTCTTGAAATACACAACTGGCTTTAACAATCTTTATCTGATGCCCTTCTGCCCTCTTGAATAATACACTACATTTCTTCAAATATTTCTAATAATATTTGATACATCTTGTATCATATAATAAATACATATAATTAATATCATATTATCCATTTTGTATACATAACAATATGCAAGTTATAGCTGCTATCTCCATGTAAAAAGTTACACAAGAAGAAGGAAATGCTGTAATTCATCTTGAAGTAAGTTAACCTCCATTAAATAATTGAAATGGATTTTGAAATCTTGCCTGTTCCACCAGCTACATCTAGTAGTCGTTTCCCAGGAAGAGGGTTACATTTCCTGACAAAATAGTCTTTCCAAAGTCTGTGCAAACCACCACTCATTACGTCATTCATTAGGTCATAGGACTCTGCCACATTTGCAAAAACATCATAAACTGTCAGAGTAAGATGAAACATAAATAAATTAATAAATATATTTATCAATACCTTAAAAGCTGACAAGGCTTAATTTACATGGCCCTGAACAACAGAACCACAATCTTTGCACATTTGAAGTAAATTTTTGTCTGACATACTTCAATGCAATCAAACATCGGAAAACGTCCAAAAGCTAGCAAAAATAGATAGCCAGTTGTGGATAAAAAACTATATGGCATGCTATGAGAAAGTGTCTGTCATTGGCTTTGTTATGAAAAAGCAGTTTCCTTCCATATATGATACAATATTGAAGCTGTTGGTTAAATGCCTCTGCAAGGCTACTTCTGCTGCAGACAAAGTCAGTAATGAATGCAATTAACCAATCATGCTGTTACCAAGGCTGACTGTCTGCTACAGCAGGCTAACTTGATATGGGCTAGCATCTTCAAAGGCTGAAGTATTGGTTTAATAATGGCTTCTATTGATGATCTTAAATAATCCTATAGAATTGAAAATTAATAAAATTTGCTTTAAATGTCTTTTGAAATGGAGAAAAAATTGAAATTCAACAACTACTAAATGAAAGCTTTCGTGTAAAATGACCCCTTGGATTCATTAAACTTTTTCTGTAACTCTTTTCTTTCTTTTTCCCTTTCAAATTCAATTCCTAAATAGAATCAATAATTTTAATTGTACAATTGCACATCTTTCAATTCTATACAGATGTTCGGCTTTTAGATAATAAAATACGTCACTGACGTGTGGCTCGAAAGCTTTAATACAAAGTCATTTTTCTTACATGTCTATAAGCTCATTTGTTTAATTGTTTTTTTGTTGAAAAACTTCAAGTTATTCTTTGAAATTGTATCTCATTTAACATTTTTTATTCACTAAATATTGTTGTAATTCATTGCTGACAAATTTCAGGAAGTAAAAGAAACGAATTGAGGTATAAGCTACAATACTTTAGCCACGAAAAGCTGATGCATATAAGCAAAGCGTAGAGGTCTAAACTCAAACCTTTTTGCTTCTTTTCGGACTCGGTGACATTTTCAAATCCAAAATGAGTAACAGTCTCCTCTCTAGATCTAACCTTTGGGTCGCTGCGGAAAAACGATGGAGCTTTCGAGAATGACCTGCTAAGACTAGATTTTCTGGGCTGAAATACAAAACTCATTTTCCCAAAGAATTTTCTATGAACTAAGCATGTGCATAAATTTTTAAATTCTCGCATCCTTGAAGTTCTCAGTACAATGTTGTTACCACCCATTCGGATTGTAGACGCCATTTTGAGAAAATGATATTGTGCTCACTGCGAGGCCGACTCAGTTTTCCGCGTTTTCGATTTCGAACGAGGGTGAAATCGAAGTTTTAGAAAATCAGGTTTGAATGGCGTTAGTTGCTCTTGCAGCAACAAAAACTTTATCAAAGGCTTAATAACTTATCATATACCTCTCTTGGCATCAAATTAGCAAATCTAATTGGTTATTAAAGGTTTCCGCGTTTTCCTCGTTTTCGAATTTATATTTTTGTTAATAATTTAATCAAATGTTACTTTATACTTAGATTATTTTTTATATTATGAAAAGAAAGAAATTTTAAAAATAATCTTTTATGTGGCATGTTTCAGGTAATTTTATAAGCCCCCCTCGAATAAGCCCCCCCTCGAATAAGCCCCCCTCGAATAAGCCCTCCCTTTCGAATAAGCCCCCATCCTAAAATATCTAAAATAAATAAGCCCCCAGGGGGCTAACTCGATGATTTACGGTAATGATTGTTTGATATTTGATATTGCTGTATTTTTATTTAGTATTTTGTGGAATGTAGTTGTGGAATTTGAAATATGATGAGCCTGAGCCTGAATTTGACTTCTTCCTGTTGCATCTTCAATAATGCATCACTTTTAAAAAGGTTTTGCCAGTTGGATTGCTCATATACTTCAATATCCATTTTTCTTGTCTATTCTTGTCAATTTTGTAGGTCTTATGTAAATGTAAGGAAGCAACCAAAAGGATGTTGGTATTGTGGGACATGTGTGAATATCGTAAAATAAAACAACGAATACTGAATTAAAAAAAGCTTACAGATATTGTTTGAATGGAATTTTTTCAGGAAGTAGATTGAGAGATCTTTTCATTTGCATTATCATTTAGATTTTGTGCATAATACATTAGTTATTTCTGATTTACGGAAAGCTTTCATAACACTTCTTAGCCTAGGTTATTTCTGATCTTTTTTCCTGCTCAAAGAATATTATCTCAGAAACCATCTTTGAAATTCATCCAAAAACCCAATAACCAACAAACAAAGGGGTATTTAAGTGGGCAAAATACTTTATTTTTAAAAAGCATGGTTATAGTGACATTTGTTCACTAGCCCTTAGGACAAAAGGTGTTTAATGTCGAAACAGTTGGGCATATTTCATCGCTTGGTGATATTGTTTATTCTTGTGAATGTAAATAAGAGAAAGGATTTAAGACGTTTTCCACAATTGCATTTAGATCATGTCTGATCCTCCTCTTCCGTCCAATCGTTTTTAAAGATTTACGCTTACTATGAATGAAAAACGATTTGAAACAAATACAAGTAGAGGCTGCACTGGCCCGTTCAGTTCTTTTCTTATTCCTTGGATGCAGACGCTGGCGACCATCCATTCTACCAGTTAGCAACAAATTTTAAAAATCCTCCTTCCACATTATGTGTCCAAGAATTCTAGTTGCTTTCTTCGGCTTGCCCTTAACAGGCTTCTTTCCGTGCCTGCTCGTCTCAGCACTTCTCAGGGAGCCCAACACGGAAACTGGGGTCAACTCGTGTTTAGATTTTATCTGATAACTCGGATTCCCTATTACAAATTTCTTACCTTCACTCCTTGGTTTGGCGTCATCTCTATTTGACACCAGGTCCTGATTCATATTGAAGATTTGACTAGCAAATCAATAGCATAACACATTCAAAGACAAGATTGATACAGCTGGCTTTCATATTGCCGACTTGTGTCTTTGCTGACCCCTAAAGTGCATCTCATGAACATATGGTATGCAAAAACTTTTCTGAACAGCTCTTGGTTTGAAATTACTAGCATGATTTGTGAAAAACGTACGCAAATTGCCGAAAAATAATGCAGCAGTTTGTTTGAAGTCAAGTCTCAAGGGACATAGAGTATCGGTTCAAACGCTTCGATTTATTCCGATGCTGCTTACTTTGGTCTACCGAACATCGCAGAACACTACACAAAAAGCGCGAATTTCCCTAGATATTCTTCTCAATAAATATTACCCTTCTTACTCCAATACAGCATGTACAAGGTTATGGAGAATAAAAAACCAGCCATTTTCTCGTTAAAATGTGCTTCAGTTGAAATGAGTAAAACAGCGTTTCGTTCTGGCTTTGTTTTACCGAACATTGCGACTTACAAAAAACGACGCAAAAAAGAGCGAAATTTCCTAGATATTGTTCCCAATAAATATTACACTTCTTACTTCAATACAGAATATACATAGTTACTGACAATAAAAACCAGGCATTTTCACGTTAAAAGGTACCTCAATTAAAATGAGTGAAACAGCATTTCACTCTGGCAAGCCTTTCAAGAGAACAGGCAGCGCAAAAATAGTTGTCTTTGGCTGGTTGTCTTGAGTTGGCTGTCTTTAGCTGGTTCTCTTTGGTTGACTGTCTTTGGTTGGTTGCCTTTGGTTGATTTTCTTTGATTGGTTGTCTTTGGTTGATTTTCTTTGATTGGTTGTCTTTGGTTGGTTCTCTTTGATTGGTTGTCTTTGGTTGATTCTTTTTGATTGGTTGTCTTTGGTTGATTGTCTTTGGTTGGTTGTCTTTGATTGGTTCTTTTTGATTGGTTGTATTTTGTTACCTGTCTTTAGTTAAATGTCTTTGATTGGTTTTATTGATTGGTTGTCTTTGGTTGATTCTTTTTGATTGGTTACCTTTAGTTAAATGTCTTTGATTGGTTTTATTGATTGGTTATCTTTAATCGGCTGTATTTGGTGGGCTGTCTTTACTGGTTTTCTTTGGTTGGCTGTCTTTGGTGCAAACCTGGTCGAGTGCATCTTCGAAGAAAACGCGAGGCTTGGTGCCATAACGGGCTCAGTGGTGAAAATTGACCTATGGCTGGTGACCTATGCTGGTGACCTATGCTGGTGACCTATGGCTGGTGACCTATGGCTGGTGACAACATTCTTGATTCCAAAAAGAACATCACATGCAAAACTACCTCTGTACATATGTTGACATCATGCCTTGGTCTTATAGCAGATCTATATCTTTCACCGACCTAGACGGTTCCATATCTTGGCTGCTGTCATAGAGTCGCTGAGCTGCTCACAAGTGAAATCGAAAATTCTGGATGTGCCTACCCTCCAGTCTATTTGCGGATGCCTTCGTTTTTCTTATCAGCCATGAAATCGATGCCGGGAAATAATTTTGCCCGAAAAAGGGTGCTTTTAAATAAAACCTTTCTCAAACTGTGCAGTTAAGTGAGCAAAGAGATCGTAGAGACACGTGAGCGTATCATCGGCCAAGTGGTGGCCTTGGTGGAAAGGGATTACCAACAGTAGCAGCAAAGTGTCTGTCTCGACTGGAGGGACTTGTCGGTCTTGGAATATGAGAAAGTTTGTTAGGGTCACGGGACTCCAAGCCACGCGGTGAATGCAGCTGACCTACCTGCAAAATGGAAGCAACCAACACTACGCAAGTCTCGCAGAAGACACATTTTCAAAGCCTACTTCAAGGTCGTTGACGAGAACTGATGGTCAATAGCACGACTACTGCTGCAGGAGTGGCTCATGAGAGATCTGAAAGCTGGTTTCAAGAATGATGATTCAGTGACTGATAATGACTCGCCTGCATCTAGTGGTTGTAGGACACCAACTTTTCGCTTTTCAAAGGTATAATTCCGTTCATCCATGCAATTTTAGCTTGAGCCTATGATAGCTAACATGTATGACAAATGTTATAAGCTTGAGTAAGAATACTTCTTACATCACCAAATGTTGCTAAATGTTAGATGACGAGAAAAGACAAGAGAAGCAACCAACCTTTGATCTTGGACTGTCAACAGGAGTTGGAAGGGCACTTGAGCGCTCTAACGGACTGCGAGGTGAAGGTGGCATCGCCGAATCTAAGAACAAATTATTAATGCATCGAACAAACTCGGCATCCTACGCAACCTATGAACATTTAGGTGAAAGAACAACCTTTCTCTCGGTCAACGCTTAACAGCAAACAACGTCTACAAACTGAGCCAAGTTTGCAATTAAAATTAAAGGGCGGAGCAGAAACTCTTACGGCTTGCAAGAATAATGGTTGTAGCCGAGGTAACGCACTGAATTGCTTATTGATTCCAGAAATAGGCGGCTTCTCAGTAACCCCCAAAAATAAAAGTCTGAAAAGTCAGGACTCATACTAACAGTGTACATATTTTCTAGTGAATTACCTGCTGGGTACTATTGAGAAAAAACCAAAAGGGTTATGTTATCGTAAAAGTATATGAACCAACCATAGGAGGCTAAAGGAAACTGGGTTGTAGCTCTGCTTGCTGGAAGGGGTGGAATGATTGGCTGTAATGGCTTCATGGGCTCAAGAGGTCCAAGAGGTATCCTAGAAGTACCAGGTGGCGATTGGCTTTGCTTCCCTTTTGGAGAAGATGGCTTCCCCTTTGAGCTATCCCGTTTATCCTTCCGTTTTGAATGGCTTGTCCTAGAAAGGGTCTCCTCATCCGCCCTCTGACGAGACGGTCCGTCTTCGTGTGGTGACACCGGTTTGACTTTAGCAAAAATATCTCTGTATTCCAATTGATTTGTTGGCTTGTCGTCCAACCTTTGCAACGGGACCTGCTAACACCATAAAACAACTGAATAATTACACTTACCAAGAGAAAACATTTAGCTCCCAACCGATTTCGAGTTGATTCATATTCCACCAAAAAGCCTGCATTGCCAAGCAAATTAAAAAGGCCGATTCAATAAAGTTGGAACGTGGGCTGTCAGCTTTTTCATGAATTTCCATTATGAAAAAGCGAATGAACTTGAGAAGGGAAATTTCTAAGCAACACATTTGTTATAAAATGCATCATGTGTTATATAATTAATCCTTATCCTCCACAATGCATCACCACAGATTCATACCAGCCTTTTAGATATGCTTTTAGAAACATTTTTGTTACCTTGACATCTAATTTCGAAGTTTTTTCTCTCGCGTTGGGTCGTGTCTCTTCCTCTTCACTGTCGCTGTGCAAACTGGAGACACTCATGTTGGCGCTAGCACTGTGATTTGCTGGCATAGTGTTTGTTTCCATTAGGCCAGTGACGCTTTCAATTCTCGGACTAAGCCTTGAAGTTTCGAACAGGTCTTGATCTTGGCTAGGGTCAACTCTAAGGACATCAGGCAGCTCTGCAATTTGCGGCACTTGCTTCTCCAACTCCAGATCTAACGAGACGTTCTCTTTAGTATCCTCAAACTCCAAGTCATTTACTCCATCAATCTCAAAGCCATCTTCAGCTTCGTGAAGACCTACAAGTACAATCTTTTGACCTTCCATGTCTAAACTAACATTTTCAAACTCATAACTTTCCTCGTCAAACTGAGTTGGTCTTTGCGGCTCCACCTCAGGCCTGCCTTTCTTTGCGCTGCTTAAAGACCCATCTATCCTGCCTTTTATGTCTCCGTTGTTGGCATCGTGATCGGGCTCACCGTTCTTTCTGCCATCACTGCTTTGCCTACCATTCACGCTGCTTCCAGCTTGTCCGTCATTATTTGCAGTTAAAACTGCTTCATTTGACACCCTCTCCAGCTCGTTGCTAGTGGCACTACGGCTTCCATCCATAGGTCGATCATTGGCTTCCCCTACCGAAACATCAATCTCAACGACTTCTTCGATATCTCCTTCAACTTCAAATCCCATGATATCCTGACAGTCTATTTTCAGCGACTTGTTTTCAGCGTCTATTGAATAACTGAAAGCAAAAAAATATCTGCTTGGTCATCAACATAACACTATTTGATGCTATGTTAAATAAATCCTTGCTGAGGTCCTAAGAATTTTTCCATAATTTATCAACTTGTCAGTTTTTTTAGAAGCCTCTTCTGACAGCAACTATTAGTTCATAAAACAACATGCATTATATATATGCGTTCAATGCATCCTACATTAACAAAAAATAGCGTAAAATGTTATTCACAATGCGGACACTTAACAAGCGAAAGATAAATTTGATGCATACAAAAGGATAATGAGAGAAGCTTACATGTGAAGGTAGCACACTCTGCTATTTTTTAATGGTAGGGAATATAATCAACTCTTACCTTCTTTCCTTCAAAACTTCTCCAACTTTGTTGTCCACAATATCGGCAACAGTTCCGTGCCAAGCTTTACTGTCTTCGTCTAAAAGTGCGCTTTCCCTTGATTCTACGTCATCTTGCAGCGGTTCGCTTCTGAGTCTTTTTCGGTCAGCTGGTGCGGGCTCAACTAATTTGGCTTGCATTTCTGCAAGCTTTTCGCGATATCGCTGATAGGATTTCAACACCAAACTGCAGTAGTTGAGGTTCCTTGACGTAACCAAGTCTACAGGAGATGCTCCTTGACTATCCGGTCGCTCTGCAATAGCTACGATGCAAGAGTGGTTTTGGAATCTGTTTGTGCCAGAAACTCGAGAAGCAAAGAAAAAGAAAAGCAAGATAATAACTAAATCAAAAAAACTGCCCCGTTTACCTCCTTTGCTTAGAAGAAAGTCGACGATTTCCCCATGACCACCAATCGCTGCCAAGTGCAATGCTGTTCGACCCCCATTGTCGGTATCCTCTAAAAGGTCGTCTGAGCAAAGAGCAAGTACCTCTTCGCACGCCGGGGTGCATCCTAAAACGGAGGATACGCACCTGGGTTTCAATATCACGGCACTAAATAAAACAAATACCACAATCTATATGGGAGAAAATGCGAAGCAGCACGGACAGTACAGGCATAAATGACAGTATAGAGGCAATGTCTCCAACACGCTATATAAGATGCCTTGAGTTACGCACACAGTCTAGGCAGCCTTGGCAATGACTTCATGGGAGGTAGAAGCCATGCAATGAGCTATGCCCCCTGCAACACAAATGGAATCGACCTTTCGCCCATCTGCTTATGGTCTTTCGCATAATATTTGAGGTAACAAATCTCCTTTTCAATCATTAATTTGATAATGATATGCTGATAACGATAGGATGATTTTCTAATTTTCGATGACATTATTACAGCAACATTACTAACTTACCATGCTCGGCAGCATACAGAAATACTGTCTTCCCTTCATCGTCGCAAAGGTTGGCAGTTTCAGCATTGAGCAAAAACTGCAAAAAGAAGGAGGGTTACCCATAACACGAGTGCTTACCAAGAAGGTGCAATGGAACGTCGAACCTGTGGTACGAATGCAAACTAGACCTCACCTTCATGCAGTGAGTATTAGTGGTCCTGCTGACTGCCCAATGCAGAATCGTCCTTCCCAGGTTATCCACGTACTGGAATCTTGCTTCTGGGGAAGGGTTCGACCTCTCTTGAACAGCTAATAGCAACTGGAGATTTTCAATTTGGTCAAAATGGCAGGCCCACATCGCAGCTGTCATGCCTTCACTGTCTTTTATGAAAGGATCTGCACCTTTGAATATCAGTTTCTAAGAAAGAAACCATCAAAATTTATATATATCCAATATTTCAATCACAGTACTTATTTTATTTATATCCGATATTACTTCAAACCCGATATCTGATATCAGCAGCACTACCTTAACCAATGGGTATATAAACTAGCAATAACTTCAACTGCAGTCTTATCTGGCTGATTTATGTTGTACTGTGGGTATGAAAGAAAATGCAAGAAAAAAGAAAGATTATGATGTCTCGTTGAAATAACTTGACAGGAAACATGTGGGTAACAGCTTCTAAACTTTTGATTGAGTTCAGAGGGAAAACACAATGCTCTACTGTGACATTACACATTCGAGTTACATAAAATCGGCAAAAGAACGGAGCATGATCAACTTGCCTGCAAAGTTTCGGGAGAGCAATAGGCCGCTGCAAGATGAAGCGGTGTCCTGCCATCGGCGTCTTGCGTTTCAATCGCGACCTAAATTAATTTAGCCGCATTAAAATGCTGTCCATTAAAAAGAGATGCCGTCGTTTGCATGATACTACTGTGCAAAACTTCAGAGTCATGAATAATATGCTACAGCAGAAACACCCATTTGAGGGCCCACAATTTCAAGACACTAAATCCTTTGTCAATGAAAATTAAAGCTAGAACTTAATTATACAGTTAATAAAATAACGTATAAAATAAATGATGAGACGTAAATTTGATGCTCACGTTGGCCTGTAGGAGTACATCTACGAAATCTTTATAGCCATAATAACACGCAATATGCAAGCATGTAAACCCATCTGTAGAGAGAAAATAAATCGTTAAAACCAGCCAGCAGTTGTCATCCTGCAACATTGTGAATATGGAATGATACTGGATAATTGCGACAATAAAAGTCAACGCAGCAAAGCAGACCATTAACCTAAGAAGATGGTCTGGAGCATTTCAAGTTGGTTCAACTTTACAAACATACCATTGCTCTGGTGATTCAAGTCCACTTCCTTGGAAATGAGGAACTTCAAACAGTGTAGATAGTCGGAGCCTCCGTTGATAGCATACATTGCTGTGCTACGACCAATGGCATCTAATTCGTTGACGCTGTCTTCATCTGTAGAAATATTATTGTGACTCAAAAGCAAACAATGATTATTGAATACTAATAATAAAGGAGATAATGGCTACCAATCCTCCAAAAATATAAACAGGACAAACTACTTCAACTTCGAAGCTTCTGACATTAGTACTTACCCGTAGTAATTATTGCACATTATAACAACAACTTATAGCGTGCGAATTTATAACAACGGCCTAGAGGACGAAAAATAAATACAAACCTTTCTGAACTAACTTCTCGATCAGCTCCATATCACCATCTTTGACGGCAAAAAATATTTCTGGAATGAAATTGGTTTTATCCCCATGACCAAAGCTTGCACTGAGTTTTTCAACATCTAGATTTAGCCACCTCCAGCTAAACCTATCAATTGGTGAAATGAACGGAGAAATCGGGCTTGAAGCCCCGGTAAGTGAGCCGTTCAAAGATAAGCTTCCTTCTAACGAGCTTGGCCCATTTTGGCATCTAATTCGGACTCTTTTGTAGAATTTGTGCATGTGCAAAAGCGATAGGTTGAGTGAATCCCGAAGCTCTGCAGAGCTCTCACCACACGGGAGTCGACTTTGAAATTCCTTGATAAAGTTAACAAGCTTCTGGAAGTCTGCAATAAAGAGGACATGAATCTTAAAACTTCCCTAAAAGATATGCTAGTATTGGTTGCCGCATCATTTAACTTCATTCAAAATGTCATTTTACAGCCATTTAATACTGAATGAGCAAGTGGGGCACTTTAGTTGGTCTGCAAAGTAATCTATATTAATATTGGGGATATATATATACGTATATAGTATCGTTTTTTAACAATCTTAGATTTTTGCTGTGTTTCAGCATATCATTCAGGTGTAGAGGAGCCGTGCCACCTCTACAGCCCATACATTCGACAAATCTCAGTTATATGAATTCACAAACTGTTCATTCATATAGACTCCTGTTTATTCTACTTAATCAGGCCTCTGAACTAGTTTTTCATTTACACCAAGACTCTTGTTCCTACATTTTATATGTTCATGAAAAGAAACAAAGTATGCGCATCCAGCTCTAGAGGTATTAATCTTCAGTCTATTGCTATCCACCAAGGACTATTTCCCTGTTATTTGCTGCAAGATAATTTTCATATTATTGCTGAGGCAAGTTTATGTTCCGTCATGTCTAGTTAATGTTCCGTCATGTCTAGATTGCACCCTTTCAATTAGAATCTTTGTTGATATTTATTATTGCCATATTGCTTACTTTTTTTCAAAACATGGCTCTCGCCTATATTATATCAGAACAAAGTTTGGTAAATTTGATTCAATTTCACCCAAGTTTAATTTATATAAACTCACAACCATTTAAATGAAATGACAAAGAGTTTATTCATGTTGTGCCTGGAGATATTCCCTCAAGCCATACTATAAAGAAGTTGTTATGAACACAACATTGAGAAATACTCAAGTAAAACTCTTGTTTATACTTGTTTGCACATAGAGAATTGCAACCCACTAGCTAGCTTAACAAATATGAAACCAACCTTTTTTCTTCAATATCATTTTTCCACTTTTTAAAGTTGAACCATCCTAAGGTAATGTGTGAAAATCTAAAAATCCAGAAAAGTTCATATACAAAGTAAACAAGGCTGATTTTGTAAAAGCTACTTACATATTGTTTTGTTGAAAGCTCCACTTAATCTATTTTGCTTTTACTGCAAATATGTGCATCCCAATCAGATCAAAATAATAGCTTATATTACATGTATGTGAAAGCTGTTGTATGACTCTTTGTTAAAACTCAAACTAGATAATCCAGGAGAAACATGTGATACTCTTTCACTATCACTATTCAAATTCAAAACAGAGACCAAATAAATTAAAAGCAACTTTCATAGTTGAGAACAGAACCTGATGGATTATGCAGTTGATGCTGTTTAACAATCAAGGTATACCAAATGTTACTGAATTTACTTCATCTACTCCACATTCCAACCTTGAATAGAAAATGCTTCAAGCTATTCACTCTGACTCCCTTCAGTAATAATTTGCTATCATATAAAAGAAATTTGCATTCTATTATGTACCAGTTAAAAAATTCAGCATGCTAAATTGAGTTCAAAGCATGTAGTAAAATCATGGAGTTCTTATGCTTTAAGATCTTCTTTCACACATAAATTGATGATGTGATGCTGCAGGCTCGGTTATTAGAGCAATTTAGGTGCAAATTCTGCCTAAAGCAATCACATACCTCACCTGATGACTACAATCACATTTATTAGATAGTTTCTAGTTTCCTTACACAGGACAGTCCTTCTACATAGATTACAGGGGTTGTGAAATGAGATGTGTTATTCTCTGAATGGATGATACACAATCATAACCCCAGAGAAGGTTCAAGTTTTGTAATGTCTACAGCACCATCTTATAACAGCTTGCAGCATTGAGTTACCCACACAGTCATATGCTTTGTAAAATATTAGTTTATCTCTGTACCTGAAAGATTGTCTCCTCTTTTTAAAAAATGGCACAGTCTTGCTTGTTCAAATTTATGGTATCAGTTGATGCAATGTTGACCAGTACATAACCATCGCATTTTACACCAAAAAGATTTCTAAAACAAATAATGACACAACCGGAACATAAATGAGTTCTTAAACATATGAAATAAATGTAAAAAGTCAATGCTTAGTTATTTGTTTATTGCTGCAAAGAAAGCAGTCATAAGCCCAATCTTAATCACAATCAGCAAAGAATCTGTACGCCATTTTCCAAACATTATATCATTGTGTTTGCCATCAAATTTAAATTGAGTAAAAGACCTTACCGTTTATCAACCTCATGCCTATTTCGCCGCTTTGTCGATTGTCAAAACGATTTGTTTACTCCGTTTAAGATATTCAATTATTTATCAGCCTCGATTCCAAGGGCTCTCGGATTCAGCCTCACTGAACACAGTATGAATCTTCTTTTGGGTCTCTTGAGCCCTCTGTCCTCTGACTTTTTATCACATTACTCCGACCCAGTTGCATTGGGGAAAAACTAAAAGTGAAACTAAGGATACCCCCATGACTGGTATGGTAGGAGTATGTCAAAAGTTCACGTGTGTAAATTTTTAAGTAAAATGTCTAGAACATAATTTGGAAATTGTTTAATATCAGCTCGATTGGTCGATTCAGGGGCGGACGGCCAGGCGGGCTACCGGGCTGGGGCCCGAAGGTTGGTTGGTGTGAGAGCTACTCCTAGGGGCCCACCAAGTGGTAGGGTCCCCTTAAGTTATGCAGCAAACTATTACTACTGCTACACATTTGCACTGATTAGTGAAAATCATTACCAGTAGTAGTAGTTTAGGGTAGTAGAGGCAGTTAATCAGTATCACTGCTCTGGAGCCCTTAGCAGTCGCTCTAGACGCATCCACTGTACGTTACGCCACTGCAATAGCTATTACTATCTCAAGTTAAATTACTTTGAAAAAAATTTCTACAAGAAAAGGGGCTCTTTGTGACCCTTTCTGAGAGTGGCCCTTGCCAGGGGGCCCAATGCTAATGCCAGTGCAACAACTCAAGGATATCGAAAATAGTTATGATGATGATGATTTCTGCATTCATAGCTGTTTGTGCATAGTGGGCGAGAAAAAATTCCTATACTGTTGAAAATACAGGTAAATTCAACTACCGTAAATCCTCGAATTGGCCCCCCTCGAAAAAGCCCCCCCTCTCGAATAAGCCCCCACCCTAGAACTAAACATTTTCAATAAGCCCCCCCTCGAATAAGCCCCCCCTCAGTTTGTTGATTTTTGACTCCTGAGGTTGCCTTTGGCATTTTAGTGAATTAACACAAAAATTTACATTTTTGTTAATAATTTGATCAAATGTTACTTTATACTTAAGTTATTTTTTATATTATGAAAAGAAAGGAATTTAAAAAATTATCTGTTTTATGTGGCATGTTTCAAGAAATTTTATAAGCCCCTCCCTCGAATAAGCCCCGCTCCTCGAATAAGCCCCCATCCAAAATATCAAAAATAAATAAGCCCCCAGGGGGTTAATTCGAGGATTTACGGTAAATGACAACTCTTCTGTTGCAAGATATCTGAAAAAGGGCCTGTAGACACATTCCACCAAAAAAGCTCCTCAGCGATAAAAAAGTACAATTTCTCACTGGTGTGAGACACAAATGTCCGTACATTTATTGCAGCGGGATTGAAAATCTTCAGTAATTGTTTAAAAATCTACTTACTATAACTCCTGAGAGATCTTAAATACAATGGGGGCAGGGGCGGATTTAAGTGGCAACGATGGGGGGGGAAGGTGTTAGATTATTATCGGATTTTAGTGTCACGCCCTTCGGGTGCCTGGGAAATAATAAAAACGCCAATTTTTGAATTTTTCTTGATAACCATAATTTCTTAGAATCTAACTTTAAAGAAAAACAATAACTGACTCGACAAGAAGATAAATAATCATATTCATAGAGCAAGATATATCTATCCAATATTTTACATTACTCAAAGGCACCGCGAAGCAGGGGGCTTTGGCCCCCCTACTTTTTGCAAAAAATGCCAAATATTAATAATAAACTACCAATAAAGCCTCTTTTTCAATGGTTTTAGCCCCCCACTTTTCTCAACGCTCCGCGGTGTCTGTACTCATGAATATAGTTCAACCTACCAAATTTCACGGAGCTAGAAATTATAAACATGTAGTGCAATTACCCAAACAAATTGCAAGGATTTCTAGAGGTATGATGTCTTGAAGTCGTGGCATAAAATGCTTGCTGAAAATTAAACTTCTAAACTGCTTGAAATATGTTTGATAGTATTTTAAGCCAGTTTTTTTAATGCAAAAATTTCCCGGGGAAGTATCCCAGGTATTTTTTGGTTTCGGGCCCCTCTCTTCGAAATCGCCCGGGCCCCTATTTAGGTGCCAGTCCGCCCTGGGTTGATTCTTCAACAGTTAAAGGCTGATTTCCACGAGACGAATTTCGCAGGGAAATCACTGTTCAACTTTTCTAGGCATGCACAGCCATGGATATTGATCTCGCAGCGAATTCGCCAGAAAATACGAAAGCGTTCGACTTTTTCGTGGCGAAATAATTTCTCAAGTAGCGATAGCCAATCTTTCGCTAGGGCTAACACCGGATCACGCATAACGGTATTTTGCTTCGAGAATTTTTTTCTAAAATTGCTTTCTCTGAAATTGGACAGGAATTGCATATCCAAAAGGTTTTGAAGAACCATGCAGAAAAACAAATCCAGACTTGATATATTTGCAAGAAAATAGAGAAATAACGTCGGCATGAATTGTACAACCGATTTCAACAAATTAAAGGGAGATTATATTAGGGATACCAGTGATTCCAATTATGGACCAATAGCAATTTGAAAGCAGATTAATGTATGTCTAAAGATGAACAAACATGTAAGTTAATGCTATTTAATTGGTGTCTAGAAAACTGCGATTTGATCGCGGTATTGTGCTACGTTTACAGCCTTAGGATTTACAACAGTTATATCATTTTCTTGGATTGATTTTTGCAGCTATTCCTTAAAATGATTGCCAAATAGTTCTAGTGGCGTGGCTAGCCAAACGGCACTGGTCATGCCCTGCATCCAGAACAATGTGGGCGTGGCCAATAAGTTCAAAAAGTTTCTTTTCCAGTCTTACATTTAAGACAAATCATAAGGTAAGTCTCTTTGTTTTACTAAGAATATGAACAATAAAGCTAGAATATTAAGGTTAAATGCGGTAATGAAGTTCAGTGACTATCAAAATACATTCAGACTTCTTCCACACCAGCATTAATGATAAAGATATAAGAATGCAAGCACAGAGAGCGAATTGGCCCCTAAAGAATTTTATGAAATTTCCATGTTTGAGATAAGGAACTCTGATTATCTCCACTGATTTTCAAAAGTAGATAATGCAAATAGAGTACAAGTAGTGCGTGGCGTATTTTAGCAGCATGTAAGTAGCAGTATTCACTTGCTACATAGCCTAAATTGTTTGTAAAACACTATTTACGGATCATTTACCCGTGTACGGATCATAATCAAGGGCATAAAAGCTATCTTCAAAACGCGGGCGCATGTTTCAAAAAGTTTTCCAAGTTCAATTTTTCCAAAAAGGCCCTGAAAGAATAGGATAAATAAACCTTATAAAAATGACGATTAACAACTGAAATAGGCCTTTCAATTGGCCACTCGTTGGCTTTGCAAATTTCTCATTATCGGCATTTAAAGGGATCGTTTTTGTGTACGAGAAGGTCGAGGGGAACGCATACATATATATATATATATCATTGCCAGAAGGGAAGTTGGCACGGCTTTTTGAAAAAAAATCAATCCTTTGTGAAAGAAGATGCGGAAATTGTGGTAATAAAAGCTTTGATTGGCGAAACACAGGTGGTATTGCAGTGTGGAAAATATTAGGGAAATCGTGTTGACTGGAAATTTATGTTTCTACGCACTGGGAGAAGCCTCTAGAAACGTTAACTAGAACAGCTTCTACCGATAATGCGTATGCGTAGAATAGCATTTGGAACGCCCTGTGTTCAATGGGCGTAGCGGATGCTATGAAACTGCCGATAAAGCATCAACAGAGTAACGGCATTCTTCGTACACAGCGACAGGATACCTATGTTTAGCAACCCTTTCGGGTAGATGAGGGCCCGCTACCATGGACTGCGAAATTCATTACGAATGCTGAAAAGCCGGCCACATAGTACATGGTCATAACCAGCAACCATCTTCTTTAACCGGAAATGGAGATGAAAGCCTGAGCAAGTATTTCTTAATATCACTGCAATTCATTCATTACAACTATTAGTTTTATCTATACTATGCCAGTTATCACACAGATACTATAATACTCACATCTATTTACAAAATTAACTGACAAAAGAAATTGCAAGGTGCTATAAGGATTAAAGTTGCAAGATTAAAAACCCCACTAAAAATTAGGTGTTAATTTCTCAGTATTGTATAAAAAGTACGGTGGCATTTATGTGAGTGGTAAAGGAGAGGCAAGCATAAGACCCAATTGACAAGGGGCTCTTCTACGGTACAGGAATCACAGATGAACATCCATAGACAAACAGGACGGTTGGGAAACGTTTCTAGTCTTGTATTCACATCGTCGCCGGGTTCTTAGCAAAGGGTTCAGTTTTCACATGAACTGCTCCAAGAAATTAACACAACATTCGAATAAAACACCAAATCATACGACCTTGTTTATGTGATCGTGCAGTTAACAGGGTCAGTAGGCAATATGCTGCACGAAAGTTTCCCGGCAAATAGCATTGAAATCCACCGTGGAGCAAAGCAATGACCTAGCGTTAAACGAAGTGGCAAACACCAGTTCACGCGGCAGTCTCCAAGACGATTACCAGACAAAAGTCAATACTGCCGAGCAGACTAGCCTACGATCAGCGCAATGTCGATCAGCGCAATGTCGATCAGCGCAATGTCGATCAGCGCAATGTCGATGCCTTTCAATCAAAATAAAGCCAAGTTTCGAATTCAAAAAGGAGATCTTCCATTGCCCTCTCTTAATCAACTTGAAAATAACTGCCGACAAATGCTGACAACAAAATCCGCCGCGAGAAAGATAAACTAACTTCATCTCAAAAATGCAAACAGAAAAAACAAGTACAAAACAACATAGCAGACTTGGCATCGTTTCCACTGTGCTGCCGCTAGAAAAACGCCAATCATAGTCTGTGGAGAAAACTTGGGGATCATTTTTGCCAAAAAGTATTTACAGCCAGTGCAGCAGTTTGTCCCATTCAATACTATCTAAACCTAAAGTAATTCTCAGGACTTTCCTTTTCCCTTCCCTTTTCCTCCTTGACTTCGAGGTGGAGTTACAGGACGCCCTGAGTTGAAACCACCATAGGCAAATTTCTTCTTGTCCGCTGGCTTCAAAATCTGCAGAAAAATGAAATGAAAATAATCTACAGATGCAAAAGTATGGGAACAAGTCTGTTCTGGGACCTGTGTGTTCATGTCCTCATTTATAGAAGAAAGACCTTGAGAAACGGACATGTCTAGAAATGAAAAGGTATACTTCGTTAATACTATTAGAGCGAGAAGGCAAATGATATTTTGCTCATCAAGGAAGAGAGGACACAATTTCTTGTCAGATTTTCTGTAGAGTACATTTTGAAATGGCCATGAGGCGATGACTATATACTCGAATGCTTGGGCGCAGCCCGTTTGCGGTCGCGAGCTGTTCTGGAGGAGCGAAAAAGCAGAAGCCATAAAATAATTGATAGCTTTCGTTCTCAATCAAGATCTAGTCCAATAAAAAGTGCAAACATAATGTAGATTAAATTAAAAAATCAGACTTCGATTTTGACTAAAGCTTTCTTGTAATATTTATGACTAAAGCTTACAGTATCGTAAATGGCGGTCACTCAAGCGTAACATATTAAGGCCATTGTTTCCATACTTTTGCAACATAAGTGTGTGTGATTTTCGAAATTGAAACGATCATCTAATTTCATAGGTAATCATTCCCCTTTGACAGCAGGCGACTGCTTTTCGACCATTGCTCTTGCAAAATTATACAGGGAAACAGAAATTGGGCGTTGTAGCACAAATGCTAGGAAAGTAAGTGAAAACAATACACAAAAGTGAAAAAAAACAATACTGACCTGGAAAGAGCACATTAGCGTTTCATCTACACTCATCATTGACCCTGCATTATCAAATTCGCCACAGTAGTTTGGGGCCGAGAACAAAGTAACCAATTGCCTTTTCGCGAAGAATTCGTAGCCATCTTCCACAACCTTGAAATGAACAGCCATATACTGCTTAAGGCTAGTTAGGCAACATTTTTGAGTCGCCTATAAGAAAGCTACAACCCAAAGCTTATAGCATGCCGGGCGGAAGGGTCTCCTTCCATCGGCTAGGCCTCCCCCTACCAGCACCTCAAGCCAATGCCGTAACTCAATGCAGACAAGTACGCAACCTCAAGAAAACCCTTGACTGGGGGGGGGGGGGGGCTGCTGGCAGCAAGCCTTAAAGGAACAAAAGTCTTTTCTTCCATTTGATTGAATTCAATATTTACCAAGAACATGCCTTTTGGTGGTTGGCGATGGATTATTGCTTATTACGAAATTTTTGGACTTTGATCATGTTCCTTTACATTGCAAATAAAGAGTATAATTTATCCCTTACATTGTATTGTATCGTGGAGGATCATATAATATTAAATTAAAGTTCAATAAATATTGCATAAAATATGGTCTCATATCATATCGAAACTATCGTATACGCAATATTGTGCTTTCCACCAACTTCTACTACAGTCATCAATTAATCAGGAATAGTCGACTGTTTCTCTCCTCGGTCATGATATGGTTAGTCGATTAGAATCCTTTCTACATCACATTCTTTATCAATGTCGATGAAGCTCCTATGACTAAAATTAATGTAGTTATCATCAGCAACTCAAAATATAAAGAAAAGCGTACCTGATGAGCACGACAAATTAGATCGAAATCGTGTTTATGTAGAAACTTTGCCACTATATCTTGGCCAAATGTGTATGATACACCTCTATCATTTTCACCCCACCCTGTCACTTCCTTATCAGGATCTGACCAAAGCAAGTCACAGAGTAAACCTGTATAAAAATAAGCGAAGAACTCAAAATGAATATTGAAAATTAAATTTAACCGAGGTTGTGGAGAGTTGTTAGACGTGTCATTTGCATAATTTTAGGTATGGCAAGAAAAGGGAACTTGTTTTTGCATACTTAAAAAAGTACTTTTTCGTTCGACACTCCTCAGAGTATGCAAACGTCGGAAGATAACCAAAAACTGACCGAATAAATAGCCAGATGAGGGTCGAGAACACTAGAGGGCGATAAGCAGGGCGCGTGATTGGTTATAATTGATCAATCTGCGTTACTTAGCACCTAACTTTAGAAGAGCCCAAGGGAAAGGACGAACTCTTTCTGTCTACAAAGAATAGGATTTTCCATTGAAATATAGACAGACTCCAAAACACCTAGGTGAAACGTCGACCTAGATTGCCCAATTAGGGTATGTTTTATTGTATCAAGTTGCGAGCTTAGTTGTTCAAGCAAATCATAAGCGCCTTGTGAACTAACGTTTTAATGAGACCAATTTACCTTTCTTTTGGGCTAAAGGAATTCCAGCAAATATATTGACCAGTAAATGTTGGTTTTCTATAGACATTGGTGAAAAGGAATTGTCCTCCTTTTGAATCGAAACACACAGGAAATTCAAGGAATTGTTTTGTTCTTTCCTTATAGTGAATTTTAGGGCTGGGGTGGAGCTGAAGTGTTCCTATTTTCCTGGAAAACTCAACTTGTTACATCCAGCCCCAAAATTCACTATAGAGAAGGAACAAGAATGAAACTGTATTCAAAAATACATATACAAAAACCCTTGAGCAAATAGCCAAAGTTGAAAAGCGTTTTTCGCCTATTCAGATCCCAAAAGCAAGGAGAATTTGTGACAATGTAATTGTAGAGTTAGGAAGGCCAGCTAATAAATGGCATTAAAAAACAGAATTGTAGCGTCAGAATAAAAATGATGTTATAAAATGAAGTTTGCTTCTGTAGAGTCACAAAACCCTTTAATAAAAATGTTATTATATAGTAAATAATAATCAAAGATTGAACAGCAAAAAATATCAAAAGAAGAGTGAAAGGCTTAACAAACCAGTGCGTCTTAAATCTAGTGCGTCTAAAATCTTGCAAAATAAATTACATCCTTAAAAGAAACTCAAACAATACCTTGATCTGGGACATCAGTTGGCCTCATAATTCGTCTTATTTGCTCCATTGTTTGAAGGTCAGGTGATAGCCCTAAGGAAGCATAGATATAAGAAGAGTTCCTTTGGTGACTTTTTGCAATGCAAATCTGCAATACGCAGAGGTAATAAGTAAATTATCAATGATTAACATTGCGGCATCTTATCATGACGTGTCTCCCAAAATATTGGTAAATGCATGTAGGAACAAACTACTTCAACAAAATGTTCAAGTGAAAGCCAGCCCACCAATATGTCACAATAATGAAAGATGTAAGCATGTATAAATACAGAAAAAATGTAATATACATCAAACGGAACTTATAACATGTTTACAATAAATGCAATACAAATGAATACAATTTATAGAAGAAGAGATGGCATACCAAAACAAGGCAACACAGTTCAACTTGATTGCTATTTCCCAAAAATATGGGTGATTTGGATGATATATTGGATTAAACACTTCCGACTCAAAGAGAAGACTTACGAATTTTCACTTTAGTTGCCCAAGATGATTAGGAAAGACTTACCTCCATGGCAACAAAATATTTTCTCATCTAGAATAGCAGCTATTGGTAAGCAATTAAAACAGTCAGTGAATGTTTTCCAAAGCTTTATGTTGTATCTCCTTTTACCTATTCATTGAAATAAGAATAAAACAACATTACTGCATGTTGAAACAAACAAGAAATGAACCTATAATGAACCTAAATATTCATTCAAGTTTGCTGCAACAGTCAAGTTCCTAGCAACAGAAGCAGCCTATTATGATTTGCAGCATCCCGATAGATATTCAGCCCCGATACCCTGCATACTCATATATCCATCTATGACAGAAATCAAATGTTGCCATTTATGTTACCCTGTAGCATGTATGTCACATATTTTAAGTTTTCAATTGCAAGGTCTGCAATTTTTAGATAGGTGGCTCTCTTCCTGCAGGATTTTACGATTTTTTATTGTTATCTCTAGACTTTGTGGAGTGCGTCTTACATTAGAGGTAACATTAAAACAGAAGTGTAGACCAGCAAACAGGAGGCTTGTTTAATCAGACAAGGAACGTCATTCAAACTGACAAGCACAGGTTTTGGTTGATAAGGCACATCCATGCCCTCATGCTTGCCAAATTGATTCAACCTTTCACCCAAGCAACTCCATAACCTTTGATAGTTTTGATTATCCATGGCATTAACAGTATCATAGACCCCTAACAAAACACAGTCCATGTAATTCGGTCTTTTTTCATCTGATAAACTTCTTTGCAGTAATACCCAATGGTTGAAAACCTTTTAAACTGAAAACGGCTATGGAAGAATCTTGTCATCAAAAAGCAAAAGATACCAGGCAGACCTTTTTTCTGTGAATAATATCTGCATCATAACCCTCAAGCCTAACAAATGACATGGTTATGAAAAAATCATACTAAATCAATGATCCTTGCTCATAGTTGTTGAATGGGACCAAATAAGTAGGTGCTGGGAAGTGGGATGTCAAATTTGCAACAAAAGCTGAAGTCCATTTTGATGAACTGCCTTTAAACACAAATCAATTCTATTACTTTCTATAATTTGGAATTATATACATTTAAGCAAATTAGCTAACTTTTTAACCACTTAGGGAACTTTCAGATTGGCAACTCTATGTTCAATATATAAATAAATTTTTTTGGGTAAAACTAAAGAACTAAAGTGACTTGTGATGGAGAATAAACTTACATTCATCATAAAAGCCATAGATCCTGTTAATACTTGCACATTCATGGTTGCCTCTCAAAAGAAAGAAATTCTCTGGGTACTTGATCTTGTAAGCTAGTAACAAACAAATAGTCTCTAGTGACTGCTTTCCTCTGTCAACATAGTCTCCAAGGAATAAATAATTTGCTTCTGGAGGAAAACAACCATATTCAAACAGCCGTAGCAAATCATAATATTGGCCATGTATATCACCTAAAAAGAAAAATGCATGCTTAAATGCCACTCTTATCTTATTAGGCAGATAAAATACATGTTGAATAATTTAAATGGAAAAAAGCCAAACAATTGGTGCCTCATCAATACAACATTTGGCATTGTGCCAATAGATAGGTTTCTCATACCCAAACCTCAATTAGCTAGACGTTTTCTACAAAAGATGCACAAAGAGCTACATCTAAGAAGGGTATAACTTTCAGCCACTGTGGAAATATAATGTTAAGTAGGAAAATTATCAAAATTCAGACCGATGGATTTTGTCATTTTGGAAATATCCATCAAATGCAGTATCAGTTTCCTGAATAATAATCTATCAAAGCCATCCACAAAAACTATTCCCTGTAGCCACAGCCCAACTATCAATCTAAAAAATTTGAAAGCCTGAAAATGGTTTAAAAGGAGACTTTTGAATGCAAGATTTATAAAATAACACATCCTGGATTTCAAAAGGACAAATGAAATAGACAGATATCTAGTAAATGTTATAAAGCTTGGCAATCTAACACCAATTCAGTCATACTATATGAGAACCTTTTGAACATCCAACATTTGCAGTTTCCTAGGTTGCAGCAAATATTTGTCTGTCTCTTATGATGTTGTGTCAAAATTCTGCTAGTTTAAGGCAAAAAAATATGAAAAGGAATTGAGATACAAAAGTTGTTTAGATAACCATAGGCTTATTGGTAAAACAATTACAGTTCTTGTGAAAGGTACCTATACAATCATACAGAAACATCTCTGATTATGTCAGGTCATACTTTCTTTCCAAGCAGTTGGCATGGCTTTGTAAACATCCAAAAACTGGTCATACAACAATCAAACAATGCTATTATTGTACTTATTTTGCTTCAATTTATTCCTCTTCAGTTTAGGATGCTATCTTAAACATTCAAGTGACAATTCACCCAGTGTCAATTTATTGGAATCATTCTGTTAACAAATGCACAAAAAATGATTAGCCATGATTAATCATCATCCTCTTTGCGACAGGTTTGCATAACATACATTTCAGCAATTTTTGTTGAAGATAGAAAGTTGATTAAAGATGGAAGGAATTTCTGTCACTTAATCATGTTAGTACCACAATTATAAACATTATGAGCAACAAATGTATCTGGTGATTTTCAATTTCAATTCAACAAATGTCAAGTTTTATTTCATTTTTCTACAAACTTCATAAGTTTTGGAACATGGAGATTCCTTGAGAGCTTGTCAAGAGAACAAGATAAAACCACTTCTTTATTCCAACAACCAATATGGCACTTAATTTGGGTAGAATACATAACAATGTCATTATAGGCAACAGCAAATCTACTGGGTCCATGCTCCAGAGTACACAAGTTATTTCAGCAAGATTCTATTTGCATGTACATATTTACATTTGAAAAGGAATATTTCATTGTCCTAGGACAGTAAGCATCAGAAGAAAACAGTGGTGTAACCATCAAGTAAATGTATCACAACAGCTTTGACAGGCAATATTTTCAGCAACATAGATACAATGAGTAGGATTTTTGAAAACATTATCTGCTTATGAAGTGCCTATACTGAGTATACACTAGCTGTAAAGGATGAACTAAGCTATATATAAAACACAATACTTAAAAATTGCAACTGAAAATTCATTTACAGTCTTACTCAAATCACCTATGATTAGTAAGATAACTAGCAATTAATTATAAGAGAGGGGTTCAGATTAACAAAATGCATTGAAGGCAGATGGTTACCTAGATCAGGTCATTAATAATTTACACAAAAACCATATTACCAAGCAACCAGAATATGCTGACTTGAACTAGGCACCATGCCGAGTTTTTGAATCTTTCTTTACTAAATATACTTATTGGTGTTTGAATATTCTTTCTAAACACTCAATGGAAATATAAAATATCTTTCATAATTAATTTCAGACTGTTATTCCTTCCCTTTACTCTGAGCAAGTATACCTGCTTACCTTTGTGAATGTGGTAATTCATTCTGAAAAACATATATATTATTGATGGCCTTATGGTGAAAATTAACAATTTTTGCATAGGCAAAGAAATCTGCTGAGCCATAAAAAAGTTTGAAAATCAATACCTTTAAGAAATAAATATACCAAAATTTAGTAGCTATAAGCAGCTATAAAACCATATTTCAAACTATAAAACAATTAACTACATTATTGAAAAGTCCCCAACATATTTACATAATAAGAAAGTCACATGCGTATGAGGAAAAAACTTCTCCAGGACCATAAGCCAAAAGCTGCAATCATTGCCATTATAATCACTAAGTCAATTTTAGCCATAAATGAAGCAAAATTTTAAAACCAACTTTTAACAAGCAGTTGGCTTGATTTTAAGAGGATTTTTCAACTGATACAATTCTAGCATCAGTGTTTTCCAAGAATTTTTTATTGAGGCACTTTTGCCATTTTAAACAGCTGCGGAGGACCATCTAAAGCTCTATTCCAGCAATTTTTTACATAGTACAAGTACAAGTTTCTTTTATACATACAATAGCATAAATGAAATCTAATGAAATGATAAAAGCAACAAGATTTTAGAAAAAAAGAAGGGAGAAAAATGGGTTCATATTGCAACACCTTTTTCTAAGTGTTAACTATACTGGAACTGGAGTCTTTCATAGATTAGTAGAATAAGTGTTCTACTTAAAAAATAAAATAAAGCGAAGTGAAAAAATCATCCTCAAGAGTCTAAAATCAAATTAAAAAAGAAATATATCATAATGAATTTTTTTGCTAAAATAATAACAAGCTTGCATGGATTTAAATATTTTTGGTATGAAGAGAACAATAAAATTGTATGCCTTGCTATAAAATAAATTTTATCAGTTAAAATCTAAAAAGAAATCAAGTTAATAATATATATACTATTTTTGTTGCATTAAAGTTAGTGCTCAGGGGGCTTTAATAGCAGACCACAAATTATTGCAGACAACATGTATTTTTAAAAAAAATGAAGGATTTACAGTTATGATAATAGGCCTCCTGTAATGATACTTCATAAGTTAAGGCAAAAAGCAAGGTTCGGGGACTGATTGCATTAGGCGTAGGTAATAACCATGGTGAATTCCTGTATCTGTGCAGTCCAGGGACAAACAAATAATGCGGAGAATTAGTTTGTCAGAAAAATCTATTCGTTGAAAATCAGTTGAGAAATACTGGTAACGAAAGGTCATTTATCTAAAACTAAACTAGAGTCAATGAAAAATTGGCCGTTATATCACAAAAAAAACAATTTTAAAAATCGATTCTAAACGTGTACTGGATTTTAAGAGTCATTCCTGATCTGGTTTCATGAAAAAGTCTCAAGCACCTTATATACATCTTAAAAACCAAATTATATCGCTGAAGTGGTTATAAAGTATTCTTACATACAGATCCGGATAAAAACTTAAAATGACTGGCAACACTCACCGCAAATTTTCAATGGGGCTTCTAATTCCAGAAGTATTGGTTGACTGAGAAAAATCTCCCTTGACTTGAGGCATAAACCCTTAACTTCAGTCTCTGTTAACTGAACATTTTTTCCAGGTCTTGCACCACGAACTATGAAAGAAAACTTTTTTCTTCAGAAACTCAAAGATAGCCGTCCAAAAGTGAAGACAACAACGTCTGGCCTAATCTACGCTATTACCTTCCAAAAGCCTTGAGATGATACTGTCAACGTTCAACTTGTCAGTTTCAGACATTTCTTAAAGCTTTCGTCATAGGAGTCCCGTTGTTATAAATGTAAGCGAATCCTGATTATTTAGATACCAGAGGATTCAGCTCACATTCAGCTTGAACTGGCTTCTCAGACGAGCCGCCCTTCCTTGTAAGTAACACAACCAGGGTTGCCATATAATAGTTTGGGCCCAGTCCCAAATTAAGAATAAAATAATCCCAAATTAATCCCAAAATTATCTACAGTCATTTCCTCCGCAGAGACCTGTCTATTGCTCCTTCGCAACTCTTATTACATTGACTCTATTGTATTGATTTTGTCATATGCAAGTTTCATTTAATTTCAAAAGCGTTACTGGTGAAGACTTCGGTCAAAAGGTTTAACAGAAAATTCTTTTTGAAAGCATTATATATGTATATAATATATAAATAACGTATAAAGCGTCAAAGTGATGGGAAAGACTCCTTAAATCTGAGTCTTGCTTTGGGGGAAAGACTCAGATTAAAGAGTTAGTTTTAGTCTTTATGAAGGTAGAGCCTGACATTGTTTTTAAATTATTCTTAAATTTTAGCAATTTTGAATCTAAAATGTTTTCTAAACCTTATTCTTATAAATAGCGTGTAATAATATTACCTACTCCAGATGCACACACAAAGCGATTTACTTTTCCCACGGATAAGTAACTGGATTATTACGTTTTCTGGATTAAAAGTTTTCTTAATTTATGTTAAAAAACAGCAGTGCATTGTCTATCTTTATTGAACAACTGTATTTGTTAGCTGCATTGTTAATTTATATGGCTGGATTCATCATTATAAAAATGGTAACCTATCCTATACTTAAAAGCAGAGCGATCCACCTCAATAGATGCCTATTCTGACCAGTCATGAAAAAAGCTTGGTTGAAGCGTGAAATCGCATGAGGGAAGGGTATGACTGTGATGCAAAAATATTTTTCGGCCCTTTCTTGTGCTGTCTTTATATTTGCTGCCTCTATTATACAAGTTTGCTGCGTCAATTCTTGTCAAAGCAAATTTACTGGTAAGAACACTTTAACCCAAGCCAGGCATATTCTGAACGTTCACTTCTTCGTTTTAGTCCTTCCACTGTAGGTTTTGCTACGAAATTGTACTATTCAACTAAAAGGCAATTCCTGCAATTTTTGTGTCCGCTAGAGATGCAATGACATTCTGAATACAAAAAAATTAGAAGGCGATTAGATCATATAGCTTGGTTCATGTATTTTTGTTTGGCTATTAACGAAAAATGATTCCTTGGGAATTCATAATTATGGCATATCCACGTTTATCGTTTCTGCCCCCTTTTTAAATCTTGTAAATCTTATGCACCATGTTGAATCAGTTCTTACTTGCATATCAGTTTTTACTTGAAATTTCTGAAATATGGTATTATTGACAGTCCCATATAAACTTTATATCCTTTTCCCTACTCAGTCACTTACTCAAATAGTGACATTGGTTTGTACACCAGAGAGTCTCCTATATCCCGTCCATGAGTTGATTTAGATTCTTGAACAGATGATTTCGAGACTTTTCAGGCTAAGGGAAAAAAATATTTTATTCTAAAGGATGACATCAAACAAGAAGCATTTTAATATGTTTATGTAGTGACTTGTGTACTTGCAATTAGACCTATTTATATTTATATTAAACGTTATTTTTGCCCTCCCCCATCTTTATTCAAAAATACAACCTTTATTCATATAAGCAAGCATTTGTGTAAAATATTTATGTCAAAGTGAATTGTTCCTCTAATTGAACAGGCTTGGAGCAACTGTTGAGGTCAACTTGTCAACTGAGCAAAGTGTAGGAGCTTTTAGACTCTTCGTGTCGAAGGACAATTTATAATGATATTTAGCGCCTTATACATGGCTTAGCTATGGGACAAATGTATTGAAAATAGACAAGCTTGGTTATTGAATGATCAGGTCCAGTCACTGTCAACCACTGAGACCTAAAGCTACAGCGCAAAAATTACCCTCAATAGTATGAATGCCAGTTTTATGAAAACAACTCCAATAAGGTAACTTAAGAAACAATTTACGTTATTTTGAAGCGTCCAACAATAAAAATGACCTCTAAAAGCTTGATAATAATATGCCAATACACATCCTTCGTTGACGAAAACCTTCCCTACGCACTGCCTGCCATTCAATCGAGAATTATTTTATTTAATAAGTCGCAATCTCAATTAAGCAGTCGAATAACAGTACTCCCGACAAGGTAGCAACGACTTAAAATACCCCTAGTGGTAGTGATGTTTTTCTAGATTGGGCCATTTGGTAGTCATTGGGTAAAGCCCTCAAGCCTACCAGGCGGAGGGTTTTGGACAAAATAGGCTTTTATTCTTGGAGAAAAGAGGAGCAAAATCTATTACTAAATCAGGCAATGCCCCTCGTGACCCCTCTAGATTCGTTCCTTATGCTACAGTACAGTGCACAGTCTAAAGCCAGTCCTGGGCCATATTCAGGCACCTTTTGCAAAAAATGCCAAATATTAAGTAATAAACTACCAATAAAGCCTCTTTTTCAATGGTTTTAGCCCCCCTCGACCGAGTCTCTTTTTCTTACTTTTGCTGTTTCTCAAGAACAACAGCAACTGCAACGCGTAATCAAATGAGACTTTCCCGCGCTTTGTTTACACGAAGGCCTGTCCCCTAGATGAAATGTTTGTCGAACGCCTCAAAGAAGACGTATATGACATTCTATTAACAGAGGTACCTTGGACATCATTCTTTTATTTTACTAAATTATTTTAATTTTAATATTGTAACACTAATGTTTTGATACTTCTTGGGAAGCCTGGAACACTTCTTGAGTTATTGTCGTCAAGAAATAACAAGGCTTATTTTTCTCATTCTAACACAAACGGAGCTATTAATCTGTTCGTTTAATTTTGCTCATTTCTTTACTGCATCATTTTTATATTCGCTGTTCAGCTCAGTTCCAATGCTGGTGTTTCTATCAACAAGTTTGACAGGAATTATCATTAGAGTTTAAGAAATATCCTAGTTTTCATGCATATGTAGCTCATACCATCTTTGTATATCAAGTTTGAAAGTGACCATAACTCTGCTATGGCACTTAATCTACACATTTTATAATCCTAACTGCAATAGCTTTCACTTGCATCTAAATTTATTTGCCTGTATCTGAGTTGAAGCTGAATTTGAAATGTATAGAAATGTGAAAAATAGTTGAATTCCAGTCAATGCTGGGAAAGGCTGCATTTTCGATTTTTTAATGCAAATTTTGGCAAACTTGAATTTCATAGATAACTTTTGTGATATGCCGGTTTCTGTTTCCCATCATACAAGGTTGAGATACGTTGTCAGTTAAATCTGATCAGTCTTTTTTCGTCATTTCTGACTGATCAATGAACCAGTTTACACAATCGGTCAAAACTGATGACTTGCCATTATTTTCCTTGATTTGATGATCATGGCGACACATATGGTTATTTAGTTCAGCTGTGGTGTCAAAACGAAAAAAGGGAACTTCAAAACAAAAGGGAGAATGGGTTCAAAGACAAGCACAGATAGGTGCTATCTATTAGGCTCTTCAAAATTTTGTAATATGTATGTTATATATATTCCGTTGCGATTTTTGTAGAAACTGGCTGTAACATCCCATGAACTTCATTCTTCTACCCAAACACTGGTAAAAAATTAAGTTTGCTCCATGCGCTTTGCTTTTCAAATCACTTTCAAAGGACAGACTGACAGTATAAACTGATTGCCGAAAAAATGTCAGCTTGTGGCTGTTTACACTATCTTAGCCTTTAACCGACTATGTGTGCAAAGAACCAGCAATGTTGGATAAGGGGGTCAAATGGTCTAACACTTAACTCAACATCTATCTTATTGTTAATGTTGTCCTTTTTAATATATTGGATTTGACATTTATAAACCTTGTTTAAGATTTGTTTTATATTATCTTATGGTAAAGTTATGTAGTCAACTCTATATACATCTTTCTGTATTATTAAGTACTCTTGTGCAATTGCACACCATTGCACACCTTGGCTCCACATGGAGTGCGATTCGTTGCACCACTACAATTTTATTCCCAGCATTGCCTGAATTCATACTCGTGTCTTGTTGACCTTTTCTTTTTCTTTTTACCTCTCAAGAGTTGATAAATTCCTTTTCTATCAATTCATGAAATTTTCAAACACATTTAGGCTAAGGCTTTTGGTTGCAAGTAAGCATGATTTGTTTTTTGATGCAAAAAGAACACAAATGTAGAAAAATGACTCTATTGCTTTATAAAACTTGTACAATTATTTTGGCCCAACTCCATACTCTTTTATTTGCTCTCTTTTGCTTGTATCCACTGCATGCCAAATGTATGAATTGTCTGAGTTTATTCACATAGCCAAATATTGTTCTTATGCGTTGTGCCATGGCAAAAGCACTATAAGATGGATTGATTGTTACTGTGATGAGATTTGCATGTCCCAGTCAGCATTATGTTTCTTTTACTAAAGTTACATGGATGGTTGATTGTCTAGCAGTTCAAGGAAATACAGAGTTCAAGGTTACTTTCTGGTAACAGCAGACTACAGATTTAATCATTTAATAACCAAACTAAATAACCGTTTTGTTAATATGCAAGTTGAAATAGTCAAAGGACCTCTTAAAAAATTCTTAAATATGTTCTGGTACATTAATAATTGCGTTCCCCTAATGTGTGTGTTGAACATTATATTCAGTTCCTAGATTAAAAGGCAACTTTCTAAATATCATGGGCTAAATGTAAATTTTGATTTAGGTCCACTCTGTGAATCTTCTGAAATGAATGATGTAAATCTTTCAAATTGCACAAGGTTTAGATTCAGTTTTTAATACCAATGCTACTTTCCTTGAAGAAAAGTTTTTTCGTTATTTTCCTAATGCTAACACATCTGCTAAATGACTTCAAGAAAATTTAGATAATATTACTCATGTTCCGTCAATGGTCTCTTGAATTGTTAGAGGGCGTTCATAAAGCAGTGTTTTGTCATCTAAAGTGAGTCATATCTAGAAAGCTAGTAATGCCAATGAAGTCAACATTGGGTGCAATGAATTACACTTCTTTAGTGCCAAGGCGTGCAATGGTGTGCGATTGCACCAATATATACTTGATAGTGCAAATCACCAACGGTAAAAAATGATGTTACTTCGGCAGTCAAATTTTATCTTTCAGTCCCTCTTTTGAAAGCGATGCGGGCTTTAAACTCCCTCTGGCCTGCATTTCGAAAATTCATTTTTCGAAGACAAGGGTTCGCAAAGCAAAGCTCATCGAGCAAACTGAATTTTTTATCAGCGTTTGGGAGGAAGAACCAAGTTTATATTCAAATGTCCTTATGTTCTTGATTTGAATTTTTCTGAATAAAGAAAACTGTTTTCTTCTAGAGAGTACTTGTCCTGGTATCACTGGATGTGGATGCTTTGTGTGCATGCAAGATACTGCTAGTAAGTGGGCGTTGGTATCTTTTTGTTACTGGTTAGTTTAGTTTTATCTTCTCCTTTAGTCGTGACTACATAATATTCCGTAGACATTTGTAGAAATGTAGAATTGATAACTGAATATTTACAATAAACAGAGAAAAACGGGGGGCAGATCCGACGGCACCAGCCCCGACCGTTCCGACCACCAGGCAAACCGAAAGGGGCGGCCAGTTTGATCACCAGTCGCCCCATTAACCGAAGCACCATAGAAGTAAAGCTTGTATCATGTATGGCGTTTAGTTTAGAGTGCATTCTAACATCATAATTTGCTTTCAGTGGTTATTTCAAAGGGACCATGTCCAGTATACTGTTATTCCGACTGAAGACATAGCCAGTCTCAAGACAGTATTTGAGCAACACAAGGAGCAGGTTCGTTTTATGGTGGCTTTTTGGTTTTGAAATTATGTCGCGTGTAGTAGTTTGCTAGTTTTGTTAGTTTTACTAAATGAAATTAGGTTTTGCAAAGGGATATTTGTAGGGTTTAATTGATACTGTATGAATAATTATTGAAATAAGTTTATGAAAGCAATTTCTAAAGGTGTTTCCTTGCATGGCTTAATCTATTTATTTATGCTTTCACTATTATTGACTAGACACATTTTACTAAAATGATTCTTTCACAATTTCAGATATTCTACCTGCTTTATGACATTCAGTTTTTATGCACTGTGTTTGGACAAGAAATTTATAGATGCTATCTGTTTAATATTTTTTATCGGTAAGATATCACTTTGCGCTAATACAATTGATATCTATCTCTAGGTGAAGCACTTTGTTCTGTTGAATTGTGGCGCTACCTTCAATATTATTGACGGTCTAGATCCAGATGAAGATACCACGTTCTACATCGTAGATAGGTTAGTCTTTTATACCCATTTCGGCATTATCCTTTTGTTTTCGCGTCATGAATACCAATTTTGAGCGATTAGGAATTTGTATCCACTTAGTCTCAGATTTTGCTGAATTTCCAGCATGTGTTCATGTTAACATAGATCTAGAATCTCAGCTCAGTATCTCGAGTAGTTTTCGAATTATCACCTTTTGAAATTTGGGGCGTGATCCCCAATTCTCCAAAAAGTTGAGTAGCACTTTGCGATTTTTCACTTGTTCAAGCCAATAATTTTGTACCAAGCAAGACATGGCGATGAAGCTTGGTAGCGAATCTATCTAAAAGATGCCGTTATTTCAAATGTTGGATTTTTTAGCCTACATCTAACTAAAATTTATCATAATCCTGCTTCGAAGTTTTAATACATTATAGCTGGTTGACTATTTGAAGCTAAACAAATGAATAAGGTATATTGTCACCCCTATTTTGGGAGCAAAAGCCCTAAATTTCAAAAGGTGATATTTCGCGAATACCTGATATGCTGCGCTAAAAGTTTTAAAAGTTGTGTAAATATGACATACGTTGCAAAAATCTTTTAAATCTGAGGTTTAGTGGCCACACTCCCTCGACGATTTGACGGGATTTGCCCTTTCTCAGTTTCAAACTTTGCCGAATGATTTGTCATGAATACATAAATATGGGCTTATTAGTCATTTTTAATTATCTTATCAGTCTTACAGGTAAATTTTCTATATCCTTTTTTGCAAAGCGTGGTTCCATCTCTGTTTGTGTCACAAACGCCCATGCTAAATGTTGAATCGACTGCTTTTCTCTCCTTGGCCATTAGTATTGTTTAGGTACTTTCCTCTGAGTTTGGTAACAGTTCAATCAATCGAGAAAGAAGGCACATTTTGTTTGGGAGAGTTACTTCTATGTCTAATTTTTCAAAACTAGTTCGTAACTTATTGTATTTTGAATCGTTCAGTTATCAAGAAGAGGGAGTTTGGACCCTGGCATAATGATAAAACTTTTCTTGGGGCTGTTCTTTAGATTGCGAGTTAAAAAGGACATGTCTGGTTTAACTGAACGGAAGGGTGGTAACCTTCCTCGCGGGTGGTGTAAGCTATTATAGGATTTTGTTTTGATTTCGTTGCATCTTATTCTGATGATGCTTATTTTTGCTATTAATGAGGCCTTTTGCTTATAGTCATCGTCCATTTGATTTGGATAACGTCTATAACCAAAATCAAGTGAAAATACTAATCAAAGATGGAGATACTTTTGATGAAATCCCAGAGTTTGAAAAAGTTTATGACAGTCAAGTAAGTTTAGTTTGAATTCAATATCACCTCAGGCCGTCTTGTTTTCAGGTAATTTTTGCAGCTCATGGTCAGTTGCATTAATAGTAATCCTATTAGACTTTCCTTTGATATTCCGCGATGGTGTTCCTTTGATGGTATTCTATGTTGTGCCAAATCCTCCACGACTTTATATTGGTGCAATTCAGCGGTTCGTTCTAGTTTCAACGATCATGCTAGTAGCTCTGTTAAACTCTTACCTTACTATACGTTTTGTTTTATAAGATGATTGTTCTGGTAGTTGTGATACCGTCCCAAATTGAAATTGCTTTGTGATATATTTTCATGTGGCCGGTTGTCCTATCTACTCCGGGGATCTTCGAATGTAGACAGTATCAAAGAAAGGGATTCTTGTCAAGGCCGTTCGACTGTGCTTGTTTCATTTGGGAGACAGTACCTTCTCTCTCTTAGTCGTGCCCCATTTGATTTTTCGCTCTTATGTACAGGATGTCAATAATTCAGAGGAAGAAAATGATGTTGACTTAGCTGATAATGCAGAACCGTCTTCGAAGCGCCAACGAACCAATGAGGTATGCCGTAAAGCATTTATGCCATCTATTTAATTTGTCATTTAGCTGATGTTTTCGGTATCACATGACACGTTTTCCCCCAAAGTTTAACCGGTCGCTTTGAGGCCTTTGAAAACTCTATTTTACGAAAATATTTTGCGGATGTGTTCAGATAGCCATCCATGCCAAGAGAAAATGATTGGCGCCAAATTAGATGGCATAAATTATTTAAAAGCTTTTAGATAGTGTGTAAGATTTTCTTGCTCATTTCTGTCGTGTCTTAAAATTATGCTATTTCAAGTTTTGGCATAATGTGTAGCCAGACGTATATGTGGGGCGCCAATGCCTTATCTTTGATTAGATGACTAAAAGAATGTTTTCTTGTGTTATTGTGCATGTTTTGGTAACGGTCAGATCCCACTTGGAACGAGCTGAGCTGTCAGAATGCTACCCAAGATTAATACAAAAGACATTTTAGGGCAACATATAAGTGTAGATATTTTTAGTAGAAAGAAGAGGAACGCTGATTTTTCTCCACACTTCTGTAAGACTAAAAAGACAGTTTGACCGTTTCGCACCTGCTTGGTGTAGTAAACTAGCGCAAAGCATACATCACTGAAAGATTTGCTTTGATAACACGGGGACAACATGGTGATCTGATGAGTGTTGTTTGTTTTTCGCCCTTAGGAGTCACATCTCGGCAACAATGCGAAGAAAAGAAAATGGAACCAGCAAAGGTAAATTTATGAAGGGAGTGAGTTTAGTAAATTGATGAAGGGGTATTGCATTGAAAACCAAACTATAGGCATGAGAATAATCCCAATCTTCCTTATAAAAGTGTTGAGTTTTTAATAAACACAGCTTTGTCAAATCAAATGAGTTACATTTTTCAAGATGAATCTAGCTACATGCGAAAATGTTTCAGTTGTCTTGTCTCGAAGCAGGCCTAGTACGCAAAAACTATTTCATCGCGGTAGAAAAGGGTTTTTATGCATTAGAGTCAGTTTTTCGTCGTATTCGTTCTAGGGAAAAGATCTTATTGGAGTATTACGAATACACATTTTATGGAACATCAGTAAGTACACAGCTTTTCTCTTTTTTTGAAATTTTTGACTTAAGTCAATGAGCTTGGCAAGGGCTTGAATGGGCTCTTTTCATTCTCCTTTCCTTTCGAGCATGTTTTTACATCGACATCCATTCAGTCATGGCAGTGATATCGGCACCCCAGAACACCCTAGCCGTCCCATGTCATCCTACATTAGAAACGATAGCTAGTCTTTCTCACGCAGCTTCCTTTGCCAAACCATCCCGCACGCGGAAATTATGCCCCATGAAATGAAGTCCATTAGTTTCACGCCGGAATTAAAATCTGTTTCGAAGCATTGAAACTTCTGGTTTAATGTGGTATTGAAATGGTATAAACGTGTGTTTTTGATTTCAGTCTGCTGTTATAATGCACGAATTTGCTTGGAAGATGAGTAAAGATAATAACGATCTAGTTTGGTAAGTGCCATCAATACTTGTTTCCAGCCTGTTTAGTAATGATCTTGTTTGACTCACATGCCAACTGTTTTCCCGTCCTTTCTAGATTATATGTTAGATTTCAAACCCATATAGACATGCCAACTGTTTTCCCGTCCTTTCTAGATTATATGTTAGATTTCAAACCCATATAGACAGTGGTGGGCAATGTGAGTTGGTCGAATCCCTTCCTGTTCAAAAGATAAAGCAAACCTAAACCTTTCTGCCTAAATTGCGGTAAAATTACCGCAGCCCGATGCTACCAGTGACAATCATCAGGATGTCATTTAATGGCGTGTTCTGGGTCTGCCAAGATCTGTGAATTCTCGTCCTAAGAATTAAAGTATAATAACTAATTGGTATTATTTGTTTTTACAAAGACACATGTTTTAGGGCCTTACCCTTTTTACGCCGAAACAGCCACCCCTTCGTCCCATGTTATTACTCATATTATCATGGCCAATCGCGTGCGTGTAAATGAATGGCACGAGACAGTAGGATACAGAGCTTCCAAGAAGTTGGCAAAAGTTGACCATTAGAAATACTCACAAGCATTGAGCAAAGTTTTTAGCTGTACGTTAGTTTGGCTTGCTAGCAGAACCTCTTCTTCCACAGGTGGGCAACCATTGGTCTCACAGAGCAGTATCTACACGAAAAAATACTAAGGTTTAGTCATTCGTTTTTAAGCGTTTTCTGAGAAGGCCTAGAGTCTTGAGCGCGACACTTAGTCGGTTCCTTGTTGCATCGGGCAATAATGATTACTTTTTTGTCCTCATTCCCTCACTTTAAAGCCGTTTTATCTTATCTTGTAAGCCGTCAAAAATGTAAATGACATGCCGGTGTCTTTAAGCAATTTCATCAGTACTCCAAATCTGAATTGCCATCTTGTTGTATTGAAAGTTTTGGGGCTAGACTTTTCTCAATCTCCCTGTGCGCTGAATTGCTATAATCTTGATATCGTACCTGTAAACAGAAAGCTTTTGGCTGGTGCAAAATTTTTCTGGAGTGTTTTTAATGCTCTTTATCATCTATTTTCATGATAATTTCAATTAGTTTTTCTTAGAAACATGTTTTTGAAAATGATCTTTTTTCACTAGAGAAACTTATGTCAGCATTGCTGCAGGTCTTCATGAACACATCCTTAGGCTGAGCGTTAATGAACAGGATTCATCATCATCCATTAATTCTCTAAGATTGTCGTATGAGGATGAGTATCCTTCTTTGTTACTCAGTACACAACGTTTCGCATAGACTTTTTTACACGCGCTGATACCTAATGGTGTTATCTTTTTAGTTGCTCCTTAGTTATTTGAAGTGGCCATTTCTTCTTCGTTGTTCTTGAATTAGCCATATCACGTTGTTGTATCTTGTCTAATAGATCGCCTCTCTTCTTTATATTTGCATGGTAATAAAGCAAGCCCCCTCCCCTGGCCTTCCTAATGTCTTCTTTTCTCTTCTTATTAATCAATTTATTCATGATGTGTAATTAGTTATGATGGTAATGCTTGTAGTTTGTTCCAAATTTTGACCGTAGCCCTTAACACGACGCCAGTCTTTCCCTCACTCTATACCGACACTGGTCAATTTTTGATAGTATTTGCAACACGAGATATACCGCTTGCAAGTTAGTTGCCCTTTATTTATTTCCAGTTTTCTTACATTAAGATCAAGAATTTCATAATGATTTTCATAATGCATATACAGCATATACAGCATTTATAGTAGTGTTATTTCCAAAGTAGCAAATAAATTTGGGCTTCGCTCACACACCGTTCCTTCTTGCCATGAAATATTTTTTAGAATTTCTAATCCATGTCTTCTTAATTGTTAGATAGTGAATGTATCTGCAAATTTGAAATTCAAAACCCTCTCATGCTTTAAGGAGTAGTTCTGTAGTAGTGCTTTAAGGAACTTATACTGGCTCGTCAGCTACTCTTCATGAGCGCCCAAATGCGAAGTATATATTTTCCGAGAAGTACATGGATGCTTCCCCGTTTCTAGCTGTCACTATTTCAATGGATGCTTCCCTTTTCTCAAAATTGTTACTAAGTTTCTTACTTGCAATGAAAATTAATTGGTTCTTCTGCAGATTCAGAATTTGGACAATGAAAGGACAGAAGAAACTACATGACTTTTTAGCTAGTCTAGGGTGAGTGAAAGGGAAAACATTTATATTTGATATTGATAGACCCAAATTAGCACCAGCTACAGTTTGATGCCAACTTTTCCTGCTTGTGGTTGGCATCTTTTAGTGCCCAGTCCATTTTGTAACTGAATATATATACTTTTACCGGTTCATCCAACGACAATTTGCGACAAGTATCAGACAATGTGCCGTGTGCATCCATCGGTTGTGATGTTTGCTACGAGGGTGTCATTGCGCTGGGTAGAGAGAAAGACCATAGAGGTGTTTTGCATTTGTAATATGATCCGTTGAGCATTGGCTGCATGTAATATGATCCTGCAGATTTGGTTTTGTCAGTCACACACAGCATATACGTACTGACATTTAGCAATATTGTGTAGGGTTTCCAATAGCCGTTTGTTCTGCAATATTTTTTAATTCAAAATGTATTACCATATATAAGAATTTCAAATTTATAGTGTTCTCATTTTTTTTAAGTCTTCCCATTATCCAATGCCAGCAAAATTTCACCTCAATGGACGTTCATTTAAGAAGTGATGTAAAAGATTTAATTGACAAAAACAGTAAGAAATTTGGGTGAGTTGTATTGAAGACGTCCAATCTTGTCGAGTGATTTGCAATTAAGATGTGGGGCGACCTGCGGTGTTCATAGAGATTGCCCTTAAAGTCGAAAAGCAATTATAAGTAGTATTAAAACAATAAACAATTGAACTTATTTCTTATTTATTTTTTCTTCATTTATATGTTCTTCATTTATATGTTCTTCATTTATATGTTCTTCATTTATATGTTCTTCATTTATATTTTCTTTGCAAGTGTTGAGGATATCAGTGGTCCTTCGTTTACTGCACAGTATGGTTTCAGAAATAAGGTAACCTCAGCCTGTTTTTATTGCACCCATCCGAGCATTTGTCATAAGCTGATCATAAGAAAAACTAACTTGTTAATGCGGTTAAAGTATGACTTTTAATGCGAAAGTTTTTGTAACTTGGATGTCACTTTTTCGATTAACTATCACTTTTAAGTATAATTGTTAGCACAATGGAAGTTCATCTAGGGTATGATGCATCCGTACTTATTTGATTTTTCACATGATGAATAGATATGTACTTGGTTTAGTTCATGGAATAGAGCCTTGTGGAGAATTGTTCTTAGGAGAATATGGGCTTGTGACTTGGTATATCACCATCGTTTGAATGCAAAAATGCAATCCAGACAAAGTATTTTCCTTCATGCATCAACTTCTTTTTGTTTGGATCTTACCCCGGATTACCCCCCTTGTAAACAGTAGTGGTCACGGCTGCGTCGGAAGAAAAAATCCAGGTAATGAAAAGTATTTTTCAGTGCAGCCGGAGTTGAACCTTAATGTAAGTTTGGGTGAAATGCTGCATCAAAGAGACGCATTTTGCTATTCAAACCGCCCACCCTCGAATCGCCCACCCTCGAATCGCCCACCCTCGAATCGCCCACCCTCGAATCGCCCACCCTCGAATCGCCCACCCTCGAATCGCCCACCCTCGAATCGCCCACCCTCTAATCGCCCACCCTCGAATCGCCCACCCTCTAATCGCCCACCCTCTAATCGCCCACCCTCGAATCGCCTACCCTCGAATCGCCCACCCTCTAATCGCCCACCCTCGAATCGCCCACCCTCGAATTGCCCACCCTCGAATCGCCCACCCTCGAATCTGACCACTGACTTTTTGTCCTTAGTTTTGCGCAGCTGATATTGTTTCCGCCGTCAGCGCTACACTGGAGGACGAGGTAGGTTGGTTCAAATCCTTTAATCCTATCTGTCAGGAAGTGGTGCCGGTGTCATATGCGTTTCGGTCCGGGTACACAAACGAATGGTAATTTTGGTTGTGCAAAAACGTACCTACGCACTTAAAGAAGAGGTAACCAAAACAAATGGTAGAATTGAGCCTTTCTCTTTATTCTTTGCATTCCTGTTTGGTCCGTATTGTTCAGATCTAACTAATTTTTAACAAGGCAGTGCTAATTACAAGCGATCCTCTGGTTTTCATTATTTAGGAAACGCAAAAAGAGTACATAATAAATGGTGCTGCCAGTTTGCGTGCGATAGACAAGTGTAAAATATTTTGTTCGGGAAGCACTGCGTTTCATTTGTGACGCACATTGTGTCCTAACATCACACCATGATAAATTAACATGATTTGTTTCACATTGAGTTTCACAATGTTGAGTTGTATGTTGTTGTTGTTGAGTGAATTGTAGCTGATTTCACTGCTAGAGAAATGAAAACTTTAGTTGGTAAATCTATCATTGCCATTGGTTACTATCCGCTTACTTCTGGCATGATCACAGCTGTGACACCTTGCTTTTATTTACAATAGCATGATTTCGGAATTTTAACGGTTATCATGCTATTTCAAATTTACATTAAAAGACACTCCAAGTTTGACAATTCCAGATTGTGACTAAACCGAACTACTACTGAAGATATTGATTATCGGATTTGTCCATGTGTATTGTCTTTGAAAAACACTTTTTAATTTGACATGTTGTGATAAATCAGATGTTACTATATGATATGATATACTTAACTATATCACATGTTAAACTCGTCCAGGGGTGGCCAACCGTTCACAGGACAAGAACCACTTGAAACACACTGGCAAAAAAATTATCTGCATTTATTTGATAATCATACGTAATAGCTTTGTTTTTGATCATTCTATCTTTATATTGCGAAATAAGTGGAGGAGCCCTAGTAATGCATTCACTGAAAGCCACCTCATTGAAATTAAATGAAATATTTCTTAAACAAAATTAAAATGGGTCTGAAAAGACAGCGGAAAGTCTGCTACCATTCGTTTCAGGGGGTTACGCTGCAGGCTGGCCACCCCTGTACAGGGGCGGATCCAGAAATATTAGTGATCGATGCAAATTAATGGGTTTGAGACAGGGTGTGGTGAAAAATTATTTTTATCGCCCGAGGAGCTGCATCAGTTGGAAAAGCGATTTGTCATAGCTGTGCGGCCGCACAACATGCAAAAAAAGATTATCTGTATCTGTTGGAAATTTGAATTTTTGACCGATGCATTAATCTTGATCCGCCCTTGCCCCTGTACTGCAGTTAGCTGAGAACGGGCACTTTATCCTGGCACCAAAATAGTTATTAACAACTGTAATTTGATGATGATTGCAACGAAAGGAGCATCGAATAGAGAAATGCTGCCTTTGGCGGATGAAGATGTCGAAAAAACAGACTCGCCTTTTAATTTGTCTGCGCATGCGTTCTCAATCATGCCCGTAAGTGGTACGTTGAACAGTTGCTATTTATTACTGGCCTTAACTGTTTACGGTGGTTAGATTGCATTTAACGAGACACCAGCATTGCTGCTTGCTGTTGTTTCTGATCGATGCAAAGACCAACCCACCATTACACCTCTGAGTGGTGCGCTTGCTCCCACGCGTGGCACAACGAAAAAGGTGGGACATGAATTGTGCATTTAAAGAACGAAGCGTAAACATGACTTGCAAGTCTGCAATTTGACATGCTGATAACGTTGATATACTGGTCCAAGGTGCTCCTAAAGCTGCCTTTGAATACGGATACCTGTCCCAGTTCTTTTCAATTTGAGGCAACATTCAGTGTCCTGGAGGTAATATTAGACTACTGTTAGGGTGAAATGCAGATCCACATTGCTCTAAAAGGTATCTTTAGACTAGGACCAGCCTATTTTGGCCTCAACCCATTTTTCCTCCGTCTCTTTTGAACTATAGAAGTTGTAAACGCGGTATCCCATTTCCCTGCGTGATTTAACATTATGATTAAAATGACTTTAGACCCCACGTCCAAAATACCACTAAATGCATCTTGAGTTGTAAACAAAAAAGCTCAGTTTACTGATGTGATTTGACATGCAGAATGAGATGAGATGAATGGATGAAATCTTGAGATCCATTCAAGAAAAAAAGTCAGAGAGAAAAAATATATCTACTTTGGGATTCTTTCTAAATAATTGGCAATGAATTCCGTACGTTTATGATGAAATAACTATATTAATAAAAGATTCAGTAAAAGTGTACAAGTTAAGGCTACAACATTAAGTTCCAAGTAGAGGATTTACAATAACAAAAGTAAAGTCATATCAGCTTCTGAGGGCATTTGACAAGAGAGATGCATCACATCGTATTGAAAATGTCAAATTACGTTTGCGGGCGTCTCTTTTTAAGCAGCTTGTCAAATTCTTTACTGGTACCGAATTACATGCTTGTCTAGTCGAAAGCTATGCAGCTGCGCTGAAGACACCTGCATCACTCGAGACAGGCACTGGCGAAGTGTGCCCCGTGGAGAACAACTAGAACGCATGTACTAAAGTACGGCATATTAAAGTCCTGTCCACATATAGATCTGATGCAGAGATTAGGGATCTAAAGACCAAATGCAATGCTGGATAGCTTACACCGAGGGGCAAATCATTCCATAAATCTCGTACACTTTTTGAATAAGTCACAATAAATCCCTATAAATCTCATAAATCCCTATAAATCTCATAAGTTTCTCATTAATTTTTTTTAAATCTCTTTAAATTTTGCAATGAGAACAAGAAAAACGCAATAATTTTATGCAGAATTTATCTAAGTTCTAAGTTTTGTTCAGAAGGTATCTTAATTCCCAAAATACAACCTCAAAACTGAAGTAAAATCTCGATAAACCTTAATAAAGCTCAAAATTCTATAAATCTCATTAATCCTTTAAAAGTTGTAAGCGATTTATAAATCCATAAATCTCGTACGCTTTTTAAAAGTGATTTGACCCTCGGCTTACACCTTCGTGAAAGAAAGTTTAGGCCACTGAGCCGTATCCATTTGGACTCTTTTCTCAGTTCCCAAATTGACGCTATAGCTTCAGCTTGTGCTGGATTTCCTTTCGGTACCCGACGAGTCTCCCCAACTCCACACCTGGCTCAATGTCTGTTGTCCTACCACTGGTCCAGGGTACCACTGGTCTAGGGATTCACAGTGTCGCGTCATGCCACTCGATTCCTCAACAGCACCCCTGAAATTGAAAACCTTGAGAGGTTCCTGGGCGAATGCGTCACTGCTCCTGTAGTGAAGAGATTCCAGCCCCGGTTTTACGGTCACTAGGGCCGAGTCACATTAGGTCTAGGGCTTTTGAGCACGAGGAGGGAAGACGCCAGTAAATATCACGAAGTCTCAAGCTTAACTGAGACATGATATCCTCTTTAAAGAAACAAAGTAATTGGATACCAAAGAAGGTGCGAAGACTGAGTTAGAGGAAACACTGGAGTATAATTTTGTAAATGACCCATGACCTTGAGCCACATGTAAGGTGTTCAGCACAGCTACCCTATATACGTGGAACTTTGTGGGCTTGCTGCTGCAAACACACTGATATAAACTGCCAAAGCAATTATGATATAAAGGGAATATGCCTTTTATTGATATCTGTCTATAACATTTTGAATACGTTTTTATTGCATTTTGTTGAATACGTTTTTATTGAATACGTTTAATAATGCTGTTACATCACGTGAATGCTGTTACATCAAGTTTACTCATCTTTCTAGAGTGAAGAGAAAAGCTATTCAGACAATTTTTTGCTGGCTCTCGACGTTCTTTCAAGGTACGAGGTTGTGCTTTTGCAAATTCCATACGCGTTACATCGGTATAAATGGGTTGAATGCGTAATGAGTGTAGGATTTTAGCTGAGAATATAAGTGTTTGTAGATAACGCACCCTGTATGGCCAGGAGAGACTAGGTTTTCACGTGTAACTGTGAACATGTTTTCAGTTTGTTATTTCGTACCCTTGTTTTTACATTTAGACGAACGAGAGTGATCAATGACCTGAGTTTATTTTGTGTAGGAGTCAAGTGGATAAACTTCAATCTGCCATTGGCCTCGCAAAACGTCAGGTAAGTGTGTAGCTTCAGTGCCCCAATGTCATGGGTTAATCGAACTTTGAATGATCTATGTCCTTTTGAATGAATCTTTTGTCCTACATTTCCATTTGTTGTAATGACACCTTGGTTAGTATGATTCGTTTCCTTTAAATATCAGTCCGAGCTGTTCTCTAAAGATATGCTTTGACTGCTAGTGATGCAGAATTATGTATAGGTTGTTTTTCCCAGACCGAAGCAATGGTGAATCAGGTACGATCCTTCATAGACATGCACCAAACGGTATGCGCAGGCCCGTTTCTATATGCTCACGTGCAGGAGGTAAGCTTGATGTTACCTTAAATGCTTCAATATTACGTCATAGAATCCATCACGTATTAACCACGTAGGCTGCTGGCCATCAAAACTACAGCGCAACTAAGCTGACCATCGAGTCCCACCAAATGGATGGGCGATTGTGCCACGCCCCATATACCACGCCCCTTGAGCCACGCCCCTTGCGCCTCATTCAAAGTAGGCTATGGGGCTTTGCTGTAACAATTATGTCTAGGCACGACACGGTGGGCGTTATTCGAATCAATCGCGATTTGGTTAGCCAGGCAATATCCTAATCGGTTGGACTGCTGATTCTTTTGAGTTTTTCTCGATGTGAATGTTTGAAGATCCACAAGAGTTCTTTTTAAAATAGCCATTTCTCAGAATCAGTTGCTGCTCAGCACACTCAAAAATAGAATGCATTGAATAACTGCTGAACTGGATTTGTACCCTTTGGGGATTGCCACCCACTGGCATATGAATGATGAACTCTTGTATATTCTTTTTATACCCTGTTAGTTAGGTCGGTTAACGCAAAGTCTAATCGTGCAAAATATGATACCTGCATGGAAACTACACAATTTGCAAAGTTTGAGTCGTAACAAAATGCAAAACAGATCCAACTGAAAAATCCAACTAGAATCTACTTTTGGAACACTGAACTTGGTCCCAATCCTGTAAATGAAAAAGTCTCCTACGAGCAATTTGAGCTTTGGATGTCTACGAAACTTGGTATCCATATGCAATCCAACGTGTGGAATGTCATGCAAAGCAAATAGAGTCTAAAGATCACCCATTTCTATTTTTAGAACATTAAACGTTTAACAGAAACTTACGGCGAAGGGTAAATTGAATGTATACAGAAAGAAAGATAAATCCGGTTTCTTGTCGTTGCAAGCATGGCGAAAAAACAGTTTTCCTCGTTTGGAACGACTGTAGACTTCAGTTAAAATCTGTTGAGGGAATGGAGCAACAGCAAGAATCGAAATGGGATACCTAATTTGTCTTGCAACAAGCAGCAGGAAACTGGATAGGCCCGCTGGATATCAGAGCATTGTCGAGCAATTAAAGAAGTTCGAGGAGATTGAAGAATTGCCCAGCACTATCCAGCGCAAGACTCACTTTTAAGTCAAAGAAATCTGGCTACAAAGCTTTTCGAAAACGAAGCCAAGTTTGATCAAGCAAGTTTCATAGAGAGCATCAGTCTGGCAGAGATTATCATAGGGATATTCAGAAACAATACAGGTCTTTAAACTCAGCAATGTAAAGGCTCTGCACTGAATATGTCTGGAAGAATATGGAACTTCATGGGTATAATAAAGAATGTGCACAGTTCTAGGTTGAAATGGAATATTTTGGAGCGAATACCTGAATTAGCAGAACATAGAAAGCAAACAGCAAATCATCGTTCAACGTAGCGAAGTTAATTCTTTGTAAGTTAGTAAAGGAAAGAAGACGCCAAAAACATCGTTAACTGACAATGTGCGCCATTCAGTGGAACAAGGAAGAACCTTTCCTCTTTACTTAAGTTTACTGACGCAATCAAGAACTCGGAAAAGGGGTTTGGTGGACACTATTGCAAAGAACGGATTTGCAGTGTCATACGGTAGAATGCAAGACGTTGAGCTTTCACAAACAAACAAACCGAAAAGTTCAATGAAGAAGTTCAATGAAGAAGTTCAATGAAGAAGTTCAATGAAGAAGTTCAATGAAGAAGTTCAATGAAGAAGTTCAATGAAGAAGTTCAATGAAGCAGGCCTTGCATGTCCTCCAAGCTTAGTGTGGGCTTTTCACAACTTCTGCCATCGACAACAACGACCACAATACATTATCAAACACATCGAGAGAATTCTTTACAGAACAAGCATGCCAGTCTTTCAAAATTTTGAATTTGGAGCCAAACACCCCATAAGTGCAAGTTTTTCGAATTTCGTTCTAAAGTACTAAAATACACATGTTTCTGTTTTACGCGTTTCGTAATAGAAATTTTGATGTTTGCATTTTATCGTCAATTACAGGGTAAAAGACCGAGCTACCATTTCTGAAAACAGAACATGGGGGCAAACTATGGTCGTACTCTTCATTCCCTTGGTATCACCTTTCACGAATCAAGTCTATGATTAATGTAGATGTCCATGTCATTCGCAAATCATTTTTATTATTGTGAGGACTGACATCAAATTCATGTTCTAGAAATAGAAAATGCGGTACTTAATGGGCTCTATTTGCTTAGAGTAGAATAACATCTATTTGACCGTAAATAGATATCAAATTTTGCAGACATCCAGAGCCCAAATCGCTCTCAAGTAACTTTTTCATTTTGAAGACCGGGACCAAGTTCAATGTTCTAAAAATAGCTTTTAGGGTGATTTTTCAGTTTGGTTCTGTTTTGTATTATTGTTTAGGACACTATGAAGTTCTCATACTGATATAAAATTTTGCACAATTGTTGTGCTTTCAGACCGGACTATGTCATTGAATGAGACCGAGAAAGACAGGAAATTTGGAAAGCCAGGGGTGAAACGCAGTCTAAGTTGTTAACAAGTGCAATATAGAATGATTGTTTGGATCATTCCAACGAAAGTATCATTTCAACTTTTGACAACTAACTTGCACTGGTAACGGGGTGAAGTCCGGACTGTCAATGATAAGAAAATGAATGTGACAGCAGGGGAGTCTTGTTCTGCAATGACCAGGATGATGCTGACAGGGCTTCTCAGGAAAACGAAATGCACTTGCTCTCTGTTTTTGAAATTTCGCGACCTTGTTTCTAAATGTGCTTTTGAAAGGAAAAGAGAAAGAGCCACAAATTATTTATCTACTTTCCTAGGTGTAATTTAGAGCTGCAGTTTATTGAAGAAATTTTTGGTGTAATTAGGAAACAAAAGTTATTTGTTTTAATCTAGACAGGCAAAAATAATTCATTGGAAACAGAGTTTTAATTTTTCACAAACCTTTACTTACATTCTAGTTCTTGAATGGTTTTCCACGGAAGCCTAGAGGACCATTTGGCGTGCATAAGCATAAAAATGCGGCCAATAAATTCATATTAAGACAGTTTTTCCTTGCCAAAAGCTGCACTGACAAATTATTAGGCCACCAAAAACCTGTTTGTTTACATTAGACTAAACACTACTCTTTTCCCAGGGCACTCCGAGCGCACACCAGTTTGCAAGACCGACAATTATTCAAAAGTTGGCACGTTTCACACTCCACGCATATTCCGTGATGGTAAGCACCGATCGAAATTTCAGCAGGCTTGTTTTTTAGAAAGTCATAGACTTGTTTGGGGCCCTGATAATTGCATTTCTCTAACCCACTATGGCTTCTTTGTCGCGTTTGCAAGTTCATGTGAAACGAGTTCGTTGATCTTTTGCACTTATGTACTGTTTTCTTTTTCCACCAACCCGATTTCAATTTGACAACCTGTTTACTGAAGCTATTCAAGATAAGGATATTGCTTGTTCACTATGTATTTACTTTATTTAGAACTCCCACTACATATTTTTATTTATTCTGATTGGAAAATGTTTACAGACCAAGAGGAAGAACACCAAGAACCTTCCATTCATTCTTGCTGTGCCTCGTGACAACGACGAAGGTGAGCCCACTGTAGCCATAGTTTATAAAGACAGAAGATGACTGACAAATGTGCACAGCATTGAGGTACAGCCTGACAGCTGAGCATAAGCAAAAGGCTCCCGTGTGCGGCGACCGGTTTATGAAGATTTTGTCAATCGTGGTCAAAAGCACAAGCCTAATATATTTGGGATAATTCTGCACGCGCATGGCACTCTGCTTTCGTGTGTGGGGCGTTTGGAAGCATTTTATTTTTTAGTTCGGCCCATAAAGCACGCGTAGATCAATCGTAGTGCGCCAAAATTCAATTAGTTTAGTCACTTCTACAATCAAGACAACAATCACGAGCAGTTTGCCTCTTGCCGATAAAACTATTTAAGCGTTTCTTCTACGCAGAACGTGACAGAATAAGTTTATACACGACAGCTTTTGTTTTAGGAACGTGTCTTTTGACTGGTGTGCCTCCAGTCGGAGAAGACTTCACTCGCAAGTATGCCAATCCTTTATTATTCATTTCGAGCATTTTTTCTTTATTGCCATATAACATGCTGAAGCTAATCATTCTAATCAGGATGTCTCGAACCTGGGAAGTTTGAGAATTTATGAGATAATCTGTCGCATAAATCACTTTGGTACTTTTTTCTGATTCTCTTTTTGCATATGTTGCGCGTGCCTGGGATTTTCGCTAAAAATAAACGCTCTTTTTCCAAGCTTCTTTGGGGCTGCGTTCGATCATGCATCGGAAAAAACCAAAGCACGCACAAACCAAGATTATTTTGATCCAACAGGTATTTGCGCAACATCATAATTTTACTTCATTTGAATCAAATGCAGGATGTTCACTGCCACATTTCATCCATCCAATTCTTTCATTCTGTCGGACAGCTATTTTGCTTTCATATCGTAAGGCCTTAAGCCAAGTGGCTCGGGAGTTCTCGTTCATTTCATTTTTAATATTAATACAGGTTTGCAAATTTAAATGAAAATAACTGCTTAAACATATGAATACTTTAATAAGATGTACTTTTTATAATGATTTAAAGTGGATTAGCCAGTTCTTAAAAGAGGTATCTGCAAGTTTGTTTCGGTAGAGCGAAGAATGCGTCTTTTCCCTTGGGCTCTTCTGAAGTTAGGTGTTAAGTAACGCTGATTGGTCAATTATAACCAATTATGGAATCTTCTTTTCACCCTTTTTTCATTCCGCAACTGGCTATTTCCCGTCGTTTGCATACTCCGAGGAGTGTCAGATGAAAAGTACTTTAAGTTTGCAAAAACTAGTTCCGCTTTTTCTTGCTATTGTGAAGCTTTGTACCGCAAAGTACTTGTTCAAAAATCTTTTTATGTCCATTTAATACAGGGTCCTTTTTACGTCCATTTGAACCTAGAGGATTAAGAAAAGGAATGGAAGCCATCTGTCTAAGCGTATTATTTTGAAAGGGTCGGTTATCCTTTTTTCCTTTCGTCATGGGTAGGCCAGTAACGAAAGTAGCTGTTGCTGCTGTTTTCTAGTCTCACTGATCACCGATTGGCAAGGGAAAAGTAAAACTAAAGCAATCTGGGTGAAACCGTGGCTCCAAAGTAGGCGACGGGATTTGGGCAACTCCTATGAAAAATTTTTGCTTGAACGGCCGTGAATTTAAACAATTTGTGAATGGGCCAGGGGCGGATCCAGGCCGATGCATCGGTCAAAAATTAAAACTTCCAACAGATACAGATTATTTTATTTCTGCATGTTGTGCGGCCGCACAGCTACGACAAATCGCTTATCCAACTGATGAAGCTTCTCGTGCGCTGAAATTAATTTTTCACCACATCCTGGCATCCCCCCATTTTCCTGATCCCTTTGTTGCCATGTTATGTTATGGTATGAGATCTGTTTTTGGAAAAGCCTACGCGGTGTTCCTTCCATGTTTTAAAACCGTTATGAAATGAAATTTGTTGTATTTGTAATTTTCTGATATTTTGACGTATTATTGTTTCGTTTCTGTATTGACCTTTGAGCAACAAGTCAATGCCTTGCTGTTAATATGCCAATCAGTGTTTATTATTAGATTAGTTCACGCGTAGACACTAATATTTCGGGATCCGCCTCTGGAATGGGCCCTGAACTTACGACAAACTTTTTAGCCATGTCGAAGAATCAATAAAAAGCAGGACATCGTAATGAGAGATTGTATAACACTCCGTATTAAGCTAGCTCCAAGATCTGGCAACAGGAGTAACCTATACTGATTTATGCTGCAGATGCATGAATTCCTCTAATTGTTGTCTTTGCTTCCATACTTTTTAAGTTGGATTTTTAGTTTTTACTAAGAAAAGACAGTAAGGCTAGAGGGACTTCAGTGAGATGTAGAACCTTGAAAAAGACGAAGTCTAGTTTGTTGAAATAGTTTAAATGGAAGCTTTCATAACCACGCGAAGAAAAAGCGACCATTTTTAACGGAAAAGTATCAAATTTAATGGCCTTTTCTGCTGCAAAAGTTGAACACTCCCAAATCGCACCGGTGAAAGGGAAATGATAGCTGATAGTTCTTTGTTCTTATCTACATACACTTCCGTTCTTATCTAATAAAAACACTTCCGAGCTTATATTACACTTAGAGCAACGCAGCGTTGTTTCACGGTATGTCAACAAAATGTACACTTTTTAAATCTTTCTTGGCATTTTGACCTCTCATGTTGTCTCTTTTTTCTAGTGATTGAGATCAAAAGTGAAGATCGAAGCAAATTTTTTGATGCTCTTTCTGCCCTACTTGTTTAGTTGGTAGGAAATGCAGGACAAATTGAATCTTTTAAAGTAAGCACTGTTATGTATGTACTAAACAGAAAGGCCCATTGCTACTTGATATCAATTGCAATATCGTCATCATTATCTTCATCAATAAAATAGAACTGCAAAGTATTTTCTTTCATTGGTATCTTGATATCAATTGCAATATCGTCATCATTATCTTCATCAATAAATAGATCTGCAAAGTATTTTCTTTCATTGGTATCTTGATAGCTTCTTTTAAAATACCGTTAGCACGGAGTAGCTTGAGATGTTTTCGTTTGTACCTTTCTGTTCCAACGTGTAAGTTAAATATACATATACACTATGTATCATATCAAATTAACTGAAATCAACTCTTTACATCAATAATGTCATTATCATCCATATTCAGGTCATTGGGGCTGTTTTTCAAGCTGGTCAATTCTCCATCAAAATATATCTGAACAGAGTTTACATCAATTTCCCTCCTTGCGCAGTAATCTTTGATTGTATTTTCCAATGGCGAGAACTGTTTGGAGGAAACAAAACATGATAAAGATAAATTTGCATTAAACTTTTTTCGAGTTATCTCTTCAATCGTGTCTTTGAAACAAGAAGCGGAGGCATTAAGATGATCGATTTAATGCCCACATCGCAAAAGCATGGAAAATACATTTTGCTTAGAGGTGACGAGATCAATAGGGTTATTGGCGAAAAGCAGATTAGTTTTTCTAAAGTTTGAATATTCCCAGGCTTAAGGTGGGATCAGAAAACATTAATGAACCTACTACGACCAAAACGTTAGTGAGGAAAACTTTACTTATCACACTTTCTTAACCAATTTCCTTTTTAAATGTAAGCGAAAATCTGGCAACGTGTGTGTTGCTTTAGTCTCGCTTATTAGGAGTCTCATGTACAAATGATGGTTCGGTTTTGCCAAGTTACCTACAATATTGTCAATGTCAAGTTAAATAACCTTGCTAATTTATCATGTAAGAAAAATACCTTGTTAATTATGAATTCCTGTCTTGAGTCATCGCTTTGTACTTTGACCTTGATATTGTGTTCGATGACCTGATTTCCATTCTCAAACGTATCTCTAACTATGACACAATCTTAAAAGCAATTAACAGTAACTGGTGTGTGTATAAAAAATACTGAAGAAAAAGCTGTCAAAGCTGCATCAAAAAGCAAATAGAATTAAAGCCAGCTTCGCGTGCAAACAAAATGACAAGGAATTGCACAATTTAATGAAGCAATACATTGCATATTTATGATAACTTCATTGCACAAAACCTAGTGGAAGGCGCTTATGGCGCACACTTTGAAAATGACAAAAGTTCATGTGATTGAACACAGAAATAAAAAAAAAGTGCCACTGATAATATCAAGAACAAATATTTTTATTCACCAATAATATCTGCAACAGTGTAACCGATCCGCTGCGGTGTATCATCACATTTGACGTTCTTTTCTTTAAGGTAAAGGAACACTTTCTCGGAAGATGACTGTTCCTTTTTTGCAATCAAATCCATGACATATTGAAAATTTTGGTTCTGTCAGGAATTTGTAAATGTGATTAAAACAATTCGAGCAATCTTAGTAAATATGTGGTAATCAAAGAGCGAAAATAACTAGTAAGAGGTATTGCAGACTTTTTATATGGTCAAAGATATCACCAGCTGTTTGACAAAAATCCTGTCTTACAAACCCATCAATAAAGAACTGAAGAAACAGTTTTTTGGTCCACATAAAAGCTTTGACTGTTCATGAAAACAAGAATCCTTATTGAGAAACCCATAGCTCTTAGAGTTTCCAAAGGCTTCATTGAGAATCGAGAGTGTAGGGACAATTGGGAAAGCCTAATACTACTATTGTTGTTTATGATGAGGTTCTCGTATTTGCACTGCCTGGATGGAATCTGATTTTTGGCTTCTAGAAGTGGGCCGGGTAAAATGACCACAAAGGGGGCTCATTCTTTCCAGGAACACCTTTCTTTTCCCTTAGGTAAAATAGCATAAATAGTAATGATAAACAGTAATGACACAAAAACAGAGGTGGCGCCACCAAAATGAAGCTGGGGACAGCGGTTTGTTTAGTGACTTTAAAGGACCAACCATGGTTCGGGCCGACGCGAACGAAAATGTTGAATTCGAGCCTTCTAGAATGACCAAAATTGCATTTTCTTGACTAAAATTTAACAAATTACCATACCACCAAGAATAAAAAATTGACGATAATCAGAAAAACTGAAAATTGATATTTAGAAAGGGGAGGTTTTTTGCTAGAATTCTTTTGACAAACGATGGGGAAAGAAAGAAAGGAAGGGTGACCTCTGGTTAGCCACCTGGTCAAGTCCTCGTCTGCACTAATAAGCGCCTTCTTGCAAAGACTCCAAAAAATATGCCGTCATCTAAAAACTGTCTTCTTGAATTGTTTTTTGTCTTGCTTGAATTGTTGTCTCTTGGGTGATTCCAGAACTCACGGCATTTTTTAAAACAAAGTCCCTTCTATCAGGTCGCTTAAGCTCAAGTCTCATTCTAACGGGTTCTTTTTTGTTTGACCTTTCAAATTCCATGTAACCCTTTTTTCATTAAGTTTACCTCCAAAACTCTGGTTGATAGCTATTAGCCCGAGTTTTTATATAGGTGAAAAGTTATTTCAAAAACGAATTTTATCCTTTTAAAAATTCTCCTGCGTTTTCCAAGTCACTGGTAAGGCTTGGTTCCCACTAGACGACTAAGTGCGTTTTGAAATAAGCCCCCTCTCTATTAAGCCCCCTAATTTTCGTACAAGAAAGACTAAAGAGTGAATTTCAATGACTTAGTGATAGCTTATGATGTATTTCGTCGTAATATTGCGTAATATTCCAATTTCAAGTGATATTGATCCTTTTGAAGCAATACTAGATGATGATGTTTTGCAGGAAGATGTTTCTGATTTGATGATTGATTCAGATGAAGAGGAGGATATCATCATAGACTAAGACTTAAATTCCATGATTTAATGATTGATTCAGACGAAGAGGAGGATATCATCATAGACTAAGACTTAAATTCCATGATTTAATGATTGATTCAGATGAAGAGGAGGATATCATCATAGACTAAGACTTAAATTCCATGATTTAATGATTGATTCAGATGAAGAGGAGGATATCATCATAGACTAAGACTTAAATTCCATGATTTAATGATTGATTCAGACGAAGAGGAGGATATCATCATAGACTAAGACTTAAATTCCATCATTTAATGATTGATTCAGATGAAGAGGAGGATATCATCATAGACTAAGACTTAAATTCCATCATTTAATGATTGATTCAGATGAAGATATCATCATAGACTAAGACTTAAATTCCATCATTTAATGATTGATTCAGATGAAGAGGAGGATATCATCATAGACTAAGACTTAAATTCCATCATTTAATGATTGATTCAGATGAAGAGGAGGATATCATCATAGACTAAGACTTAAATTCCATCATTTAATGATTGATTCAGATGAAGAGGAGGATATCATCATAGACTAAGACTTAAATTCCATGATTTAATGATTGATTCAGACGAAGAGGAGGATATCATCATAGACTAAGACTTAAATTCCATGATTTAATGATTGATTCAGATGAAGAGGAGGATATCATCATAGACTAAGACTTAAATTCCATGATTTAATGATTGATTCAGATGAAGAGGAGGATATCATCATAGACTAAGACTTAAATTCCATGATTTAATGATTGATTCAGATGAAGAGGAGGATATCATCATAGACTAAGACTTAAATTCCATCATTTAACAATTAGATTTTTAGCCACTATTTTGTTATACATTTTAGTTTTTAGATATAAATAAGAAACGTAAAGGGAAATAAAATCATTTTTGTATCCTTGACCTTGATTTTTGAGCCCCCCTCTTTATTAAGCCCCCCTCTAGGACCTCGAAAATTAAATAAGCCCCCGGGGGCTTAATAGAGATTTTACGGTATATGGAAAAGTTCCCTCCAGCGGTCCTATCGTCGACCCGATCATATGGAAAAGAGGCTTTAGTCGTCTAGTGGGAACGAAGGTCAGTGGGCAATCTCCAGGTGTCCGGCCTAGCCTAGCAACAACGCCCCTTAAGCCAGTTGATATGATGCAAGCGTTTCCACCTGTGAAAACAGTCATTTGGCTTTATGCAAACACCAATGTTGTTACAATATGAAAAACGGAGGAGCAGTCATCGTTCAATATATCTGGCAATAGTAGCAGATGACGGCCTTTAGGAGCCGCCAAAGCCAGGCGATGTATTGCGGTTTGGTCACCCCTGCCTCAGCAAGCTGGTAAAACAACGGGCTTTCTTGTACATTGGTGGTTTCGTTTTTCATGTTGATTGGCATTTTGGCAATTCAGATCTAAAAGGGGCTATGCGAGAAGTTAAATTGATTTTGCTTTACAACAGTAGGCACACCAGACGCTCAAGAAGTTGACCGAACAGAACAACGCACCACATTTCGTTCCGAGAAAACGAAGGCCATCGCCGCCATAGCTATGCTTTCTCTCTTCGAAGGAAGCGATGACTGGTATTGGACAAGAGGAAAAGACGAAAGAATGGATAAAGAGAAGGGAAAGAAGGGCTTTTTGATAATACCGTGAAGGAATAAATGGTGGAAATCCTGTAATCAGCTCGAAGGAACGAATTGCTTTCGCACAAGTCTTCTCGCAATAGGGGAAACTTCCGATCACTGTCGTTTCCATTCCGGGTATCTAAAGCGGCAACCTATATTGCTTCCGAGGTGTAGTGAATATTCTGACTATTATTATTATTATGTTGAAACTTATGTTGTTGTTGCTATTGGAAACGACCACAGCCGCACGAGGGACAGGTAGGATTGAGAAGTATCTTATTGCGGATTGAAAATTGTGAACGAACGGGAGAGAAAGATTGTGGATTGTGGATCGTATTTCGTTGATATATCGCAAAAAGAAAATATAAATAGTACAGGGACGTAAAGTACCTTCGTTTACGTATTATTAGTTACTTTTATTCGCATTTAAGGTTACGGTAAACGTTTTCAACACGAAAATTGGTTTTTACCTTCCTAAAGGCCAAACAGTTCAAGGAATCTGGGTAAACTATATATCATTCGATGCACAAGATTATGGCGTATCTAGATACAAATTATTAGCAAATAATGTTAAATTATATTTTTCATGCCAACTTATTGCTCAAAAAGTGTACCACTTTCAAAAGCTATTTTGTACCCTTGCGTTTGAGTGCAGATCCTAAGTTACCAAAGTTTGTCTCAGATTTTTTAAATTCCTCCTCTTCTTCAAACTTTACCCTGTCAAAAATTTGCAAACAATTTTTCCACCCTCCCACAACTGTATTTGGGTATAAAAGACGGACCAGAGCGAATAAAAAAATTTTGAGACACTGTTTGCCCAACATCTGCCCTGGCCGTGTGCAAATTTTCGAGCCATTCTATTTGTTCCTTGGGTGCAAAATAGCTTTTTCGTACCTGTACGTAGAGGTATTTTGAGTACGGAGAAAACGGGATTTTACTGATCGCACTTGCAAGATACACATCGGGATCATGTTACCAACAATGCAATCCGGGTCAAGTAGCTTAGGCTTTAAGATCAATTAGCGTCTTTAAATAAGCACAACAACCCATGGATGTGCCATACTCTCACAAAAACCGCAAGAAGCAGAACAACGATAATCGGCTTAAAAGGCCAAGCGATTTGAAAACCGCTGCTAGAAACTTTGATAAGGAAGTTGTGGAAACCTTCGTTTATACGGGATTCTCTCCATTTTCAAAACTTCTTCTAGCTTCAAACATGGTATCATTATGTACCTTCGGCTATCAGAATATGAAGTAATCGAAAAATGGATGTTTTCATCCAGAAAACGTTTACCGTAACCTTAAATCCATCCATTTGAACTTTGCAAGACTTCCAAACCATCAAAGTAGCTGTGCCAAAAACCTTTGTGCCACTTCTGAGGAAACTGCCAACCAATTCGTCTTCCAACTGCCTGCTGAATCTACTGCCGTCTCGATTCCTCTCCGTTCATTTCGTTGGCAAACTGCCGGAATCTTAGGATCCAGCAGCATTGCATCTTCCCAAATCTGGTTGCAATCCAAAGTCAGCAAAAACCTTTCAAAATCATCCAGCATTGATGATAACTGACTGCGTCGAAGGTCGGATTTTGCATGACTGCTATTGTTGGAGCACAGTGGGCAAATATTTTTCGGTAAAGCTTCAAAAGAAATACAAACTCGATGTGCTGAATTTGCAAACAGGGCCCCTCGTGCAGTGACTTATGTCTCTGTTTTGTCATCTTTATCATTGACCATGTCATACAGCACTGCCCCGATAGATTCATACAAGGAGTCAATAACCCAAATCGCTGCATCACGTGACAACCACGTGTGTCACTAGGTTTTGGTAAACTAGGCCAAGTTGAGACGTACGTTTCGGGCTGTTTCTAAAAAACGTACAAGTTTATCAGCAAGTTTGCTCGAAATGCAAGGCCTTGAGCTGAGAGAAACACGGCTATAGAAATGTGATACTTCAGTATTCTTGAATATCTTGATGCATTCCGGTTGCGTTGCTGCACCTTTCTACGTCTTGCTTCATTCAATGCACAAGGCACGTCAACATTTCCTATAAGTTGGTAGTGTGATTGTTAATGTGCTTTTTTGTTTTCTCATGGCGCTTTGAAAGATTCCAATGGTTTTCTCCCGAAGACTGAAAGCCACTTTCTCGGGCAAGGGATGTTGCTTTCATCTAGAAGGGATCACAGGTTAATGAAAATAAACAGTTTAAAAATTGAATTAATAAACAATTGAAAAATTATGCCGGGAAAAAATTGACAAAAGGCATAACCCTGTTCCGGAATTTCAGCCCTTTTGATAGACCAGTAGATTTTTGGCTTGAATCGATTTATTATGAAGCCCACAGTGAATTCAAAAACGTTTCCCCCCTAATAAGAGTTCGCGTTATCGTGATTAAACTGTGGTATCATACAAACCTTCTGTTTATAAAAGGTTTGTCATCACGCTTACAGCAGGCAGCACTTGTTTGAAAAGAAGTGTTATGTCGGCTGTTGGGAAAGGCCATTAAGGAGAGACATGCGGCCAGAGCCCACCCGTGGGCGGTCGCTCCACTTCACGGAAGTACTAGAAAGAAGAATCTAGTGACGCGGGTTTAAAGACATCATCATATATTATCAAACAATATGTGGCATCATACAGAACAGTTAATGACTTCACTTATGTGTATGTGAAAGTATCTGAATGTACCTAAAAGAGTAGACAGTTGTAAATTGCCCCATTTTCTCCTATTATGAAAAGCATTTAGAAAAAATTAAACTTATCCATACCTTGGACAGATCACCCATAATGAAACAAGGCCAGCAAAAGTGTTCTTTTCTGCATCGCCACATAATGGTAAACGGTCACACTGTCACGGTTTTTAATTTCAATTTTGGGACAAGGTCTCCCATCTTTCTGCAACTAAGACGTTGCTCGTGAGTTAAACGACCCTGGGCAGAAGGCAGCGCAAAAATACTCGAGACGCTGAGAAGGCAGTCAACCCCTGCGACTCGATTCATTGTCATCGAGATCAATACAACTTTACTGCGACAGAATGGTTCAAGAAAATTCGTATTCTGAATGAAAATTACGTAGTTGTGGATAGAAAATTGAAGTGCATCATGCAGTGGCGCAGAGGAGGAAGGGGCAATTTGCACCAGGGCCTCGGCCTGAAAAGGGCACCCAGATTATTATGAAAAATGCTTTAACTTGAAATTTTTTTTACATACATGAAAAACTTACGGATTCATCTTAAGAGCTGAGTTTCCTGAGTTTGGCAAAATCGTACTTATTGGTAGAAGTAAGACCTGATAGAAATTAGGTAACCCATATAATCTTGTTTTAATCTATGGCCAGTTCAAGTGAGACTATCATCGATCTGTTTTGACGACATTTCTCAATGGAAGCATTTCACGAAAAAGGAAAGAGAAGGTGTTGCATTGAAGGGTCCTTCAGCACAACCAGTAAGCTTTCCAAACGATAGTAAGGGCAGCATTTTTCAAACAAGCGTATTTTTAAAAACGAGGCCCAATGGAGAATCAGTAACAAGAGATTGGTTGGTTTGGATTAAAACCACTAGAAGTATTTACTATTTTTCCTGTTTTTTGTCAGTGGCGTAGCCTCAGGGTATGCAAGGTATTTAGTGCATACCCTGAGATTTCAGGGAAAGATGTTTTCCGAAGTACACGCTTTTTTATTATAAGGAACCTACCACAAGGCCTAGTTCCAAAAGTTTCTTATTCGTAGACCTCAGTAGTCATCAGATTTTAGTACCAAAAGTTCCTTAATTTTCACTGCACATCAATAAGCCTTAACACTTAATAGAGAGAGGGGCGAGATAGAATATGCGGAAACTACTCAATAAAGCACTTGACACACGAATAGCAAACAATCTATGCGAGTATTGGCTGCAAATGAATGGAAGGGGATTTTTAGCTCTTGATGCTTGCAGTTATAAAAAAGTTCTTTAGGGATTTCGTTTTTAGTAGTATAAGTTCTTTATATATTTCGGCCTTCTACGTGTAGGTTCTTTATAAAGTGGTTCCTTAAAAAAGCGTGTAACCTGTTTCATTAAATTTAAAACGCAGAAACTACATTAAAACTCATAAATGATCTCTCTTTAAACTGATTTCAAAAACTTGAATTGATGTTTTCTGCAGCGATTTCCTTTCCCCGTTCGATTTGCCTGTCAATGCACCAAGGCCAATATATTGAATTTTTCTTTGAATGCGCTGCGAAGGAGAAGAAGCTGGTTTATTTCCCCTTTGTCTTGCAACTCAGCCGCGTCACGAAATAAGCAGTGAATCCCTTCCGCGCATTAAATTTCCTGAGTAAATTAGCTCCGAGTTGGCCGAAACAATTGAGAAATAAACAGAAAATTTTCTGCTTCCAACCTCGGGGCAGGAGGAAAATAAATCTCGTTTTGGGGCTTCATAGATGACTTCACATTGAGGCAAACAGAAAGTATGGCCAATGCAAACGACTTAGCTAACGAAAGCTCTAAAACCTTGGATTTGTCATTGGATCAGGTTTTAATATTATACGAACAATGATGAAGGTATTGGCACTATTATGGCTATACCAAGTCAATCCTGATGTAAACGTAATGTGTGGCAATCGGCCTAACCTTCGCTTTCAGTCAAAAATGTCAGATTCCTATCATGTTTAGAATGTTTATAAACCATCTCTAGCCATTTATGGGGAAAACATAATCTTTGCTTGTTGTTTGGAATTTTCTTCTACCACCTCTTATTTCCAAACCCATCTGTAGAAGGACATCTGAAAAACTGGAAGTAATTTTTTTTGTTTTGTTTTTAAATTATTTTTAGAAAAAATCGATTAAACCGGAAGTAATTTTTTGTTTTTTAATTTTTTTAAAAACGGAGTACATTCCCATTTAAATTGTTTTATCATTCAACAACCATTGGAAGTTAGTAGTGGTTGGCTTTGAAAGTTAGTAGCGGTTGGCTTTTGTATCAAATATATTTTTAAGTCTCAGGTGCCAGTCACATGCCATGTTGTGTGCTGTTGTGTTAGTTGGCACCTTTCTAATGTGTCTGTCAACCAACTGGTTCACAAGCATCAACGTCCCCGTCGTAAAAAAACCCAATTCACTTTGATTCCAGCACAAGTTATTCAAATCTTTTAACCACGCCTAGCTTCACCAGCACTCTTTTATGTCACGCCTAACCACGCCAATTTGGGCGAAATTGAATACCCTATAAAAAGATTCACGCTACGCCACTGTTGTTTGTTCAATGAAGTGCCACCTTCTGCTGCCCTTTCATTATTCAGCCATCCGCAAATGGGTTACAATGACAACTGAAGGAAATATTATGATTAAGTTAAATCTCACGAGCAAAGTGTAAAACCATGCAAATAGCTACATCAGCTGGAAAATTTGTTGGTGGCACTAGAAGTGAAATCTGGAATTGACAGCCATTTCTAGAGGAAATTATGCGAAGAGAAAGCTCGATGGAGACAGATATTAAAGGTTCTACTAGATGTGACACTTTTTCTTGCTGAACGAAATCTAGTTTTTAGAGGTTCAAGCTCAACATCTGGAGAAAATGACAATGGCAACTTTTTGGGTATGTTGGAAGTGCTTAGTTCATACCATCCAATTATTAAGCAACATCTTGATGACGTAAAAGAGCATCAGGTGAAAGGTCAAAGAAAGCATGCGCATTATCTTTCATGGCAAACCCAAAAATGATTATAACATTGCGCGCAAATAGAGTTCGCGATACTGTAATTGTTGATCTCCACAGAGTTTATTACTATGGCCTCATTTTTGATGGGACACCTGACATTTCTCACACAGAGCAGTTGAATTTTGATGTAAGGTGCGCCATGGTGAAGGACAGAAACTGGCACGTCGTGGAGAGATTTCTCGCACTCAAGGATTTTGAAAAGAAGAAATGGGAAGAAATTACTGAAGCAATTTGAGAAAATCTACAAGAAAGGAATATCGATTTAATGCACTGCCGTGGTCAAGGTTATGACAATGGTTCGAATATGTCTGGATGTTTTAAAGGTGTACAAGCTGTGATTCTTCGGAAAAATCTTCAAGCAATTTATGCTCCTTGCAGTGCCCATAGTTTAAATTTGTGTGGTGTACATGCCGTTGAAGTGTCAAATGAAGTCTAGTACCATAGCGTGCCTAAAAGGCATATTCAACACAGCACAGAGATCATTCAACAAGATCATTGAAGGAGGCTAGACGGACAGATCGGCTATGGTGGGAAATGTCCTATTAAAACCCTATTAAAAGATTTCAAAATAAAATGGTACTAGACTGGTACCACCAGTACCGCTGCAAGCCGCCACTGCATCATCATCTTTATTCCCAAAGACAAGCAAGTGGCTTTTATCTTCTTTCATCTTCATATACTTATTTTCAAACCAGGGTGATGACAAAGCGGAATCCACTTCAAGTGATTCTAAGATTGAACCCAGGTATGAACCTCACGCAAAGATAGTACTGTCATCTGCATAGTTGCAAATATCAGTATCTTTACCAGGTAGAAAAATCATTAATATATAAGTTTTTGTACTGTTAAGGGGCAAATGTTAGGAAAAGGTTGGCCAAAATAAATCGTCGCAGGAATTGCCAAAGGAGCTAGTCATAAAATCGACTCACCTGCATCATCCTATATTTGCCTACGTTTCCGTGGCATTTGACTTTTACTGTCAATTCCCGATATGTCTCACATTCGTTGAAAATAGCCACTTGTGACAATTTTTCATGGCTCTGAGTTGGCAGTGGATTTGCTGGATATAGGGTTTCCACAGGTGAAGAGGCCTTTGTTAGAAGAGCTTTTGTCAATGCCCTAAAAATGAACTTGCACATAAAGCTTTGCTATTGAACACACATTTACCCATTCAGACTAAATTTTGCTAGCTTTCTAAGAAGGTGAAAAGTTTTCAGGGAACGCATATCCTTTTTACCATATGGAATCGACATGGAATAGGGCAGACTCGTAGAGAAAATGAAATAAGGAGTGTGGAATTTGTGATTTCAAGAAACACCAACACAAAGTAGGTTATCATATTCAAAGCTCCTGGAAGATCATCTTGGGGTGCAATGACTTTTTCATATATATAGAAGTAGCACGAAAGCCTGGTAGCATGGCAGCAATTCAAGGTGTTGCGTTACATTTTCTAGTTTCACATGGTCATTTGATAAGACTTGCGAAGGTTTAGAAACAACCATCGAAATTTCATTAACAGACGATGGTTTGAATGCAAAACGTCAGAAGAAGGCACACAACGGAAAGAGCAGCAAACTGTGACGAAGCAGAAGAAAAGCCCAATATACTCAAAAGTCAGCTTGTCAAAGGGAATTAATAAAAGAACGCTATTCCCTGAAATCATTATTGTACATTCTGAATAATTGTAACTTGGAAGATGCTATGGTAATAAAGATCTTTTTCTTATGTCAGCGCATCCATTATAAGATTTTATTAAGCCTCCAGTTTGTCTTTTGACGCCAGGCAGGCAAATAGAACTGGTTGGGTGTAGGTTCGGAGTCAGAGGGCCCATGGTAACCATTTTCATTGATTTGCATTTCTTTTTGATTCAAATTTTGATTGATTCTCATTTTGGATTGATTCCACTCAGAAACACTGCTAGAACTTGAATATGTAGCTCACAGGTAAGGCCACTGTTCATTCAATGATGTCAGAGAGTATTTCGTTTAACCTGCATTCATAAAAACAGGTATTCATGTGAATCTTCTGCCCCTTGAGCCAGTTTGATATTGCAGAAATCAAACAAGCATTGAACTTGCTGCCCTGTTGTTTGCTCCAACTGTGTTTATCAAACACAATACTATGGTAAAAGCATAACTTCTTAAAGAAGAAAAACTGCACAGAAAAACCACCAGAATAGCAGAGCCATGGTATAATTGTTAGATACTTTTAAGGACTTGAAATTGTGGAATAAAGTTTGAATAATTTGATAGAATTTGAATGATGAAGTTTAGCAATGACAGGAATATGGCATGGATGTCATTGAAGCATACAAAAGAGTGAGTTGGTCTAGGCAAGATGGATGCTCTTAGCAGTTGTTTCTATTTAATCTTAAGTGGGATTAAATAGGTAGCTGGAGAGCTGAAGGAAGAAATAAAGTCAAATAAAGAGGCCTAATATTAGCCTACTGATTAAACTGATTAAAATAAATTATAAGAAACAACCTAACATCATGGTGATACAACTGAGCATACCACAGCTAGAACAATTTTAAAGTACCTAGAAGATATGGTGTTATATCCGAGTACAAGAGCCTCTCTAACCACAACAGCAAAAACTAGTTAAAAATAATTAGATTGCGAATAATAATAACCACTTGTAAGGATAAAAAATTGAGTAGCTGGAAAACTATATGAGACAAAATTCACTACTGGAAACAATTGCTTATGATGACAAAGAAATGTTTTTACCCTTGAAAAAAACGAAATAAATATATGTATAAATATATGAATACTGTATTTGGTTTTCAAAATTTAGACTCTAAGTCAAAAAAATGGATATGCAAGCCCCATCGTTGGATTACTTGTGTGTATGATTATGGACTGTACAAAAAGCAAATACATTGTGGGCAAAATGTAGGCCATTCAACATATTTGCTGGTCAATTACCAAATAATGTAGCATTAATATTACTTATGATATACAATAAGGTCAACCTATAGGTCTTGGTTGTGTAAAGGTTAATATATTGATACTATTGTTCATATACACATTTTATACACATTTATATAGAATCAATAAATCAGAATCCTTGGAATGTGTATGCACATGTCCCAGTCAATAATCAATGTGAATTCAACAATCATCAAAATATTATTCGTCAAAAAACTTACTGAAGCGACCTGGCCTTCTTATCTTTATTATCATAAGGTTCACATACAGGTGGCCTTTCTGGAAACCTTAGGAAATAAAAAACAATGCAAAAGTCACTTTTCATTTTTTTAGAAAAAAGCATAACTTTCTCATCAGTTCAAAACCGTTTCATAATGATTGCTACATGGTTTAAAATAATGATTCCACAACAAACAAAGTCTACTTGAGAGACCTTGAAGCAACCAGGGCACTAAAGTACCTGATCTTGTTCCATTCATTTAATGTAGCCCAATGTTCTGAGCTACTGACTTCAATATTGTTTTGAGAAAGCATGTCAGAATCGAGCAAAAAGACCATCCCATTGTAAATAATAGAGGACAATGAGAGCTTAGAATTGATGAAGATTTTATTTATTGATAGACTCTTGGAGTAAAATACGAGATGGATCCATCGATTTGTGGAGATAAAGATATTTTACTGTTTTTGTGTCTGGTTATGGGTAACTTTTTTCCATTTGGAAAGATTTGTTTGGCAGGTTTTCAGACAGCAGTTTGCTTTATTACTTTCAAGATTCCATTAAGGGGCCCCAATGGTGGCTAAAATGCAGGGGCCGCTAAATATTGTTCGCGTCTAGCAACCACATTTAAGCCGCTTGAGAGAAGTTATAGCCATCAAATAGTGGTTCCTGTTTAGATGTCGTATGTGTTCAGGTTTTTAGTTTATTGAAGATTTTACGCGCGATGTGTTCTATAATAGCCAGGAAATAGAGGTTCTCTAGGAAAATGTTATTTCAGAAAGAGATGCCATAGATGCTTAGAAAAAGGAGTGACCACATAACACCACTCCTGCTGATGAGGATGAAAATAATGGAGGACATCCTTTGCACTATGATGAGGAAAATGAATTTAACATTGATGACACAGAAGATGGCATTGAAATTGATTTTGTGAATGTTGAAGCAGCAAGAATTCAAGACCTTGGCATTTTGCGATGGCTTGCCAGGCAGCCTTTTTTTAAAGATAATGTTGAAAATATATTTTATAGAAGTTATTGAACCGTCATGGCTTTGAAAGATTCTCAAAAAAGTAGATAATTGCTAATTCCATTGCTTATTTGTCATTATGTCTTCTGTAACTACAGTGGTAGCTCTCCTCTTTGTTTGCATCCATGGTTCAGTAGAAATTTGCAAGTGCATCTCTATCCCATTTACACAACTTTGTCAAAACTGTAGCATAGTTTTATATCAAATAAAGTCAAAGAGATTGCTTTTTCATGCCAGACCAAGCCTCCACTATTATCTTGTGTGATTAAGTAACCAAAAAAAATTACTCCCAGCCACCCCTGATTTGGCTGGTGCAAGAAATGGGTAAAATTCATGGGCAGATTTAATGTAGCCACTCAATTTATTGTTGTCTATGCCTTTTAAATTAGTTTCATTTAGGAATTCTCTTGGTTTCATTTGGAAGTGATATTTTGACACTTAAAGTAGTCTTAATGTTGGTCATTAAAGAAAAGCATAAAAATCTAGCCTTAGCAAATCTTTTGCTTATTTCTGCTCCTTGATCTCATCATTCAAGGTACTAAAAGTAATGAGTGGGCCCATTCAAATAGCTATTGTGGCACCTGCATGCAAAACTTTATCACATATAAGGGCTAAAGTAGAAGGAAAAAACAATAAAACTCATAGTAATCATTACCATGCATCCCAGATTGGTTTGATTATTGGGGTTGAAAGGTATATAATGAAGATACAAGTCTATATCATGATTGCAACATAAGGACATGAATATAATCTTATATGTGAACAAGAATGTTTGATGAAAAAGAAAAACTGATACCACTCTTATCCTCAAGCCTTTTTATAGTAGATTGATGAGTTCAATAACTGATAAAGCATATACCACTCAGCAAACCAAAGAAAGAGCATAGGTCCAAACCACTTTGGATGAACCAAACTGCACTTGACAAAGTTAAGTAAAAACACCAAGCATATCAGAGATACCTTAAGACAAAGATTGGAAAAGATTATGCAGAATACGCTAGGGCCAGAAATCAAGCGAGATAGGAAATCTGTAGGGCTAAGAGATATTTTGAAATGTAGATTGCAAATATATCTAAGAGTAACCCAAAGGCATTCTACAATTATGTCAACTCAATGCTGTTTCCAATTTGACAAGGAATGATGGGACCACTACAAATAAAGATCAAGAGAAATCAAGTGAATTTAACAAGTTATTTTCAAGTGCATTAACTAATGAAGATTTGGATTTCCCATCCTTCCAGGACAGACACACTAATGTTTTGTTAGAAAATGCTGAAATAAAAGAAATAGATGTCTATGATCCATTAGAAGCTTTGAATGCTTTGAAGCAAGTCACCTGGACCTGGTGGCTTGCACCAACAGGTACTAAAAGTAGCCAATAAAGAACTGACAATAGCACGGAGTGGACCAAAGGAATGGAAGGATGCACACATAGCCACCATTTTCAAAAAGGGTAGTAGAGCTGCAAGTCAGTTTAAAATCTATTAATATTCAATATTATGGAAAAGATTATTAGGGAGGGTCTATAGAGCATTTAAAGGGTCTAATCTGTGAATCTCAACATGGTTTCACAAAAGGTTGATCATGTATAACAAAATTGACAGAGCGAGTTAAAATGTGGACAAGACTTAGATGACAGAATACCCATTGATGACAGAATACCCATTGATGACAGAATACCCATTAATGACAGAATACCCATTGATGACAGAATACCCATTGATGAATACCCATTGATGACAGAATACCCATTGATGACAGAATACCCATTGATGACAGAATACCCATTGATGACAGAATACCCATTGATGACAGAATACCCATTGATGACAGAGTACCCATTGATGACAGAATACCAATTGATGACAGAATACCCATTGATGACAGAATACCCATTGATGACAGAATACCCATTGATGACAGAATACCCATTGATGACAGAATACCCATTGATGACAGAATACCCATTGATGACAGAATACCCATTGATGACAGAATACCCATTGATGACAGAATACCCATTGATGAATACCCATTGATGAATACTTGGACTTTGCCAAAGCGTTTGGTTCTGTACAACACAAGTGGTTGCTGATTAAATTAGAGAGCTATGGAATTCACGGAAACCTCTTGCATTGGTTAAAAGACATTCTGATAGGCAGAAGACAAAGAGTTGTTGTGAACGCGCCCCCAAGCCCCCACGTAGTCGGCGCCCATGGGCATTCCTAAAGGTAGTGGTACTCCTTGGATCACTTCTATTCATATGTTATCTGAACGACATGCGGGAAATAGTAACTAGCATGCCTAAAATTTTTGCTGACGACACAAGAATATTTGCTCTAAAATGTCTGATATATATGATATAATAAATGAAATTCATGAAGAGCAATATAATAATAATGAAATAAATGTTTATTGTCGTACTCCCCACTAACGGCGGAAGAGCCCACTCCACTTTCACAGTTAACGATTGGGTCACTATTGTCGCTCTCCAAACAACTGCTGCTCTTGTCAGAATCGGACAAACAATCTCTGCTAGAATCAATGTCACTGTCATTGACAGTGTCAAAATTCTCAACATAATCACAAGATAAATGTTCGACCTTGTTCCTTTTGCTAAATGAAAGCTCAACTGTATTGCTGTAAACGAAAAGCTCGTCATCGCTTTCTCTGTTCCTCTTTGAACCTGTAGCCATTTTGTTGTCTTAATAAATCAAAATAGATCGCGTGGATCTTTCAATCATGTTGGTAGAGCTAGGAGTCAAATAGGATACTGGGTCAAATAGGGAAATCTGGGGTCATATAAGAAAATCGTTAATTACTCCAAAAAGTGGACTGATATCTTAAAATCAATCTACCTTTTAGATGCCTTTTTAATCAACTACGGTAATTTTAGCGGTATAAATCGCAATGTTTTTTCTTTTACGTTAGTTTGATGCGTGGCTCCTCCGTAGCTACGGAAGCAAATAGGCAAAACTCGTTAAAAACCATCGTTTATATTCAAAATAAATAGCAAAAGATAGAAATCACATAGAAAAATACACAATCTCTTCATATCAATCCACGTTTTAAGCATTTTGCACCGGAGTTACAAGATTTTTTTTCAAAAAATTAGCTGAGTGATCGACGCGCTAGGGGGCAAATAGGAAACGGGATCAAATAGGAAAATGGCTAAAAACTGCAAGAAACAGGCGGAAAAACAAAACTTCCTCATTTCAAAGCAATGCATCATTAAACCTGCTATTTCTATCCGTTTGTCTGCTAGAAATCAAGCTATATCGATAGATAGATACATTTCAGACAACGTTCGACAAGCACTAAGGTCTTTGTTAACACATCGATCTCGTCCAGAGTTCTGTTTCTGAGTAAAATGCAGAAAAATCCGGTTTGAATTTGTCAGAATCCTTGTCTTTTTTTATTTGCTGCCGAGGTCATTATTAAAGCAAAAGCTTAAGTATTTTTCCAACTCTTTGTTTTTTCATTTTAAAATGATTAATCTGAATATAGTAACATCTTTTAAAAGCTGATAGGTGATTTGATTTTCAAATCCGAAACCCTTTCAAATATTTGGAAAATATGTTTTACATCCTTCATGATCTCTATTTTTTATCCCAATTTCTAGCGAAAGTCGTTTTATTGAGGGAGTGTTCTGGTCGTGCGGCCAATGATTTGCACCATTTCGTTGATTCTTGTATTGAAAAACAAAATCCTCTTTATAACGGTGTATTGAATATTTTTGTCCTATAGTACAGAATTTAAAGGCTAACGTTAGGATATGGGACAACTGGATACATGCCAAAAATGATTTCACAAAATAAGGTGTTCATTGACCAATCGTTACAACGGGTATCAAGCATTCTCTCTATATTAAAACGTGCTTAAAAGGCATTAACAAAATGAATAAAACACTTCGCCAATAACCATACAATTCTTGGCTATTTTCTATGTACATTTGGTAACTTGAGATCAAGAAGAACCAATTTTTTTTATCTAAAACACTCCAAGTTGATTTTTTAGAGAAATAAAACTAATTGAAAATAAGCTATACAATGGTTTCTTTAGAGGGGTTTGATTGTAGTTTTCAATAAGCGCACCCCTCGAATAAGCCCCAACTGCTACCCTATATTCTAAAATTGGACCCCTCAATTTGATGAATTTTGCCATCTAAGGTTACCTATGGCGTTTTGTGGAATTACCACAACAAATTAATACTTTTGGTAGTAATTAATTGAATGCTCATAAACAAATTCCTACTAAAAATAAATAAGGTCTTTTAATAACCTCCATCTCGTATAAGCCCATTTAAGAAATATCAAAAATAAATAAAGACATCGCTCTATTCGAGCTGATTCAAGGATTTACGGTATGTAAGGTCTAGGTAGCTATTTACCTATTTGACCCTGAAACTGTGGAGGAGATCTATCTGTTAACAAAGGCATAAGTGCTTGTCGAACGTTGTCTGAAATGCACCTATCTATCGATATAGCTTGATTTGTAGCAGACAAACAGAAAGAAATAGCATATTTAATGGCTCATTGTTTTGGAATGAGGTAGTTTTATTTTTCGCGCTTGTTTCTTGCAGTTTTTAACCATTTTCCTATTTGACTCCATTTCCTATTTGCCCCTAGCGCGTCGATGACTCAAATCAAATCAAATCAAATCAAAACTTTTTTCAGCAACAAATCAATTAATTACAAGATACGTCATGCTAGTTGTTAAGGTACAATCATTAATAAGAATAAAGATTACAGGGGAAAAACATAAGATGTTATATAAGATCAGCTGATGGACACATGGAAAAAACTCACGAAGGAGCTATCAGAGCCATGCGCTCAATTTGACGCCAAATGACAATAATTTAGTATTAGTTTTGCTTGAATAATAACTGTAAGAATAAAAAAATAACAATTTAAAGAAGAGAAAGAAAGAAAAGAAAAAAAACAAAAATAAAAATATAATGGTTTACAATATGCACAAATAGTTCAATTGTGCTAGAATTGGAATAAATAGGACTTTTGAAAGATTGTTTAGTGGCAGCATTTTTCAGTTCTAGAGGCAGAGAATTCTAAAATTTAACACCATCCAATGTAAGGAAGTTTTTTTTAAAATTTGTGGAAATCGATTGAAGAGAAAAACCAAGGCTAGAAGATTGTCTAGTATTGTAATGATGAAGATTTTTTGTTTTAGAAATTCCACTCCAAAAGTAGAGGAACTAGCATCTTTATTTATTTGAAACATGAATTTTCCTGTTTCAAGCTTGTAGAGATTATCGAGATTCAAAAGTTTCAAACGTTTAAAGATTGGGTCACTTTGTGCAGTGTACGATGCAAAGTCAGCTACTCTAACAGCTTTTCGTAAGCTGCATGTTAGGGTTTCTAAAGTTGATTTGTTTGCGCACCCCCATTTTAGTATGCCATACATGGGTTATAAAGTGTTATAAATGAATGAATGAATGAATGAATGAGATATAAAGTGTTCTTAACGTAGTTTTTGGTACAAAATGCCTTAGTTTATACAGAACTCCAATACCTTTAGATATTTTAATGTTTACATGCTTTACATTCTGTTTCCAATTTAGCTGTTGATCTATTATAATTCCAAGATACTTTGTACAATTTTCCTGCTTACGTTGTTCGTAATTTTTTTTCAAGTTGATAGTTTTGGGTACTTTTCTTGGACTGATCAGAATAAAGTTAGATTTAGGTACGTTTAATGATAGCTTATTAGCTAATAGCAGTTCAGATATATTTGTCAGTTATACTGGTGTCATCAGCAATCAGACGAAAATTTAACTCTTAGGAAGAGTTGCATATGTCGTTGATGTAAAGCAGGAATAACAGAGGTCCAAGCACACTTCCTTGTGGAGCCCCACATTTTATTTCACGTTCAGTTGAAGTTTCCGCATTTACAGTAACTACTTGTTTTCGTTTATATAAGTATGATTTAAGCCACGAGAGAGCCATTCCTCTGATTCCATAGTGTTCTAACTTTTTTAATAAGATGTCGTGATTCACAGTATCAAATGCTTTACTGAAATCAAGAAAAATGCAGCAAGAGAAAATGCCTTTTTCTATATTGTTTATAAGCTGAGATCGAAGCTCTAAAATTGCTAGAGAAGTCGACTTATTTTCTTGAAAGCCGTATTGATGTTTATATAAAATGTCATTTATTCATTAAAAAACTCACCAAAGGAGAATTCATCAATTTTTCAAGAATTTTGCTAAACATTGGAAGAATAAAGATAGGACGATAATTTCCACGCTCCAGGTTTGATTTACTTTTATGTATAGTGACTCAGTGTCTTTTGCAAATTTCAATTTGTCTGGAAATATGAAGAGTTTGCTATGATAGAAAAAGGTTCAGAAATGGTGTAACGAACTAGTTTAAAGAGCTTAACAGGAACATTATAAGAATCATTTGATTTACTTCCATCGAGATTAGCTATTGTATCATTGACCTCATCCGGGGTTACTGGGAGTAGAAACATGCTATTTATATTTGGATTTGTCAAATAATCATTAAAATCATTTGTAGATGGCTTCATCTTTGCATAATTTCTGTGCAACTGAAGTAAAATATTAATTAAATGAATTAGCGACAATTTTGCTATCAGATATAAACTTTCCATTTATTAGAGTTTCTTGCAATTCTTTTGAAATTTTACAATATGCAGCATGGTAGCATTTTTTGCTCTTTATTATCAGGTGATTGATAAGATTTCTGTAGTTTTTATATTTTTGAAATATATAGGGGTTTTTTGTTTTTTAGAAATTTCTTATAATATCTATTTTTAATTGAGATGGATTTTAGAATTCCTTTGGTGATCCAAGCTTTTAACTTTTGTTTATAAGCTTTCTTTGATACTGGTTTTAAGGGGACGTGTTTATTGATAGTGTTAAGCAAGTTTTCATGAAATAAGTCATACTACTAATTTGCTCCCTTCTTTGAATTGATAGGTGTTTCAAGATTCTTTTCCCTTAAGTCACGTATGTATAAATCAGGGTTGAAGCTCTTGAAGTCTCGAAAAAAGCCTCTATTATCTTTTGTAGATTTTAATTCTAAGTCTTTGCAGAAAATAAAATTAGGCATATGATTAAATAGTTTGGAAATCAAATTTCCACTAAAAGTCTCATGATCAATAGAATTCAGAAAATATTATCAATTAGTGACGGTTTGCTATTATTTACTATTTTGCTAGGCTGGAGAATATGCGGCTGAAAAATTTAGAGAGGAGTAAATTTAAGAATCTTTCTGCATATTCATCGGAGTCAATGTTTAAAAGATTGATATTGAAGTCCCCTGTTATAAAAACAGTTTTCTTTTCTTTTTTTCTTTTCCTTGAAATTGTATTGGCTAGATAATCTAAGAAACTTTTATCAGTTTTTTTTCTTGTGTGAAGGTAGATAACTGCAACTAGAGAGCTTTTATTATTCTTGGATTTGACCTCTATCCAGTTTGCCTCAAACTCACACTCATTATCTGTGTGAGAGAAATCTAAGTCTGTTCTGGGAATAAAACAGAGTTCATCAGAAACAAAAAAACCACACCCCCCTTTTAAACCTTTACCCAGTGTTCAATGATATTTTTGGTAACCTGGAAAAGACAGATTATTAATGGTTGATTCGTTTCTCTCTGTTATCCATGTTTCTGATAAAGCTATGACGTTAAATTTATGTCCTAACGATATTGTTATTAGTTCTAGTTTTTCAAGATTTTTATTCAGTGAACAAACATTAGTATGCATCAGACCAAATAATGGTGATTTGTCTTGATTTATTTTATTGCATAACTTGTGAAATTAATGTATGGTATAATGTTTGAAATTTGAGCTAAAATTCAGGTTATGATCAACGTCATTATCAAAGTTAGGATGAAATTTTTTTAGATTTAGTATATCTAAATTAAGCTCAGTTATAGCGTTCAGGCAGTCGAAATCTGTCAAATCTCTTGTGTCATTGCAGATACAATATTCGTTGGAGTTAAAATTGTTGGATAAGATCCGATTGGTGCTAATACGGTTGAAAGGAAAAGGGTCATTACGGCAGTTTAGCAAAACCATTGTTGAATCTTGGCACCGTAAACAATAATTTGCTGCTCAGATAAACAAGAGCATTTCCTGCGAGTAAACATCTTACAGCAATTACAGGGTACCGCCTTTTCAATATTAATCACACGTCTGTTGCAACATAGTTGCAAACCGAGCATGTTTTATTAAAATCTCTGGGTGGGTCGTATGCTTTCCTGTCAGGGGCATTGATGACTAAAAACTGATATTTTGAGACCTTTTGAAAAGGTAGGGCCTCAGTCAAACAGTTTTTACAAAACCAGTTTGATAACAAAGTATATCCCAATTCTAGAAAAACTTTGCGGGTTAAACCACTACATTTAAGGTGAATTCATTTGCAACAAATGTCACAGGAGATACAATCTTGATTATCAGATGCGATTTCATTGCACTTTGGGCAAGTTGGTTTGTCATTCATACTAGCCTAGGGAAGGGAATATCCAAGTGTGACTGTGAAAATAGTTGAATATTATTAGTATAAGAAGGTACAACCTGAGCATGAGAATCGTTCAAGATCAACTTAAAGAATCTCAGTCATCTTTTTTGCAATGTCACCTTGGTTGATAATCTTGATTTATGCAGATTCGTTATCTTTCCGTGTATAAATCGTACCATGTTTTGACCAGGCGCATTTCAAATTTAGCTCTATCTTCTTATCCCTGACTTTCTTGAAAAGAGCCTTCGAGATTCTTGTCAGCGACTCGTTAATGAAAATGTTCCCATTAGTTGGAGGAAAAAAGCCAATATCGACGATTGGGATAGATTTGACTTCGTTTCGTTGATTCATGATTTGATCTCTAACTTTTCTTGAAAGAAACTTACATTGCCGCATTTTCGTTATTCGTGATGCGATGAAAAGCTTCGATATCGTGTTTTTCGACTTCTACGCAAACACTTTTTGCAATATTTATCACAATATCTTCCGTATTTTCGCCGTTTAAACGAGGAATTCCACCAAACTCTAAAGTGTCTCGACGACCATATTGTTCTAGATCGTTGTTCTCTCTTTCCAAGATAGCAATGTCATGTTTCAAACCTTTCAAAAGTTCTTTGAGTTCAGCGTTCTTTTTCCTTTTGTTGACGTTATCTTCAATGCAGCAGTCTGAAGCGTGTTTTTGGTTTTTCGAATTGATTTTGCATAAACTCGTTAGATATCTCGATTTTGCTGATACGTTTGTCCATTTCTTTAGATTGGGTTGAAAAATCAGTTTTGATTTCCATTATCATCGTAATAATTTGATCTGGTCGTTTCTCGAGTCCATCGTTGATTGGAATTTTAGGATCAGAAGCTTTGTTCGCCATTTTCAATAATTAGATTTTCCTGGCATAAATAAAGTTGCATATTGTAAAAGTAAAGGTAATAACAAATTAACTAAATTTGGTAAAACATAGGTAATTCAGAATATTTGACTTACATTTCATAGCTCTCAAAATCACATCCGCACGCCAAGGTGACATACACACTCCCTCCTCACTCAGCTAATTTTTTAAGATAAATTATGTAACCCCGATGCAAAATGTTTAAAACATGCATTTATATGAAGAGAGTGTGTATTTTCTTTGCGATTTCTATCTTTTGCTACTTATTTTGAATTAAAACGATGCTTTTTTGACGAGTTTTGCCTATTTGCTTCCGTAGCTACGGAGGAGCCACGGATCAAACTAACTTATATGAAAAACATTGCGATTTATACTGTTGAAATTACCGTAGTTGAATATAAAAGGCATCTTCAACGTAAATTGGAGCATGCCAAATCCGATTCTGTGGTTTTTTAAAAAATCCGTCAATTTGTTGGAGTTATTAACGAGTTTCCTATATGACCCCAAATTTTCCTATTTGACCCCGTATCCTATACGACCCCTAGCGCTACCAAACCTGCTCCATGTAATGCTTTGACAAGTTGTTGTAGAGGTAATTCTATTAACTTTCATTGTTATTTTTATGTTGAATCAGGTTTTAGGCCATCTTGGCCTAGATACCTTTTTAATAAAAAAAGTAATGCAAAACTGACACGAGACCTCTTCAGTTCGGTTTCGCGCCTTTTTTAAACCTCGGATTGAAAGAGAGTCCATTTCAGTATGTCCGTTAAAGGATACATTCGTTCACGCCTGCATCCCTGCAACATTTGGACGATAATCCTCTAGGATGCAGAACAGAATGGAATTTAAAGAATAACATAGTTGCGAGTAAGTGTGCTTCCCACTTTTTGCAGATAATTTTGCTCTCATTATCGTTATTAGCAGTGAAATTGGGTATGAATATGGGGCTACTAATACAGCTGTTACGTACGTAATAACGGCGAGGAAGTCAAATCTTCTGTTGCCTAAATACGCACCTCGCGCTGCAAATTTTAAAATATTTCAGCAACTGGTTGTAGTAAAAGACACTGTTGAATATTATTGATTTGACTGTTAAACTCTGTATCGAAATATTTTGAAGGTAAAGGTTGGAAAACCTTTCTGAGATTTCGGAGGAATTATTTACAGTAGCATTCTTGATTTTTTCTAACATCTCTGATTAGCATTCTAAATAAAAACGCCCAAATGACATTGTCTGGGATAAATTGATATTTTTGCGGCTCCTAGCTCATAACTTAACGGTGACACGGCTTCGTGTTCCATTCCCGGCTACGGAATGCTTGAATTTTACCGCCAAAATACAATAACAAAGTGCTCGCGCCAGTTAATTGGCTGGCCGCCGTTAGTCAATAACAAGAAATAATAGAATGCTCGATCCAGTCTTTTTCTAAAACATCCCGCCATTTTGTTGAGAAAGGGAATGGAGTAGCCTCACCAGTTGCTAAGTCGCGAGAAATCACCTTGACCTTGGATATGTTCAGTTATGCTACCCGAATGTAAAAAGTTTCGAAAAGGTAAATGCTTGCATTCAATCAAATTTGACATCTTTAAAAGGTCTTTGAAAAGCGACTAAACAAAGGGGTTAAATCCTTCGCTGACTTAAATATATCCTTGCCCCTATCGATGGCAAATATATTCTAGTTGTTCAATTAAAAGACATCATGTTTAAATCAAGAATTACTTCCGCTGTCCATATTGCCTATATAATATCTGATCCATGCACATTTTGAATGAAAGTTCTATATGTTTGGCTTTCCTTCTAATTTAGTGGAGATATACCAGGGTTATTGAATATATATATGAATGAATTATGAATAATGTTGACGAATTAAACGCAATTCTACAAGAAACATCAGAAGAAAAAAGTTTGCTAATACAAATTAACAAACAAATATATTACATTCTTTTCATTACAAACTCGTGCGTTAGGGTAGTTAAGAAAAAGTCTCTTCTAAACTATCCATGCTTAACGCCTTTTCGGGTTTTTCAAGATAGAGGGTCCAGTCCTTTTCGTGAGCAAAATTACCCGTGTGTGGCAAATCGCACATGCAAACAAAGTGCCAACCTGATGAAATTGGTAATAGGAGCAAAAAGAAGTAAAAACCACTCGAACACGTACAAGAGCAAAACTCAAATAAATGCATAACAGATTACAGTTCCTGTTCAGAAATACTCAAGCTATTGTCAGAATCGACGTCCCCTTCATCGTCAGAAAAAATGTTAGCGGTCTCCACAGAATCGTCATCATTTTCTTCCAACCGGATGATTCGCACTATTCCTTATGGTTCCCCTTTTTTCTGTTTCTCTTCGTTTCATCATACAAATTTCGACAGCCCTCTCGAAAACTACGTCCTTTTGTCTTGCTGACTAATTATTGTCATTTCCGGCAATTTGAATAATCGGTCCCATTCTTTTATGTTTGATCATAGAGAGTGCGGAAAATTAAACGACCCTGCAGGGACTCGAACTCACGACCCTAGACTTTGTACGTCTTTGCCTTAATCTTTTTTGTTTCACGGAAAGCCTTGTGTTAGAAAGTATATTTTTGAGCCTTTGATTACCTGATACTTGGTGACAACATTAGTTCCACCAATGAACGCTTTTGCTGATGCCTTTACGCTTCCTTTCAAGTTGGATCGGCAAGGATAGTTTCTTTGTGCTTGGCACATAGCTTTCACCAAATAAAATTCACAAACGTTTTTCCATTTTTGGCTACTGCTTTGTAACCAATTATCTCCGGCTTGCTTTACCTTTGAAAAGTAGAGAACTCAATTTGGCAAGAAAAAGCGGAACTAGTTTTTGCATACTTAAAGTACTTTCACGTCCGACACTCCTCAGATTATGCAAACATCCATAAATAACCAAAAGCTGGCAGAATTAGGAGCCAGTTTGGAAAAATCATATTGTGGTCAAAAGTATTAATCAAGTAACAAGGAAAAAGGGTAAACAATCACGAGACTACGGGAAATTGATGTTAACAGAAAACTGCAAAAATAGCTGTTTGCGTGTGTGATTAAAGGCACGTACAATTTAACGTGCGTGTGTGCAGGCGTGTGCGGGTGCGATCGCTAAACGAAAAGGACTGAGGGCCAGAAAACAAAGAGATTTTACAGATACGAAGAAAATAGACTTAAATTATGTAAACAAGGTATGCCTGATTTTTAGAATAAGTAGTAAATAAATTAGGACTTCTGGTGAGTTTTTTTTATTTTTGGCTTGATTTTTGCTAATTAGTACATATTTGTGGAGTCCGAATGCAATACATTTGCAATAACTAAAGAACACAACAGGAAAATTGAAAGTAAAACTTATATCTACTTTAAAAGGGCTTATAAGATTTTAGAAAGGATGACAGTAGGAGATATAAACAAGTTTGATTTTCAAATACTGTTATGTCTTTGTACATTTTTTGCGGAGAGTGCTGATTCCCGGAAAAGCATCAGGCAAACGGGTGCTCTCCTTTTTTTGAAAGCAACTAATAATTAAAACTGTGCTCACATCTGCAAATGATCCCTTGTTGTTTGCTGTTCTCATATGTTTCTTCGTAGCATTCTTTCTTTACAATGCAGTTATGGTCATCCAGACTATTGATTCAACAAGGCATATGATTTCTTTCTTGGGTGAAAACTATCGGCTCTCCTTTAGATCTTACTTAAAACAGCAAACTGTTGGGAATCTCTTGCATGTTTCAACTGCTTATTGAAGATTTGTGGTCTTATTTCTTCCAATTTGGGAGTTTAAAGCATTAGTTCAATGTCCACTGGTCTTGATTCAACCATGAATCTTTTTCAGCATACCCTGGTTTTTTAAGGTGGTGCTAGGTTTCATATTTCATGTAAGGAACCACTAAAAATTCAAATTTATCACAGTGCTTACATAGACTGTCAAAATGACACAGCATATCTTTGCAATGTTACAGACACACAAAGATAATTGGTTCCATTTTGCTGTTTTTGCTGGTTCATCAATTGGAATGATGCAATAGCACTCTGTGAAATTATACGTTTTTGAATCATGAATTTACTGTACTCTCTAGTAGGCTTCTTGAAGAATTTTTACCTAAAATCAGTAGAGATGATAGAGGGTCAGTTTAATGGAATGACAGTGCTTTGAAACTTGAGCATTGAAAGGGCACTTTATGTAAACATTCTCCTGCACAAATTGGTTTTTCATTCCACTTTGCAGTTTAAATGTACTTTATTCAAAAACATGCAAATATCAGGTTAGATGGAGATTGGCATTTAAACATTGTATGTCTAGAAAACCATGATAATCAGTCATAGGTTAATTGTTACTTAATTTCATTAGCATAAGTTTTAGCTAAATTTTTCAAATCAAATTTAAATGAAATTAAATCAAGAGTTAAAATCAAATTTGATAAATTCACTGGTATTTGATATTTCATCAGTGTTTTTGCTGGTAGTATCTTATATAAAAATGTTTTAATCTTGGAAAGATTACAATTCTATTTCGACATACTAAGTTAAGTGGAACTAAGCAAGGAGTCATAAGCAGGATTTAAATGGTTGTATACGTAACTGGCACTTAATTGAAGAATCATACATAAAAGAATATGATTGAAGATTGAAGTTTCTGTTAAGTTGCATGCAGTTACAGTAAGGCCAAATTGGGTCACTAAACAAAACACAAACTAGTTTGCGAGTAACAATGAATATACACAAAGTTGGAATGTTTGGAGCCCTTTCCACGTAATTAGTTATTTGCAATGTGGGTAACGGGGTGTTGAAGAACTTCCATTATTTAGCCAATGACATAGACAGACGAATCAATCTTGTGCCCAGGTTAGCAAGAATTGTCACAATTTCTAGCGGTTTTTTCAACAACTTCCCCTTTAGAAAAGACTAGAGATGACAACCAATAATTATTAATTAAAATAAAATCATTATTTAATAATTAAATAATGAGGCAGTTCGTAATTAAAATTTGGACGGTCTATCACTTAATTTTTTGATTCTTCCCTCCAGCTGGAAAGCGGGACTAGACAAAATATACATGAAAGAATAACAAGTACTACAATGCACAATTTGTTTGTAACCAAATAGTTGCTTGTGGGAAAGACTGAAATGGAAGACAAGTACACATTCTCACAAATTGGCATCAAAAGCCAATCATTAAAGTGAACAAGATATCAGTGGCTCTTTAAATGCATATGCTTTGCCTAACCTAAGCTTGGTTCTTTATTAAGAGGCAATTGCAAAACTGGAAGAAAGGCTTCCTTATTTACAAATGACTTGGCAGGGCCAGTAATATCACACGATTCATTGTTCCGAAGGTAAAAGGGCGATGATTAGCACAGTTTCAGGATGCCTAACTTCTTGTCCTGTTTGCAATTATGGTTCGCTGTTCAGTGATAAGTACTGACGATTGCCCGTCCTGTCTGAACACTGTTAATAGGAATCTCGACAGGTCTAAGGATGTACATTGACAAGTAAATCGGAAAACAGTATACAGAAAATATTTCACCTTTATAACATTATTGATCTTAATCATCCTGTTTTTTCGTCTTTAGTTCAGTTGGCGGATGGTGAGGATGGACTCCAAGGGACGGAAATGGATAATTTTGGAAAAATTTTCATCCGGAAAAAACGGTGAGTGGTTTTGCTCACTAGCGCCGCTTTCATTTCTTTATATTGTTATTTTGCTTATTATAAGTATTAGTTTGGGTAGTTTGTTTCCTACCTGTTTCGCATGACGGTGTTCCATCACCATTCATCGCCTTGAAGTGGGACATAGGGGCGATGAGAAACGTCGTTTCAGGTGCCTTAGGTTGTTGTGTTTTTGTAATCACAATCCCCAGTTCAATGTTTAGTACCGACTATGGCCCCTCGGTCAGTACAGAAGAACATTGAATAGGTATCGTAGGACGGTTATGCGATACCAAGTGGGAGAGTTTTTACCAATAAACCAACAATTTGGAGCAACTGCATGTATCATAGTGATCAGTAGTAACTAGGGTAGTTTGTTTCCTACCTGTTTCGCATGACGGTGTTCCATCACCATTCGTCGCCTTGAAGTGGGGCATAGGGGCGGTGAGAAACGTGGTTTCAGGTGCCTTAGGTTGTTGTGTTATTTGTGATCACAGTTCCCCGTTCAACGCTTTAGTATGACCTCAGCCCATTGGCTTGATACGCAGCAGCATTGAATAGGCGTATCTCGAACGAGGCCAGGGATATTCACGGGGACTAATTTTGCAGTTTAACCAATAATTTGGAACGACTACAAATAACGTAATGGTAATTATAGTCAGAATTAAAGTAATGATTATATTAATTGTAAATGGTAATTTAGGTAGTTTAGTTCCTACCTGTTTCGCATGACGGTGCTCTACACCATTCATCACCTTGAAGTGGGGCATAGGGGCGATGAGAAACGTCGTTTCAGGTGCCTTAGGTTGTTGTGTTTTTGTAATCACAATCCCCAGTTCATTGTTTAGTACTGACTATGGCCCCTCCGTCAGTACACAAGAACATTGAATAGGTATCGTAGGACGGTTATGCGATACCAAGTGGGAGAGTTTTTACCAATAAACCAACAATTTGGAGCAACTGCATGTATCATAGTGATCAGTAGTAACTAGGGTAGTTTGTTTCCTACCTGTTTCGCATGACGGTGTTCCATCACCATTCATCGCCTTGAAGTGGGGCATAGGGGCGATGAGAAACGTCGTTTCAGGTGCCTTAGGTTATTGTGTTATTTGTGATCACAGTCCCTCAATTTGGAGGAACTATATGTATCATAGTGATCAGTAGTAACTAGGGTAGTTTGTTTTCTACCTGTTTCGCATGACGGTGTTCCATCACCATTCGTCGCCTTGAAGTGGGGCATAGGGGCGATGAGAAACGTCGTTTCAGGTGCTTTAGGTTGTTGTGTTATTTGTAATCACAGTTCCCGTTCAACGGTTCAGTATGACCATATCCCATTGGCTCTGTACGCAGTAGCTTTGAATAGGCGTATCTCGAACGAGAGATCCATGGGGAAATGCGATTTTTACGAATTAACCAATGATTAGAAATGACTACACCTAGTGTTACTGAATGTTTGATTTTCCTTATCCTCCCTCTGTCTTCCGAGGCTAAGGGTTACGTTTCTTCAATTTAAGCATAGTTGGGGATTCAGGACGACGGTTGGAAAGGGATGCTGAGGCTTTTCAGGACGATTTACAACTTCTTCTAACCTGAGAGAGGTGGTAAGTAGCCAAGAAATTTTTTCGTTGTTTCTTTTAGGCCCCTATCATTGGTAAAGTTGCAAGTAGCTCATGCTTTCAGTTGTCCTCACTCTTCACATGCGTCTTAATTTTTCACTTGTGTTAGGGTATTTGGATGTTGATAAACGCTTTTCAGGTACCTTAGGCTGTTTTTATCCTTAATCACCTTCCTCTTTCAATGTTCAATGCTTAGTTTCACGAATCATGTCATTTCGCAGACAATGGGTTGAGTGGGAAGAGGTTGCAGTTCAGACAATGTTTTGGAACAATCAAAAGAATCAAAAGTACTCTTTCTTATTGCTTGGAGCCAAGGGAGTCGATGCAAAGACGTTTGAGAGCTATTTGTTTCCTAAACCAGGTACTGATAAGATTTTGGCACTTTTTTACTATAATTCTTGTATATTTAGCCGTGTCTTTGTTTAATTTCTTTGACTTGAGATCTCCTTCCTTGGATTTATAAAGAAAGACATTGGATATTGAAAGGAAAAGCATTATTTTTGAAACGGAAAATGTAAAGACATAGATCCATGCTGTTTTGTTTGATGGCGAAAGTTTCAACCTGAAGCTGTGAAAGCCAGTGACATTACAAGGAAGCAATGATTAGTACACATTGGTTGTGAACACAGAAAGGCAAAACGAAACCTTCTACACCGTGACCCTGTAAAAAGTCTCGCAAAATCAACTTATTCTTAGAAAGATCTTCTTCTTTTTATTAAAGCTCTAATCATTTTGCACCTCTTTTCTCTTTAGATGTGGTGGGTCATTTGAAAAGACGGTATCGTGGCCAGCATATTTAAATAAATAACTAGCAACAAGAACGAAAATAGAAAGACTGCATTTGTGGCTAAGGTTTGGGAGACCCCATTGGAGAAGAAGACAAAGAGGCTTTTTATCTGTACCAGGTAAGTCCTGTCTTCTCACTTCTTTATGTTGCAGTTTTGACACGGCAAAAAAGACATTCTACAATCCTAGATGAGATGTTGCGTACGAGGAGCAGTATAAAATGTGAACGGCAACAGGGACGCATGCAATGTGCAAAGTTTGCAGATATTGAGCTTGCAAAAAGGAAATCGAGCTTTTAGAAGTTGTAACTTACAGGATTAGCCAAAAAGAATTTAATTGCACAGGGTTGTATGTTAAAGCAATTTATGAAACTAGAATTTTGATGTAGTCAGCAACTAGTGGTTTTTTCAATGCTTCAAAACTTCACGATCAATCTCTGATTTGATTACATTTTCAAGATATGAATGTCACCAATTTGTAGATCATTTATATTTTGAATTCTTAAGTCCCACACAACACTTTCAAGTTTCAAAATCTGGTATTTGTAGTTTATTTGGTATCATTTTCGCAGGAAAATGTGTAGAACACGAAGAGCTTCATACTATCTTTCGATGGCTTAGTCTATCTGTAATCTTTTCTTTCCATCAGGATAAAACTCAATTAGTGTTTTTTCTAACCAATTTGTTTTAATTCTAGAAAATGTTCCTCACATGGTTGTGAACGGAAAACAGCCTGTGAAAATTGGCCAACGAAAAAAGAGACAGAAATGAGAAATTCTGTTCATTAAACGAAGCAAAACACGATCCATGTACATGAATCAAATTACAACCCTCTACCAATGTGCATACCTCATCCTGGTTTCAACAAAAAGTAAGAAGTGTTGCTTTGTACTCATTCTATCCCCTTGGTGTCATAGTGCTTACGGCGAAAATTGTGACTAGAATGCATTTTATGAATGTACCATTCCATCGTCTTGATAAAAAGGTAGCGAAATATGCTTTTAGTTAAGCCAAATACCTGCGAGGAGAACTTGATGGCCTATGCGACGGGAACCTGATGATCGATGAGTCATTCCAATTAACGTTAAGTGTGGCAGTCACCTTGAAATCATAGTGAGAACTATCTTTTAAACAGTAAGAGTTATACTGAAATTTATTTATGTACCATCAACCTAGGCTTCATTGCTGATGTAAGAATGCTACCTGTATTTGCTCTTCTATTGAAATATGCCTATAGCTTTGTGAATTATTTTCATAAAATGCGATAACTAGACTTTCTTTCAACTGGCCTTTTATCAACTCTTTTCAATGCAACAAGCTCTTGTCAGATAAATATCCGTTGTACTCCATTTATAATTATGGTTAAGAAACATTTAGTAGATTCTTGTGATATGCATTATGATTCTGTCAGAGGAAAGTTCCACGCTTCAATATGCCTACGCTTCAAGTCAAAAGACTTCAATACTTTTCTTGAAAAACCATCTTGCATTACCTACAGAAAAACTCTCGTTTCTCGTATTGTGAGACTTTCAGTTAAAAGGATGACTGACGAATGCTTAATTAGACACAAATTTATATTTGCTCTGAGTGGTCGTTATCACAGCCAGCCAATTCTAACAAGCAACATCTTATCTTTAATTAATGATTCAACAGGACTTAGAAATTTAGTTTCGGTGAAAACGTAATTGGAATAGAAAACGAGGTATTTCTCTGAACTTTCTATTCTTGAGCTTAATTTGAATTCCGTGCCCAAACGATTATCCACTAAAGTCTCTCGCTTTCCCATTTGATAAGGGCTACCATGGACTATGGGGCTACAAGGGACTTCAGCTAAGTGTGGGCTAAAGTATCTTATTCCTTTGTGAACAACAATACAAAGAAGATTTGGCCATCTTTTCGTGAAGTTTATTTTGCCAATCGCAGAATGATCTGTAAATTCCTGCTTTCCTTACCCTTTTGGAAGAAAATACATTACTTTTAACTTCACTCTCATTTCACTAGTTTTTAGCTCCGTATCATATTTAGCTTGTTAACTGAAAAAATATGCTGCCGTAAATCTGTCTGTTTTGGTCCAGACAAGAATCAATGTTTAGATGCTCCGTTATGTGTTCTGCTAAAGTTTGACATGTCCCTCTCCCGAATTACAAAGCTCAGATACGCTAGGAATCGTGTATCCTATTCATTTTGGTTCATTAGTTTGCAGATAAATATAAATACACAACATGAAGACTTTATAATGAAATTTCGATGGTATTCTAGATTCCCAACAAGTGGCGTGCTTTGTTCAAACAAATGTGGAACTGTGGTCTCATGTGATTACAGAAAGGTGGTCACATCAAGGTGACCGCTATCATGGCTTCAAAAACACAGTCCAGTTGCTCGATCTACTCCTTTTTAGAACAGTGATTGAAGTGGCGGTTTGTTTCAGCAAGAATTGGTACTCGAATGCATTCAATATAATGTGACAAGAATTTACTGTCTCATGTGTAATTTATGCGGAGGCTTAGATCCGCCCCTGTTTTCCCTACCATCAATGAGGGTTCACTTTTCCTTCCAGTACTGATATACCGAAAAGGCAGCAACCGCAACTTTTTCAAAGCATTAACCGCTTCTCTTTCCTGAGTGTGCGGAAATTTGATTGAATAAACAGCAATTATTGAATAAAGATATTTGACAAACACTCTATGATATCCATTTCAGTAGAAGGGCAAAAAACAATCAAATGTAAAAAAACTTGAGCTCAAGACGTTTTGTTCTCGACGTTAAACACGTTAGTATGTGCAAATATTCAATTAAAAGGTGAAATGAAGAAAAGGCCAAGCGAATATTGAAAAGGCGCGCAGATAATTATGCAATAAATGGAATGTGTGCCTTATGTAACGATGGGTTCGAGAAAGTGTCAGCGGTGAAGGTAAGGATGAAAGGACTGAAAACACAGACCCGAGTTAGTGGAGAAAGAGATTTTTCTCACTTGCAAAGGTACGTTTTATCAATTAGTGCTGGTGATACTATGTGATTAAATGTAATAAAATTTGGAGCATTTTAAGTTGAAATATATTTATGATAGACGTCCATAATAGACGCAGTGTTAACTTCTTCTTTAGCTACTTGAATAATCCCCTATTGGTACAGTCTTGGTTCATTGTGACTGCAGAAGAATGTTGGTTGACACAAGAAAGGCGTCTACAGCAGATCCTCCAAGAAAGAAGCTACAATCTCTGCCAAAAGTAATTGGAACACCTTGAACATTAAGTGATTTTTCAACCCCCGTTCTATTCCTGCGTTTCCTTTTAGGTTGCAACCCCTTCCCCCTAAAACATTGTTGGATCGTTAGGTGAAAGCCATAGCTATATGTGAATTCATCACTTGTGTTTGTAGAGTTATTTTCTTTTGCGCTATACAACATTGTTTGAGGGGCGAGGTGATTCAGCACGCTGCGCGATGCGTAAATTAGAGCAAGTGTTCCAAGACTTTTGGCAGAGATTGGAGTATGTTTTCTCTGCTCCACAGTAGCTAAGCGCAAGGGTTCAATTCAGAAGTATGCCTTTATTGTCAATACTTATTTCTCGATGGGTGAGCAGAGTTGATGAAAAGGGTACATGCGCCCCTGCTCACATGCATTAATCTCATTTTTATATTATTTTTGTCGGGGTAAAGCCGTAATTCTACTACACTAACAAGCTCCAGGAGTACAACATATTTTGCTAATTCTTTAAATTTTGAAGCAGACATTCGAAACATTTGAAAAATAATTTTGAATCGGACACTTGTGTTTATCGAATAAGCAAGAGGTAGTCTCACCTTTACCGGTTCCCTTAAGTCAAAGTCGTGTCTTTTCTAGGTAGTTTCAAGTACAGATAACATTCTACTTCTTCAATTTCTAACAGTTTCTGTCGCATGAAAAGGAATAGCATAACCTTTCTTCGTCGATTTACAGCTGCAATGTGATTCTGGCTGTCATTCCGTCTCCATTTGCTCGTGCGCACGGGGTTTTCTTTTCTTTCAAATCTTCTTTTGGTTTGCTAAACTGGTGGTCGACCTTTAGTCAGCAAATGTCTTACTATAAATTCGAAATGATGGAGTTTTACCGGTGTAATTTGCCTCTTTCTAATGGCATTTGGTAACTAGAACAGGCAACAACATCAAATTTTACGCTCCGTGCGCTACGATTCTTGTCCTGCGCGCAATAGACCCTACTTAGTATTCAAGTGATGATCAAAAGTCCCACCTTATGTTTTAACTAAACTACGAGACAGGTCAATGGAGCCTTTGGCAAATCGGGCTAAATTGGAGAGTAGAGTGTCGGTCGTAACGCTGGCTGAAGAAGGACAAGAATAATATTCGACAAAATACTTAACCAGCAATATATTGTGTTAACTAGCAATACCAGAAATAATTACCGTCGTGGAATATATCAGTTTTTGAGATCTATCTAATAAGCACTGAAGAAATTTTTCATACACAGGGCCTCTGACTCAAGTTTTGAAGTAGAGGGTGGCCAAATTTGTCTTTAGCCACACCCTTTCTGTACCGCGCCTCAGAGACCTTGCTTGCCGAGACAAGCTGCTGGGTCTTCAGTTTAATTTATGCTCTTTTTCAAAAGTTTGGTTTGCTTTTCTTAATAATTATTGACTCATCGTGTGAGAACTTTAGCTTTTTGGAAAGAAGCAAAATAATACGGGAAGCAAAAAGGTTAATCAAACAACAAGCAAATGTTAACCATATATTTTATGACAATCTGATTTCTTGAAAGTACCAAATGAATGGTACCACTCTTAATGCAATGACACAATTTGATTCCCTGCGTTACAAAATTCAGCTCATCCTGATTGTAACGAAATCCGTGTAGGTTAACTGAATGTAACTACGAAGGTAAGTCAGTCGTGATTCAGGATAAGAGGAATACAGGCGTACAAACCAGGGTCTCTTATTAGCGTATGTGATATACTTGCATTACATATACATTCTGCAGAAATACACGGATTTAAACTGAAGTCAACAATTTGCAAAACGTGGGAGGAAGCAATTAATGGATTCATGTTTCATAATACATGCTACTCTATTTATTCAATAAAGCAATTTTATTTCCACCTGAGCACCTTTGAAGGAAATTAGATCTTTGGTCCACTCGTTGTGGTAATTGGAATAATTGTAACGACAATATAAAAAATAGGTTTGAGCCCTGAAGCCGGAAAGAGCTGGTAAAGTCTGGCTTTCAGTATGCCATTCTTAGTTAGTATGATCCATCACAGACTATGTACCTTCGCGTTAAGCTAACAAGTGTCAGCCTATCATGGGAAGAGGTTTAGCAGGATTTCTGCAAAAAGCTTTTACTTTCGACAAGAACCAATGATGTATTCGTGTTAAAGCTCGGATCTCTGCTGAAACTGGTTGCTTCTAGCAGGAGCCAAGAATCATGCAATGTGTGTTGTATGAGTCCAAGTATCTGTACTTATGGGAACGCTGTCCTAACTGCATACATCCTGAAACGAAGTTTTTCTTCAACAAAAGGACAGCAGCAAAAACGAAGTTTTTCCAACCGCTGGACAGTCGCCTTGCGAATTTCCTAGAAGGGACTTCAAACGATGACTTTTATGTCAAAGGATGTCAAACAGTTTGAAGAAATGTATTTCATTGAACGAGCAGTGAGCTTTTCATTCAGAATATACTAGCATTTACGAACTTTGTTTATTATAATATATTGTAATTTATTATTGTGCTTTTCGTGATCAGATGTAAAGTATCAATGACCCAAAGCTAAGCATTTTTGCAAAATATTTAACGTTTTTGGCTTAAATAGTTTAATTTGGGTTACTGCAATTTGTAGGATTTGATTTTTTATCTAGACAATGTACATCGAGTTTGAAAATTCAGTTTTGCTCTGATGAAAATTTTCTCGAATAATTCAAATTTGGACAAAGTCGAAGAGAAAAGGAGATTTATGAATGATTATCCTGAATGCTTTTCTTCTCCGATGCAAATGTCGGCAATCATGATCAGAAGGAGGCACATTTGCCTGCCCTTCTTTTCATTTGCCTTGCCATCCGTTTGCTATATATTTCTTCGTCTTCTTTTTCTTCATTCCGCCAGCTCCTGCGAAGCATGCCAACCGCCGGAGGAGCCTTGAACTTCGTTCTCCATTCACAACTTCATAGGAACATCTTCTATTCACTTGCATCCATTTTACAGACTATGCTAAAAATTGCAAAGTTTTCAAAGAACTCCTTGCCTCCTTTTTCACATCGTAAACATTTTCACCTCTACTTCTTTTGCTCCTCCGAAGTAGCATAACTGCCAATAAATTTTGCAATGCAAGTTAATCAAATTTCGCCGAGTTTCCTACACATTTTACAAAGCCAAAATGTTCCGTGAATTGTTCCAAAGAAATCTGGTACAATATACTGTATATGGGAAGCATTATTGCTATTTCAAATATATTTCAACCTCATACTTGCTACTTAATTTCTTCTGCAACAATGCACTGCAAAAATTATGCACATTCATTCCCAACAACTATTATGATAAAATAAATTATTGTATTAAAGAAATAGACACTTGATGCATTAATTTTTATAAAGTCGATTCTAATATTTCAAAACTTTGCAGGTTGCACATACATATCTGGCAAAGAATCGACCACAAATTTTTTTGCTACCTGAAACAAAATAATGACATTTACTCATATGGATCTTGATCTCCTCCTTTTAGATCGTTTCGAGTTGGGCATAAAGGTTTGCGTAAAAGGAATTTACCACTACAGCCTCACAAATAAAGTGAGGTATTGTTCTTGGACTGCACTTACAATTTAAAGACATGGCATTTTGACTAAAAGAATACATTTTTTACTTCAGAATGAAAAACTTGCACCAGAAAAAGTTATGACATTTCTTTGGCTGCAATTATTTTGAATGAAACCTTCCTCATTACCAAAACAAAACAGTTTATTTTAGATGTTAACTATTTATGATAAATATTTCTAATAAACCTTCCTTAAATATGGTATTTAGAGGCAAGAAATTTATCCAGTTCACAGCCTTGAAGCCGTCAGTTCCACTAGACTCTGATTTAGAAAAGTTTGGGCTTTCTTGAGTGTTTGTTCACAACTTTGTTGAGAGTAATTAAACTATGAGCTTCGAAGTAGATGTTTGTATCATCAACAGAAAGGGAGGACGAAATCTTGGAAGACGATATGGGAAGATCATCAATAAAATTAGAAGCAAATAAGGCCCAAGGACAAACCCTTGGAGAACACCAAAAATAAAACTCAAATGACTAGAAATGAAACCATTTACAGATTTCTACTGACTTCGGTTAGTAAGATCAGAGCTAAACCACCCAAGAGCTGTCCCTTGCATCATGTTCCAAATTGTCCAAAATATTCTAATGACTAACTCTCTCGAAAGATTCTTTAAAGACTCTTAAAATTGGGTTGAGTTGATAAACATTTGAAGTGGGTTGGTTGGGTCAACTTTTAAAATGGGTTGATTAGATCAACTTTTAAAATGGATTGGATTGATAAACCTTAAAAGTGGGTTGGATGGATAAACTTACAAAGTGGGTGGATTGATGAATTTTTAGAGTGGGTTGAATAGACCAATTTTAAAGTGTGTTCGGTGGATCACCTTTAAAAGTGGGTTGGTTGATCAACTTTTAAAGTGTGTTGGACGGATTGCGTTTCAATGTTGGTTGGATTGATCAATTTTAAAAGTGGGTTGGATTGATCAACTTCAATAAGGCGGTACCGCTGCATGAGATTTCGGGCTTTGGTGTGTTCGCTGTGGATCTCCTCCATGAAATTGTTGCGAAAAGGGTACATCATAGAATTTCCGGTTTAGTAAAAGCTTCTAATTTTGATGGATATTTCACGTAATCTCTTCCCAGTTTCTCCTTTATTTTATACGTTGTCTGAAAGAGTCAAAATGAATCGTCAAAATGAATCCAGATCTACCAAAGTTATTCGTTTGTCTTTGTTCTAAAAGGTGGACCAGAGTTGCGTTAAAGCAGACTCTTTGTTGAGTAGCCGAATGGGTTTTTGATCTTTTGAGTGCATTCCCTTGAACAGCAGGATGTTGTAAAAGCAGTGCCTCAACATTTTTCAATACTTTAGACCCACTCTCTACAGCCATGCTTTTTCGTGGTAATGCAAAAACTATGATCAAGACCTTGATCGCCCGGTAAAGAAACCAAAGCTGGAAGAATATAGAGTATGATATTGATATGAAAGCTAAATCCATCGGCCAGAATGAGCATACTCATATCAGTTTTGACATCCATTGCTTCCTCACTAAATATTGATTCAGTCTCAATTTCTCTTTCCTCTGACCATATTCCCTGCGTGCTAAAAGGTAAGGCATCTAAGAGCATACCTAGTGGTATATAGGCCACAAAAGTATGCAATTTAATAGGCACTAATAGAAATTGACTTTATAAAGTTCACTTTATTGAGTTCTCTTTTTAAGTTAGCTAAGGTTATCCTGGGAAAGAAGGAGGCAAACTCATTTGTACCATGGACCATGTATTTTTGTAACTATATACTGTACTTTACACCACTACACTTATATATCACTCAGCTCGGCAATGTTAACATCTGAAATGACAATGAATAATTTCAGACTTCAACTCGTTTGAGTTTTAGATTGTCTCACTTACCCTAAAAGGAACCATGCTAGTGGTTTCCAGAGGGCAAATCATATGAAAATTGTGTATCAAAAGCCACCTTACCGCTGCCAGTTCTACTTTTATCTAATAATCTCCCATGCTCTCTAACTTCTCATTCAATAAAGCACCAATTTCTTCAGATGCCAGTACAGTGTCGTTGGCTCGACAGACAGCTCTGTTGACAGTGACTTCAATAAAAAATATTTTACAAGTTTCTTCCTGCGAGGCCAACGTCTGAGGCAGTTCTATGCATTTTTAGCTTTTCAATATGCTTTTTGTCCCTGAGCAAACGATGTTCTTTGATAGAATTCCCTTTATGCATAAAATCATTGGAAAACATTATTCGTGATCAAATAATTGAGGGGCATCATTATCCATGTAGATTTTGCAGACTTGATGATGATTCCGTGACACCGCACGAGCACTGTAACGCATCTTGTTCATGTTATGTGTACTTATTCCTGTAGCAACAGCAACTTTACAAATTTTGTTGTGGGAATCCCGTTTATATTCCCTACCGTATTATCTTCTTCAGAATTGTGGCATTGATGATATCTTTACAACGTACAGCAGCATGACAATCCGTTCCGACTGTCTTGCTTCTTTTCACCGAAGATGGTCCTAAGAAAATGCACTTGATTTTATTAATAATAGCCCCATTACTAGTTATGAATGATATGCGCATTTGCGAACATGTCCAACGTGAACGATCGGAGTAATTTTGCTTTCAATCTAAGCAACAGAGAGATTCGTTTTCTGCTGCACTCTTCACCAAAACCTCCAACGGCAGATGTTACATTTATTGATACCAAGTTAGACACGTTACTCTTATTTGACTCTGAAATACTTTTCACTTCCTCCAAATATTTATTCAGATAAGTTAGGTCAATGTTATTCTCAAACAGATTTGTAAAAATGTTCCATGATTTCGCATTTTTTACCGTTTTCTAATGAATGGAGAACAAAATGTTCATTCCATTCTGCTTGACTATATTACATCTATTTCCTAACTTATTGAGTTAGATTTCTATTGTTTGTCTTTTTTTGCATCAATTCAGTAGATAACTCCCATTGAAATGTAAATTTGATGTCTAATCATCAGGCATGGCCTCTTGAAAAATATCAAGATAAAAAATATGCACATTTCAGGGGCGCAACTAGGATATTTTCAGGGTTTCGTGGTAGAAATGGGGCATAAAGACAATGGATTTCCATGGGAATAGGGCAAAATTCACGCCCCTGCATTTATGTTCAGGAAGTAAAATTCTCACAGTCAATTCAACATGATTGAGATGATTAATTTGAGCCAACGGGCAACTTTTTTCCTTTTCCCAACGTCCATCACCAAAAGTTAGCTTGACTCCCCTCCGAATTCTTTCTGCAAATTGATAGTCAACGATAATCGACGAACTGTAAGTTTTAGTTCTGGAGATGCATCTTTAGCCACTCTAGAAGGCTATATCAGAAAGATAATTTTGGCGTTGGACCCAACAATGGTGGATCCTCTGATGTCATTAAACTTGAATCTTAGCCCTCCCATGTTCAACCTCGTAGCTCCGTCTCCGAAACTTGATACCTCAAGTTATGTAAAGTACTGTTTTTATGCAATTGATTTGACACAATGTTCGTAGAACGTGAATACAGGACCTGTTTATGTGGAGTTAAAGTCAGAATTTATTATTCTAACGTACACTAATAATAAATTTTGAAAAACATTTTGGCACCCGCCTTAAAGTAAGGCGTTATTTAATAAATATATTGTGTCCGTAAAATACTATTCAAGGGATTTCAGTTATCGACCCCCTTCCCCTGCAGTTGTGACAGGCTCACTCTCCTGTCAATGTCACGTGTGCGTTGTTGATGAATAGTCACATGACATTTAGCTATAAATATTGTAAGTATAGATTTAATCGGGAGTTTTTAGTTGATTTTATTCATAGAACGTGATTACGTAAGAGTTCGTTTTATTTGCCGCTCGCTCTACCTTTCATCGTTGTGAAACGCCTCTTACCCAGTTTCCTAGGCTAGAATCGCCACTGGTTGCTTATTGCATGTTACATCGCGGTCCCTGTTGTCAAATTGTACTATGGCCGTTAATTCTGTTTCCAGATGATTCTAATGCAATTCTGGTGATTTTGATAAGCAATCCCATGTAATGCAAAAGTAACACGTGCACTCTTCGGTTCAGTTTCGCGCCTTTTTCATACCTCAGATTCAAAGAGAGGCCATTTCAGTGTGTCCGTTGGAGGATGTCTTCGTCCACGCCTGCATCTCTGCATCATTTGGATGATAATTCTCTAGGATGCAGAGCAAAATGGAATTCGAAGAATAACATGGTTTCGAGTAAGTGTGTTTGCCACTTTTTACAGTTAATTTTGCTCTCAGTACCGTTATTAGCAGTGAAATCAGATTTGAATATAGGGTTAGTACAGCTGTTACGGCGGGAAGCCAACTCTTATGTGGCCTAAACACTCACTTCGCTCTGCAAATATTAAAATATTTCAGCAATTGGTTTTAGTAAGTAGCACTTTTGAATATTATTCATTTTACTATTGAATTCTGTATCGAAATATTTTGAAGGTAAAGGTGAAAAACCTTTCTAGGATTTTTTGGGAATTATTAGGTAACATTCTTGATTTTTCTAACATTCTGATAGAATTCTAAACTAAAACGTCCAAATGACGTTGTCTGGGAAAAATTGATATTTTTGCGGCTCATAACACATCACTTTTCTTCATGTGGCTTCACGTTTTCTGTGTGACTTCACTTTTCTTTTATGAGCTTCTTTCATGAAATTGGCAACTAATTTCCAACTAATATGAGTTGGCATGACGTTTGTAGATGAGTATTTGAACAAATTGCAAATTCAAAATATCTTGATTTGTGATCTAATCTAAGTTTCACATGCCTGCCAGCCATTCCTCAAGTACAGACAGTGATACGTTCGTGTTGTGTTCCCGCTACGAAATGCTTGAATTTTCCCGCCAAAATACAATAACAAAGTGGTCCCGCCATTTTATTGGCTGGCCGCAGTTTGTCAAAAGCGAGAAAGCAATAGGATGCTCGATCCAGTCTTTTTCAAATACTTCCCGCCATTTTGTTGAGAAGGGAATGGAGTAGCCTCACCAGTTGCTTATTCGCGAGAAATCACGTTGACCTTGGATATGTTTAGTAATGCTGCCCGAATGTAAAAAGTGTCAAAAAGATAATTACTTGCATTCAATGCAATTGGACATCTTTGAAAGGAAGGCGTTGGCAATTGAACAGGTTAAAATCATTCCCTGTCTATGACAAGTAAATTATAGTTGTTCAGTTAAAAGACATCATGTTTAAATCAAAAACTACTTCCACTGTCCATATTGCCTATATGAAATGTGGTCCATGCAAATTTTAAATGAAAGTTATCGGTGTTTGCGTCTTTCTAATTTAGTGGAGATACACTAAGGTTATGGAGGTATAGACAAGTTTGATTTTCAAATACTGTTATGTTTTTGTACATTTTTTGCGGAGAATACTGATTTTGGACAAAAGGATCAGGGCAAAGGGGTGCTCTCCTTTTTTGAAAGCAACTAATAATTAAAACTGTGCTCACATCTGCAAAAAATCCCTTGTTGTTTGTTGTTCTCATAGGTTTCTTTGTAGAATTCTTTCTTTACAATGCAGTTATGATAATTCAAACTTTTGATGCAAGATGACATAAGATTTCTTTCTTGAGTGAAAAAGCTCTCCTGTAGTTCCTTCAAGAAGTAAACTGTTAGAGGTCTCTTGCATGATTGCTCATTGAAGATTAGTGGTCTTTTTCTTCCATTTTGTGGTCTAAGCATCAACTCAATGTCCACTGATCTAGATTCAACTGTGAATTTTATTCAGCATACCCTTCTTTTTTAAGGTGGTGCTAGGTTTCATCTTTCATTTTGGAAACACTAAAAATTGTTTGTCAGTTAATAGACTGTCAAAATGACACAGCATATCTTTGCCATGTTACAGACACCAAAGATCATGCAGTGGCACTTTTTGAAGTAATTTATCTGTTGAATCCTGAATTTACTGAGCTTGGTAGTAGGGTCCTTGACGAATACTTACCTAAAATCAGTAGCAGGTCAGTTTAATGGAACAAGCTTTAAAATTTGTTTGATCTATTAAGCATTGAAAGGTCACTTAATGTAGACATTATCCTGTACAAATTGGTTTTACTGTCCCATTTTGCAGTTTAAATGTATTTTATTCAAAAACATGCAAATATCAATTAAGATGGACATCTGCATTAAAACTTTGTATGTGTGGAAACTGTGATAATCAGTAATAGCTTAATTGGTCTTAAATTGATTAGTTGTAGCTTAATTGTTCAAATCAAATTTGAATCAAGTTAAATCAAGAGTTTAAATCAAATTTGACAAATACCATTGAATTAGATATTTCATCAATGTTTTTCCTCTAGTATCTGACATCAAAAGTGTTTGAATCTTGGATAGTTTACAATTTTATTTAGATATACTTAGTTAAGTGGACATAAGCAAGGGGCCTTACAGGGTTCAAATGATTGTATGTGTAACTGGCACCTAATTTGAATAATCATACGTAAAAGAATATGATTGAAGAGTGAAGTTTCTGTTACAGGGGCATCCAGTTACAGTAAGGCCAAAATGTACCAACCAACAAAACACATACTAGTTGGTGAATAACAAAAAATACAGTCACACAAAGTTGAAATGTTTGGTGCCTCTTTCACGTCATTAGATATTTGCAATGTGAGGGACAGGGTGTTGAAAAATTTACATTATTTAGCCAATGAAATAGTGAGACGAATCAATCTTATGCCCAGGTTAGCAAGGCTAGCATATCTAGCAGAATTTTCAACATAACCAACTTCCCTTTCAGAAAAGACTAGAAATGACAACAAAGAAAAGAATCATTTAATGATTGAATAATGAGGCAGTTTGTAATGAAATACCAAGAAAATTTGGACTGTCAATCGATAAATATTTTATTTTCCCTCCAGCTGGAAAGCGGGAGTAGACAAAATATATATGAAAGAATAACAAGTATTACAATGCATGATTTGCTTGTAACCGAATAGTTGTTTGTAGGAAAGACCGAAATGGAAGACCAGTACACATAGACACAAATTGGCATCAAAGGTTGTTCATTAAATTGAACAGCGTATCAGCTGCTCTTTAAATGTATATGCTGTGTGAAAGATGACGCCATAATGAAACAATACGAGCCAAACCCTATTCAATCTGAGACTACAAACATGAAATGTGATAAGTTAACAGACTCCTCCTCCTTTAAACCAAACATGAGTATAGGTTGTGAGTGAACAGAACAGTAAGCAATTATTGCAACTATTATAGTGAACCAAAGGTTTAGGACTTAAAAATAAGTCTAAAAAATGACTAATCAAAAAAATTCGCTGAAGTGTCCATTTTCGATAACGTCCACAAAATTTTTACTGATGACCCGCGCTTTGTAAGACTATCAGCTAATTGTTTACCAGTTTGTTCAAGTATGCCCAGTTCCTTTCAGATGCTTTTCCACTTCTGCTTATTACTGTGCTTTCATGCCATACATCAATGGATGGATGAGGAAAACTAATTCGGCTAGATCGCAATATCGTATCTGAGTCCAACGAAATTGGATGAGCGTCCTCTTAGTTGTTAAAAAGTTCAAGATAAGTAAATTTGGTATTGTTAAACGTTATTGAAGTAACATGTTGGCCTGAGATATCTTTCGTATATACGCTCCTCCTGAGCGCGTCCGCATTCCCCGTGTCACCTTCCGAAAGTGGTTTGCGAAGCTGCTATGTAGATTACGGGAGATTAAAGAGGTGCTGGGTCCGGGTTCTATTCATGTTTATAAAACCTGTAAATATTGTAGGTCTTGATGTTATGTTTTCCTTTGTAGATTGCATGTACATAGAAAGTCAGCCGCGACGTGCCATACTTCATTTGCTCGATCCGGGATATTAGAAAGGTGAGTTACCATAGCAATAACTTATGTAACTGCACAAAAACCTGTCTAAGTTGTTGTTACTGTTTGAAGATGAGGATTCTCTTTATGCACATTCCGAAGTCTTGCGTTTCTTCTTGTAACGCTGACAAATTTCGCATTGATCTGATACATCATCAACTAGATCCAAAGTGCCTGCTTCATTAATGCCTGCATCTTTCATTAAAGATTTCAGTCTTTGTGATATGCGGTGAGCAAACTGCTTATGAAGCTTTTCCACAAGAGCCAATTGCACTTTTCTTTCATAAGTGTGGTTTGATTGGACTTGAAGAAGGATTCAACTGGTAACTCATGCTGATGTAGAGGAACACAGTAATGTCTGAGCTTATGCACTGTAGATCAACTTCATGTCCAAAAATTGTTGCACTGTCATTTTCCAGATCTAGTTCTACTTAAGCAGCTTTTATTGAATCCTCACTCAAGAGTAATGAAATGTCACTCTCAACAACATCTGTCACAATTTTAAATTGACAACTGCTAAAGAACATGGAATTGTCCTTTGGACTGTAACTAACACCCACCTCCAAATCTGAAAGTTCTATTGCTGTTCTGCTGGGCAACCTGTGACACTTTATCATCACTCAGTGAGTCCAAATAGCCATTCTTCACCCGCAACAGTAGAACTACATGCACTATCAAGAACTGCCGAATACATGCACTCTGCCACTAAAACTTGCACTTCTTGATTTCCAGTAAACAAAACTGCCTCCTCAAAAGCTGCTTTTCTCGCTTTAGTTTCATATGAATTTGGACAGTCCTTCTTAAGTGTCTTATTAACCGACAACTCCTACATCGTAGAGGATATCCATCTGGTCCAATGGGGTTAACTCGCTTGGTCCTTAATTCAATCATAGCCAGCATCCGACCTCCCCTTTCCTTTACCTGGAATTCCAGTACTTCGACTATAGGCACTTTGATGTATATTCTGTGGATGAAAGCTCCGCTTCCTTGCCCAATTAAAGCTACTTTGTGAGTAACCTTTTGTGAATAAGTCTTCCTGGTTTTGATCTGTTTCTTGATAACTTTCAGTAACATATGCCGGCTCAACCTTACTAGCACTATGAGATATGGTCTCCTTGGCCAGAGATTGTTTTCCAAAAAACCTTAAAGCACTGCCCATCTGTTTTAATAAATCGGCTGTCTGTTTATAATCCACTCCTGTAAGAACCAACTGACTGGCTTTCTGGTCTAATCCTGCTCCCTCTAGAATCCTGAATGCACGAACTGCTTCAGGAATCTCCATTTGAATTTTTTCTTCTATTCTAAAGCTTTTCAAAATCCATTACATAAACATCCATCAACATGTCAGAATTTCGGCCGAATCGGTCAAAGTCAAAGAATGTTTCATATGCATCAGATAATTCATCCTTCTTAAATATTTGATCCATGTAAGTGATTAGTTTGGTATTGCCATCTGCGACTTTCAAATCATCAATCGTCACAACACTAAACACTTTATCTCTTATCCCACTTCCATCATTCTCAGGCAAAGATAATGCAACTGCCAAGCCTTGTTTATTCTCTGTAAGATCTGTTACCTCCTTCCAGGCATTTATCTCTTCAATCCATCTACTGTAAGTTTATTATCAATTCGAACACCGGCGGTGTTTTAAAAGCTGCCGCCATTTTGAAATTCTCTCACGCTGAATCCAACTCTGATAATCCGCCGATCCGCCGATTTAAAAACATACACTTTCTTCCATCTATAAACGCTTTGCTGACTTTCATTTTGCACAACTACCCTCTGCTACCACGAAAAGATGACACCATAATGAAACACATGTTTATGCATTTAGGCACTCTTCCAAGCCAACCCCTATTCAATACGAGGCTACTAACATGAAATATGACAGTTTAACATTATGCCTAAGTTAAGTTTGGTTCTTTGTTAAGAAATGATCTTGCAAGTTTGTAACTTTGATTCAGGTATAAAGATTATTGTTTGCCATCTCTCATAAAGTGCACATACGCAACTTTCATTAAGTTTTTCATAAGTGCTTATTACTGGGTAAAATGTCGACTATACAAACTGCATCCACTATTGCCATATTGAAATATTTTGGGAATTTAATTAGGTGGAAAGATGGGAACTCGACAGGGGAGATCATGTTATTTAGCAAAGAGAGGAAACATCTCAGAGAATGTCCATAAAACTGATTGAAGTTAATACCTGAGAATTATCCTTCACCTCTGCTTGTCAAGGTAATCATAGCTATAAACGTTATCCTACGCTGAGAAAGGGAAAAAGTAAGGCTGTAACTACCAACACAAATGTAGGCAACAGTTCTCCCCAAAGAACGTGAGTGTTACCAACAAAATGTTACAATAAAAAAATTGATTTGGGCGATCAAGGGCAAGGGACAAAAGAAAGACAAGTAGATAAACGAACTAGAACGAAATTTAAAAGCCTGCTTTCGAAAAACACTCGAGAAAGCCCCTAGTACTCACCTAATGGCAATTGCAAAACTGGAAGAAAGGCTTCTTTATTTACAAATAATTTGACAGGGCCAGTAATATCACACTATTCATTGTTCCGAAGAATAAAGGGCGATGATTAGCACAGTTTCAGGATGCCTAAGTTCTTGTCCTGTTTGTAATTATGGTTCACTGTTCAGTGATATATACCGACAATTGCCCGTCGTATCTGTACACAGTAAATAGGCAACTCGACAGGTCTAAAGATGTACATTAACAAGTATATCGGAAATAAGTATACAGAAAATATTTCACCTTTATAACATCTCACTTATTGAACTTAATCATCCTGTTTTTCCGTCTTTAGTTCAGTTGGCGGATGATGAGGATGGACTCCAAGGGACGGAAATGGATAATTTTGGAAAAATTTTCATCAGGAAAAAAGCAGTGAGTGGTTTGCTCACTAGCGCGCTTTGATTTTTTTATATTGTTGTTTTGCTTATTATGAGTATTAAGGGTAGTTTGTTTCCTACCTGTTTCGCATGACGGTGTTCCATCACCATTCATCGCCTTGAAGTGGGGCATAGAGGCGATGAGAAACGTCGTTTCAGGTGCCTTAGGTTGTTGTGTTTTTGTAATCACAATCCCCAGTTCATTGTTTAGTACCGACTATGGCCCCTCGGTCAGTACAGAAGAACATTGAATAGGTATCGTAGGGCGGTTATGCGATACCAAGTGGGAGAGTTTTTACCAATAAACCAATAATTTGGAGCAACTACATGTATCATAGTGTAGTAGCTTGGGTAGTTTGTTTCCTACCTGTTTCGCATGACGGTGTTCCATCACCATTCATCGCCTTGAAGTGGGGCATAGGGGCGATGAGAAACGTCGTTTCAGGTGCCTTAGGTTGTTGTGTTTTTGTAATCACAATCCCCAGTTCATTGTTTAGTACCGACTATGGCCCCTCGGTCAGTACAGAAGAACATTGAATAGGTATCGTGGGCGGTTATGCGATACCAAGTGGGAGAGTTTTTACCAATAAACCAATAATTTGGAGCAACTACATGTATCATAGTGGTCAGTAGTAACTTGGGTAGTTTGTTTCCTACCTGTTTCGCATGACGGTGTTCCATCACCATTCATCGCCTTGAAGTGGGGCATAGAGGCGATGAGAAACGTCGTTTCAGGTGCCTTAGGTTGTTGTGTTTTTGTAATCACAATCCCCAGTTCATTGTTTAGTACCGACTATGGCCCCTCGGTCAGTACAGAAGAACATTGAATAGGTATCGTAGGGCGGTTATGCGATACCAAGTGGGAGAGTTTTTACCAATAAACCAATAATTTGGAGCAACTACATGTATCATAGTGTAGTAGCTTGGGTAGTTTGTTTCCTACCTGTTTCGCATGACGGTGTTCCATCACCATTCATCGCCTTGAAGTGGGGCATAGGGGCGATGAGAAACGTCGTTTCAGGTGCTTTAGGTTGTTGTGTTATTTGTAATCACAGTTCCCCGTTCAACGGTTTAGTATGACCATAGCCCATTGGCTCTGTACGCAGCAGCTTTGAATAGGCGTATCTCGAACGAGGTCTAGGGATATTCACGGGGACTAACTTCGCAATTTAACCAATAATTTGGAACGACTACAAATAAAATAAAAGATATTTTATTCACAATTAGAGTAATGATTAAAGTAATTGTAAATGGTAATTTAAGTAGTTTGTTTCCTACCTGTTTCGCATGACGGTGTTCCATCACCATTCATCACCTTGAATTAGGGCATAGGGGTGATGAGAAACGTCGTTTCAGGTGCCTTAGGTTATTGTGTTATTTGTGATCACAGTCCCCCGTTCAACGCTCTAGTATGATCTCAGCCCATTGGCTCTGTACGCAGTAGCTTTGAATAGGCGTATCTCGAACGAGAGATCCATGGGGAAATGCGATTTTTACAAATTAACCAACGATTAGAAATGACTACACCTAGTGTTACTGATATGTTTATTTTCCTTATGCTCCCTCTGTCTTCCGAGGCTAAGGGTTACGTTTCTTCAATTTAAGCATAGTTGGGGATTCAGGACGACGGTTGGAAAGGGATGCTGAGGCTTTTCAGGACGATTTACAACTTCTTCTAACCTGAGAGAGGTGGTAAGTAGCCAAGAAATTTTTGTTGTTTTATTCTTTGTAGGCCCCTATCATTGGTAAAGTTGCAAGTAGCTCATGCTTTCAGTTGTCCTCACTCTTCACATGCGTCTTAATTTTCACTTGTGTTAGGGTATTTGGATCTTGATAAACGCTTTTCAGGTACCTTAGGCTGTTTTTATCCTTAATCACCTTCCTCTTTCAATGTTCAATGCTTAGTTTCACGAATCATGTCATTTCGCAGACAATGGGTTGAGTGGGAAGAGGTTGCAGTTCAGACAATGTTTTGGAACAATCAAAAGAATCAAAAGTACTCTTTCTTATTGCTTGGAGCCAAGGGAGTCGATGCAAAGACGTTTGAGAGCTATTTGTTTCCTAAACCAGGTACTGATAAGATTTTGGCACTTTTTTACTATAATTCTTGTATATTTAGCCGTGTCTTTGTTTAATTTCTTTGACTTGAGATCTCCTTCCTTGGATTTATAAAGAAAGACATTGGATATTGAAAGGAAAAGCATTATTTTTGAAACGGAAAATGTAAAGACATAGATCCATGCTGTTTTGTTATGATGGCGAAAGTTTCAACCTGAAGCTGTGAAAGCCAGTGACATTACAAGGAAGCAATGATTAGTACACATTGGTTGTGAACACAGAAAGGCAAAACGAAACCTTCTACACCGTGACCCCGTAAAAAGTCTCGCAAAATCAACTTATTCTTAGAAAGATCTTCTTCTTTTTATTAAAGCTCTAATCATTTTGCACCTCTTTTCTCTTTAGATGTGGTTGGGTCATTTGAAAAGACGGTATCGTGGCCAGCATATTTAAATAAATAACTAGCAACAAGAACGAAAATAGAAAGACTGCATTTGTGGCTAAGGTTTGGGAGACCCCATTGGAGAAGAAGACAAAGAGGCTTTTTATCTGTACCAGGTAAGTCCTGTCTTCTCACTTCTTTATGTTGCAGTTTTGACACGGCAAAAAAGACATTCTACAATCCTGGATGAGATGTTGCGTACGAGGAGCAGTATAAAATGTGAACGGCAACAGGGACGCATGCAATGTGCAAAGTTTGCAGATATTGAGCTTGCAAAAAGGAAATCGAGCTTTTAGAAGTTGTAACTTACAGGATTAGCCAAAAAGAATTTAATTGCACAGGGTTGTATGTTATAGCAATTTATGAAACTAGAATTTTGATGTAGTCAGCAACTAGTGGTTTTTTCAATGCTTCAAAACTTCACGATTATTCTCTGATTTGATTACATTTTCAAGATATGAATGTCACCAATTTGTAGATCATTTATATTTTGAATTCTTAAGTCCCCACACAACACTTTCAAGTTTCAAAATCTGGTATTTGTAGTTTATTTGGTATCATTTTCGCAGGAAAATGTGTAGAATCACGAAGAGCTTCATACTATCTTTCGATGGCTTAGTCTATCTGTAATCTTTTCTTTCCATCAGGATAAAACTCAATTAGTGTTTTTTCTAACCAATTTGTTTTAATTCTAGAAAATGTTCCTCACATGGTTGTGAACGGAAAACAGCCTGTGAAAATTGGGCCAGCGAAAGACAAGAGACAGAAATGAGAAATTCTGTTCATTAAACGAAGCAAAACACGATCCATGTACATGAATCAAATTACAACCCTCTACCAATGTGCATACCTCATCCTGGTTTCAACCAAAAAGTAAGAAGTGTTGCTTTGTACTCATTCTATCCCCTTGGTGTCATAGTGCTTACGGCGAAAATTGTGACTAGAATGCATTTTCTGAATGTACCATTCCATCGTCTTGATAAAAAGGTAGCGAAATATGCTTTTAGTTAAGCCAAATACCTGCGAGGAGAACTTGATGGCCTATGCGACGGGAACCTGATGATCGATGAGTCATTCCAATTAACGTTAAGTGTGGCAGTCACCTTGAAATCATAGTGAGAACTATCTTTTAAACAGTAAAATTTATACTGAAATTTATTGTACCATCAACCTAGGCTTCATTGCTGATGTAAGAATGCTACCTGTATTTGCTCTTCTATTGAAATATGCCTATAGCTTTGTGAATTATTTTCATAAAATGCGAAAACTAGACTTTCTTTCAACTGGCCTTTTATCAACTCTTTTCAATGCAACAAGCTCTTTTCAGATAAATATCCGTTGTACTCCATTTATAATTATGGTTAAGAGACATTTAGTAGATTCTTGTGATATGCATTATGATTCTGTCGGAGGAAAGTTCCACGCTTCAAGTATGCCTACGCTTCAAGTCAAAATCTCATTTTTCGTATTGTGAGACTTTCAGTTAAAAGGATGACTGACGAATGCTTAATTAGACACAAATTTATATTTGCTCTGAGTGGTCGTTATCACAGCCAGCCAATTCTAACAAGCAACATCTCTATCTTTAATTAATGATTTAACAGGACTTAGAAATTTAGTTTCGGTGAAAACGTAATTGGAATAGAAAACGAGGTATTTCTCTGAACTTTCTATTCTTGAGCTTAATTTGAATTCCGTGCCCAAACGATTATCCACTAAAGTCTCTCGCTTTTCCCATTTGATAAGGGCTACCATGGACTATGGGGCTACAAGGGACTTCAGCTAAGTGTGGGCTAAAGTATCTTATTCCTTTGTGAACAACAATACAAAGAAGATTTGGCCATCTTTTCGTGAAGTTTATTTTGCCAATCGCAGAATGATCTGTAAATTCCTGCTTTCCTTACCCTTTTGGAAGAAAATACATTACTTTTAACTTCACTGTCATTTCACTAGTTTTTAGCTCCGTATCATATTTAGCTTGTTAACTGAAAAAATATGCTGCCGTAAATCTGTCTGTTTTGGTCCAGACAAGAATCAATGTATAGATGCTCCGTTAATTGTTATGCTAAATGTCCCTCTCGCAAATCACAAAGCTCAGATACGCTAGGAATCGTGTCCTATTCATTTTGGTTCATTAGTTTGCGGATAAATATAAATACACAACATGAAGACTTTATAATGAAATTTCGATGTTATTCTAGATTTCCCAACAAGTGTCGTGCTTTGTTCAAACAAATGTGGAACTGTGGTCTCATGTGATTACAGAAAGGTGGTCACATCAAGGTGACCGCTATCATGGCTTCAAAAAACACAGTCCAGTTGCTCGATCTACTCCTTTTTAGAACAGTGATTGAAGTGGCGGTTTGTTTCAGCAAGAATTGGTACTCGAATGCATTCAATATAATGTGACAAGAATTTACTGTCTCATGTGTAATTTATGCGGAGGCTTAGATCCGCCCCTGTTTTCCCTACCATCAATGAGGGTTCACTTTTCCTTCCAGTACTGATATACCGAAAAGGCAGCAACCGCAACTTTTTCAAAGCATTAACCGCTTCTCTTTCCTGAGTGTGCGGAAATTTGATTGAATAAACAGCAATTATTGAATAAAGGTATTTGACAAACACTCTATGATATCCATTTCAGTAGAAGGGCAAAAAACAATCAAATGTAAAAAAACTTGAGCTCAAGACGTTTTGTTCTCGATATAGATTTTTGGTCTTTTCAGTCCATATTATTGCATAAGATTTCTGGAAGATTATGGTTTGCAGAATGCAACATACAATATAATTTGCTACATAGTACACGAGAAATACCAAAAAGATGTGAATAAATGAAAAGATGTGAATAAATGAAAAGTTGTTTGTAGTTTGACAGACAGCATTCTAGTCCTAGTAAAGCGAGTATTGCATTAAAATGCCATCGTCACGCAAGCTATACTTTCCTTAAGATGGTGGTAAAACCGCCAAAGAAACGTTTGATTTCTGGCGTTGCTTCTTGACAAACATGGCATTCATGAAGGTCTCTTGACAGTGATGTGGCTGGACCATTTTGGTTGGGTGGCGTTTAGAAAAAAAGTGGCCAACTTTACTTTTCTGTCCAACTTTTTCTCCACAGAAGGTTTCAAGATTTCGAGTCCTGAAGACTAAACCCTACTACTCCAAAATTTTTGGATGCTCGGGTGCAGGTAGGAGATATGCTGGAAAATGAAGGGGAAGATTGGAACATTGTAATTGACGACAGGTCACGTAGTGTAGTGGAATTGGGTGTGAAAACGCTCTAATCCTGACAAAATATGATAAATCTGTAATTGGCACAGATGTTCTATTCTATGTTAGATATGAAAAAAGCCCCATTAATTGGGAATTGGAAACCCCATATATGGGCGAGCCCCATAGTGGCCAACCGACAACAGGGAATCAAATCTTTTTTTCGCCAAAACTACATAACATGTACATCTTCTGAAAGGAAAATGCATTATGTAACTTTTTAAACATGTTTACCGTTAGTATGTGCAAATATTCAATTAAAAGGTGAAATGAAGAAAAGGCCAAGCGAATATTGAAAGGCGCGCAGATAATTATGCAATAACGATGGGTTCGAGAAAGTGTCAGCGGTGAAGGTAAGGATGAAAGGACTGAAAACACAGACCCGAGTCAGTGAGAAAGAGATTTTCTGACTTGCAAAGGTACGTTTTATCAATTAGTGCTGGTGATACTATGTGATTAAATGTAATAAAGTTTGGAGCATTTTAAGTCGAAATGTATTTATGATAGACGTCCATAATAGACGCAGTGTTAACTTCTTCTTTAGCTACTTGAATAATCCCCTATTGGTACAGTCTTGGTTCATTGTGACTGCAGAAGAATGTTGGTTGACACAAGAAAGGCGTCTACAGCAGATCCTCCAAGAAAGAAGCTACAATCTCTGCCAAAAGTAATTGGAACACCTTGAACATTAAGTGATTTTTCAACCCCCGTTCTATTCCTGTGTTTCCTTTTATGTTGCAACCCCTTCCCCCTAAAACATTGTTGGATCGTTAGGTGAAAGCCATAGCTATATGTGAATTCATCACTTGTGTTTGTAGAGTTATTTTCTTTTGCGCTACACAACATTGTTTGAGGGGCGAGGTGATTCAGCACGCTGCGCGATGCGTAAATTAGAGCAAGTGTTCCACGACTTTTTGCAGAGATTGGAGTATGTTTTCTCTGCTCCACAGTAGCTAAGCGCAAGTGTTCAATTCAGAACTTTGCCTTTATTGCCAATACTCATTTCTCAATGGGTGAGCAGAGTTGATGAAAGGGGTACATGCGCCCCTGCTCACATGCAATAATCTCATTTTATATTATTTTTGTCGGGGTAAAGCCGTAATTCTACTACACTAACAAGCTCCAGGAGTACAACATATTTTGCTAATTCTTTAAATTTTGAAGCAGACATTCGAAACATTTGAAAAATAATTTTGAATCGGACACTTGTGTTTATCGAATAAGCAAGAGGTAGTCTCACCTTTACCGGTTCCCTTAAGTCAAAGTCGTGTCTTTTCTAGGTAGTTTCAAGTACAGATAACATTCTACTTCTTCAATTTCTAACAGTTTCTGTCGCATGAAAAGGAATAGCATAACCTTTCTTCGTCGATTTACAGCTGCAATGTGATTCTGGCTGTCATTCCGTCTCCATTTGCTCGTGCGCACGGGGTTTTCTTTTCTTTCAAATCTTCTTTTGGTTTGCCAACTGGTGGTCGACCTTTAGTCAGCAAATGTCTTACTATAAATTCGAAATGATGGAGTTTTACCGGTGTAATTTGCCTCTTTCTAATGGCATTTGGTAACTAGCACAGGCAACAACATCAAATTTTACGCTCCGTGCGCTACGATTCTTGTCCTGCGCGCAATAGACCCTACTTAGTATTCAAGTGATGATCAAAAGTCCCACCTTATTTTAACTAAACTACGAGACAGGTCAATGGAGCCTTTGGCAAATCGGGCTAAATTGGAGAGTAGAGTGTCGGTCGTAACGCTGGCTGAAGAAGGACAAGAATAATATTCGACAAAATACTTAACCAGCAATATATTGTGTTAACTAGCAATACCAGAAATAATTACCGTCGTGGAATATATCAGTTTTTGAGATCTATCTAATAAGCACTGAAGAAATTTTCATACACAGGGCCTCTGACTCAAGTTTTGAAGTAGAGGGTGGCCAAATTTGTCTTTAGCCACACCCTTTCTGTACCGCGCCCCAGAGACCTTGCTTGCCGAGACAAGCTGCTGGGTCTTCAGTTTAATTTATGCTCTTTTTCAAAAGTTTGGTTTGCTTTTCTTAATAATTATTGACTCATCGTGTGAGAACTTTAGCTTTTTGGAAAGAAGCAAAATAATACGGGAAGCAAAAAGGTTAATCAAATAACAAGCAAATGTTAACCATATATTTTATGACAATCTGATTTCTTGAAAGTACCAAATGAATGGTACCACTCTTAATGCAATGAACAATTTGATTCCCTGCGTTACAAAATTCAGCTCATCCTGATTGTAACGAAATCCGTGTAGGTTAACTGAATATAACTACGAAGGTAAGTCAGTCGTGATTCAGGATAAGAGGAATACAGGCGTACAAACCAGGGTCTCTTATTAGCGTATGTGATATACTTGCATTACATATACATTCTGCAGAAATACACGGATTTAAACTGAAGTCAACAATTTGCAAAACGTGGGAGGAAGCAATTAATGGATTCATGTTTCCTTGGGTGCCAGGAATGTGTCAAAAATTAAAGTCCAATCTCCTAGATGGTTTTGATAATATTTTGGAAACTAGATGTGGCGTGTACTCGCTTCGTCCTCTAGTTTGTGGTTAACTTCAGAAAAAGATGCAAAATGCCCTTCAATGGGCACTCAAGCAGTGGTAACAGCAATCAGCAAAAGAATGGCGAGGTTCCATTCCCTATTACTTAAATGAAACCTTAAATTTTTTTGCAATTTGCTCAATCTGGTCATTTCTGATCAATCAAAACCACTTTTAATGTTAATCCATCAAAACCACTTTTAATGTTAATCCATCCAACCCACTTTTAAAGTTTATCCATCCAACCCACTTTTAAAGTTGATCCATTCAACCCACTTTTAACACGGTCACTTTTCCATTCAAAGTCGAAGAAGGCCCCGGTGGGGTCGAGGCAGTGACCAGGCACAAACAGGGATTCCCGGCATCAATGGCATTAGCTGGCATCCGGTCTCTCGCGTGCTCCAGTAATTTTTTGTCGGAGTTATTTTTTTATCTTGTGTTATCTCAAATAAAAATAGCTTGATAATACATGCTACTCTATTTATTCAATAAAGCAATTTTATTTCCACCTGAGCACCTTGAAGGAAATTAGATCTTTGGTCCACTCGTTGTGGTAATTGGAATAATTGTAACGACAATATAAAAAATAGGTTTGAGCCCTGAAGCCGGAAAGAGCTGGTAAAGTCTGGCTTTCAGTATGCCATTCTTAGTTAGTATGATCCATCACAGACTAGGTACCTTCGCGTTAAGCTAACAAGTGTCAGCCTATCATGGGAAGAGGTTTAGCAGGATTTCTGCAAAAAGCTTTTACTTTCGACAAGAACCAATGATGTATTCGTGTTAAAGCTCGGATCTCTGCTGAAACTGGTTGCTTCTAGCAGGAGCCAAGAATCATGCAATGTGTGTTGTATGAGTCCAAGTATCTGTACTTATGGGAACGCTGTCCTAACTGCATACATCCTGAAACGAAGTTTTTCTTCAGCAAAAGGACAGCAGCAAAAACGAAGTTTTTCCAACCGCTGGACAGTTGCCTTGCGAATTTCCTAGAAGGGACTTCAAACGATGACTTTTATGTCAAAGGATGTCAACAGTTTGAAGAAATGTATTTCATTGAACGAGCAGTGAGCTTTTCATTCAGAATATACTAGCATTTACGAACTTTGTTTATTATAATGTATTGTAATTTTATTAGTGCTTTTCGTGATCAGATGTAAAGTATCAATGACCCAAAGCTAAGCATTTTTGCAACATATTTAACGTTTTTGGCTTAAATAGTTTAATTTGGGTTACTGCAATTTGTAGGACTTGATTTTTTATCTAGACAATGTACATCGAGTTTGAAAATTCAGTTTTGCTCTGATGAAAATTTTCTCGAATAATTCAAATTTGGACAAAGTCGAAGAGAAAAGGAGATTTATGAATGATTATCCTGAATGCTTTTCTTCTCCGATGCAAATGTCGGCAATCATGATCAGAAGGAGGCACATTTGCCTGCCCTTCTTTTCATTTGCCTTGCCATCCGTTTGCAATATATTTCTTCGTCTTCTTTTTCTTCATTCCGCCAGCTCCTGCGAAGCATGCCAACCGCCGGAGGAGCCTTGAACTTCGTTCTCCATTCACAACTTCATAGGAACATCTTCTATTACTTGCATCCATTTTACAGACTATGCTAAAAATTGCAAAGTTTTCAAAGAACTCCTTGCCTCCTTTTTCACATCGTAAACATTTTCACCTCTACTTCTTTTGCTCCTCCGAAGTAGCATAACTGCCAATAAATTTTGCAATGCAAGTTAATCAAATTTCGCCGAGTTTCCTACACATTTTACAAAGCCAAAATGTTCCGTGAATTGTTCCAAAGAAATCTGGTACAATATACTGTATATGGGAAGCATTATTGCTATTTCAAATATATTTCAACCTCATACTTGCTACTTAATTTCTTCTGCAACAATGCACTGCAAAAATTATGCACATTCATTCCCAACAACTATTATGATAAAATAAATTATTGTATTAAAGAAATAGACACTTGATGCATTAATTTTTATAAAGTCGATTCTAATATTTCAAAACTTTGCAGGTTGCACATACATATCTGGCAAAGAATCGACCACAAAATTTTTTGCTACCTGAAACAAAATAATGACATTTACTCATATGGATCTTGATCTCCTCCTTTTAGATCGTTTCGAGTTGGGCATAAAGGTTTGCGTAAAAGGAATTTACCACTACAGCCTCACAAATAAAGTGAGGTATTGTTCTTGGACTGCACTTACAATTTAAAGACATGGCATTTTGACTAAAAGAATACATTTTTTACTTCAGAATGAAAAACTTGCACCAGAAAAAGTTATGACATTTCTTTGGCTGCAATTATTTTGAATGAAACCTTCCTCATTACCAAAAAAAACAGTTTATTTTAGATGTTAACTATTTATGATAAATATTTCTAATAAACCTTCCTTAAATATGGTATTTAGAGGCAAGAAATTTATCCAGTTCACAGCCTTGAAGCCGTCAGTTCCACTAGACTCTGATTTAGAAAAGTTTGGGCTTTCTTGAGTGTTTGTTCACAACTTTGTTGAGAGTAATTAAACTATGAGCTTCGTAGTAGATGTTTGTATCATCAACAGAAAGGGAGGACGAAATCTTGGAAGACGATATGGGAAGATCATAATGAAATTAGAAGCAAATAAGGCCCAAGGACAAACCCTTGGAGAATACCAAAAATAAAACTCAAATGACTAGAATGAAACCATTTACAGATTTATACTGACTTCGGTTAGTAAGATAAGAGCTAAACCGCCCAAGAGCTGTCCCTTGCATCATGTTCCAAATTGTCCAAAATATTCTAATGACTAATTCTCTCGAAAGATTCTTAAAAGACTCTTAAAATTGGGTTGAGTTGATAAACATTTGAAGTGGGTTGGTTGGGTCAACTTTTAAAATGGGTTGATTAGATCAACTTTTAAAATGGATTGGATAGATAAACCTTAAAAGTGGGTTGGATGGATCACCTTTCAAAGTGGGTTGGATTGATCAACTTTTAAATTGTGTTGGACGGATTGCGTTTCAATGTTGGTTGGATTGATCAATTTTAAAAGTGGGTTGGATTGATCAACTTCAATAAGGCGGTACCGCTGCATGAGATTTCGGGCTTTGGTGTGTTCGCTGTGGATCTCCTCCATGAAATTGTTGCGAAAAGGGTACATCATAGAATTTCCGGTTTAGTAAAAGCTTCTAATTTTGATGGATATTTCACGTAATCTCTTCCCAGTTTCTCCTTTATTTTATACGTTGTCTGAAAGAGTCAAAATGAATCGTCAAAATGAATCCAGATCTACCAAAGTTATTCGTTTGTCTTTGTTCTAAAAGGTGGACCTGAGTTGCGTTAAAGCAGACTCTTTGTTGAGTAGCCGAATGGGTTTTTGATCTTTTGAGTGCATTCCCTTGAACAGCAGGATGTTGTAAAAGCAGTGCTTCAACATTTTTCAATACTTTAGACCCACTCTCTACAGCCATGCTTTTTCGTGGTAATGCAAAAACTGTGATCAAGACCTTGATCGCCCGGTAAAGAAACCAAAGCTGGAAGAATATAGAGTATGATATTGATATGAAAGCTAAATCCATCGGCCAGAATGGGCATACTCATATCAGTTTTGACATCCATTGCTTCCTCACTAAATATTGATTCAGTCTCAATTTCTCTTTCCTCTGACCATATTCCCTGCGTGCTAAAAGGTAAGGCACCTAAGAGCATACCTAGTGGTATATAGGCCACAAAAGTATGCAATTTAATAGGCACTAATAGAAATTGACTTCATAAAGTTCACTTTATTGAGTTCTCTTTTTAAGTTAGCTAAGGTTATTCTGGGAAAGAAGGAGGCAAACCCATTTGTACCATGGACCATGTATTTTTGTAACTATATACTGTACTTTACACCACTACACTTATATATCACTCAGCTCGGCAATGTTAACATCTGAAATGACAACGAATAATTTCAGACTTCAACTCGTTTGAGTTTTAGATTGTCTCACTTACCCTAAAAGCAACCATGTTAGTGGTTCCCAGAGGACAAATCATATGAAAATTGTGTATCAAAAGCCACCTTACCGCTGCCAGTTCTACTTTTATCTAATAATCTCCCATGCTCTCTAACTTCTCATTCAATAAAGCACCAATTTCTTCAGATGCCAGTACAGTGTCGTTGGCTCGACAGACAGCTCTGTTGACAGCGACTTTAATAAAAAATCTTTTACAAGTTCCTTCCTGCAAGCAGGCGCCAACGCCTAATGCAGTTATATACAAATGCATTTTTAGCTTTTCAATATGCTTTTTGTCCCTGAGCAAGCAATTGTCTTTGATAGAAAGGCTAAAATTAATTGAAAATATTATTCGTGATCAGATAATTGAGGGGCATCATTATCCATGTAGATTTTGCAGACTTGATGATGATTCCGTGACACCGCACGAGCACCGTAACGCATCTTGTTCATGTTATGTGTACTTATTCCTGTAGCAACTTTACACACGAAATTTTGTTGTGGGAATCCCGTTCATATTCCGTACCGTATTATCTTCTTCGGAATTGTGGCATTGATGATATCTTTACAACGTACAGCAGCATGATAATCCGTTCCGATCGTCTTGTTTCTTTTCACCGAAGATGGTCCTAAGAAAATGCTCTTGATTTTATTAATAATAGCCCCATAACTAGTTATGAATGATATGCGCATTTGCAAACGTGTCCAACGTGAACGATCGGATTATTTTCTCGATTCCTCTCATCCATCCGGAGTTCCCTTTTTGGCCGTTGTCCGTTGACTGCTTACTCAAATTACATCGATCATCCTCAATTTGGGTTTTCAAGGTTTGGTTCACTTGTTTGCAAGTAAAGTCAATTTGATGAACGTTGACCAGAAGTTGCTCTTTACTTTTTAATTGCATTATGAGCAAGTGTACAATTAATTTTTATTGCTTTTTTACTGACTGTGTAATGTATCTTTTACACCTTTCTGGGAGATACAGCTTCAACACTTCTACACTTACTGCAGTCATTCTTTTTACAAAAAGTTTCTGCTCGCGAAAGTGGAGTTCTTGAATTATCATTTTTGCTTTTAATCTAAGCAACAGAGAGATTCGTTTTCTGCTGCACCGATTTCGCAATTTGTTTACCGTTTTCTAATGAATGGAGAACAAAATGTTCATTCCATTCTGCTTGACTATATTACATCTATTTCCTAACATATTGAGTTAGATTTCTATTGTTTGTCTTTTTTTGCATCAATTCAGTAGAAATATATATTTAATAAATATATTGTGTCCGTAAAATACTATTCAAGGGATTTCAGTTATCGACCCCCTTCCCCTGCAGTTGTGACAAGCTCACTCTCCTGTCACATGTCACGTGTGCGTTGTTGATGAATAGTCACATGACATTTAGCTATAAATATTGTAAGTATAGATTTAATCGGGAGTTTTTAGTTGATTTTATTCATAGAACATGATTACGTAAGAGTTTGTTTTATTTGCCGCTCGCTCTACCTTTCATCGTTGTGAAACGCCTCTTACCCAGTTTCCTAGGCTAGAATCGCCACTGGTTGCTTATTGCATGTTACATCGCGGTCCCTGTTGTCAAATTGTACTATGGCCGTTAATTCTGTTTCCAGATGATTCTAATGCAATTCTGGTGATTTTGATAAGCAATCCCATGTAATGCAAAAGTAACACGTGCACTCTTCGGTTCAGTTTCGCGCCTTTTTCATACCTCAGATTCAAAGAGAGGCCATTTCAGTGTGTCCGTTGGAGGATGTCTTCGTCCACGCCTGCATCTCTGCATCATTTGGATGATAATTCTCTAGGATGCAGAGCAAAATGGAATTCGAAGAATAACATGGTTTCGAGTAAGTGTGTTTGCCACTTTTTACAGTTAATTTTGCTCTCAGTACCGTTATTAGCAGTGAAATCAGATTTGAATAAAGGGTTAGTACAGCTGTTACGGCGGGAAGCCAACTCTTATGTGGCCTAAAAACTCACTTCGCTCTGCAAATATTAAAATATTTCAGCAACTGGTTTTAGTAAGTAGCACTTTTGAATATTATTCATTTTACTATTGAATTCTGTATCGAAATATTTTGAAGGTAAAGGTGAAAAACCTTTCTAGGATTTTTTGGGAATTAATGAGGTAACATTCTTGATTTGTTCTAACATTCTGATAGAATTCTAAACTAAAACGTCCAAATGACGTTGTCTGGGAAAAATTGATATTTTTGCGGCTCATAACACATCACTTTTCTTCATGTGGCTTCACGTTTTCTGTGTGACTTCACTTTTCTTTTATGAGCTTCTTTCATGAAATTGGCAACTAATTTCCAACTAATATGAGTTGGCATGACTTTTGTAGATGAGTATTTGAACAAATTGCAAATTCAAAATATCTTGATTTGTGATCTAATCTAAGTTTCACATGACTGCCCCCCATTCCTCAAGTACCTTCGTGTTGTGTTCTCCGCTACGAAATGCTTGAATTTTCCCGCCAAAATACAATAACAAAGTGGTCCCGCCATTTTATTGGCTGGCCGCAGTTTGTCAAAGGCGAGAAAACAATAGGATGCTCGATCCAGTCTTTTTCGAAAGCTTCCCGCCATTTTGTTGAGGAAGGGAATGGAGTAGCCTCACCAGTTGCTTATTCGCGAGAAATCACGTTGACCTTGGATATGTTTAGTAATGCTGCCCGAATGTAAAAAGTATCAAAAAGATAAATACTTGCATTCAATGCAATTGGACATCTTTGAAAGGAAGGCGTTGGCCTTTGAACAGGTTAAAATCATTCCCTGTCTATGACAAGTAAATTATAGTTGTTCAGTTAAAAGACATCATGTTTAAATCAAAAACTACTTCCACTGTCCATATTGCCTATATGAAATGTGGTCCATGCAAATTTTAAATGAAAGTTATCGGTGTTGCGTCTTTCTAATTTAGTGGAGATACACTAAGGTTATGGAGGTATAGACAAGTTTGATTTTCAAATACTGTTATGTTTTTGTACATTTTTTGCGGAGAATACTGATTTTGGACAAAAGGATCAGGGCAAAGGGGTGCTCTCCTTTTTTGAAAGCAACTAATAATTAAAACTGTGCTCACATCTGCAAAAAATCCCTTGTTGTTTGTTGCTCTCATAGGTTTCTTTGTAGAATTCATTCTTTACAATGCAGTTATGATAATTCAAACTTTTGATGCAAGATGACATAAGATTTCTTTCTTGAGTGAAAAAGCTCTCCTGTAGTTCCTCATTCAAGAAGTAAACTGTTAGAGGTCTCTCGCATGATTGCTCATTGAAGATTAGTGGTGTTTTTCTTCCATTTTGTGGTCTAAACATCAACTCAATGTCCACTGATCTAGATTCAACTGTGAATTTTATTCAGCATACCCTTCTTTTTTAAGGTGGTGCTAGGTTTCATCTTTCATTTTGGAAACACTAAAAATTGTTTGTCAAAAATTAATAGACTGTCAAAATGACACAGCATATCTTTGCCATGTTACAGACACCAAAAGATATGCAGTGGCACTTTTTGAAGTAATTTATCTGTTGAATCCTGAATTTACTGAGCTTGGTAGTAGGGTCCTTGACGAATACTTACCTAAAATCAGTAGCAGGTCAGTTTAATGGAACAAGCTTTAAAATTTGTTTGATCTATTAAGCATTGAAAGGTCACTTAATGTAGACATTATCCTGTACAAATTGGTTTTACGTCCCATTTTGCAGTTTAAATGTATTTTATTCAAAAACATGCAAATATCAATTAAGATGGACATCTGCATTAAAACGTTGTATGTGTGGAAACTGTGATAATCAGTAATAGCTTAATTGGTCTTAAATTGATTAGTTGTAGCTTACTTGTTCAAATCAAATTTGAATCAAGTTAATTCAAGAGTTTAAATCAAATTTGACAAATACCATTGAATTAGATATTTCATCAATGTTTTTCCTCTAGTATCTGACATCAAAAGTGTTTGAATCTTGGATAGTTTACAATTTTATTTAGATATACTTAGTTAAGTGGACATAAGCAAGGGGCCTTACAGGGTTCAAATGATTGTATGTGTAACTGGCACCTAATTTGAATAATCATACGTAAAAGAATATGATTGAAGAGTGAAGTTTCTGTTACAAGGGCATCCAGTTACAGTAAGGCCAAAATGTACCAACCAACAAAACACATACTAGTTGGTGAATAACAAAAAATACAGTCACACAAAGTTGAAATGTTTGGTGCCTCTTTCACGTTATTAGATATTTGCAATGTGAGGGACAGGGTGTTGAAAAATTTACATTATTTAGCCAATGAAATAGTAAGACGAATCAATCTTATGCCCAGGTTAGCAAGGCTAACATATCTAGCAGAATTTTCAACATAACCAACTTCCATTGCAGAAAAGACTAGAAATGACAACAAAGAAAAGAATCATTTAATGATTGAATAATGAGGCAGTTTGTAATGAAATACCAAGAAAATTTGGACTGTCAATCGATAAATATTTTGATTTTCCCTCCAGCTGGAAAGCGGGAGTAGACAAAATATATATGAAAGAATAACAAGTATTACAATGCATGATTTGCTTGTAACCGAATAGTTGTTTGTAGGAAAGACCGAAATGGAAGACCAGTACACATAGACACAAATTGGCATCAAAGGTTGTTCATTCAATTGAACAGCGTATCAGCTGCTCTTTAAATGTATATGCTGTGTGAAAGATGATGTCATAATGAAACAATACGAGCCAAACCCTATTCAATATGAGACTACAAACATGAAATGTGATAAGTTAACAGACTCCTCCTCCTTTAAACCAAACATGAGTATAGGTTGTGAGTGAACAGAACAGTAAGCAATTATTGCAACTATTATAGTGAACCAAAGGTTTAGGACTTAAAAATAAGTCTAAAAAATGACTAATCAAAAAAATTCGCTGAAGTGTTCATTTTCGATAACGTCCACAAAATTTTTACTGATGACCCGCGCTTTGTAAGACTATCAGCTAATTGTTTATCTACAGTTATCCAGTTAATGGAATTTACCTCTCTTCTATCTATCTTTTGCTTGACTGATGCCAGTGGCGGATCCAGACCGGGTTCCAAGGGTTCCGGAACCCTGTCAGATTTTTTTAAGAAAAAATTCCTTAGATTAGTTATCTAAAAAGACTCCATCACCGATTACCTTCATGAAGGTTGTCGTGAAAGGTTGATTGCCTTTTACTGGTTCAATATAATATGGATTCTAGGTTCCGTATTGGCTCTCCTTCGTAACGGATAGTCAAGTCTGCACTCAGGCAATATGGATTCCTTATACGGCATTATGTAGTCTCTAAATATGGTATTATAAAAGAAAGGAACCCTGTCGTAGCTATGGTGATCTTTTGTAACGTATTATATTCCTCTAAAGAAAGGAACCCTGTCGTAGCCATGGCAGCTCATTGTACCATATTGTATTTTGAAAGAAAGGAACCCTGTCGTAGCCATGGCAATTTATTGTAATAGATTGTTTTAGCCACAAACAAAGGAACCCTCTTGGAACCCATTTCAGGCTTCCATTCCAAGGTTCTGACCGCTGACCATGCGTGCTTCCGTGATCATAATGGCGACGTTAGAGCGTGACTACGAGGAGCTGCTTGCAGCACTTGTAGGTGAAGATTACCAAACTTTAGACAAAATGAAAAAGTCACATTAAAAGGTTATCGAAGTAAAGAACTTTGATATTTCAAAACTTCCCGAGGACTCGGTTTCCATAGGTTTTATGACGAGGATATGAAATATTCAATGTTTTCTCTTGCTCAAAAGGAGAGCAAAGTATTTGCGGCAAGGTTCGTTAAGACTTTTTGTTTCTGACTATGAAGCCTTGCTAAATTTAACGAAGACACTCTCTTATAAAACTGTAAAAAACCCGAGACTGACAAAATGCACGGTTAGGTCTATAACTATGAGCAGGGGTACTGTCCTAAAAGTCACACTTTGGCATCTTCTAAATGCCACACCTGTCTTTCCTCTTTACTTACATTTGTGTTGAATATTGTATGTTGTAATATACAAAATCATTTAAAACTGCTCATTCACACAATAGACGGTTACCAGCTCAGAATTCATTCATTGACCTGCCAGCCTGAAGTCACCCTGAATTTCAACAAGGTCAAGGAAGATGAGCCCTCCTCCTTGGCACCCCACGAGTATTAGTATTAATTTACCCGTAGTATGAGCTGAAGTAATTATTTTAGCACTCCATTCCATATTCCTGCATCCTTGGTGGTCTTTTCTCATCATCATATTACCAGGCATATGCATACAGCAAACTAAAAGCTTTAGTGTTATGATAATTTGACTATCAGAGTGAAATAATTTTTCATTTTAGAACAACTGGTGATGGGAATTGTCTTTTTAATGCTTGCTCTATTGCTTTATGTGGAAATAAAAGTCTCAGTTCATCTCTAAGAATTCTCACAGCCATTGAATTATTTGTTAATTCTGAATTTTATGCAAACCATCCTTGCACCTTGGTCTTCATTCTGCTATTTCCACCACAATCTATTCCCATTACCCTAAAGGCAACAATGCAACTAATCATTTTTTAAACAGAGAAATATTGCCACAATTTGTTACAGATGTTCAAGGTCAGCAATTGGTTCACATTCTTTGGACAAGGTGTGGCTATGTCAGCACAGCTTCACATTATACTTTTAATCCAAACCACTTTGTCCCAATCCTTCTTATTGGTGAAGATTCTCAAGGCAAAACATGTAAATCCCATACTTCTGTATCAGCACCTAAATTTGTTCAAACAAAGTTGAATCTGCCTCCCAAAAGACTCTCTAAAGAAATAATCAACTGATTGGATAAAAGTATTTCCAAGGGAGCAAAGCGAATACAAGAGTTTGATTGTATCATTGGTGACTCAGCAACCCCTGAAAAGAAACCTTACTTTCCTCTTTTTTCTGGAAGTGTTAGTTCTTTTGATATCAATTGGCCACTTGTCTTTTCTGGAATACATCTACTAGAAGATTCTGAGCTTGCAGATTTACTAAAGGTTGGGTCCCTCCACAAGATTTTGAATTTCCTCTTAAACTGGAGTGTGGCAAATCCAGAAAATTCCTACTCAGTTGGCTGAATGATTTTGCTTGGCTAGCTATTTCAAAATTTTCAAATGGGTGTTTTTTGTTCCATGTTTATTCTTTGCAAAGAAAATTGGTCATTCTGAATCAAGAATAAAGGAATTAAGAATAAAGGAATAAAGCAAGAAATTGATATTTGCCTTTTCAGTTATTGCAGTGTTTTAAAGAACTGTTGCTGATCATTGATATTTGCCTTGCCTTGTCAATTATTACCCTGTTTTAAAGAGCTGTTGCTGCAACAAATAAATCCTGCAATAAAGAGTGGGTGGCACCCCATGGGACCCCTGCTTTAAGCAGATAATACAAATGGTTGTTATTGTACCATTTGGGGGACAGGAAGCCAAAATTTTAGAGTTTATTTCATTGATCTTTTCATTACACTTTGCTTTATATCTTAACATTTCATTCATCTTCTTTTCTCTCGACAAGCTCATTTCGCTAGTGAATATGGGCGTTGCCACTTTCTCCCGCGATTTTAAGGGCGTGGTCTCTAAAAAATTTCCGGGGCTACGCCCCCGCCCCCCTTTGGAACCCTCTCAAATTAATTCCTGTATCCGCCACTGACTGATGCTATATCAATACGTAGACGTTTTTCAGCAACAAGCTTTGTTTATAATAGATTTTCATAAAGTAACTTGTGTAATGTTTTGTTCAGCGAAAGGACGCTAGGACCCAGGCCTTATATATTGTTATGTTGGTAGAGTTATATAACGTTACGTTCGAAGCACGCCGTTTTTTGGAGTTGTCTACAATCTGCCTATTAGGCCACCGCAAACATAAATATAACAAATTGGAAGGCATTTGAGACTTCTTTGATAATAATCCACATGTTGAGACCTATCTACTGAACGATTGATTTCTTCTCCTTGCAAAAAGGCAGCTTTTATGTCTATTGCTTTGGCTTTCCAACCCATTGTTGATGTTATGGCTAAGAATATGTGAAGTGATCTTTTGCTGGCAGTTGTTAAATCTGACCTAAACGCTGAATTCTGTTCCAATCCTCTTGCAACTAACCTAGCTTTAACAAATTTTTACCCATCAATCACCTTTTCTGTTACCCATCAATTACCTATCATTACCCAGGGTGTGCTTATTCTTGTCTGTCCTGCATCTTCAACTTTATCAAAGACTTTGAATTTACACAAATTTTGCAATTAATATGTTTAGCTTCCTCCACTTTATCTGACACAGAATTGTTATTTACAACTTCCAGTGACTCCCATTCTTCAACATATTTATTAAAATAAAACCCTTTTGGCTGCTCTTCCCCAAAATCCAGTTTGTTCAAGTATACCCAGTTCCTTTCAGATGCTTTTCCACTTCTGCTTATTACTGTGCTTTCATGCCATACATCGATGGATGGATGAGGAAAACTAATTCGGCTAGAATCGCAATATCGTATCTGAGTCCAACGAAATTGGATGAGCGTCCTCTTAGTTTGTTAAAAAGTTCAAGATAAGTAAATTTGGTATTGTTAAACGTTATTGAAGTAACATGTTGGCCTGAGATATCTTTCAGTATATACGCTCCTCCTGAGCGCGTCCGCATTCCCCGTGTCACCTTCCGAAAGTGGTTTGCGAAGCGTGCTATGTAGATTACGGGAGATTAAAGAGGTGCTGGGTCCGGGTTCTATTCATGTTTATAAAACCTGTAAATATTGTAGGTCTTGATGTTATGTTTTCCTTTGTAGATTGCATGTACATAGTAAGTCAGCGCCGCGACGTGCCATACTTCATTTGCTCGATCCGGGATATTAGAAAGGTGAGTTACCATAGCAATAACTTATGTAACTGCACAAAAACCTAATCTGTCTAAAGTTGTTGTTACTGTTTGAAGATGAGGATTCTCTTTATGCACATTCCGAAGTCTTGCGTTTCTTCTTGTAACGCTGACAAATTTTGCATTGATCTGATACATCATCAACTAGATCCAAAGTGCCTGCTTCATTAATGCCTGCATCTTTCATTAAAGATTTCAGTTTTGTGATATGCGGTGAGCAAACTGCTTATGAAGCTTTTCCACAAGAGCCAATTGCACTTTTCTTTCATAAGTGTGGTTTGATTTGACTTGAAGACAGGATTCAACTGGTAACTCATGCTGATGTAGAGGAACACAGTAATGTCTTGAGCTTATGCACTGTAGATCAACTTCATGTCCAAAAATTGTTGCACTGTCATTTCCAGATCTAGTTCTACTTTAGCAGCTTTTATTGAATCCTCACTCAAGAGTAATGAAATGTCACTCTCAACAACATCTGTCACAATTTTACAATTGACAACTGCTAAAGAACATGGGATTGTCCTTTGGACTGTAACTAACACCCACCTCCAAATCTGAAAGTTCTATTGCTGTTCTGCTGGGCAACCTGTGACACTTTATCATCACTCAGTGAGTCCAAATAGCAATTCTTCACCCGCAACAGTAGAACTACATGCACTATCAAGAACTGCCGAATACATGCACTCTGCCACTAAAACTTGCACTTCTTGATTTCCAGTAAACAAAACTGCCTCCTCAAAAGCTGCTTTTCTCGCTTTAGTTTCATATGAATTTGGACAGTCCTTCTTCAAGTGTCTTATTAACCGACAACTCCTACATCGTAGAGGATATCCATCTGGTCCAATGGGGTTAACTCGCTTGGTCCTTAATTCATCATAGCCAGTAGCCGACCTCCCCTTTCCTTTACCTGGAATGCCAGTACTTCGACGATAGGCACTTTGCTGTATATTCTGAGGATGAAAGTTCCGCTTCATTGCCTAATTAAAGCCACTTTGTGAGTAACCTTTTGTGAATAAGTCTTCCTGGTTTTGATCTGTTTCTTGATAACTTTCAGTAACATATGCCGGCTCAACCTTAATAGCACTATGAGATATGGTCTCCTTGGCCAGAGATTGTTTTCCAAAAAACCTTAAAGCACTGCCCATCTGTTTTAATAAATCTGTTTATAATCCACTCCTGTAAGAACCAACTGACTGGCTTTCTGGTCTAATCCTGCTCCCTCTAGAAGCCTGAATGCACGAACTGCTTCAGGAATCTCCATTTGAATTTGTTTGTTCTATTCTAAAGCTTTTCAAAATCCATTACATAAACATCCATCAACATGTCAGCCTTTCGGCCGAATCGGTCAAAGTCAAAGAATGTTTCATATGCATCAGATAATTCATCCTTCTTAAATATTTGATCCATGTAAGTGATTAATTTCGTATTGCCATCTGCGCCTTTCAAATCATCAATCGTCACAACACTAAAAACTTTATCTCTTATCCCACTTCCATCATTCTCAGGCAAAGATAATGCAACTGCCAAGCCTTGTTTATTCTCTGTAAGATCTGTTAGCTCCTTCCAGGCATTTATCTCTTCAATCCAACTACTGTAAGTTTATTATCAATATCGAACACCGGCGGTGTTTTAAAAGCTGCCGCCATTTTGAAATTCTCTCACGCTGAATCCAACTCTGATAATCCGCCGATCCGCCGATTTAAAAACATACACTTTCTTCCATCTATAAACGTTTTGCTGACTTTCATTTTGCACAACTACCCTCTGCTACCACGAAAAGATGACACCATAATGAAACACATGTTTATGCATTTAGGCACTCTTCCAAGCCAACCCCTATTCAATACGAGGCTACTAACATGAAATATGACAGTTTAACATTATGCCTAAGTTAAGTTTGGTTCTTTGTTAAGAAATGATCTTGCAAGTTACTTTTCATTAAGTTTTTCATAAAGTGCTTATACTGGGTAGAATGTCGACTATACAAACTGCATCAACTATTGCCATATTGAAATATTTTGGGAATTTAATTAGGTGGAAAGATGGGAACTCGACCCGGGAGATTATGTTATTTAGCAAAGAGAGGAAACATCTCAGAGAATATCCATAAAACTGATTGAAGTTAAACCTGAGAATTATCCTTCACCTCTGCTTGCCAAGGTAATCATAGCTATAAACGTTGTCCTACGATGACGCAACAGTTCTCCCCAAAGAACGTGAGTGTTACCAACAAAATATAACAAATCAAACAAAATTGATTTGGGCGATCAAGGGCAAGGGACAAAAGAAAGACAAGTACTACCAACACGTACAGGGACAAAAGACAAGACAGACAAGCACTACCAACAAGGGACAAAAGAAAGGCAAGTACTACCAACACAAATGTAGGCAACAGTTCTCCCCAAAGAACGTGAGTGTTACCAACAACATGTAACAAATCAAACAAAATTGATTTGGGCGATCAAGGGCAAGGGACAAAAGAAAGACAAGTAGATAAACGAACAAGAACGAAATTTAAAAGCCTGTTTTCAAAAAACACTCGGGAAAGCCCCTAGTACTCACCTAATGGCAATTGCAAAACTGGAAGAAAGGCTTCGTTATTTACAAATGATTTAGCAGGGCCAGTAATATCACACGATTCATTGTTCCGAAGGGAAAAGGGCGATGATTAGCACAGTTTCAGGCTGCCTAAGTTCTTGTCCTGTTTGTAATTATGGTTCACTGTTCAGTGATAAATACCGACAATTGCCCGTCGTATCTGTACACAGTAAATAGGCAACTCGACAGGTCTAAAGATGTACATTAAAAGGTATATCGGAAATAAGTATACAGAAAATATTTCACCTTTATAACATCTCACTTATTGAACTTAATCATCCTGTTTTTCCGTCTTTAGTTCAGTTGGCGGATGGTGAGGATGGACTCCAAGGGACGGAAATGAATAATTTTGGAAAAATTTTCATCAGGAGAAAAGCAGTGAGTGGTTTTGCTCACTAGCGCGCTTTGATTTTTTTATATTGTTGTTTTGCATATTATAAGTATTAGTTTGAGTAGTTTGTTTCCTACCTGTTTCGCATGACGGTGTTCCATCACCATTCATCGTCTTGAAGTGAGGCGTAGGGGCGATGAGAAACGTCGTTTCAGGTGCCTTAGGTTGTTGTGTTTTTGTAATCACAATCCCCAGTTCAATGTTTAGTACCGACTATGGCCCCTCGGTCAGTACAGAAGAACATTGAATAGGTATCGTAGGACGGTTATGCGATACCAAGTGGGAGAGTTTTTACCAATAAACCAATAATTTGGAGCAACTACATGTATCATAGTGTTAAGTAGTAGCTTGGGTAGTTTGTTTCCTACCTGTTTCGCATGACGGTGTTCCATCACCATTCATCGCCTTCAAGTGGGGCATAGGGGCGATGAGAAACGTCGTTTCAGGTGCCTTAGGTTGTTGTGTTTTTGTAATCACAATCCCCAGTTCAATGTTTAGTACCGACTATGGCCCCTCGGTCAGTACAGAAGAACATTGAATAGGTACGTAGGACGGTTATGCGATACCAAGTGGGAGAGTTTTTACCAATAAACCAATAATTTGGAGCAACTACATGTATCATATTGTAGTAGCTTGGGTAGTTTGTGTCCTACCTGTTTCGCATGACGGTGTTCCATCACCATTCATCGCCTTCAAGTGGGGCATAGGGGCGATGAGAAACGTCGTTTCAGGTGCCTTAGGTTGTTGTGTTTTTGTAATCACAATCCCCAGTTCAATGTTTAGTACCGACTATGGCCCCTCGGTCAGTATAGAAGAACATTGAATAGGTACGTAGGACGGTTATGCGATACCAAGTGGGAGAGTTTTCACCAATAAACCAATAATTTGGAGCAACTACATGTATCATAGTGTTAAGTAGTGACTTGGGTAGTTTGTTTCCTACCTGTTTCGCATGACGGTGTTCCATCACCATTCATCGCCTTGAAGTGGGGCATAGGGGCGATGAGAAACGTCGTTTCAGGTGCCTTAGGTTGTTGTGTTATTTGTGATCACATTTCCCCGTTCAACGCTTTAGTATGATCATAGCCCATTGGTTATATAAGCAGGAGCATTGAATAGGCGTATCTCGACGAGGTATAGGGATATTCACGGGGACAAATTTTGCAGTTTAACCAATAATTTGGAACGACTACAAATAAAATAAAAAGTTATTTTATTCATAATTAGAGTAATGATTAAAGTAATGGTAAATGGTAATTTAGGTAGTTTGTTTCCTACCTGTTTCGCATGACGGTGTTCCATCACCATTCATTACCTTGAATTAGGGCATAGGGGTGATGAGAAACGTCGTTTCAGGTGCCTTAGGTTATTGTGTTATTTGTGGTCACAGTCCTCCGTTCAACGTTCTAGTACGACCTCAGCCCATTGGCTCTGTACGCAGCAGCTTTGAATAGGCGTATCTCGAACGAGGTCTAGGGATATTCACGGGGACTAACTTCGCAATTTAACCAATAATTTGGAACAACTACAAATAACGTAATGGTATATTAAGTCATAATTAAAGTAATGATTAAAGTAATTGTAAATTGTAATTTAGGGTAGTTCGTTTTCTACCTGTTTCGCATGACGGTGTTCCATCACCATTCATCACCTTGAAGTAGGGCATAGGGGTGATGAGAAACGTCGTTTCAGGTGCCTTAGGTTATTGTGTTATTTGTGATCACAGTCCCCCGTTCAACGCTCTAGTATGACCTCAGCCTGTTGGCTACATACGCAACAGCATTGAATAGGCATATCTCGACGAGATATCCATGGGGAAATGCGATTTTTACGAATTAACCAATGATTAGGAGTGAGTACACCTAGTGTTACTGATATGTTTGATTTTCCTTATGCTCCCTCTGTCTTCCGTGGCTAAGGGTTACGTTTCTTCAATTTAAGCATAGTTGGGGATTCAGGACGACTGTTGGAAAGGGATGCTGAGGCTTTTCAGGACGATTTACAACTTCTTCTAACCTGAGAGAGGTGGTAAGTAGCCAAGAAATTTTTTTTCGTTGTATTCTTTCTAGGCCCCTATCATTGATAAAGTTGCAAGTAGCTCATGCTTTCAGTTGTCCTCACTCTTCATATGCGTCTTCATTCTTCACTTGGGTTAGGGTATTTGAACGTTGATAAACGCTTTTCAGGTACCTTAGGCTGTTTTTATCCTTAATCACCTTCCTCTTTCAATGTTCAATGCTTAGTTTCACGAAGCATGTCATTTCGCAGACAATGGGTTGAGTGGGAAGAGGTTGCAGTTCAGACAATGTTTTGGAACAATCAAAAGAATCAAAAGTACTCTTTCTTATTGCTTGGAGCCAAGGGAGTTGATGCAGTGATGTTTCAGAGCTATTTGTTTCCTAAATCAGGTACTGATAAGATTTTGGTACTTTTTTACTATAATTCTTGTATATTTAGCCGTGTCTTTGTTTAATTTCTTTGACTTGAGATCTCCTTCCTTGGATTTATAAAGAAAGACATTGGATATTGAAAGGAAAAGCATTATTTTTGAAACGGAAAATGTAAAGACATAGATCCATGCTGTCTTGTTTTGATGGCGAAAGTTCCAACCTCAAGCTGTGAAACCTAGTGACATTACAAGGGAGCAATGATTAGTACACATTGGTTGTGAACACAGAAAGGCAAAACGAAACCTTCTACACCCTGACCCCGTAAAAAGTCTCGCAAAATCAACTTATTCTTAGAAAGATCTTCTTCTTTTTATTAAAGCTCTAATCATGTTGCACCTCGTTTCTCTTTAGATGTGGTTGGGTCATTTGAAAAGACGGTATCATGGCCAGCATATTTAGATAAATAACTAGCAACAAGAACGAAAATAGAAAGACTGCATTTGTGGCTAAGGTTTGGGAGACCCCATTGGAGAAGAAGACAAAGAGGCTTTTTATCTGTACCAGGTAAGTCCTGTATTCTCACTTCTTTATGTTGCAGTTTTGACACGGCAAAAAAGACATTCTACAATCCTAGATGAGATGTTGCGTATGAGGAGCAGTATAAAATCTGGTACTTGTAGTTTATTTGGTATCATTTTCGCAGGGAAATGTGTAGAAACACGAAGAGCTTCATACTATCTTTCGATGGCTTAGTCTATCTGTAAATTTTTCTTTCCATCATGATAAAACTCAACTAGTGTTTTTTCTAACCAATTTGTTTTAATTCTAGAAAATGTTCCTCACATGGTTGTGAACGGAAAACAGCCTGTGAAAATTAGCCAACGAAAGACAAGAAACAAAAATGAGAAATTCTGTTCATTAAACGAAGCAAAACACGACCAATGTACATGAATCAAATTACAACCCTCTACCAATGTGCATACCTCATCCTGGTTGCAACCAAAAAGTAAGAATTGCTGCTTTGTACGCATTCTATCCCCTTGGTGTCATAGTGCTTACGGCGAAAATTGTGACTAGAACGCGTTTTACGAATGTACCATTCCATCGTCTTGATAAAAAGGTAGCGAAATATGCTTTTAGTTAAGCCAAATATCTGCGAGGAGAACTTGATGGCCTCTGCGACGGGAACCTGATGATCGATGAGTCATTCCAATTAACGTTAAGTGTGGCAGTCACCTTGAAATCATAGTGAGAACTATCTTTTATACAGTAAGAGTTAAACTGAAATTTATTGTACCATCAACCTAGGCTTCATTGCTGATGTAAGAATGCTACCTGTACTTGCTCTTCTATTGAAATATGCCTATAGCTTTGTGAATTATTTTCATAAAATGCGATAACTAGACTTTCTTTCAACTGGCTTTTTATCAACTCTTTTCAATGCAACAAGCTCTTGTCAGATAAATATCCGTTGTACTCCATTTATAATTATGGTTAAGAAACATTTAGTAGATTCTTGTGATATGCATTATCATTCTGTCGGAGGAAAGTTCCATGCTTCAAGTACGCCTACGCTTCAAGTCAAAAGACTTCAATACTTTTCTTGAAAAACCATCTTGCATTACCTAACAGAAAAACCATCTCGTTTCTCGTATTGTGAGACTTTCAGTTAAAAGGATGACTGACGAATGCTTAATTAGACACAAATTTATATTTGCTCTGAGTGGTCGTTATCACAGCCAGCCAATTCTAACAAGCAACATCTCTATCTTTAATTAATAATTAAACAGGACTTAGAAATTTAGTTTCGGTGAAAACGTAATTGGAATAGAAAACGAAGTATTTCTCTGAACTTTCTATTCTTGAGCTTAATTGAATTCCGTGCCCAAACGATTATCCACTAAAGTCTCTCGCTTTTCCCATTTGATAAGGGCTACCATGGACTATGAGGCTACAAGGGACTTCAGCTAAGTGTGGGCTAAAGTATCTTATTCCTTTGTGAACAACAATACAAAGAAGATTTGGCCATCTTTTCGTGAAGTTTATTTTGCCAATCGCAGAATGATCTGTAAATTCCTGCTTTCCTTACCCTTTTGGAAGAAAATATATTACTTTTAACTTCGCTGTCACATCATTTTTAGCTTCTTAACTGAAAAATATGCTTCACCAAAGGAGCCGTAAATCTGTCTGTTTTGGTCCAGACAAGAATCAATGTATAGATGCTCCGTTAAGTGTTCTGCTAAAGTTTGACATGTCCCTCTCCCGAATTACAAAGCTCAGATACGCTAGGAATCATGTAACCTATTCATTTTGGTTCATTAGTTTGCAGATAAATATAAATACACAACATGAAGACTTTATAATGAAATTTCGATGGTATTCTAGATTCCCAACAAGTGGCGTGCTTTGTTCAAACAAATGTGGAACTGTGGTCTCATGTGATTACAGAAAGGTGGTCACATCAAGGTGACCGCTATCATGGCTTCAAAAAACAAAGTCCAGTTGCTCGATCCACTCCTTTTTAAAGCAGTGATTGAAGTGGCGGTTTGTTTCAGCAAGAATTGGTACTCGAATGCATTCAATGTAATGTGACAAGAATTGACTGTCTCATGTGTAATGTATGCGGAGGCTTAGATCTGCCCCTGTTTTCCCTACCATCAATGAGGGTTCACTTTTCCTTCCAGTACTGATATACCGAAAAGGCAGCAACCGCAACTTTTTCAAAGCATTAACCGCTTCTCTTTCCTGAGTGTGCGGAAATTTTGATTGAATAAACAGCAATTATTGAATAAAGGTATTTGACAAACACTCTATGATATCCATTTCAGTAGAAGGGCAAAAAACAATCAAATGTAAAAAAACTTGAGCTCAAGACGTTTTGTTCTCGATATAGATATTTGGACTTTTCAGTCCATATTATTGCATAAGATTTCTGGAAGATTATGGTTTGCAGAATGCAACATACAATATAATTTGCGACATAGTACGCGAGAAATACAAAAAGATGTGAATAAATGAAAAGTTGTCTGTAGTTTGACAGACAGCATTCTAGTCCTAGTAAAGCGAGTATTGCATTAAAATGCCATCGTCACGCAAGCTATACTTTCCTTAAGATGGTGGTAAAACCGCCAAAGAAACGTTTGATTTCTGGCGTTGCTTCTTGACAAATATGGCATTTATGAAGGTCTCTTGACAGTGATATGGCTGGACCATTTTTGTTGGGTGGCGTTTAGAAAAAAAGTGGCCAACCTTACTTTTCTGACCAACTTTTTCTCCACAGAAGGTTTCGAGATTTCGAGTACTGAAGACTAAACCCTACTACTCTAAAATGCTCGGGTGCAGGTAGGAGATATGCTGGAAAATGAAGGAAAAGATTGGAACACTGGAATTGACGACAGCTCACATAGTGTAGTGGAATTGGGTGTTGAAACGCTCTAATCCTGACAAATATGATATAAGTCTGTAATTTGGCACAGATGTTCTATTCTATGTTAGATATGACAAAAACGCCCCATTAATTGGGAATTGGAAACCCCATATATGGGCGAGCCCCATAGTGGCCAACCGACAACAGGGAATCAAATCTTTTTTTCGCCAAAACTACATAACATGTACATCTTCTGAAAGGAAAATGCATTATGTACAACTTTTTTAAACATGTTTACCGTTAGTAAGTGAGTTCAATTAAAAGGTGGAATAAAGAAAAGGCCAAGCGAATATTGAAATGGCGCGCAGATAATTATGCAATAAATGGAGTGTGTGCCTTATGTAACGAAGGATTCGAGAAAGAGTCAGCGGTGAAGGTAAGGATGAAAGGACTGAAAACACAGACCCGAGTCAGTGAAGAAAGAGATTTTGCTGACTTGCAAAGGTACGTTTTATCAATTAGTGCTGGTGATACTATGTGATTAAATGTAATAAAGTTTGGAGCATTTTAAGTCGAAATGTATTTATGATAGACGTCCATAATAGACGCAGTGTTAACTTCTTCTTTAGCTACTTGAATAATCCCCTATTGGTACAGTCTTGGTTCATTGTGACTGCAGAAGAATGTTGGTTGACACAAGAAAGGCGTCTAAAGCAGATCCTCCAAGAAAGAAGCTACAATCTCTGCCAAAAGTAATGGAACACCTTGAACATTAAGTGATTTTTCAACCCCCGTTCTATTCCTGCGTCTCCTTTTAGGTTGCAACCCCTTCCCCCTAAAACATTGTTGGATCGTTAGGTGAAAGCCATAGCTATATGTAAATTCATCACTTGAGTTTGTAGAGTTATTTTTTTTTGCGCTACACAACATTGTTTGAGGGGCGAGGTGATTAAGCACGCTGCGCGATGCGTAAATTAGAGCAAGTGTTCCAAGACTTTTGGCAGAGATTGGAGTATGTTTTCTCTGCTCCACAGTAGCTAAGCGCAAGGGTTCAATTCAGAACTATGCCTTTATTGTCAATACTCATTTCTCGATGGGTGAGCAGAGTTGATGAAAGGGGTACATGCGCGTCTGCTCACATGCAATAATCTCATTTTTATATTATTTTTGTCGGGGTAAAGCCGTAATTCTACTACACTAACAAGCTCCAGGAGAGCAACATATTTTGCTAATTCTTTAAATTTTAAAGCAGACATTCGAAACATTTGAAAAATAATTTTGAATCGGACACTTTTTTTATCGAATAAGCAAGAGTAGTCTCACCTTTACCGATTCCCTTAAAGTGCATATGACACGAAAAATTTTATTCGCTTAAACTATCAACTAAACATCGCTGGTAACGATGGTGAACTTCGATTTTTCATTTTCGACCTACTTTTCTCGAAAATTGGGGTTTTCTGACACTCACTTTGGCCAAAATGTGTCAAAAGAAAAACGCGGTCGGGCAGGCGGTCACATGACCTCTGTGACGTAAAGTGGTTGTGTATCGTTCAAATAGAACTGAGCTGCTGTATGGTTTGACTATGTGATGGCACAACTGTTCTCCCCGAGAGGGGTTTTTTGCATTATTATTACTCAAGCAATGTCTGAAAACTGCTGCACCAATAGAAGCTCGATGCATTGTTTAACTTTGCACAAGTTTTGACGTTCTCCTCGATACCTGTTTTTGACACCAGAAACACCAAACATTCCTTTGATGAGATGCTGTACCTTCAGTCCGCAAACCAAAACAAGACGAAGAGCTTGGCAAGCGTCAAAAGCTCATGGTGAGTAATATGTTTGATATTGTTTTGGATAACTGCCTATTGTATTGCTTCCCCGCCAGTACACTATTTTAAGGCATATATAGTATTGGGGGCTCCAGACTCCTGCTTCTGATGGCCTTGACAGATACTAGAAGTTCCTGGTAACTGGACAATCTACTACATTAGGCACTCCTTGCCTCACCAATGCAATGTCAGCATTTTTGTACATTAAAACATCCCTGATGTTAATTTTTCAGTTAGTTTGATAACTTTCTAAAATAATTGCAATACATAATCAAACTAATTCAATATCTCCTGTAATGTTTAAAATATTTAATTAAAACTTTCTTTGGGGTACAGATGCAAAATTCAAGCGAGAAAATTGATTAACAAAAACAAAACATGTGTACATATTTAATTATTTCTCTTTATTATTTTCATTTTATAGCTTTCACATTTCAAAGTTTATTGTTAGGTAAACGTGATTCACAAGTATTTGTTAAAAACCAGTACGAAATATCCTCCACAGCTCATAAAAGGAACAAACATTGATGAGAGACCATCGACTACTGAGGCGACAAGTTTATCCGATGTTGCATCCACTTCAACTGCAAAAGTAGAAACAGAAAGCCAGATAAGCGACTTCGTTCAACTTGAAGAGCCTGACCAAAAAGAGCGTGATTTTTGGATTCAATGTACACCCGGTCCGTGATGCCCTCAAAAACAAGCTTCCGATACGCCGCAGTACAAGCTTCCCATGGACTTCCTTGGCAGCATCGGTACTCCCTTGCACCAACAAGAAGCCCAGTTTGACACTTACCACACACACACCTAAGAATTAATAACAATAAAAATATAAACCAACCCCAAGCCGTTTTCGTTTTGGCAAGTCATATTTTAACTTTGCCCACAAAACTCATCAGCCTAGGCTAGGCCATTTTTGGAAAACTTTTATCAGGTTATGGTACCTGAAAACAGCCACGATGCAAAGCGAATACGGAATTTCTAACTTTAAAACTCAATGACGATTTATCCTACTCACCATTCATTCAGAGGAATAATTCCTCGCCGTCGATCAAGCAGTTGGGAAGGCCGTATCCTCATCTTCTGACTGGTCTCTTTCGATTGCCGTGCCAGCTTCGCCTGGCTCCGCGTCCGAATTTCCCCCAGACGAAACGAATTGTTCGTTCTGGTATGGTAAAAAAGCCCACCAGAAGCACCTATAAGCTCTTCTTGTTCACTTTCTTCGAAAACTGAAGCCATCGAGCTCTAACATTCTCTGTCCGACACGATTACATGGTCGCAAGTAAAATTCCGCCGTACTGTTTCTTGTTAGGAAGCAATCTAAACTTTTCACTAACACAACTACTTTACGTCACTTCCTGTCAAACTCGACCCAATCCCTTATGATAGATTTTGAAGCAAAAAATCGACTTTGAAACAGCTGTAACTACGAAAGTACACGTCTTTCGAAAATTTTAAGGTTATTTTCGTAATCAGCGTACTCGATTTAGTCAGACGGTGAAATAAAAATGTTCGTGTCATATGCACTATAAGTCAAAGTTGTGTCTTTTCTAGGTAGTTTCAAGCACAGATAACATTCTACTTCTTCAATTTCCAACAGTTTCTGTCGCATAAAAGGGAATAGCATAACCTTTCTTCGTCGATTTACAGCTGCAATGAGATTCTGGCTTTCATCCCGTCTCCATTTTCTCGTGTGCACGGGGTTTTCTTTTCTTTCAAATCTTCTTTACACTTGGGCAAATGGTGGTCGACCTTTAGTCAGCAAATGTCTCACCATAAGTTCGAAATGATGGAGTTTTACCAGTGTAATATGCCTCTTTCCACAGCATTTGGAAACTAGCGCAGGCAACAACATCAAATTTTACGCTCCGTGCGCTACGATTCTTGGCCTGCGCGCAATAGACCCTGCTTAGTATTCAAGTGGTGATCAAAAGTCCCCACCTTATGTTTTAATTAAACTACGAGACAGGTCAATGAAGCCTTTGGCAAATCGGGCTAAATTGGAGAGTAGAGTGTCGTTTGTAACGCTGGCTGAAGAAGGACAAGGATAATATTCGACAAAATACTTAACTAGCAATATATTGTGTTAACTAGCAATACCAGAAACAATTACCGTCGTGGAATATATCAGCTTTTGAGATCTATCTAATAAGCACTGAAGAAATTTTTCATACACAGGGCCTCTGACTCAAGTTTTGAAGTAGAGGGTGGCCAAATTTGTCTTTACCCTTTCTGTGCCACGCCCCAGAGACCTTGCTTGCCAAGACAAGCTGCTGGGTCTTCAGTTTAATTTATGCTCTTTTTCAAAAGCTTGGTTTGCTTTTCTTAATAATTATTGATTCATCGTGTGAGAACTTTAACTTTTTGGAAAGAAGCAAAATAATACGGGAAGCAAAAAAGCAAAAAGGTTAATCAAATAACAAGCAAATGTTAACCATAGATTTTATGACAATCTGATTTCTTGAAAGTACCAAATGAATGGTACCACTCTTAATGCAATGACACAATTTGATCCCCTGCGTTACAATATTCAGCTCATCCTGATTGTAACGAAATCCGTGCAGGTTAACTGAATATAACTATGGAGGTAAGTCAGTCGTGATTCAGGATATGAGGAATACAGGCGTACAAACCAGGGTCTCTTATTAGCGTATGTGATATGCTTGCATTGCATATACATTCTGCAGAAATGCACGGATTTAAACTGAAGTCAACAATCAAGTATGGATCCTGTAACAAAATATTTCAAACTTGCAAAATGTGAGAGAAAGCAATTACACGCTTTTTTTATAAGGAACCTACCACAAGGCCTAGTTCCAAAAGTTCCTTATTCGTACACCTCAAGTCATCAGATTTTAGTACCAAAAGTTCCTTAAAAGTTCCTTAATTTTCAATGCACATCAATAAGCTTTAACACTGGCGGCGAGATAGAATATGCGGAAACTACTCGATGAAGCACTTGACACACGAATAGCAAACAATCTATGCGAGTATTGGCTGCAAATGAATGGAACGGGCTTTTTAGCTCTTGATGCTCGCAGTTATAAAAAAATTACAAATCGAAAAGTTCTTTAGGGATTTCGTTTTTAGTAGTATAAGTTCTTTAAATACTTCGGCCTTCTTCATGTAGGTTCCTTATAAAGTGGTTCCTTATAAAAAACCGTGTACATGGATTCATGTGTCCTTGGGTGCCCGAAATGTGTCCAGAATTAAAATCAAATCTCCTAGATGGCTTTGATAGTATTTTGGAAACCCTAGGATTTGGCGTGTACTCGCTTCGTCCTCTAGTTTGTGGTTAACTTCAGAAAAAGAAGCAAAATGCCCTTCAAGCAGTGGTAACAGCAATCAGAAAAAGAATGGCGAGGGAGAGTTTCAGGACCATTCCCTATAACTTAAACGAATCCTTAAATTTTTCTGCTATTTTCTCAATCTGGTCATTTCTGATCAATCAAAACCACTTTTAAAGTTGATCCATCCAGCCCACTTTTAAAGTTCATCAATCCAACCAACATTAAAACGCGATCCATCGAACACACTTTTAGAGTTTATCCATCCTGGTTTTCAATGAACTGTATAATATAAGAAACAGGTTTGAGTCCTGAAGCCGGAAAGAGCTGGTAAAGTCTGGCTTTCAGTATGCCATTCTTAGTTAGTATGATCCATCACAGACTAGGTACCTTCGCGTTAAGCTAACAAGTGTCAACCTATCATGGGAAGAGGTTTAGCAGGGTTTCTGCAAAAAGCTTTTACTTTCGACAAGAACCAATGATGTATTCGTGTTAAAGCTCGGATCTCTGCTGAAACTGGTTGCTTTTAGCAGGAGCCAAGAATCATGCAATGTGTGTTGTATGAGTCCAAGTATCTGTTCTTATGGGAACGCTGTCCTAATTGTATACATCCTGAAACGAAGTTTTTCTTCAGCAAAAGGACAGCAGCAAAAACGAAGTTTTTCCAACAGCTGGACAGTTGCCTTGCGAATTTCCTAGAAGGGACTTCATACGATGACTTTATATCGTATTTCATTAAACGAGCAGTGAGCTTTTTATTCAGAATATACAAGCAATTACGAACTTTGTTCATTATAATGTATTGTAATTCATTATTGTGCTTTTCGTGATCAGATGTGAAGTATCAATGACCCAAAGCTAAGCATTTTTGCAAAATATTTAACGTTTTTTGCTTAACTAGTTTAATTTGGGCTACTGCAATTTGTAGGACTTGATTTTTTTTGTAGACAATGTACATCGAGTTTGAAAATTCAGTTTTTCTCTGATGAAAGCAAAGCTGTTTTCTCGAAGGATTCAAATTTGGACAAAGTCGAAGAAAAAAGGAGATTGATGAATGATTATCCTGAATGCTTTTCTTCTCCGATGCAAATGTCGGCAATCATGATCAGAAGGTGGCACATTTGCCTGCCCTTCTTTTCATTTGCCTTGCCATCCGTTTGCAATATATTTCTTCGTCTTCTTTTTCTTCATTCCGCCAGCTCCTGCGAAGCATGCCAACCGCCGGAGGAGCCTTGAACTTCTTTTTCCATTCTCAACTTCATAGGAACATCTTCTGTTCATTTGCATCCATTTTACAGACTATGCTAACAATTGCAAAGTTTTCAAAGAACTTCTTGCCACCTTTTTCACATCGTAAACTTTTTCACATCTACTTCTTTTGCTCCTCCGAAGGAACCTAACTGCCAAGAAATCAAGTTAATCAAATTTCGCCGAATTTTCTACACATTTTACAAAGCCAAAATGTTCCGTGAATTGTTCCAAAGAAATCTGGTACAATATACTGTATATGAGAAGCTAGGCTTTTTTACAAAAGCATCATTGCCATTTCAAATATAACTCAACCGGAGACTTGCCAATTAATTTCTTCTGCAACAATGCACTGCAAAAATTATGCCTATTCATGCCCAACAACAATTGTGATAAAATCAATTATTATATTAAAGAAAAAAACACTTGATACTTTAATTTTTATAAAGTCGATTCTAATTTTTTAAAACTTTGCAGGTTGCACATACAAATCTGGCAAAGAATCGACCACAAAATTTGTTGCTACCTGTAACAAAATAATGACATTTACTCATATGGATCTTTATCTCCTTCTTTTAGATCGTTTCGTGTTGGGCATAAACGTTTGCGTAAAAGGAATTTACCAGTACAGCCTCACAAATAAAGTGAGGTATTGTTCTTGGACTGCACTTACAATTTAAAGACATGGCATTTTGACTAAAATAATACATTTTTTGCTTCAGAATGAGAAACTTGCAGCAGAAAAAGTTATGACATTCCTTTGGCTGCAATTTTATAAACAAAACCCTCTATACCAAAACGAAACAGTTTATTTTACATTTTAATTATTTATGTTAAATATTTCTAATAAACCCTCTTCAAATATGAAATTTAGAAGCAAAAAATTTCTCCGGTTCACAGCCTTGAAGCCGTCAGTTTCACTAGACTCTGATTTAGCAAAGTTTTGGCTTTCTTGAGTGTTTTTTCACAACTTTGTTGAGAGTAATTAAACCATGATCTTCGAAGTAGATGTTTGTATCATCAACAGAAAGGGAGGACGAAATCTTGGAAGACGATATGGGAAGATCATTAATGAAATTAGAAGCAAAAGGGGCCCAAGGACAAACCCTTGGAGCATACCAAAAATAAAACTCAAATGACTAGAAATGAAACCATTTACAGATTTACTGACTTCGGTTAGTAAGATAAGAGCTAAACCACCCAGAGCTGTCCTTTAAATACCATCATGTTCCAAATTGGATTGATCAATTTAAAAAGTGGGTTGGATTGATCATTTTTAAAAGTGGGTTGGATTGATCAACTTTAAAAGTGTGTTCGATGGATCACCTTTCAAAAGTGGGTTGGATTGATCAATTTCAAAAGTGGGTTGGATTGATCAACTTTAAAAGTGTATTCGATGGATTACCTTTCAAAATGGGTTTGATGGATTGCGTTTCAATGTTGGTTCGATTGATCAACTTTAAAAGTGGGTTGGATTGATAAATTTCAAAAGTGGGTTGGATTGATCAATTTCAAAAGTGGGTTGGATTGATCAACTTTAATAAGGCGGTACCGCTGCATGAGATTTCGGGCTTTGTTGTGTTCGCTGTGGATCTCCTCCATAAAATTGTTGCGAAAAGGGTACATCATAGAATTTCCGGATTAGTAAAAGCTTCTAATTTTGATGGGTATTTCACGTAATCCCCTCCCAGTCTCTGCTTTATTTTAAACGTTGTCTGAAAAAGTCAAAATCGTTTAGTATTGAGGTTATCACACCTTATTAACTAACTTTGAAAAGACCCACAAGTCCAGATCCACCAAAGTTATTCGTTTGTCTTTGTTCTAAAAGGTGGACCTGAGTTGCGTCAATGCAGACTCTTTGTTGAGTAGCCGAATGGGTCTTTGATCTTTTGAGTGCATTCCCTTGAACAGCAAAATGTTGTAAAAGCAGTGCCTCAACAATTTTCAATACTTTAGATCCACTCTCTACAGCCATGCTTTTTCGTGGTAATGCAAAAACTGTGCAAAAAAGCATACCTAGTGGTGTATGGGCCACAAAAGTATGCAATTTAATAAGCCCGAATAGAAATTGACTTTATAAAGTTCACTTTATTAAGTTCTCTTTTTAAGTTAGCTAAGGTTATCCTGGGGAAGAAGGAGGCAAACTCTTTTGTACCATGGACCATGTATTTTTGTAACTATATACTGTACTTTACACCACTACACTTATATATCACTCAGCTCGGCAATGTTAAGATCTGAAATGACAACGAATAATTTCAGACTTCAACTCGTTTGAGTTTTAGATTGTCTCACTTACCCTAAAAGCAACCATGTTAGTGGTTCCCAGAGGACAAACCATATAAAAATTGTGTATCAAAAGCCACCTTACCGCTGCCAGTTCTACTTTTATCTAATATTCTCCCATGCAGTCTAAATATAGTGTCTAATAGTGTGTAACTTCTCATTCAATAAAGCACCAATTTCTTCAGATGCCAGTACAGTGTCGTTGGCTCGACAGACAGCTCTGTTGACAGCGACTTTAATGAAAAATCTTTTACAAGTTCCTTCCTGCAAGCAGGCGCCAACGTCTAAGGCAGTTATATACAAATGCATTTTTAGCTTTTCAATATGCTTTTTGTCCCTGAGCAAGCAATTGTCTTTGATAGAAAGACATAAAATTAATTGAAAATATTATTCGTGATCAGATAATTGAGGGGCATTATTATCCATGTAGATTTTGCAGACTTGGTGATGATTCCGTGACACCGCACGAGCACCGTAATGCATCTTGTTCATGTTATGTGTACTTATTCCTGTAGCAACTTTACACATGAAATTTTGTTGTGGGAATCCCGTTCATATTCCCTACCGTATAATCTTCTTCGGAATTGTGGCATTGATGATATCTTTACAACGTACAGCAGCATGATAATCCGTTCCGATCGTCTTGTTTCTTTTCACCGAAGATGGTTCTAAGAAAATGCTCTTGATTTTATTAATAATAGCCCCATAACTAGTTATGATTGATATGCGCATGCGTTCTTTCGAACGGGTCCATGAGATTTAATAAATTTAGTAGCAAGACAAGCGATCGGAGTATTTTCTCGATTCCCCTCCTCTGACTTCCCTTTTTGGCCGTTGTCCGTTGACTGCTTACTCGAATCACATCGATCGTCCTCAAGTTGGGTTTTCAAGGTTTGGTTCACTTATTTGCAAGTAAAGTCAATTTGGTGAACGTTGACCAGAAGTTGCTCTTTACTTTTTAATTGCATTATGAGCAAGTGTACAATTATTTGCTTTTTTACTGACTGTGTAATGTATCTTTTACACCTTCCTGGGAGATACAGCTTCAATACTTCTACACTTACTGCAGTCATTCTTTTTACCGAAAGTTTCTGCTCGCGAAAGTGGAGTTCTTGAATTATCCTTTTTGCATTTAATCTAAGCAACAGAGAGATTCGTTTTATGCTGCACTCTTCACCAACACCTCCAACGGCAGATGTTACATTTATTGATACCAAGTAAGACACGTTACTCTTATTTGACTCTGAAATACTTTTCACTTCCTCCAAATATTTATTCAGATAAGTTAGGTCAATGTTATTCTCAAACAGATTTGTAAACATGTTGAGTTAGATTTCTATTGTTTGTCTTTTTTTGCATCAATTCAGTAGATAACTCCCATTGAAATGTAAATTTGATGTCTAATCATCAGACATTGCCTCTTGAAAAATATCAAAATAAGAAATATGCACATTTCAGGGGCGCAACTAGGATATTTTTTAGGGTTTCGTGGTAGAAATGGGGCATAAAGACATTGGATTTCCATGGGAATAGGGCAAAATTCACGCCCCTGCATTTATGTTCAGGAAGTAAAATTCTCACAGTCAATTCAACATGATTGAGATGATTAATTTGAGCCAACGGGCAACTTTTTTCCTTTTCCCAACGTCCATCACCAAAAGTTAGCTTGACTCCCCCCTCCGAAATTCTTTCTGCAAATTGATAGTTAACGATAATCGACGAACTGTAAGTTTTAGTTCTGGAGATGCATCTTTAGCCACTCTAGAAGGCTATATCAGAAAGATAATTTTGGGATTGGACCCAAAAATGATGGATCCTCCGATGTCATTAAACTTGAATCTTAGCCCTCCCATGTTCAACCTCGTAGCTCCGTCTCCGAAACTTGATACCTCAAGTTATATAAAGTACTGTTTTTATGCAATTGATTTGACACAATGTTCGTAGAACGTGAATACAGGACCTGTTTATGTGGAGTTAAAGTCAGAATTTATTATTCTAATCGTACACTTTTAGTGTAACGAGTATTGAGCCTTGTTAGATGCGATTCGTTCACTAATAAAACCATCCATCGACTATCGTGTCATTTCCAAACCCAGCCGAACCCAGCGAGTCTTATTTTACGTGCAGAGAACACGGAGCCAGAGAGAGAGACAGTGTGTTGCTTGATTGTAACTGAACTCTGAACTGAACTGAACTTACATAAAAATTAACATGCTTATATACAGAAATGAATATCTAGAATTAGCACGAATGATGTAAGGAAAACAAAGGATAGGAAGGGCGAGTGAAGGTGATGAGTAAATTGAATAGCGTGGCAAAGATTGAGTAAACAATAGGGATTAGCGAATGCGTGATATGAGAGTGACGTAGAGGATGCCTGTGCTGCGATGTGAGAATGTGGGAAAATGATGAAATGAATGAGAAGGAAAAATTGATGTAAACAGGCCTAAATAGAGTCACTACACACTAATAATAAATTTTGAAAAACATTTTGGCACCCGCCTTAAAGTAAGGCGTTATTTAATAAATATATTGTGTCCGTAAAATACTATTCAAGGGATTTCAGTTATCGACCCCCTTCCCCTGCAGTTGTGACAGGCTCACTCTCTTGTCACATGTCACGTGTGCGTTGCTGATGAATAGTCACATGACATTTAGCTATAAATATTGTAAGTATAGATTTAATCGGGAGTTTTTAGTTGATTTTATTCATAGAACGTGATTACGTAAGAGTTCGTTTTATTTGCCGCTCGCTCTACCTTTCATCGTTGTGAAACGCCTCTTACCCAGTTTCCTAGGCTAGAATCGCCACTGGTTGCTTATTGCATGTTACATCGCGGTCCCTGTTGTCAAATTGTACTTTGGCCGTTAATTCTGTTTTCAGATGATTCTAATGCAATTTTGGTGATTTTGATAAGCAATCCCATGTAATGCAAAAGTAACACGTGCACTCTTCGGTTCAGTTTCGCGCCTTTTTTATACCTCAGATTCAAAGAGAGGCCGTTTCAGTGTGTCCGTTGGAGGATGTCTTCGTCCACCCTGCATCTCTGCATCATTTGGATGATAATTCTCTAGGATGCAGAGCAAAATGGAATTCGAAGAATAACATGGTTTCGAGTAAGTGTGTTTGCCACTTTTTACAGTTAATTTTGCTCTCAGTACCGTTATTAGCAGTGAAATCAGATTTGAATATAGGGTTAGTACAGCTGTTACGGCGGGAAGCCAACTCTTATGTGGCCTAAACACTCACTTCGCTCTGCAAAAATTAAAATATTTCAGCAACTGGTTTTAGTAAGTAGCACTTTTGAATATTATTCATTTTACTATTGAATTCTGTATCGAAATATTTTGAAGCTAAAGGTAAAAAACCTTTCTAGGATTTTTTGGGAATTATTTAGGTAACATTCTTGATTTTTTCTAAATTTCTGACAGAATTCTAAACTAAAACGTCCAAATGACGTTGTCTGGGAAAAATTGATATTTTGCTTCTCATAACACATCACTTTTCTTCATGTGGCTTCACGTTTTCTGTGTGACCTCACTTTCATTTTATGAGCTTCTTTCATGAAATTGGCGACTATTTTCTACATATACTAAAATCCGGATATTCATGAGGCGGCACCTCTTTCATGTCCGCGTCGGCACCTTTGATCTCGGAGTCCTCCTAAATTCAACGAACAAAACTCCGAAACGGCTGCACCCAGCTTCGAACTTTCACTTCCCAAACCTTCCCAGGTCGTTCCTACGCAATAGTTTCTGGTTTTTTCCCCAAAAGCCTGCTCCGTTTTTGAGCAATTCGCCATCTTTTCCCGGGGACGGTGTTTTCGACCTCCTTCTCGACGCCCTCCTGCCCCCACCGTTCGACCAGCTCTCCCCGTTTTTCTACCCGCGGTTTCGGCAAGCATTCGTCTTCGATCGTGGCTGGTTTTTTTTCCAAAATTTTCACTATTTTTAGTGGACATTGCCATGTTTCTGAGCGCCGCTCGCCGGTCGTCCGCCTTCTCCGAGCTCTGGCTCCCGAACGGTTCGTGCCACGTTCCCCCTTTCCTAGCGGTAGGGTTCGTCCGGAGTGCCTCTTTTTAGATGTCTGGTTTTTTTCCCAAAATTCGCAAGCGTTTTTTCGAAATTCGCCGTGTTTTTGCTTCGATTCGCGATTTCAAGGCCGAGGGGAGAAAATTTTCTTGCCCTCGATCG